>JAFJYJ010000010.1:11667500-12867500 GCA_019022615.1 Acacia melanoxylon
CAAAAATGACAAAACTGTGAAAACCACCTAACATTGGTTACTATTTTTAAGGCAGTGGGTCCACCATAAAAAGTAACAAAAGTAAGTGTTTTGAATGGTTGTCATTCTTACTCCGATTTTTAAAGTTCATGGTATCTAAGAAAAGTTTATGGGTATTTTGACACATTGGATAAAAATTCATGGGTACTTTTGTTCCTTAACCCTAGAATTAATTAAAGTAGCTTTCCCAGGTGACGTCTGAATTAGGCCATTTTCTACTCATTCCAAAATGTTGGAAATGCTTGCAACTTAAATGTAAACTTGATTTGGGTTAACTTCATGTTAATTCGAGTGTATCAATCATTTTTCGAACTATATAGTTCACGAAACTTCACCACCTCCTGCCTAAGTATATCTATTATTCATTATCAAAAGCAGAAACTTGAGCGCCAGCAAGTTAAGAGGACAAATAGCTCCTTCATTTTCGCAGCTTACGGAGTTAAATTCCTTGTAAGTATATAATGATTTAATTAGGACAAATTCTTTTCGATATGAATTTTGTCATGCAAAAATATTACTTTGTTTTAGGGATTTATCAAGCAATGACTTGTCAGGATCCATACCGGAATTTCTTTCTACACTGCCAAATTTGACAATCCTGTGAGTTCTACAAAATATATGCATTAATATTCTTTTGCCAAACGTATAGACATGTGCCCTTTAATTTTATAGAAGGTTTCATTTTGATTCCTTAACTTAATTTATAAAGGGGTCTTGTTATTAGTCCTATATCCCTAACTATCGTTAATAAAAAATGTTGATATTTAATTTTTAATGTTGATAAAACATTATCAAATGCTAACGTTGTTAAGGTTAAATGACTACTTTTTAAAGTTAAAACTCAGTATAAAGGTAAAGAACCAAATGTATACAGTATACTTTTGCCTGTCCTTGATTTTTTTTTAATGTCTGATATACCTTATTGGGCCTGTTTGGTGTGAGCGTTAGGAAGCAATAAGTTAAGGCTTTGGAGAAAAACAACGTGGTGTGTTTGGGTTGTGCGTTAAGTTGTGAATTTAACAAAAAAGTATTACGGTTTTTTCAAAAAGCTCTCAGTTTTTTGACGTGGGCCCCGCCACTTTTACCACCATCAATCCAAACACAAATCATTATTTATAACCTGACTTTTTTCTATACTTTTTTAAAGTTAGATGACTGTCAACCCAAGCAGGTCCAATAATTTGAGCACCACATGATACTTGAACGCATTTCACAATGTTTTTGCAGTAATTTGAGTGGCAACAGGCTTACAGGTTCAGTTCCCAAGGCTCTTAAAGAAAAGTCAGGATTGGAAATGAGGTTTTCTCATCTTAATCTGTCCTAGTTGCTCGATCAGCTATGATTGCCTTTTTTTTTTTCCCCCTTGAATCAAACTAAAATCAGTTTACAAATATTACTATTTAATTTAAAGGTGGGGGATCCATGTTGTCGAGCTAAATTTAATTTTAAATTCTAAATATATATACCCATTTGACTCATCTTTCAGCTTGGATGATAATCCTAGTCTTTGTTTGAGGGATCCATGCCCGAAGCACAAGTTCCTTATTCCACTTATAGCATCTGTTTCAGCTTTGACGGTTGTAATCTTGATTTCTTTAGGAATTTGGATCTTCAAAATGAACAAAATGAAAGGTACGCACGCACAAAATATTACTTGGTTGTATTATTGCGTGGTAATATTATAATTCTTTTTTTACCAATTGGTGATGGAAATATGTCGACACCAAGTATGAGTTTGGGCCTACCTGAATGAAGACTTTTTTTTAGACTCAAATCTAAGTTTTTAAAAGACCTATAACAATATAGATATTTACAATATAGGCTTTTAAAAAGCGCCTTATATTCTAATTATCATGTCTTAAAAGCCATTAAAAAGCTTTTTAGTAGGCTTAAATTTAAATAAAAACACACACACAATTTAATTACATATTATTATATAAATAACAAAATTCTATAATATTTTGTTAAAAAACAAAATTATATAATATATATTATAAATAGGCTAAACTTGTAGGTCAGACCTTTAAAAAAAAAACCCTGCCCTATTTAAATAGTTAGGCCTAAAGTCTAACCTCTTTATTAAACAAATTAGGCCTTACCAAGCTAAGCTCTAATAAGGCCATGTCATATGCTCTTATTAAGGGCATAACTTATTTCCACCCTTACTTACCAAGAGAAAAAAATTAAAACTAATTTCATATTGAAAAATTTATTATGTCACTGAATAAAAAGTTATAAAATTTAAGTACCCATTAATATTAATAATAAAAATATGATTGACATATATACAGTACTTTCAAGGGGAAAGAGAATCATTATCTCAAGGTAATCAAACTAGCTCTACATTTATAACATTCTGAAATGGCTATTATCCTTATTAATATTTGCAGTTTCTACAAAGCAAAACGCATTAGAACTAAGAAATCGTGCTTATTCTTACACCGATGTCCTTGAGATCACTCATAACTTACAACACTTGATTGGAGAAGGTGGATTTGGCAAAGTTTATTTAGGCACCCTTAAGAATTGCACTCAAGTTGCAGTGAAGTTACTTTCTCATTCATCAGTGCAAGGTCATAGAGAATTTCGATCAGAGGTAAAATCGAAACGAAACCTTAGTCTTATTTTGTCAGATATTTAATTATAAACATAATTTTCTCTATATTAGTTCCTTATCATATAAATGATAAAGCTAAGTAAATTTCAATTGCAGGTGGAACTTTTGTTGGTTATTCATCATAGACACTTAGTTTCTCTGATAGGATATTGCGAAGAAAGTGACGTCAGGGCATTAATATATGAATATATACCTAATGGGGACCTCCATCATCATTTATCAAGTATTCTATCTAGAGCTTGATTACACATATCTCTTGATTACACATATCTCAATATTTAGCATTTCACAGCAATCTAACCAGTATATCAGGATTAAAATATCTATAAAATTTACTCGTACAACAACTTTTAAAGGATATATGTAAAGGAAATCTAATCATACTGATTCTAATACAGGTAATGAAGGAGACGCATTGAAATGGAAAGATAGGCTTCAAATTGCATTGGAGACAGCGTGTGGTAAGAAAATTTATCATCTCAATTTTTAATACAAGGACTCATTTTGTAGTTCAACTTTTTCATTAAAATAGGTTTTATATTAAAGACTAGAAAGAGTATATACTAACGTATTATTAATATTCTTTCAAGCTATATAGAAAAATTAACATATTTTATATAAATCATATATGATGTTCTAGTTTAATATTTTTTAAAAAAAAAAATTACATGGGTTAAAGGTCACCTTAGAAGTAGCACAATTGCAACAATGTCATCCTGCCCTAATATATCTAAATGGTCAACCGTTAATTAGTTGATCAATTGTGTTGAGTTGTCTCTACCATGTAGGACATATTATGCCACATATGACCAGGGAGGAGCTAGGATTTGAAATTAGGGGCGAAATTATAGAAACAGAACCTAGTGTTTATGAAATTACATTTCAACCTTATAAATATTTCAATATTTTCATTTTAATCCCTCCATGAAACTTTTAATAGGGATTAAATTGAAAATATTAAAATTTTATGAGACTAAATTATAATTTCTTAAATCTCTGGGTTCAATTCTATAATTTTAGGGGGTAGGGGCCACCCATCCCCCTTAATTCTGCCACTGCATATGACACGGCATCATCACCGTCCTCCTCACTAAAAGAACAAAAGAAACCTCTACCACTTTATCATCATTTACCCCTTCATCATCATCATTTGTGTCCATGAGGAACAATAAAAAAAATAACCTCAAATCCAGATCTAACAACTAACCAATATGGAAAAAGCAAACATCTCCCCTTTTATCATCATTGGCATCCATGATTATTTTTTTTTTAACCAAACCAAACCAGAAAAAAAAAAAAAACCCAAAGTAAAGAGATCCAAAAATGAACAATAAACCCAGTCAACCTTAATTGACTGGTAGGCTTTCTATTCATAATAATTCTTGTACAACAATACTAACACTTGATCCATGAGGCCCAAGGCCCAATTACACAAACAAGGTACACACTGAAGATAACCCATAATACAACATGCTCAGTTAGATACAAAACCCAAATATACAACAATCACATTCACCCTGCTAACAACCCGCTTCAAGTTGGGGGTCACACACATTCATGATCCCTAACTTGCTCAATAACCTCTCTTGGTCTTCCTTGCCTAACACCTAGTCAACACATCTGCGAGTTGTTCCTTAGAGCATACATATTGTAAATCAATCATACCTTCTTGAATTTTGTTCTTCACAAAATGATAATCTATTTCAATATGCTTGGCACGCTTATAAAACACAGGGTTAATTACTTGCAATATAAATTATGCCACATTATCACAAGAAACTTGAATAAGTGTGATATTTTCTACATAAAGGTCCTTGAGCATGCAGGTCAACCAAACCAATTCTGAAGTTACCATGCTGAGGGCTTTATATTCTGCTGTAGCTGATGATTTAGAGATTGTATGTTGCATCTTCGATATCCAACAAACTAAGGACCTCCGTACTTGATTACGTAACTTGTCACTAATCTTCTTGTGTCATGACATGCAGCACAGTTCGAGTCCACATAGCACTTGAGCTAGTTTCCTCATTTTGCATCCAAAAGTATTCCCAAACCGAGATTACCTTTAAGATATCTCACAACCCGAACTGTTGCATCCATATGCAACTTTCGAGGTGCTCTCATGTATTGACATAAGGCCTACACAACAAAACTGATATCAAGTCGCGTATTTGTCAAATAACATAACCTACCAATCAACCTTATGTATGCTGTAGGATCTTGAAGGAGAGGGTCTAAATCCTTAAGTATTTTGCTTTTCTTTCTCCCTTTGCGCTTGCTATTATATCTTCCCTCGAAACTCAACTTAATGTTTCGATCCATTGGCACCATCAAAGGTTTGGCACCGCTCAATCCCATATCTAATATAAGGCATAGAGTGTACTTCCACTGGTTAAGTACAATATAATTAAGATGTCCTAGATCCTTGATTTTGAACCTATCACTACGACAAGAAATGGATTTTACTTCTCTAAAAAACATCCGTTTTTAAAAAAGGGGAATTAAAAAATGAAGGCAGAGGCATTTTTTGTAATTATGTGGAAGAATTTTGACATATTGAGCGTTCCTTAAAAAAAAAAAAAAAAAAGGATGCCAAAAGTACTTTTGGCGTCTTTATTAGAAAATGGACGCTAAACGAATGGGCTTTTGGCGTACCATTTAAAAAAGACGCCAAAGGCGTCACAATTTAAAAAAGCAACACAAAAAGCAGAAACTCTTGGCGTCCTCACTAAAAGTAGAGCTTTTGGTGCCAAGAGCACTACTTTTCAATGTCTCTATCTCTGATGTGGAGTGCTTCATATGGTACCATCCATGATGTTTCAAATTTTAAGGGAGAAGAGAGTGTTAAAGCCAGACCTTGCAGCAACAAGAGGAGTGATCTTCTTCAAACCTGAATAAAACTGAAAGAAATAATAATAATAAAATATGCAAGCAAAACCCTTGGATTGCCTCCCAAGAAGCGCTAAATTTATAGTCTTCAGCCAAACTTCTCAAAAGAAACCACTAATCATAAGCATCGAACACCTCAATTACCTTGTCTTCATTCCTTTTCAAGCAACAAGGTGTCACACACAAAACTTGATCATTCTAGTTAATTACTTGTACTTCCTTAATCATAGACAATCTTGGAGTACAAGTATTCACTGAATTCAAATGAAGCACAACATGCATATTCTTGAAAAAAGACATAGGCATTTCCAAGAATTTAGAGCATCTAATAAAATCAACTTGACTCTCGTCAGTAAGAGTCAACACTTCAAGAGGAGGGTCATGAACAACAACAATTGGAACATCTAGATCAATTTGATCACCAACATTACAATCCTTAGGCTCCACAGCCGGAGCCTCTTCTAGACATCCACTATTCTCATCTAACTCAATGTCAAGCTCACAATCACTTTCTACATTATCCATAGTCTCATGCAATTCTATATCTTTAACTTCCTCACAATAATCATTATCATCATAAGAAGTGGTCATCAAGCTTAAGGAATTATCTTGCTCTATAGTCTCAAAAGTTGAAACAATTTGACTCGCATATACCTCAATATTTTGGACACTTACCCCAATATCTTGGACACTTACCTCAATATCTTAGACACTTGACTCAACCCTAGTGATAAATTCCTTTTGCTCTCTACTAAATCTCTCTGATGCTTCCGCACACTCCTCAAATAATCTTTCTAAATTAGATTTTTCCTTATACTCAATGGTTTGTTCTTCAATATGTGGATAATAAGAGTAAAAAGAAGAGGTATTTTCATGAGAATAATAGACATGTGTAAAATTTTGTTGCTCAAAACCTTCACTAAGACAAAATGAGCTATCAAAACAAGCTTGGTTCCTAGTGAAATCATCTCTCACAAAATGACTAGTTGTACTATATGGACAATACTCATATAAATGATTCCTTCCACAATAAACACAAGACATGCAAACATATTGAGAAGAATCAACATATGGAATACAATCATCATTTATGCTCCTTTTATGTTGCCTATCATTCAAAGAATTTATAATAGCAATCAGTCCATCTTGTATTGAAGACAAAGAATCCATCTCCTTTTTAATATTAAGACCAGCTGGTTGCCATGTGGAATCCATTTTTTTTTTCTAAAAAAAATAAAATATTTATGAACTCAAACTCAAACTACTAATGCTCAATCAATTCCAACCAAGACAATTGTGGCACATAAGTCCCCGGCAAGGGCGCCAAAAACTTGATAGGGCAAAACTTTAAGTCTAAAACTCCGCAAGTATACGAGCCGTATCAAGTAATAAAGAGTAAGTAAGATATCGTTCCCACAAGGACTTAGTACCTACAACTTCAGTTAAGCATTTATTTTACACTTTTGTTTAAGTTGAGCAAACCAAATTAAATTTAATTAAGAGAAAACTAAAAAAAAAAAAAACTAACTACCAGAAATATTAAACGAGAAACCCAGAGTCACTAATCCCTTATTAGCTTCATAAACCTTGATTCCACTAATTTAATTAGCTTTAATATCAATTTTGTTAATTTCGAGTATAAATAGCTATAAATGCTTGTCGGTTTACTTATAACCCTCTCTTGAGTATAACTTGTTATGTCTAACATAGTTACTCAAGAGGCAACAACAATTATATGGGGCCATTAGGTATATGTCTATCCTAATCGTAAATTAAATCGTAATCTAATCCCATATTACTTAATCTCAGAGCCTAATTAAAATCTCCTTCGTCAAGGTAAACCCTAATTCTCAAATTCATATTCAATGATGACCAATCACTAAATAGATAAAATTAAACAAGATTAAGTAACCAAAATTAATATTAAGTATAACTAAACAATGAAAATAAAATCTAATCCACCTATAGATTCATAGCTCCTCTAGGTTGCAAAGAAATTAGTCACACATGGCTAGATTAAAATTCATAACAAAAGGATAGGAATTTAGATTCAAAGAATAAAGAGAGAGAAAAGAAAGCTTCTCCATCACCTCCACAGTCCTCTCGTCTTTCCGTGGAGATGATGAAGATAACTAAAATGTCTCTCTTGCTCAGCTGTGGTATTTTTCGCCCCTTCTTGAATTCCCGTCGTGCATGCCGTCCCTTCTGCGTCATACGAGTCTGTGTGTCTCGTCTTTCTCCCTGCTGCGTCCTGATGCTTCTCTTCTTTCTAAACTTAGGTCAAGTGCTTGGGCTTGGGCTGTGATCCTGATTCCGCAATCCTTATATTTAATTAAATAATAGAAAAATATATAAAAGATAATTAAATAGGTATAAAATATTAATAAATCCAACTCATTATACCATAAAATATACAGCTATTTAATTATAAAATCTATACTTATCAGTGTGCTAACTGCAGAATCCTTAAAGGGAAATTTGTGTTGAACAAAAGTAACATGTCTGCTAGTAATTATGGTTCGTGTGGTAAGAGAGGATAACCCAAAACCAAACAAGGGTCAGATTTAGGCTGAAACTTATCAAAAACATTCTGACTAGTAGCAAAAGCCAAACAGCAAAAAATATGAAGAGAATCCAAATCTGGTTGCTTATGATAAATCATTTCATATGGAGTTTTATATGCCAAGACTTTAGAAGGGGTTCTGTTAATAAAAAAAAGTAACATTTTTAATGCACTCACCCCAAAATTTCAATGGAACCTCAGATTGAAAGAATAAACTACGTGCCACTGCTAAAATATGCCTCTGCTTCCTTTCTACCACACCATTTTGTTGAGGTGTGTAAGAACAATTGGTTTTATGAATGATCCCTTTAGAATCTAAATATTGGCGAAACTGATTATTAACAAACTCCAAACCATTATCGCTCTGAATTCGCTTAATATCAACAAAAAACGGTGTATGCATGTAAGCAATGAAATGTTGCAAACATTGGAAAGAATCATTTTTATTAGCCATAAAAATACCCAAGTACATATTGAAAAATCATCCACAATAGTAAGGAAATATATATGACCATGGTAAGTGGGTTCCTTATAAAGTCCCCAAGTATCTATATGAATGAGATCAAAACAACAAGTAGTGGATGTGCTAGTAGAAAAGGGCAAACGAGTTTGTTTGGTTTGAGAACATATAGAACAATCTGTCCTAGAAGCTACAGAATAAAAACCAACATCCTTTTTAACAATATCTAAGTGTCTAAGGACATCTAGTGGTGCATTACCTAGTCGAAGGTGCCACAAATCATGTATACGCAAATTTGGTTCATTTTGTTGCAAATTCATGAGACCATCAAGCTGTAAAGTCTTTCCAATTAGGTGCAAGCCCTCACACAGTTTACCAGTCATTTGGGATTGTCCAGTTGAAGTCCCCTGCAATGTACAAAACTCAGGGTAAAATGAAATAACACAATTCATGTGGTTAGTGACCTTAGAGACAGAAATTAACTTAAAACACCATTCAGGGGTGTAGGAAACATCTTGCAGCACCAATCCATCAAATAATTTGATTGTTCCAGTGTGTGTGATGGTTATTTTATCACCATTAGGCATTTTTATTTTCCTTAAGGGTCCATTATAGGCACTAACAGAGTGTAGCATATCTAAACTACCAACAACATGACATGTGGCTCCAGAATCTAAAATCGAATGAGACTGAGATAAAGTAAGAGGGAGAGTATTGATGAAACCTGAGACATTCTCCTCATGATAGTCAACTGAATCAGATGTTTGTCCTTGAGAAGAATGGTCTCCAACTGCTTGATTGATTTGGTTCTTGCCCTCTTTTGTGCTTGTTGGGTTATTGGGATACCCGATCAATTGATAGCAAGTCTCCCGCTTGTGTCCTCTCTTGCGGTAATAGGAACACACGTCCTGGGAGCGGCCACGTCCCCTGCCCTTCCTCATCGTCCTCCTCGAATAGACATAGTGACACCCTCGAATGAGTGGCATTGGACTGAGATGAAATCAAGCGCTGAACTTCATCTTGAGTAAGCATAGAGTACGCTTGATTCATACTAGGCAATGGGGACATAAAGAGAATTTGGGACCTTACTCGCTGATATGAATCATTAAGCCCCATAAGAAACTGAAAGAGGCGCTGTTGCTGAATGATTTTGACATATTCCCGAGAAGTGTGATACTTGCATGAAGGCAGAGGAACCAGAATAGAATACTCGTCCCACATATCTTTCAACTTAGTAAAATATGTTGACATGCTAAGACTGCCTTGACTGATCGAAATATGGTTCTGTGAAGTGAATAAATCTTGATGACATTTAATCAGAAGCATTGCTATATCTTTCTGCTAATTGATATTATTAATATGAAGATTCTTCTCTGACATGAGTTTTGCTTTGGTCTGATTCTCTGATATAATTCTACAGATAAATAATGCAAAATTTTAATTTATTTGGTTATGTGATGAATGGAGTTGCAGGACTTGATTATTTACATAATGGTTGTAAGCCACCAATAGTGCACAGAGACCTAAAGACCACTAACATTTTGTTGGACGAGAATATGGAAGCTAAGATCGCCGACTTTGGATTGTCTAGAGCTTTTGCAAATGATATTGACACTCACGTCTCAACTCGTCTTGCTGGAACAGTTGGTTATCTTGATCCGAGTAAGTAATTTAATATTTATACTAAACATAATAATCAATTCAATTCCCTAGAATATTAATTTAAAGCTACATACAACAAAATCAATGCAAGATAAAGAGCATTATGTTTGAAATGAATATTAATTATTTGAATTGAAAAGCAAATTCAGCTCATTTTGTAGTTTGGTTAGAGTGCTTCAAAATAAAGGGGGGTTTTTTTTTTCTTTTCTTTTCTTTTGGGTGAGATCCAGATAAAGTTTAATTTTTTCTTAAAAGAATCTAAATTGATTTGATATACAAGCCAAGTCTAATTGAGAAAAGGCTGTTATGAGAACTAAACTTCTGAAATCTTTTGTTTTGATTATTTTTAAATATATTGAATAGAAAAAATACTAATTGATAGATTTTTTTTGTGATCTAATCATATTACTTACCTTCTGATCATACAGATTTCATAAGACTGGCAACCTTACAAAAGGGAGTGATATTTATAGTTTTGGAATAATTTTGCTAGAGCTAATCACTGGGAAACGAGCAGCAGAAAGACAACCAGGCAATATTTCCTTTAGTCTTTTATTTCACTGGGTAACCCCAAAATTTCAAAGCAAAGATATCGAGTCCATTGTGGATCCGAAGTTTCAAGGACCATACAGTGTTGATTCTGCTTGGAAATTTCTTGAGATAGCCATGTCATGCACTGCACCTTCTGCAATTCAGAGGCCTGACATAAGTCAAGTGGTAGTTGACTTAAGGGAATGTTTGGCAATGGAGACAAACATCAAAAGGACAACCTACAACCCTAATTCTGATATATCTACTTTATCTGGTAGATAGATACTTGTGTTTACCTTTTGAATTTTCGATTAGACCAGAAGTGATGAATCTACCGAACACTCACAAATTTGTTTGAATACTGTTTTTTTTTTCAACATCTAGGTGTGCTGTATGTTGAACAATATTGGTATTAGTTGGCAGTTGCATGGGTATGAATAAATATGGAAATCACATGGTTGCAATTTGTAAGAATAATGGGAGTACATGAGTACTTGTGCCATTAATAAGATGAGAGCGTAGTTTGAAAAGATGTAATGTACTATCTCATCCTTTAATTATTAATTGATGGACCTTCTGAAATCTTATTTATCTTTATGGTTTGATCTGGAATCTTAGATTGTGAACCCATTTTCTAATCCGAAGTACAGGACACATATATGAGAGAAATTTCTCATGAAAGGCGGGCGAATGTGAGAGTAAGAGATAGAATTAGTTATGGTCATGTAGTAGTAAAGAGAGAATAGATATAAGTGGACTCGACATTAAAGTTTAATCCCAAGCCTTTAGAATTCTAAGTTGATGAGTCTTTGCACTTACATGTCCTTTTATCAAGCCTAACTCTTTGTGATGTGAGACATTATCAACTTAGATCTATTTCATCCTAACAATGTTTTTGCTCATGTGTGAGTCCATGTTTGACCTCCCAAAGAAGCTCCCTATATTGAAAACGTCACAAAATGACATAACTTAATACTACGTACTTTGATTCTTATTATCAGTCCTGCATAAAAGAATTTTTCTTTTTAAATTATAAGTCTGCTTAGAGGTTATTAATCATTTTTTTCCAATTATACCCTTATTTAATTCAAATTTGTGTGTGTGTGAGAGAGAGGAGTGAGAGTGATTTGTAAATGTAGAGAGAAATTTTTAATAGGCTCAAACTTGAAATTTTTTATCAAAAACATATTTAATAAGTTAACTATCATTCTTTTCATATGTGAGAAATGGACTTATAACAAAGACTAGAGTGGTAGTCCTCCCATCCAAATTAAAGGTGGGGAGAGAAACTTCTTTTCTTAAAAAATGGGAGCAGCTATGAGAAAAAATTATTTAAAAAAAATAAGAAATGGTGACTGACAGTGAAACTTGTGTCTAAATTCAGTTCCAGTATTATAAATTTACTGATTTTTGCCGATCAATTAATGTGATTTCGATAAAATTCGTATTTTTACGGCTTTCTGTCTTGAATGACATTCTTAGGCCCCGTTTGTTACGGAGAAGATTTAAGGAGGGAAATAAACTTAGAGGAGGGAAAGGAATGAAAAGGAAGATTAAGAGGAAACTTTAAAAAGTTGAACCGTTTGGTAGATATGGAAAGTGAGATGGAAGATGATAATTTTAAAAAATTTAAATTAAAATATAAAACTTGAAATTCCCAAAATACCCTTTACATCAGGAAAAAAAATCCCTCCTTCTTCATCCCACGTCCCCACGACGGCCAGAAGAAAAAAAATCAGATCCAGGTGAGTTCCGACCGGTGGTGGTCGTCCGCGGGTTCCGACGGTGAAGGAGGAAGTCTTCGCCGGCGACGAAGAAAGCCGAAGGTGAGAGGAAGAAGGTGAAGTCGGAGACGGTGAGAAAAGAGGAAGAAGAAAGGGACCTAATGGGAATTTGCTCACAATCTTCCGGGAAGATTTCATCTTCCATCCAATATGTGAGGGAAGATTAAGGAAGGAATCTTCCCATGGGTGAAGGAAGATGATGCCTCACTGGAAGATGAATTCCGTGTAACAAACACCCAAAACCGAGGGAAGATTGGAATCTTCCCTTCCCTTCTCCAATCTTCTCCCTAAGAAACAGGCCCTTAGTATTTTTAAGATGAAAACAAAAATTGCCAAAGTTACTCATTTTAAACCAAAGAGGATATGCAGACCTGAAGGTCGCAACCATTTATTTAATGCATTGGTCCCAATATGCATTTAACGACTAGATATTTATAAAATTTGAAAGGGAAAATTAATCATTTCATCCTTATATAGTTTCACTTATGTTGTAACTTAGTCATTATACTTTTAATCATTGCGATTTGATTCTTATACTTTTCTCTTCATCTCCATCAATCCTTACTTTTCATAAGACCTCGAGTCAGACTCGTTGGACTTAAACTCGAACGGCAAACCTCGTCTGGCAACCTCCCCATGCCTGTGACACGACTCCATTGGTGAACCTTCTTCACCGGAGACGCTCCTCCTGGTTTGGTGTAACAATACCAAATGAAATGGGCTCAGGAACTATACCAGAAGGAGGCCCAAATCAAGGCCTTGGAATAAGAAAGAGTGAAAGGATCAGAAGAAGACCCTGGAAGCTGCGTGAATTGGGTGAGGGAGTTTAGCATAAAAAGACGAAAACGGTTAGAGGAAAGGCGTGAATGATTTTGGAGATTCTCTTGTCTTTGTGGTGGCTATTGTTGTACTAGAACACTATATGCCGCGTAAAATTTATGAGTATGGAATTCTGTAGCCAGTCACTGTTATTTTTGGCTTTTGAATGCTTCTTTGGGAGTTGTTTTTTTTTTGGTTGCCCACCCGGTTCACCAGAGCTTCGCCCCGACTAATCCGGATCCGACCGCGTCCGCACTGTCATGGTGGGGAGAGTCCCGGGCGGTTTGTGCATTCATAAGGCTCGAACCCGAGACTTCGCTAAGCCGACATGCGCCATTGGCATTTACCACTCGGGCCCAACTCACGTTGGTAAAGGAGGAGAAGATGCTCGAACAGGGGACCTCTAGGTGCACGTAGCATGATAACCAACCACACCACCCAACCAAGTTAAACAGGGGACCTCTTTGGGAGTTGTTTCGTGTAACGACTTTGCTCTATTCCTGTGTGTACCAAAACTGGTACATTGGGCCTACTTACAAGGTGAGCCCAATAAAAAAGTTCTAGCCATTGGAAGCCTAATAGGATGCAGACCTTGACTCAAACCAATCAATCGGAGGAAGCTCCAGGCCCAGCAAAGATAGGAGCGACCACATCCTCCTGGGCCCATAATGATAGCAATAGATGGACCTGGGAGTGAATATAAAGGGAGAACGACAGTACCAAGAATGGTTTGTTGGATGCACTGTAGCAATTGTAACTTGTACTCTGCACTCATCATATTCAGTTCCTATTTTTCTCTTGCTGACCATCGCTCTATAAACTGGTTTCCACACTATTAATCATATCATCTTTTCTTATTTTTCATACAATCTGTCACAAAATCATATGTTGTTGGTTACCCAGTAAATAAAACCTTTTCCTACAAGATTTTGGTTAAACAGTTTGGCGTCGTCCGTGGGATCGAGCAACAAACTTTTCGAAAACCCCTTGTCTTTCCTTATCTCTCTTTTCCTTTTTCCTAGCATTACTAACCATGGTAGAAGCAACTACTAGCTGCGAAGTGAGCATCGCAGAACTAGCCGAGCTGGTGAGAAACCAAACTAGATAACTTGCCACACAATTTGATGCTCATGGACCAAACTCTTGTATTTTATACCCTACATTATTCCGATCTCTTGAGGCATATAACCTAAATCCAATGCCCAATTCCTCCCATCCTTCTAATACTGTCGGCTCTACTACTATGATCCTGTCTATATTTTTCTACCTTAACACACACTTTACTCACCTTCTTCATTAGCCTCGCATACTTCACTTCCAGTGTCTCAACCGTTTTGCCCTCAGTGTTGTCGCGCCTATTTGCCTCCATGTTGCCGTTATCCATAGTAACATTAGCCTCCATATCTTTCTCCATTTACTCTTAAACAAATTAACACAGGAACATAAATTGCCAAAGGGCTTCATGGGGAATTCACTATTCACCCCCAACAAAAAAACCATTTTTCATGTCAATCGATGCTAGCACCTTCAAAGAATCTTCTGTCTCTTTTAAGATCACTGTGGAAGCATCTTTCGAATGCAGGACCACTTTCTCTCCCCTCTCTGTATATTTTTGCCTTCGTCGCTTTCCCCCTTCAAAGCCGCCATAATAACCTCTCACCTTTATCGCCTCACTTACACCCTGTATGGCAAAAATGGCTTCTCCGACTCCACCGCCTCTTCACCTTTTCGCCTCATTCAACCAATATCAGGCGTTAGCTCCAATTTGTCCTGCGAGTATAAGTTTTATGGTTGACATTAGCTGCACATCTTTTACATCTCTTGTGTAGAGGGATGAACACATTTTTATTTTTTATTTTTTATATTTAAATTATATACTACTTTTTGAAAAAAAAATTGTACCTAGTATCTCAAATTAATTAATTTTCATGATACTAGTGTTACATGATAAATATTTCTAAATACAAGTTTAGAAACTAATTAATTTGATATACTAAATGCAAAAAACATTTCAGAAAGTAATATATAATTTAAATTTAAATAAATAAAATATATAAAAAATATGCCTAATCCTTCAAAGAGATGAGCATATAAGAAACATATAAGGGAGCTTCCAAGTTTTTAGGATTTACAATCGTTTTATTTTATTTTAACAATTAAATTTATAACTCTAAGCTTTTTATGTTTTCTTTTTCTTTTTTACTTGATGGCATTACCCCCTTTCTGCCCTTTTTATCTACCACATCACATAACAAATTTTGCCACATCAACATTCAAACTTTATCATGTGATCATATTTGGTCAAACTTTTATATCCACCATGAATTATAACATTCAATGTAGCCAACATTTAACGAACTTCTCATTTTAACTATCTTAAAAATTATCTATAACCATATTTTACTAAACAAAAAATAATTTTGTTAGGTACTCAGAGTGAAAATTATCTACAAATGTTTCCCTTGTTTCCCCTATAAATCCTTCACACCAAATAACCCATATATATATATATACGGGCTTGGCGTAGTGATTTTTTAGAGGAGAAACTTTCTCCTTCATGTGGTCTGATTTGGAGGATTGAGTGATTGACAATAATGGAGGCATAAAGTTGACTTCTAGATTCTAGAATGTTCCTGTGGTCCCTAACTAACTTAATTGCCACCTTTTTGCCTATTCTCTCAACCACCCACCATGTGCTTCTTTATTGCATATTGTTGGTTGTAGATTTTATTCTTAATGGTAAAGTTAATGGAATCCCACTACAATACACCACTTGCTTACTGACCAACAGGAAATTAAAACATGTATTCTTTTTATACTTTTTGAGTTTATTGTGTTGGGCCAAAGGCAATGGTGTTTATAGGATGGGATGGACCAGCCTACATCTTTACCAGATGCTCAGCTCGATGAACACGTGAAACAAGCGAGCAAAATAAAGTTGGACTGAGTTTTGCCCCCGATGCGAGAACTTAATAAAGAATTCAAAATATTTAAATTCACCCCAAATATATTTTTATAAAGTTATTTTATGACAAAAACAATGTTTTCATAAATATGTATGTATTTTAATATTTAATAATTATACATTATATATTGGCAAACTATATACATATATCGAGCTAGGCTAGAAGGGAGCATATTGCCCATGCATGTGCTTGAATGGCAAACTATTCAAATTCCCACCGTTCCTATATTTAGTGTTCAATAGTGTCTTAAATAGAATTGTCTCTAATAGCTAGGAAGATATATGTGCCTAGCAAAAACAAAAGGAAAGAAAGTGTTAAACATCTTTCTTGAAGGCAATTTGGTACTAATAATAGTGTGTGGATCATCTTTCATTGAAGGCTGTATATCTCAGAACATATCACGAGATTTGATATTATAATATTATCATTATATTATTTGAATATTAGTTTGGAGATATGGTTGTTATGATACTCTCCATTAAGGCGCTAACGTACTAGCATGTGTGTGTACCTCTAATCTATCAATGAAAGAAATACAATTCATTCTTATTTCAATATTTCATGTGGGATTAGAGTATAGTCTCCTAATATCCTAACTATATTAAACGAGATACTGGAAAGCTCAGGCACATCAAATATAAGCCATTCTCAAGAGAATGAAGATAAGCGAGATGGCAAACAGAAACGATCAAAGTGAAATTATTGTGGGAAGCTTGAACACACTGAAGATATCGATATTATGAGATAAGAGGTTATTCACAAGATTTCAAGAAGGGAGGATGTGACAGAGAAGAACAGAGGGAAGGTTTGAGAGCGACGTAGGTGAGCTCCAATGAAAGCCTCATTCCTAGTCTCACGCTTGAATAGTTTGATCGATTGGTGCAATATATCACCAAAGAACATAGTCCCTCGAATCTTGAAAGAGACAACGCACCTGTGCTAAATACAACATGTAAATTTATTCCTAATGAGCCATGGATAATTGATACAGGAGCAATGGTACATATAACATTTGATGAGAGCCTCTTGCAAAATGTGACTTGCAAGGCATCACCTTTCGGTAAAACTACCAAATGCATAAACACTGTCATTTAAAAGTGTATGAGATGTTCACTTATCAAATGGGATAACACTTATAAATGTTCTTCATATACCAGAATTTAAGTGCAACTTGATTTCAATTAGCAAGCTAACCAGAGATTACTTGTGTTCAATAACATTTGTTAGTGATATGTATGTGATACAAGATTTGCATTCAAGGAGCTTGATTGGAGCAGGTAGAATACATGATGGACTCTACCTACTGGAAGAGGGCCAACTGAATAAGACTCTTCACGTACTGCAAAGCCAGACAACAAAAATTTAGCACCAGAGACTTGTGCACCCTTCTAAGGAGAAGCTTAAAAAAATTAGCTTGCCTTGCAATTCTTTTAAATCAATTCAATTCATTGTGATTCTTGCATAAGAACCAAACAGACTAGACTCAATTTTCCTATTAGTTCAATAAAAACTTCTTTATCTTTTGAACTAATTCATTGTGACATTTAGGGTAATTTTCATAAGGCCTCTTTGGTGCACACTAATTTTTAACCATTGTAGATGATTATAGAAGGGAAACATGGGTCTATTTAATGGAGAACAAGTCCAACAAAGCAAAGTATTTGATAGAATTTTTAAACATGGTGGAAACACAATTCCACAAGCAGGTCCAATGAATTAGAACAAATAATGGTCTTGAATTCAAATCTGAGCGAATGATGAGTATTATTCCGATAAAGGAATTTTGTTACAGAATAGTTGCCCAACAAAATGGGGTCACTACTACTAAAAAGCCTTTTAACGTCCATTTTTTGGCCTGTTTACATCCCTTTTTAGGAGGACGCCGATGTGAGGGATTTAGTAAGAGAGACTTAAGGTGTTCCAAAAAAATTGGGGACGTGTAATTTTTTTTTTCTTTAAAAAATAAATCCAACTGAGCTGAGGCACCACGGAGCTCCCAACTGAGCTCGAACCACCACCACCTTCGGTCTCCTTCCACCATTGACCTATATTCTTGGCCACACACTTCCTTCATCAGTCGTTCTCTATCAAGAAAAAGAGTCACGACCGACGACCTTCGCGAGCTTCTCACCAAACAATCTAGTCGCGACACCATCTTCTTCCACCTTCACCGTCTTCCCTCTTCCATTTTCTCTACCGCCAGGAAGTCTTCAGGAACAGAGCAGTTTAGCGGGGAAAAATAGAGAAAAAAGTTGGCACCTTTCACGAGTCCAAGAAGAGTCCCATAGATGGAGTCCAAGGTGGCATCGTTCTAAGAGTCCTCATCGATAGAGTCTAAGAGGGAGAAAAAAGGTGGCACCTTTCAAAAAAATAACGAAGAAAGGCGGTACATTTCAAGACTAGAACTGAAGAACGAAGCAAAGGTGACACCTTTCATGGTGAAACGATGACGACTATGGCTCATGGGAACTCCTAAAACTTAGCTCAATTGGCAACAACACCGGTGATAGCACCGACGAGAAAGAGGGCGGTGTGTTTGGGCACAAGTGCAACAATAGCAAGCGAATGCTTCAAGAGCTGAGGAGTTGCGAGAGAGAGAGAGAGAGAGAGAGAGAGAGAGAGAGAGACGCAGTTGTAGAGACTGAGAGTCCTGAAGGAGGAGGGAGAGAAGAGAAGCGAGAAGACAATGTTTATTGGGTGGGTTGTGCCGGTTTAATTGGGATTATATGGGATACTTTATGCATCCCAATTTTGAATTAGGGACGCTGAAAGACTATTTTTGGTGTCCCTTTACTAAATTGGGACGCCAAAAGTATACTTTTGGCGTATCTTTTAAAATTGGGACACCAAAAGCTTCTATAAAATTATAAAAATGTCACTGCCTTTATCTTTTACTTCCCTTTTTGAAAAAGGGACCTTTTTAGGGAAGCAGAATCTATATTTTGTAGTAGTGGGTTGTGGAGCAGAAACATAGACACATACTAAAAGTTGCTTGTGCACTACATTTTCAAGCAAGCTTACCAATTAAGTTTTAGGGTGAATGTATACTCACAGTAGTATATATAATCAGTGAATTACTGTCCCGCACTTAGGGACACAAGACACCATATGAAATATTACTTGGCAAACGACTTGAGTATTATCACATGAAGGTCTTTAGTTGTTTGTTCTATGCACATAACAAAACCAGGAAGTAGAGCCGAGAAAATGGCTTCAGGTTGGCCCATTTAAGCTCGTTTAAGTTAAGGCCCGGGCTTATGATTTAGAGCCTCAAGAAGGAAATGGGCCTAAAAGGGCCAGCCTGTAGACCTAATGCTTAAATAGGCCGGCCCGTTTATGCAAACTATATCAAAAAGAAAAACTAATAACAACTACTACAAAAAAGGTCTTTGACATCCGTTTTTTTGCACATTCGACGTCCATTTACAGATGGACACCTATCTAGGGGACGTAGTACTTACGGCGTCAAAAAAGGGGAAGCTGTAAGTGGTACTTACGGCGTCCCAAATTTAAAATAGGGATGCTTTAAATACCACTTACAGCGTCCCTATATGAATTTAGGATGTCGTAAGTCCTTTTTTTTTTAAAAAAAAAAAAACCAGAAAGGCAATGTTCGGGAGGATTAGGAGGAGCAACAGGAGGAGAATAACACTTTCACATCAAACCAAAGAAATGGCAACCAAAAAACAAATCACAAACACTTCTTAATCAATACATCCCACTACAAGAAAAATCAATTTTTGCTATGGAAAAATTCCGTAGCAAAAAAGCCTTTTTCCGTCGCAAATTTGATTTGCGACGGATTTTGACCATCGTAATTGCGACGGAAAATCAATTTTCCGTCGCAAATTTCAAAATTTTTACATTTTTTTTAAAATAAAATATATTTAAATCCGTCGCAAATTTTATCATTTTTTTAAAAAATATTTTTTATTTATTTATTTTTAATAAAATATTTTTGCTATTAAATATTTTTTTTAAAAAAAATTACATAATAAAATATTTTTGCTATTAAACACACTCTAAGTTTCTATATTTAGAATCTTATTAATGAACAACACGTAACAAATAAAAGGAACAAGGAGAAATTAATAAATTCTTATAATTATTAGGGCTTTTCTACAGCAACCATTCAAATAAAGAAAAAAATATATTGCGAAATAAAGTTTATTTATAACCAAAACAAAGAAAATTGAGATAGAGGAATACTAAAGAAACATTGAAGGCACAGGGTTTCTTCAACCATCTATACCCATCTTTTTCCTCTTCTCCAACTTCACTCTCCATCTGCAGAAGTGAAAAAAGTAGCAATGATAAAGAATGATAAAAGGAAAATAAAAATAAAAAATCAATCAAAGCACACTTTTAATTAATAAACCTACTAAACAATATAATGAAAAATTCATGAACATAGACTCTAACTTATAAAAACTGAGAAATAAATCCAGCTTTCCAATTATGATGATACAACAAACACACATAAAGAAAAGCTCTAATTTTTAAATTTCGCAAAAACAACGCTCCAATTTTTCCATATTGCTATATTGAATGCAATATCATTTTGACCGCAAACACACATAAAGCATCACAAGAAGATACAACTTATCTTTATAGGGATAAGAAACGACCAAATTGGTGATCAATAAGATGAATATGAACTTCGTATAAACTGACTAGTCAACAAGAAGAAAATGTCACAGCTAATACACATGACAACTAGAAAATTAAATAAATCACAACACCTTCATTGCATCAATTATCCGTTGCCAAGCAAAATATGAAGATGTTTCACTGTCATAATATAAAACTATACTAGGTTCAATCACAAAGTGAATCAGGTAAGAGGTACCTCTTTTACAACTTTCCCATTGACTTCTTAAAGCATTTGGAATATGATCAAACCAAATTCAATCAAGTTCTTTTAGAAAGCCTTCTCGGGACTACTTGCATGATAAGATCACACTCACCCCAAGAAGAATTAATGATTATTGGCATTGGATTAAACAAAGAAGACAGATCATTACATCCCAAAATATGTAAAAACTGTAAACCTTCTAGTTCTAGCTATAAAAACTACTTGCTGGACAATCAATGGTGGGGGGCACATGATAATGCCACAAGCAAAAAAGGCTATGAAATTTGTCCTCGGTGTTTGTCAAGATTTGCACAAGTAAAAACTCCATAAGCATTCACATAACTTGCAGAAGAAAATAAGATTTTGTAATTTAATTCCAAAATCAATATGGACTTTGTAATACATTCGAGATATGGACTGATTTCATGTTGCACTTGGAACAATATTTCAAAAAATTCTACCAATTAATATAATATGATCCCTGTAACGGTTTGCACAACTTAATTTAATTTAGTCTTAATTTTGCCTTTGATTGCTTCATAGGGAGAAACGTCAGTTTAGATAACTTTTACAGCAAGTATAACCTTATTTTTCACAACAACCCGGTCCTTAAACAAGTAGGGCAACACCTACAATTCAAAATTAAATAAAGCATCCAAACACCAAAGATAGAGGGGTTTAACCAATGCCACAGAAGCAAAGAACGCACAGCATTATTTTAATTTGTGAAGAAAGGGGGACATAAAAAGCATTTAAGAAATAAGAAATTAGTGGGTATAGAAGAATGGAACCTTACCTCTCTTCTCCAGATGAAGATATGGGAGACGGGGGGCAACAGCGAAGAGGACATGGGGGCCGACAGTGAAGAAGACTTAGGCGAGCACAATCGGAGGGCCGGTGGTTTGCGAAGCGTCGGAGTAGGGGACGGATCCAAACAAAGAGTGGCAGACCGAGGGGTGGTAGACGACTAAGAAGCCGGTTCTGAAGACTGGACTCGTGGCGGATCGAGGGGAGAGGAAGAGCAAGAGAGTTGGCGGATTTGAGGCCAAATGACGCCGGACGCGAACTGGTTGGGATTAAAAATCCCGACTTTTTGCGACGGAACTAGGTTCCGTCGCAAAAAGCCTATTTTTTTGCGAAGAAACTGAATTTCCGTCGCAAATGGGGAGGCCAACTTTTTGCGACGGATTTATTTTCCGTCGCAAATGGGGAAATTTCTTTTGATTTTTCCAACGGATTTTAAAATCCGTCGCAATTTGTGACGGAATTAGTTTTCCGTCGCAAAATTTTGCGATGGATTTCGTTTTCCGTCGCAAACCGGCGGGGTTTTTCCCACCGAAATCTTTTTTTTTTAAAGTTTTGTGATGGAATTTAAAATCCGTCGCAAAATTTTGCGACGGATTAGTTTTTCCGTCGCAAATTGCGACGGATTTTAAATTCCGTCGCACAATTTTGCGACAAAATTATTTTTCCTTCGCAATTTGTGACGGATTTCAATTCCGTCGCACATTGCGATGGATTTTGTTCCGTCGCAAATTCCTTTTCTATTTTGGCATTTTCTAGTAGTGTCCGGACACCATTGTTATGTGGAGATATGCAAGTTAGCACTTGGAACGAATAACCTTAAGTGAAAATCTAGAGTTTAAAGAAAACTAATGAAGCAGGAGAACGAACCCAGAGTTTAAAGGCCTCGGCCAACGAAGAAAATCAAGGGCGCCAGAAAGAAGATTTTAAAAATAAAATAAAAAATTGATGGCAGTGGTTAGGGATCTGAGCAACCCAAAGGAAATCATAACTAGGATCTCTGAGGAACCCAAACAAAATCATGAAATCACATAAGTTAAGTGAGAAAGGAAGAGTTAACAAATAAAATGGAATTACCACACTAACCAGATTTAACAAATAAGAAATTCAAAAAAAAAATACAAGCTTGCTGTCAGGCCTTTTTGGTTCTGCCTTTGCCTTAATTGTCTCAAATGGAATCAACTCAAATCTCGCTGCCAATTGTGTTTTGCTGTCAATTTCATTGTCTCAGACCTTGTCACCGTTGCCTTTTTGTTTTTCTATCACAGATCTAAGGAGAAGATCAACCTCTTCATCAACGTCCAAAAATTGCCATACAGGGTCAGGCACTTTAAATTGCCCCCACAACGACGTCCTCACCGAAATCCACTACTAGAAAAATGTAAAATAGTGACGGATTTTGCTACGGAAACAATTCCGTAGCAATGGGGGGATTTTGCTACGGATTTTAATATCCGTAGCAAAAAGGAAAACGAAAGAACGGATTAAATAATCCGTCGCTATTAGGGACGGAATTAGCGACGGATCAGCGATCCGTCGCAATTGGGCCTCAAAATGGAGGCCATTTTGCGACGGATCGGTGATCCGTCGCAATTAATTGCGACGGATCAGCGATCCGTCGCAAAATGGCGACCAAAAGGCCGCCATTTTGCACCATTTGCGACGGATCGGTGATCCGTCGCAAATTGCGACGGATCAGCGATCCGTCGCAAAATGGCGACAAAAGGCCGCCATTTTGCCCAATTTGCGACGGATCGGTGATCCGTCGCAGTGTGCGACGGATCAGCGTCCGTCGCAAAATGGCGGCAAAAGGCCGCATTTTACGCCAATTTGCGACGGATCTGGATCCGTCGCTATCGTGGGCACCGACGGTTGCGACGGATACCTTTGTCCGTCGCAAAAAGTTAATTTGCGACGGAACTAGGTTCCGTCGCAAAAAGCTGAAAGTCTCATTAATGAGACTTTCGGCTCCTCCCGATCCCCGTCCGGCCTTCAAACTTCCGCCCCTAGCTCGGCGAGACCCCGGCTCCGGCCCCCGGCTCCGCCACTCCCCCAGCGCGCCCCGGCTCGGCGAGACCCCCAGCTCCGGCCCCTCCCCCCAAGCGCGCCCCCGGCTCCGGCCCCCTCCCCCAAAGCGCGCCCCCGGCTCGCCCCTGACCGGCTCCGGCCTTCCTCGGCGTGCCCCCCGGCTCCGGCCTTCCCAACGCGCCCCCGGCTCCAAGCGCCCCGACTCGGCACCCTTGCTCCCCTTGCCCCGCCAAGCTCGTCCCCCCACCCAAAGCCCTCGGCTCGTCCCTCCACCCCAACGCCTCGGCTCGCTCCCCGCCCTCCTAACTCGTCCCCCTCTCGCCTCCTCGGCTCTCTCCCTACTCTCAACTCGATCGTTGTCCTCTTCATTGTTCCGGTCACCGCCGGAGTTAGCTTGAAGTATTTTTTTTTAAATAATTATATGGAAATATCTATGTTAGATTTACTTTATTACATAATTGAAATATGTATGTAAGTAGAAGATTATAAATTACATGATTTTAAATCTTCTTTTTTGTTTTAGTTTCTCTTGTGGCTAAATCTATTAATTACATAATGATCTTGATACCTATGTGTTTATTAATTTGAATTATGCTTATAGTTTGTAGGAGACTCCATGATTTTTTTAATTATTATGTTTTAATGATTTTTATTTATGATAGTGATTTTTTTTAACTTGCATTGTTTTTTGGGACGAAGATAAATTAAAAAAGTAATTTTTTCAATGTAAACACGAGTTAATAAACGTATAGAATTATTTTATGTGAAGTATTTTATTTAGCACTTTTTAGGAATTTAGAAATTCCAATTTCGATTTTGATGTGATAAAATTATGATTTTGTATTAGTTGGTAATGATACATAAATCTTTATATAGGATGGTGTTGAAATTAGAAAAGTGAAGTGTTGAGAAATGAAATTTAGGGATAAGGCAATTAATTAATTAATGTAAAGTATGAGGAGGAATGTGTGACATTAAATAATAATCAAATTTGTATGTGTTATAAAAATTAGTGGAATTTACTATTTGATTTAGGCTATTATAAAAATGACTGTTCTACAATAATCAAATTTAATATTTGTTTAAAAAATATTCCATTAAAATTTTTTATTTGAATCTATCTTTAACAAGTTATACAATAAATTTAATTAAGTGTTAAATAATCTCTTTGATCTAGCCCATATATGTTAGAAACTCCAAAATACTTAGTATTCTATTCTTTGTTTTCCCCCTCCACACGCATGTCCCATGTTACGGTGTGCTATCCTCGTTCTCTCGGTTGCTTGCCTTTGGAATATGTTCTTTGTTCAATGCATGTGTTTGTTTTTCAGTTTCTTGATTAAGTGGCAATTGGTAGGCATAAGAGGTGACTTATATATATTTGTGGTATGTTGAGAAGTTAATTAGGGTAGTAATCTTGAACTTGCTAGGAAGTATGGAAGGCAACCATGATAGAAGTTGGATGTACAATCGTCTAAGCGATAGAAGACAAGTAACAACAAACATTCTTCGCGGGTTTGGAAGAGTTCGTCAATTTGCTTTGGCGAATTCAAATAATTCAAGAAGGGAGATCAGGTGTCCAGTGTGCCAAATGTAAGTGTTTAAGATTTACGAGATGCGGACACGGTCGGGATTCATTTGTGTCAAAAGGGATTCATAAAAGATTATGAATGTTGGGAATGTCATGGCGAAGTCCGACGACACCGAGTGGTTATTACGGGGACGGTAGTCATCGAGAAAACCTTAATCAATATGAGCGGTTGGTTATGGATGCCGCGGGACCGTCGATCGGCCAATATTTTGATCCGTTACTCATCTTTGAACCGTCATACATGGGAGAGGAGGCGGTACCCATCCTCAACCATCAAACATGGGTGAGGATCCTCATCCGAAGCTGCTAGGTTCTATAAAATGCTTCAAGAAGCACAACGTCCGTTATGGGAAGGTTGCGACCACTTTGAAAATAGTGAATATTCATCGCTATCGGCTACCCTAGCAACACTAAGCTTGAAGACGATCACCATATGAGTGAGAGGAATTACAACGAAATGATGCAGATCATGAGTAAGGTTGTTCCCAAAGACAATAATTTGCCGAAGGACTTTTACCAAGCAAAAAAAAAGGTGAAAGAGCTTGGGCTTGGATGTGAAAAAATTCATTCGCCCCGGAGGATGTATGTTGTATTACAAGGATGATCTTTGAGTGACAAATTGCAAATTGTGGACATGACAGATATAAAGTTGTGGGGAAAGGAAGGAAAAAGACCCGTCATGCATTAAGCAAGATGTGGTACTTTCCTCCGGTGCCCGGACTTACGAGATTGTATGCATCCGAACAAACGGCTTCTCACATGAGATGGCACCGGGAGCATCGTAGGGATGAGAACTTTGTGACGCATCCATCGATGCCGAAGCTTGGCGTAAATTTGACGAGGCGAATCCTTTCTTTGCTATGGATCCCCGTAATGTTCGTCTTGGTCTATGTTCGGATGGGTTCGCTCCTTTCAACAATACGGGCGGGAATTATTCTGTTGGCGTCATTGTGACTCCGTACAACCTCCCACCTTCTATGTGCATGAGAAGAGAGTTTTTCTTACTTAACGCGTTAATCCCTGGCCGTCGAACCCAAAAAAGAAGATAGATGTGTACCTCAGGCCTTTGATAGACGAGTTGAAAATGTTGTGGAGTGAAGGTGTTCTTACGTATGATATATCATTAAGTCAGAATTTCACCATGCGGCGCCTTAATGTGGACGATAAATGATTTCCTGCCTATGGGATGTTGAGTGGCGGGCAAACGTCGGGAAAGCTCGCATGCCGGTATGTCTTGGAACGAACATGGGTTTTAGCTTGGAACACGATCGCAAGGTCAGTTGGTTTGACAGCACCGACGATTCCTACCCCCGATCATCCGTTTAGGAGAAATAGAAAAGACTTCACGCGGAATCTTTGTCGAACGAGCAGATCCACCTCGTCGTTTAAGTGGAGAAGAAATATGGGACAGGTCGAGACATTCCGAGTGTCGAAGAGGTCTTCTTCAAGCGAACCTGGAGGGTACGGCATTGATCATCATTGGAACAAACGCAGTATCTTCGGGAATTACCATATTGGAAAGATCAATTGTTAAGACACAACCTCGATGTCATGCATATTGAGAGGAATGTGTTTTGCAATATTCGTATACGGTGATGGACACCAAGGGCAAGACGAAAGACACGGTCAACGCAAGATTGGACGTTGAAGCGATTTGTAGAAGGCCCGCTTTGCATTTGGTTGAAAATGGCACTGACGCCAATTTCCAAACCCAGAGCGCCGTACACATTCAATAAAAAGCAGAATTTAGAATTGTTGCAATGGGTTAAAGATCTGAAACTCCCTGACGGTTATGCGTCAAACTGGAAAAGATGTGTCGACATGTACGAGGTGAAGTTGAGCAAGATGAAGAGTCATGATTGTCATGTTTTTTTCCAGAGATTGTTGCCGTGGGCCTTCAAAGCACTACCGAACCATGTATGGTCTATTCTAACGGAGTTTTCCATGTTCTTTAGAGAAATTTGTGCTTGAGCTTAATGTTGAAAAGTTACGACACACGGAGGCGAGCATGCCCATAACGCTATGCAAGTTAGAGATGGTGTTTCCTCCTAGCTTCTTTGACTCAATGGAACATTTGCCCGTTCACTTGGCCTACGAAGCAAAGGTAGGAGGCCCGCAAGTATAGATGGATGTATCCGTTTGAGAGGTAATATATATATTGACCTACATGGTACTTTAGATTATAAATATCCTCGATATTCCATTGTAGGTTTTTACGCACACTTAAGCACAAGATCAAAAATACAAGGTACGTTGAAGGATCTATCGCTGAAGCTTATCTAGTCGAAGAGGCCGCAAAATTTGCGTCATACTATTATCCCCCGAAATGATGTCAAGATGGAGAGGGTACCTCGTAACGATGATGCCGGTGATACGAGGGATCAAAAGTCAATATTTAATTTTCCGGGCGAGTCGTGGGAAAACGTTGGAAGTCAACTCTTGACGGAAAAGATAAGCGAGTTCTTTGAGTGGTACATTCTAAACAAGCGTGAAGAGGCCGCCAAGTACCTCGAGTAAGTTTTTTTGTTTGTTTACTATTACGGTAAGTATTAAAGTATTAACTTAAGTTTTTTGTTACAGTTACTTTTCTAATTGGGTCCGATCGGGAAATCCTTCAATGCCGGTGTCCCAAGTTGATCAATTCACTAGTTCTGAGTTTCCAAAATGGT
This sequence comes from Acacia melanoxylon, assembly GCA_019022615.1. Lineage (NCBI taxonomy): Eukaryota > Viridiplantae > Streptophyta > Magnoliopsida > Fabales > Fabaceae > Acacia > Acacia melanoxylon. The sequence goes on from JAFJYJ010000010.1 coordinate 11,695,778, forward strand.
TTCGATCATACTTCTTGGAAAATCCATCAGATCCCAATGAAGTTGCGTGGAGTTTATCTTATGGAGCTGCAATGATGTGTTACCCGATGCAACAAATATATAATCAATGGGTATCGATTTGCAAGCTGTTGACGCGAACGCAGTACACTATGTTGCAATTACGGTGTATGTTGTCGAGGTGACCAAGTTGACGGGGTGGAGACCCGACTACTACGGGAAGTTAGTTGAGATAATTCAGTTAAGTTACCGGTGGGACAAGGTAGTGACCCTGTTTAAGTGTGAGTGGTTTGATAACGGTCCGCGTGGGACAAAAGTGGACAAACTTGGAAATATTGAGGTCATTTGGACAAGGAGATATACGGTTGGTTATGACCCATTCATCCTTGCTCAACAGGCGGAACAAGTTTACTATACACCATACCCTACATCTCGCCAAGGGTGGACGGGAGTTATTAAAACCAAAGCACGAAATATTATACCAAAGTCGAAAGAGCCGGAATCAAATGACAGTATGGCTGAACCTTTCCAAGCGATGTGGAACATGTGCGCCCATAAACATCTTCGATGACGAAGTACCAAGCAATCTCTTTGATTTTCGTGTGGAGTTAGAGTTGATTCCTATACAAATTGACGATGAGAAATCGAGACGATGAGGATGAGGCGAGAAATGAGCTTCTCGATAGTGAATGCGAGTTCGACGACTATGAGAGTACAGATGAGGACATGCAAGTAGATGTCGATGAACATGAATCGTCCGGTTGATTTGTGTTAGTTCTTTGTTTATGACGATATGTTATACTACATACTTTGTAAGTACTTTTGTCATATTAACCAAATATCTTTCTTTTTTTATATTTTTTGACATTATGTCTATAAGTGTTCGAGAGATGGAGCATCAAGGAGGACGTTCGGGTAGTGGACGTGGCGGTGGTCGATCCAGACCCCGTACTATAAGAGGGGGTAGGACGACGCCAACCGCTCCATATGGAGGCAGAGGGCTCGCCCCAGGTGCAACTATTTCATTTTTCGTCGTCCCCGTCTGGATATTTGTTATCTTCACCATCACTTTATACATCGTCGTCACCTGCGGCTAACTCCCCTGATTCACAGCAAAGGGGACAACAGGTTTACTTTACCCTTTTTGATTGATTTACATATGTTTCGTTTCTTGAAACCATCTATGTACAAAAATCTTCAATATTTCACATTTCTTCCTTAGCACACTTCGTCGCCTCGAGCCACGTCGGGAAGCGGGTAGTTCCTCCGATACACCTATCCGGGGCTCAAGAGATCCCGAGACGGGGTTTCTTTGGATCTGCACTAAAGGCAACGAGTAAGTCATGCGAAGTACTGTAATGTTACAATTCTCTTTTGAGATTGGTTTGTATGCTAATATTTGCATGATAATCTCTGTTTTCAGATTTGTGCCGATAATCCGGTGGCGACTTTCATGTCGACCCAAATATTCCGTAACTACACTCAAGCTTGGACCGCGTGGACGAGAGATTCCTACGGAGCAACGAGATATGTGGTTCACGAGTTCTTGGTAAGTTATTTGTTTTATGCGTGTTAATTAAGTACTTTTAAAATTTGGAGCACTAATTGTTCGTTATTGATTTTCGGGAAAAGCATATGACATTGCACGAGCATCATGAAAATCGAAAAAAGCTTTTAACCACAAGAGCGTCACAGTGCGTCGAAAGCTCTATTCATTGAGAAGGTCGAGAGGCAAGGCAGTTGGCTTCCACGGGACACTAAAGATGAATTATTTGGCACTTGGGAAAACAATGAAAAGTTTAAGGCCATAAGTGCGAAAAATAAGGAAAATAGGGCCAAAATGGCGGGACCGTCATATCTTGGGGGCTCCATATCCATTTGCGAGCATCGACGCAAAGTTGTAAGTACACGTTATTTTCTATTTACATATTGAATATTTTGTACTTTGAAGTAATTAATTAAGGTCATCATTTGCGTTTGCGGGAAGAGTCGGGAAGCTCCACCTGGATCGGTTGAGTGGGTTACCTTTCGGCGGACCCATTCCCGACGATCGAAGGGAGTGAGAGGCAATGGATTAACCCAAAGGCGAAACAAATAGCGGTGAGACATTTATTGCCTTTATTACTTGTTTTATGCACGTTATTTTCTTATTTGTTATGTATTTGTTTGCTTGTAGGAAAACTTTGAGAGGGTCGCGGGGAGAGAGCCTCGCGGCGTGAGACCGACCCCTCATCCTCTATATCCGATAACGAGAGTCTCTTCTTTGAGGCTGCGGCGGATTTGACAAGAAAGGAGGGTCTTTGGATACGGTGAGTCACCCGGCCCGATTGAAGCAATCAAAGCGCCTCTCATCGGCACTGCCGGGGTTCCTTTAGGTAAACATAATACATTTGATATTGATAATTTTCATTCTCTTGTCCATTCAAATGAAGTACAAATAATAAATGTACTAATCAATTTTGTAGATGAGTGAAGAGGATGAAGTCGTTGGTGGAGGAGCAAGCAACACGGATGACCCGGGAACGAGAGATGATGAGCCGGCGGTGACTCGGGAAACGGAGATGATGAGCGGCCGAGATGCTTATGGAACAAACGAGATGAAGCGGGCGTTGCGGCGAGAACGGGAGATGATGAGACGGGAGATGAATCGGCGGGCGGAGATGATGAAGGCGGAGATGATGAAGGAGATGCGAGCTTCAAATGATGTCCCTTCCCGAAAGACAGAGGTTTGGTCCGGGCCGACTCCTGGTGATGATGACCATTTGGTGATGATGATGATCACAATCTTTCTTTGTTTAGCCTACTTTTTTGTATTTGTTTGTTGCTACGGATTATATATATATATATATATATTGTGTTTTCACTATGTAAACTCTTTTTTATCGTTAATATATTCATGGTACATTATTTTACTATTTGTATTCAATTTTTCTATTAAATTTTTTAAAAAATATAAATAAATAAAAAAAATTTCTACCGTAAAATAATTCAAAAATTTGCTACGGAAAATAAATCCGTAGCAAATTCGGAATTTGCTACGGAAAAAAATCAGTAGCAAATTTCGAATTTTTGAAATTTGCTACGGATTGTTTCCGTAGCAAATTGCTACGGAGAAAATCCGTAGCAAATTTGCTACGGATTATGAAATCCGTAGCCATTGCTACGGATTGTGAAATCCGTAGCCATTGCTACGGATTATACAATCCGTAGCAATTTGCTACGGATTGTAAAATCCGTAGCAACTTTGCTACGGATTTTAAAATCGTAGCAATTTGCTACGGATTTTTACAATCCGTAGCAAATCCGTCGCCATTGCGACGGATTTTCTCAAATCCGTCGCAATTGCGACGCCATATTTTGCTACGGACAAAATGCGTAGCAAAATCCGTAGCAAAAACGTTTTGCTACGGATTTTTAGGTTTTTGCTACGGATTTTTTCCGTAGCAAAATCTGAAATTTCTAGTAGTACCATCGTTGGAGGAGAAATCAAATATAAGCTCAATATAAATCAAATCTAAACAAATGTTAGTTTATCAACTCAAACAACACTACTACAAAATATCTAAAAAACGTCCTAAATAAAGTCCAATTAACGTCCCTTTTTAAAGGGACGTTGGGCCGGGGGAAGTTAAAAAAAAAAAGCAATAAGGCGTCCTGAACGAGTTTCAGGACGCCTTAGTTAAGGCGTCCTGAACAAGTTTCAAGAGACCTTAGTTAAGGCGTCCTGAACCTCATTCAGGACGCCTTATTGCTTTTTTTTTTAAAAAAAAAAAAACAAAACCTGAAGCCCCAATCCTTATTTAATCAAACATCGGATGCAAACACGTTAGAACGCAGAGAGAGTTTTCCGGAAAACTACAAAGAAACATCAACGGGAATCGAAATAAAACAAATCGAATTCGAAGTACGTGGGATCCAAGCCAACAATAATTAATCAATATGGAATATCTGCTTCAAACGTAATAGCAGTTTTCAAACATGGAAATATCATTCTTAAGTGTGAAGCACATATATATATATACAAATCATCCCAAGTTTAACAAGTAGTAATATGTAGAAGCAGATCTAGAACAGCAGATCTAAAAATATAAAATTCCAGATCTAAGAAGAACAATAGATCTAGACCTGAAGACTTGCGATGAGCGACGAGCAAAACAGAACCAAGGTCGCCGGAAGAAACAAAGGAGGAGGAGCTCTGGTTCGTCGATCTAAGCTCGCATATGTGTTCTCTTTTCACGGCGCTCGAGCTTGGTGGGCAACGGAGGAGGAGCTTCGGTGTGGTTGCAACGTGGTGCAGAGGAGGAGACGCTGGTTTTGACAGCGAGCGACGTTGACGGCGAGCGGTGAGCGACAGCGATGGGGAGCGGTGAGTGACGGCGACTTATTTGAGACGTGGAGACTTTGGCGTGCAAGGGAGAGCGATGGTGATGATGCGTGTGAGAGAGAGAAGGACGATTAACTAATGAGAAAGGTGAGAGGATATTAATAATGGAGCAGGGAAAACAAATAAAAAAGAAACAAGACTTTGGCGTCCTGATTTAAATGTAGGACGCCAAAAATCTATTTTTGGCGTCCTGAGATTTTTGGCGTCTTGAACTTTGTCCAGGACGCAAAAAATTGAATTTTGGCGTCCTGGAAAAAGTTCGCCAAAAAATTGTTTAATTAAATTTGATTTTTGATGAATAACGATATTAATTTGATATTAATTTGATTTTTAAAAAGCCCTCAAGATATTTCTTTTATAAAAAAAGCGTATTTTTCTTTGGATTTTGATTTGAGCTAGATTTATGGCGTTTCTTTTGTTATTAATATTTTATAATTATATTTTAATTAAATTTAAAAAGCCACTCAAGATATTTCTTTCTATAAATATTAATTTTCGTAAATATTTTATGCGTATTTTTCATTTACACGATAATTACTCTTAAATGAATGAATATGAAAAAGTATGGGGATTTTTAAATAACAGATATTAATTTGATTTTTTCTATTACAAAAAGCGATTCTTAGGATTTTGATTTGAGCTAGATTTATGGCGTTTCTTTTGTTATTAGTATTTTATAATTATATTTTAATTAAATTTAATAAGCCACTCAAGATATTTCTTTCTATAAATATTAAGTTTCGTAAATATTTTATGCGTATTTGTCATTTAAACGATAATTACTTTTAAATGTATGAATATGAAAAAGTATGGAGATTTTTAAATATAGCAAATTTATTGGTCCAGTTATATTAATAATGTTTTAGAATTTTCACCAGGCGCCAAATTTTTTGAAATGTGCATTTTTGGCGTCTTGAATATATTTCAAGACGCCAAAAAAATCACCAGCGCCAAAAAAATCCCCTAGCGCCAAAAAATTTCACAAAACGCGTCAAAAATTTAATTTTAGGCGTCCTGAACTTCCTTCAGGACGCCAAAATTTTAATTTTAGGCGTCCTGAACTTCTTAGCCAAAAATTTTCAACAGCGCCAAAAAACCCCTTCGCGCCAAAAAATTTCACTAAATGTGCCAAAAAATATTTAATTTTAGGAGTCCTAAATTTTATTTAGGACGCCAAAAAAACTTTTTAGGCGTCCTAAATTAATATTTAGGTCGTCTAAAGTCTCAAAGTGAAGAAAATAATTGCGGCATTGCCATCGCCTTCATTTTTTACATCTTTTTTTTTAAAACAGATGTCTTTTTGGGTAGTAGTATCTATAATTTGTAGTAGTGCAAAAAGATATCGATAAATGAGGACCAAAACCCACAGCCATCACCTCCTCTTATCAGATCTGAAGTCTACGGCGAGCTCTCCTTCCTCACTCTCCTCGCCCTCGCCGTCATCCTTATCATCATCCTTGTTGTTTGGGACAATAAGCCTTGATTCAAGCTTCAACAAGTCTCAAGGGAGGGAGCGATTGAACATTGAAGACGGAAGACAGCGAAGGAGACAAGATGCAAACACTCACCGGCCTAGAGAGAAGACTCAAAGACGAAAGACGGTGAGGGGGACGACGTCTGGAATGCGAAGTGAGAGAATGAATAAAGTGAAGTGAGAGAACGAGAAGGGAGATGACGATAAAAATAAAATTGGGATAAGAAGGAAGACAGAAGTGCCTTTTAGGGTTAAAAAAAAATAGTGCTTTAGCGTCCCAATTTTATTTGGGAAGCCTGAAGGATCACTTTTAGCATGCTAAACCCAATTTAGGACGCCAAAAACACTGCTTTGGCTATAAACATGGCGCTAGGGTTTACTTTTGGCATCCTAAATTCAATATAGGACGCCAAATGTTTTGTGTTTGGTGTCCCAAATTTAATTTAGGACGCATAAAGTCCACTTTCTGCGTCCCAATTATAAAAGGGACGTCCTATATATCAAATGTCCTCTACATAATTACAAAAATGTCACTGTCTTTACATTTTACTTCCCTTTTAAAAAAAATGGCCATCTTTTAGGGAAGTAAAACCATTTTTTTGTAGTAGTGAACATACATTGAAAAATGAGAATGTACAATCTCTTTTTTTGATGGAAGGAGGTAGAGTCTCTATCTCATGAAGATTTTTTTAAAGACAAATGATGACTTATTCTATTTATCTGAAATAGATAAAACATTTAATAGTTTAAAATTATTTATCGTAAATAAAAAATTTTAGTGTTTTAATCAAATTCCTTTAAGAAAATGGAAAAAAAAATGTTAAATGAGCTTGAAGCCTGTGGATGGCCTGAGGTAATAAGTAAAGGGGGTCGGGCTTCAAAATAGGGACATTTTATGTGAGTCGGGTGTAAATGGGCCAATTGGTATAGGCTCGAGCCTATGAAAGGCCGACCCAACCTACCTCTAACAGGAAGGATAAATTTGATGAGAGGTCGACATTGTGTTTTCTTGAGATACCCCTTTAGTCAAAAAGGATATTATTTATATGACATTCATGACAAACAGATACATGTTACATTGATGTTTTGTTTCTTGAAGATCAATTTCCTTATGCTACACAAGAGCACTACAGTGACTTATTACCAAGCACGCCTCATTATTGATGATGATGAAGTTATTTGGTTAGGCCTTAACTCATGGGGAGTCTAATAATTAAGCCACATGATAATGAGATCAGTCAAGAAGAAGCACAAGTGCCTAATGCAGAAGACCCACAATGGCCTCAACATAGCAAACGTGAGTGGCGAGTACCTTGACACTTGGAAAATTATGACGTGACATTGCTGCAGTCTATAGACCATACGACTTCATCATCTCCATCAAGCAATTTGGTTAGGTGTCATCTTTCGCATATTGACTTGAATAATAGATTATACATACGTCATAAGGCTTTACTTTAAGACATTGAGTTATACAATGAGCCCAAGACCTTTTAGCAGGCATGCAAACATGCTCATTGGCGTGAAGCCTTGCAAAAGGAAATTTAGACACTTGAGGCAAATGAGACTTAGACACTTGAACATCTTTCACCAGGGAAACGTCTCATAGACTCCAAGTGGGTTTATAAAAACAAGTTTAAACTAACTTGAGAGTTACACTCTGGAAAGGCGCAATTGGTGGCATGAGTGTAACATCCCATTTGAAAACGGCGGAATTTTTTTTTTTTTTTTTAAAAACGTTTCCAAATATTTCAAGCAGAGTAATCAGAGTAGAGCATTGGAGCGAAAAAGTAACTGATTCATAACAAACATCAACCACAATGTAACATTGTAATGATTACATTAATCCTAGAGTTTGAAAGTGAATAAGCGAAAGCGGTAAAGATAGATAAGTCTCGGCTGCACGTCTCGTTGCTTGCCTCGATCTTCGATCCGTATTCCTCCGGATCCCGAAGCTATAGCTGAGATTCAATTTACCGCATTGAATCTCGGGTAACGGTTAATCTCAAACCCAAACAATACAAGTATACGGATAAGATATTCTAGATAATACAACAGTATATCACTACATAAGCATACAGCAGATGCATGATCATTATGCCGACAAAACATAAGCATTACGCAGTATGTAAAGCCCCACAATGTAAAACAACAATAACAGCTTGCACTATTCACGGTGCCACGATACCACTCGTGTTCTCGGCGCTAGAAAAACATACGGCGTTATCATGACTATAACCCGTGTAAAAGCTGTCGTATATCGGTCTACGAACGTATCTATCACACATATATGCATTTAAGCAGTACAAGATTAGTGTTACGATAAAGACGCGTCCGTACCTTCGTTGACGACGTTAGGTACTTCGGCGGAAAAACGTACTTTTTACGGAAAAACATGAAATGTTCGACAGTGGCACATCGGGCAGCGTAACGGCAGTAAATCAGAGTTTCTGATGCCCTATCGAGTAATATCACTTCCATTAGTGATTTGAAATCATAATCGGCATTTTAGGTAAAATTACCATTTTGCCCTTCTACCCCTAATTTGGCGGAATTTCGCGTAACTTCGTTACTTTGACCGTACTCCATTTCAAAATTATCCTCACTATGTTTTTACCTCGTCGGGCATCTTTCAATGCAATGAGGCTTAAAAACAAGCATAGGAATATATTCGAAACTTCTTAGATCAAAACAACGGTTCTACTATAACTACCGAAAGAACTACGGAAACTAAAAACTAAGGACAGAAGAACTTACTCGGAGCTAAGGCAGAATTTTTCCAGAGCTTCTCTCTCTAGAACCTCTCTCTAGGATTCGGATTTGGTGTGAAGAATGAGAGCAAGAGGGCTTGCTATTTATAGGGAAAAATAGGGACAAGGTGGGAATTTCCACAAAAGTCTTCAGATCGGATTCCGGCCGTTGGATCGCATTTTTTAGGACAAAAAACTCTTGGCCATCCATGGTCAAGATCGACATCTAAGAGCCCAAAAGTCAATGGATGAGTTGTCATCCATGATGGCTCTTGCTTTATGGCCTCCGGCCGATAAAGCTACCGATCGTGTCCGTTTCGCGCGATTTCGCGAGAAACTCAAAAATCCGGGCGTATAACTTTGAAGGTCTTTTCATCCTCTTTCATATTATCTATTTAGATCCTCTTTTTGATCATATCCAGGTATTCTTCGATGCGTCGGAAGATATTCGGACAAACGCGTCGGTTACGGAAATCGCTTCCGATAGAACCAACTTCACGGACAATAATTATTTGAGTCGTAAAATGTTCGGTTGTTGCCTAACTTAATCCGTGTTTGAAAACACGCAATCATTTCTATAGGTTCTCACTTTGCCTATCTCGCTCTACTCTATCTCGATCGCTTTTTCGTCTTATTAGAAATTAGGGTTTTCGGTTGCGGAAACAACGCACGGTAAATTCTTTCTACGTGTAAAAATTCACTTGTTCTTAATTTGATCCGTCGAAAAGACTTTTACCTCTGGTTTACCTGTAGAATTTATTTCGACTTTTCCCTGGCCCGCCTATGGTGACGACTCACCGCATTTTATTCTAATTTTCATTTTAATTATTTAAAAATTCTTTTTAATTAAAAATATTAAGAATTTCGACCCCTTAATTTTAAAATTGAGTTTTAATTATTTTTCCATAATTTTTTCCATTTTAAAAAAATATAATATTTTTTTACCAAAAATTCCGTTTTACCCTTGCGCTTCGTTAAGGCTTAATCAGACCTAATTTCTTCGTTTAGTGATATTTTTAGGATCAGGTTTCTTCATATATTTATCTTTACCAATTTTACAGTATATTGTTATCTTACAACCTTTTATACTGACATTTGTCATTTTATATCCTATGTAAAATATTAACAATGTTTACACCATAAAGCTACTTTATGGTTCTGGAATGCTTTTTAAACATTTCTTCATGTTATTTCCTCTGAGATAATTTATTAAATTCTCATAATTAAGGATAATACTCCCATAATTTTCTCATAATTTTTCATGATCTTTAAAGTATTTATCATAATGTTTTTAGACCGCTTTTATCACCATTATTGCATTTTTAGTCATTCGTTGTTCATCGATTTTTCGTAACTTTTTTGACAATTTACTCAACAATTATAACAATTTTCTATAATAGTTTTAACTTATGAATTTGCTTCATCAAAATATTCATTAATTTATCTTATCTCAAGAATTCCAGATTTGCTAAAAATCAGGGTATTACAATGAGGCTTTGCTTAGTGAGAAGGGATTAATTTTCGCGAAACCCTTGCCCCAATTCACAAAGCTTGTTACAGTTTGAACGCTGATGGTTGTTGCAATCAAAAGAGGATCTAAAATTTATTAATTGGATATCAACAATGCATTTCTCCATGGTGACCTCCATGAGGAGGTTTACATGAAAATACCTAAAGGCTTTGCTCATGCATCATAGAATTGGAATGAAAAATTTACAAGCTCATTGATCTGTTTGGGTTTTAAGCAATCTTGGGCAGATTACTCACTATTCACTTATTGTCATGGTGACATCTCGGGCAAGAGCCAGCCCATTCTTATGGCATCCTACCATGCCTTTGATTTATGTTGATGATGTCATTCTTGCAAGTACAAGCAACGCTCATATTAATAGTGTAAAGCAGTTTCTTCATGATCAATTCAGCATTAATGATCTTGGACCGTTGAAATATTTCTTAGGCATCGAAGTGGCGAGGTCTCTCGAAGGCTTGGTATTGGATATCTTAAAAGAAATAGGAATGACGGCGTGTAGGTCCAACAAATTTCTTGTTGAGCAGAATTGTCGTCTTAGTAGTACTGACGTTGATTCACACCCAAACCCAAGACGCTATTGAAGACTAGTTGGCTGGCTCTTGTATCTCACAATTACGGGACACGATCTCACATATGTAGTAAATGTTCTTAATTAATTTGTAGTTGATCCTTGGGTCTCCCACATGCATGCAACAAAATGTGTCCTATGGTACCTTAAGTCTACTGTGGGACAAGGTATCTTCTTACCAAGTACAGAATCTCTTGACTTGAATGCACATTGTGATGCAGATTGGGGATGCTGCCATGAGACTCGATGTTCTCGCACTGGTTATTTTATTAGCTTAGGTGGGTCTCCCCTCTCATGGCATAGCAAAAGGCAATGTATGGTTTTTCTTCCTCAACAGGAGTTGAATACTAAATTAAAGAAGTTGTATGGTTATGGTGGCTCCTTCATGACATTGGGGCGACTCAATAGTTGTCAACTCCACTATATTATGATAGTCAACCTGCCAAGAACCCGGTCTTTTATGGCAGGACTGAGCATGTTGAAATGGATTGCTCCATTAACTGTGAATAAGTCCAATTTCAGGACATCTCTCCATTAAAGATCTAAACAAAGTAATCAAGTTGCTAACATCTTCACAAAGGCACTCAGAGACCGATTTCAAGAACTTTCGAGCAAGTTGGCAATTCGTAATCTTCATGCGCTAATTTGAGGGGGAGTGAAGGCAATATATCTTAGATTAACATATCATGACGTTTGATATTATAATATTATGATTATATTATTTGAATATTAGTTTGGAGATACAATTGTTATAATATTCTCCATTATGACACTCATGTACTAGCATGTGTGTGTGTGCGCCTCTAATATATTAATGAAAGACATGTAATTCATCCCCATTTCAAAATTTTACATTCATTGTTGGTGAGAGGCTTGGAACATGTTTGGTGTTTGGGAGTTCCTCGAAAGGTAAGCATTTTCATACGGTGGTTGTGTAGCCCTCTTTTTTAGAATGACTGTTTGATTATATCAAATTCAAATATCATCAAGCTTAACTGAAAGTAATTCTTCCAAAAATATTTTTTGCATTTACACAAGCCTGAACGGTCAAAGGTCGATTCGATAATTAAAACCTAGCCTGCTGGTGGAGTGTGTGTACCTCCTCTGCTGCTATTTACGAAAATTTATGGCGTCGTATGAGTAATTCTGATCCCGCTTGTGTTTGCTTGGGAAATTGGAATGTGGAACATTATTTATGTATAATTGGGTTTCATATGATTTGAACTGTCCATCAAAATCTACCCATCTATCATTTCACGTACGGATGCTTGTCTCTTCCAAATCTGGCATTATCTGATTTTTTTTTTTCTTCTATAATTATGTACTTTGTGGAAGATGCTATCCAGTTATTTTTTTTTTTTTTTTTTGGTCCAAAGAAGATGTTATATATCCAGTTTAGTAAGACATTTTGGCTTTCTACTGGAATTGGCTTCCCTGCTCGTCCGTATGGACGAGCTCCTGGCCGTCCGATCTAGATCTGACATGCCTAGATTTTTTTTTTTTTTTTTATATGAAAAAATCATTTTTTTGAAAAAGTGTTAGTTGAGATATTATCTTTATTTTAAATTCTCTATCCATTAAAATTTTTTCTTATAAAAAAAATCAGATCTGGATCGTCCAGATCAGATCTGGTGATCCAGAGCTTGTCCGTATGGACGAGCTCACCTTTGTGCTCGTCCGACGAGCACAGATAATTGGTTCCGCTTTCTACCAAGATTGGGGTTCCTCCTCATTTGAACACGGTCGTTGCTCACTAACCAGTTGGGCTGATAATAAGTATGTCTGTCGGGGGATTTTTGTAAAATTATAAAACTAATTTAATTTTTTTATATAAATACTTGTAATTTAATTTAAAATTAAAAAACATATTTGAAAAAATTAAAGAAAAAAAGGAGGTGTGGTAAACCCACGTACCATTCCACCATTGACATGTTAGGGGTGGCTGAATGTTAAGGCGGGCTCTTTCAACTCAAACAGCCATAACCTGTCTAGTGTTGCAAATCTATATATACTCCCTGTGATTTCAAATGTAGGAACTAGATATAAATAATTTGTGGAGGTTAAACAAATTAATTAAGTTAGTTATTTGTAAAAAATATGTATTGATTTTCCTAAAACACCTCCATTTAATCATTTGTATTATTTATATGTAGGGATTAGAGTTTTATCTTAAGGATCAGAACAAACTTCCCAACTAATAACTCATACATATATGGCCAAAGGGAGTATGTTTTTTAAAAGAAAAAACATATTTTTAGATATTATTCAAAGTTCTTAACTTAAAATCTTTAATTTGGCCAAAATGAACACTTTACAGGATGGGTTCAAGGGATTTTAAAATGAGTGAATTGAACTAAAGCAAGTTCCATACAATTACAGAGTTCAAAGTGCAAGTTATATATCCTATAAAGCATTGATACTTCAGAAAAAATGTAGATGTACTTGTATCATATATATGTATGATGCAATACGATAGACATTCTATATCTATATATGCATCTGTATCAATATGTATCAATTCATATTTTACTAATAAAATAGGACTTTTGAGGGGTTTAAGTGTGTGTGTGTTTTTTTTTAACAGATGAACTACTCTATTAGTTGAAGACTTGTATGAATATGTGTTTATATATGACTACTCCCGACCTCCGAACCCCTTTAACTGAATATATTAAGAAAATGAAATAAATTGGTTAACTTGAGTAAATGTGACATTATCTCCCTAAAATATCCATTTGTCACATTAGACTAAACATTTATAAGTTAGGTAAATTAGTTTGAGGAAAAATGATAAATATACAAGAGAAAATGGATTATAAGATATTACTCCCTCCCATCCTTAATATATATATAACTTAATTGTGGAGTTGATCTTGATTCTAAATATAAAATATATTTCTCATATTTTTCAATCATTTCTCAATATACCCTTATTGATGTTCCCTCAACCCCAATTAAGTAAAACAGAGATGAAGGGAATTAAGGACGATTATTAAGTTGTTTCGGGAAAAAAACAAACCATGTCTATTTTAAGCGATTTCCTTAATTTATTCAAATTAAGTAAATATGTTTTATATTAAGGATATGAGGGAGTACATATTTTGAACTAAATATAATCACACAATTACTAGTTTCTATTATTACAAAAAACAGCGAATTATTGACGAAATTAGGGACGGAAAAAATTCCGTCGGAAATTACCCAACAATTACTGACGGAATTACCCACGGAATTCCGTTGGTAACTGAAATTACCCACGGAATTCCATGGGTAATTCTATCGGTAATTTTTAATTTCCGTCGGTAAATTTCCGTCTCAAAAAACGCCGTGACAAAATAAAATTGATTTTGTCACGGCGTTTTTTGAGACGGAAATTTACCGACGATATTTAAAATTACCCACGGAATTCCATGGGTAATTTCAGTTACCGACGGAATTCTGTGGGTAATTTTTACCACGGGATTATGTGGGTAATTTCTGACGGAATTTTTTCCGTCCCTAATTCCATCGGTAATTTGCTGTTTTTTTTAGTCTTATTAATGTTGTTTCTTATCACACTTGCAGCCTGTTTGGATTTCTCGTATAATCAATCATGAGAACTAAAACTATGCTGCGCTTGAAAAAGAGTGTTTGGATATTGTTTAAGAAAATCATGACTTTGACTCTTGTAATTCATTCATTTCAGAAAAATCGTGATGCCTCTCGTATATGTGTGTGTGCGCGCGTGTATCTCCGAAACAACCTATAATCTCAGAGTTTTCAACATACAAAGTCATTCACGTCCTCAAAAAAAAAAAAAAAAACAGAAACATACTTGGCCATTTTCATAATGTTGGGAGCATGGTCAATTTAACAGAAGAAAGATCCGTCACCTTCATCGATCGATGTTCAAAACAAGCTACATTAAACACTAGGCTTCATATCAATAATATCCATATATCCTCTTCATATTTAGAACTAAAAGAAACAACGACGACGACACACAACACAAGAGACAGAGGCAAAAGATTATTAATACATCTTCACAGACCAGCAGAAACCCTAACAATTACAGACCCTGATCGCTTAATCAAAAGGGTGATATACCAACATTTGTGGGTCCCAAATGCCCTTCTTTCATAAGCACGGCTTCTCCTTCCTACAAGCGTGACATTCAGAATTCGAGATCAGAAACCCTAGAAATTACACATGCATGCCCATATATACCTCTCATCACTTTCACGATATGATAGGTAGGGAAAATTAATATGCAAATGCCTGTAATTTTACCTCATTTTTAAGTAAATCCTTAAAGTCTTTTTACTTATTATTGGATTTATATAATTTCGTCAAATATATTTATCAGTCAATATACTCACACTTTGTTAATTTGTAAGAAAAACAATGTTAATTGTTGATAACATGACTCTTATTCAACATATATTTGGATTAATTTTGTTTTGCCACTTACCTTGGATTTAAATAACATCAAAATGAACCAGATTACGCATTCAACATAGATGTAATAAGGAGACAGTTATAAGCGTAATAATTTCTTATTATTATGTTATTAATAAATAAATTTTATTTAAAAACTCTTTATTTTGTATCTATTACTACTTTCAACAGGTTTCACACTGTCCAAAATTGAAAAACCTAAAACTTCATTAATTTATCCATAAAAGTTAACAACTTTATAACTTTATTGCTCTTTAATATACATTATTCTCTAAAAAAACAAAGTCTACTCAATAATAAAAGAATGGTAAAATTAAAAATTCATACGAAACATTTAATAATGTGACATATAAATAGAACAAAAAAATTATTATCTCTGTACCTTATAAATAGGACTTGACATATTATTTAGTTAGGAAAATATGATCCATGAGTCCTAATTAATTAACATATTATTATAACAATCGAAACTAATTTCTAAACTATAATTGAAGAAACTACAAAGAGTCAAAGACTCAATATAAAAGAAGAAAAATCCTATATGAACATAGTTAAAAATAATGTGAAATCATAACTACTCACGAATTAACGTTTTCTTTCTTAATTAAAAGAGTTTTATCTGCTAAGGTTGATCTTTTGTAAATTTGTTGTGCTGCCTGAATCAAATGAAGTAATTAATGACTCTAGATTATTCATACTCTTGTTACAGTTGGCTAAAAAGTTCAAAATTTGAACTGCGATTTAAGTTTTAAAAAAAAGTGCAGTTTTTTTAAGAAAAAGAAACATAAAAGAAAACGTACGAGCTAGTTAGGGTTTTGATATAAATGTACCTGGCGCACATTTGCTTTCTTCACGGGTTGATGATCAGGCATAAGTCCGAAGTGTATGTGAGGGAAATGGGCCCACTGAAAGAAACAAGTCAAAGGGACTCGTTTATCAAAACATAGAACCACTAAGCATATCCCAGAGTATATCACATTAAAGGGGGAAAAAATCAAATGAATTAATAATATATTAAGAAAATATATAGTTACATATAACATTTTTATATCTTTTACGTTCTTTATTCATTCTAATTATTTTATATTTATTCATTGTTATGAATATATTGAAAATTCCAGTAGCAAAATAATTATTGTTTTAATTTTAAATGGTTAAAATTATACACACACAAACACCTATATAATAGAAGAAACCCCTTAGAGAGAAAACAAGATTTAGAATCTTCTTGGATCTCACATTCTTTGCAGCTGCACTAAAGGCCTCTCTGTGGCTTATATCAGGATTCCCAGCTTTGATGCGTTGGATCTCATCCCTGAAATTCAAATATATAATCATTAATTAATAATGTCAAAATCCATCATTTAAATCATGTCGTCATAGATATTACGTACTGATCTTGTTCTGTCACCATGACCCCAAAATTCTACAAGTTATTAATTAGTTGTAGAAATAAATACATGCATGAATTAATACAAGTGATACTAAGCCTTTCTCTATAGGCCGTAAAAAGAAGAGTTGCTAAAAAAATATCAACATTCGCAAATTAAAGTTATATTTCTAGCTTTGAATTAATTCTCAGAGCTAATAAGTAAATAAATTAATGTTAATATTTTATCAACTATTTTTCATTAGGTGACATATAGAATAATATCTCTTAATTAATTAATTTGTTCATTGCAACTACTCCATATTGAGTCAAGACAAATTAGAATTGAAATTAACGAGAGAAGTACTATATATAATTGAGATAAAGAACATGTATTAATACAAATATTGTCAAAGGTAATAAATTAAACTTACTTGATGAAGCGGTTGTAAGCAGATGGAACTCTCTGTCTCTTTTCTGGAGCTGGACATGCATGCAACAACAAGGACATTGCTCAGGCTAACGGACAACAACATTAAATCACTTCGCTGACCTTTTGTCTAATTCATTCATAACCTGTCTCTCTCTCCCCCCTCTCCCACCTCCTCATCCTCCTTATCTATCATTGCCTCATCATTATCAAATTTATCAGTAACAATCACCAATGGATTCTGCACTATATTTTCGGGGGATAATAATCTCTCTCTCTCTCTCTCACTCTCACTCTCAATGTGTGTTCTTGCATGTCTGAGAGCATCATAAACTCCATCAACTCAAACAGAAAAAAATAAAAAAGGAATTGTACTTCCCAAGGTGAAAAGTAAAAGCAATTGCTTTCATGATTCCACAGTTGTACTATATATTGTTCTGGGAATTGATATTATATTGCATGCAATATGGGGCTTTGCTTGATTCAAATTTTGAAAAATTTAGGAAATTTAATGTTGTTGATCAAATTGAAGAACGAAAGCTGGCTTTCTGGAAAGCGCTAAATAAAGCAGAAGGAAAGAGAGAGGTGTGTATGTGTGTGGTGGGAAAAAAGTCAGGCATGAGATATATGAGCTAAAGATTCTTTCTTTTATGTGCCTCTTATATTGCTGTATAATACCAAGAAACCATGTTCAGATTGATAGAGATACAACATTATTTTTCTTACTTTTCTTTCTTTCTTTCTCTTTGTTTTTACCTTCCACTGGTTACAAGTGATTTCACACAACTTTATCTGAAGGATTCCCTTTTTTCAGTTCTTCTATAGTCTCTCCACATGACTTGAGAAAAACCATTGGTCAACTCAAGGAAATATGGGAAAGCAAATTAAAAGAGAAAACAAACCTATGACAAAGGCTTCATTATAGTACACACACAAACACGTATACACAGATGTACAAGAAATTTCATGCGTCGGATAGATTCAGACTAAAGGATCGAAAATAAAGCTTACGTCTGTTTACTGGTGGCGGTGGAGGTTTAGGGATTTCCTCGAGTCCTCCTCCTCCTGCTCCTCCTCCTCGCATGGTGCTGATCATAACTGAGTCATTTGCGTATGGAAGCTGATGATGATGGCCCATCATCTGTATGTTTGAAGATGGTGCATTTCGAATCTCCTCCTAGATTCAATCCCATAACAATAATTAACCAGAGTTCTTTAGTCATCCCAAATACACACACACACACACAAATGTACATATAATCAGCAAAGTAAAACCTCATTTTGGTTCATTCTTATCAAGAGATAACTCTGCCGTCTTTTGGATCTGTCACAACTGGCTAGTTTTATCTCAGTAACTGGATGATTTTGTTACTATTTCACTCTTTCATCTTGGAATAAATTGGACCATTAAATACTAAATCTAAAGCCGAAAATTACAGTATGTGAGATAGCTAAGTATCTCTAGTGACTAGAGACAAACTCAACACTAGGTCCTCTTCTTTTTCTGTGGTTATCTCTTGAGAATTTCTTTGGAGAACTAGCAGATTATGTTCTTACTCATCCATTTTACATGATTCGAGAGTATGACAAGGAAGAAGATAGAAATTAATGAAAACCCTAGTTTTAAATATGAGTGTGTAGTGTGTACATATACCAGGAGATTCTGAGGAGGGAAGAATGTGTGACCGAGGTGAAGCTGATTGGAAGAAGGAAGAAGGCCACGCATATTAACAGACAGAAGGTTGGTGCAATGGCCGCATCTCACGGTAACTGTCTTGAACAAGCTGGTGCAAGGAACACTCACCTGTACACAGATACCAAAGAAGAAGAAGAAGCTTAAAAATTTAGGTTTAGGGCATAGAAGAAGACGAGAAAGAAGAAATATATATAGAGAGAGAGAGATGTGTGTATTATACCGCGAGAACAGTGTCACAGAAATGGCAATGGACATAGCAGAGCTGGTCGGAGGGAGAGAGGTGGTGGTCCGGTGAAAAGGAAGAAGTGATTGATGATGAGGCCGACATGTTGATGAAGGATAACTGATTTGATGATGATGAGTCGATGATTCTTTGATTTGATTTGATTGATGGGGATTGACTACTTATCTATCTGTGTGTTTGTTTGGTGATTGTGATGATGGAAAGATGAAACCACTTATATATGGATCTGATCTTCTTGGTTGTGAGGAAGAAAGGGATGAAGAGAGAGAGAGAGAGATCCCAAAAGTAAATGAAGGATGGAACAGAAAGAAGCAGAGAGAAAGAGAAGTGTTTTGTCTTCTCCCTTCATTATGTGGCCTTTTTAATGTATTGTTCTTGTACTTGTACCTGTATTGTGGTTTGTACATGTTGGGTGATGTATCATAACTCAACACAGGTCTACAGCCTACACTAGTAACAGATA
Source organism: Acacia melanoxylon (assembly GCA_019022615.1). Taxonomy (NCBI): domain Eukaryota; kingdom Viridiplantae; phylum Streptophyta; class Magnoliopsida; order Fabales; family Fabaceae; genus Acacia; species Acacia melanoxylon. The sequence continues at coordinate 11,715,121 of JAFJYJ010000010.1, forward strand.
GGTAGGAAGATAGATATACATATAGATATAGAGAGAGAAGAGTCGGTTGACCTTGAAATTAAAGGAATGAAATTTATTATGGGAAAATGTTAAGAAAAAAGAAAAAAGTCTCAGTATAAATAAAAATCCCAGTGTAGAATCCTCGCTAAAAAAAATTCCTAGCTAGGGGATCTCAGTAATATAGATGGATTTATTAATAATTACTGTATGACTTGTTAATATTATCACCTACCCTGATGAATGGAAGTTGTTTATTTAACATAGATATGTTTGTCAATGGTCACTCTATGATCTATTAATATAGTGACATACACTTATCAATGAGAGCTAATTTAGTTAACATAAATGGGCTTGTCAATGGCTATACTATGAATATAGTCATGTACAGGAGCTACTTTAGTTAAAATATATGAGCTTGTCATGGTCACTCTATGACTTGTCATATAGTCGCATACACTTGTCAATAAAGTAAGTTCGCATTTGGAATCTATCCAACTAGAGCTCCTAGTTTTTTGATAGAGGATTCTACACTGAGACATTTTTTATAGAAGAATTCACTCTATGACTTTTTTTGATTTTTTTGATTTTTTTTTTTATCCTTGAGAACTGAGTGAGCTTTTTCCATTTATTTATCTATAAAGTTTATAGTATCAACATTTTCTTAAAATTGTTGTACACCTTTTGGATCCCATATATATATAACGAGAGGAATCAATTGAGAAGGGTTTTGCCCAACAAAGGAAGAAGGGTTACAGATTAATAAGGTTGTGGATCGATTATTGGTCTATAATATAGATCACTTGATGTGGTTGGTCATTAATAAACTTTTTTGTTAATATTATCCCTATTATGATTTATTAGAAGAGTAAAGTCTAATATGTAATGTTTTCCTAAAAAATGTTCATGAATATGGATAAAATTGGAAAAAATATTTATTTTTAGAGAAAATTAAAGAGTTAACTATTAACTAGAAGTAACTTATAATATGAACCGAAGCTGAGTATATACTACTATTTTAAAGGTGTTACTACATCCGGTATTTAATATATAAGATATGCTCCATTTAGTTTTTAATTGTGTTAGAGGAAAAAAAACTTCGTTGCTAAAATTGCACCTTAACCTTTTTAAAAAAATCATAATAATTGTGAAAAATTTTATTGCTTGTAATATAAAACCGAAAATATATTGGTATTTATATTTTGTTATGCTTTACTTGGATTTTCGTGGACCCAAATCATTAAAGGCATGTTTAAATGCAAAGTAACTAAGAAAAAGAGGGAAGGGTGAGGACAAATGGAGATGAAGCAAGAAAAAACTAGACAGAGAAGAGAGACACGTACAAGTTTAGTTTAACTAAATTAAAAAGTAGAATACATGTGTGTTAAGTTTAGTTTATTTTGTGTATTCAATATAAATTTGAAATTTTAAGAGAAGTAACCGTATAACATATTTTAATCAAGTGAGGTGGGTTTTGAAATACTCTCTGATCCTTAATATAAGATCTAATTGAGGAGTTGATCTTAATCTTAAATGTAAGATTTACTTCTTATATTTTCATTTTCCCCAAATTATCTCTATTGATATATACTTCATCAACAATAATTAAATATAACAATAAAGTTTTTCTTCCCATTAACAACTTCACAATTTTGCACTAGGATTGAAGAAAAGGAAATAGTTTCTTTTGAAATATTGCTTTCTTCATAAAAAGAATATCTGTCGTTTTAAGAACTGCGAAACTTCACAATATCAGATAGATTTTGATCTAAGAAGGGTTGGTGTATGTATATTGTATGCAATAAAGCACGTGGAATACAATAATTTTCAAAATTTTAGAACATACGGGTAGAAGAGAATATATATATATATATATATATATATATATATATATATAAAATTGAGTTAGGAATTGTAATTAGGGGCGAAAATTATATAGAATAGAATCCAAGTGTTCATAAAATTACATTTTACCCCATAAACATTTCAAGAATTTCATGTTGGTCGCTTCGTGAAATTTTTAAAGTAAAAATATTGAGATTTTTATAAGGCTGAAATGTAATTTTCTAAAAATCTGAATTCTATTCTATAATTTTAGAGGGGCCGGGCTTCCACTGCTGTATGGAATCTTGAACAAGTATATATTTTTTTTTTGGTCGAAGTTGAACAAGTATATATAGTAATACAAATGGTAGAATATTTATATGCAATTTCCTACATGTATATTATTATATATGAGTGTATATATATATATATATATATATTTTTGAAGTATTTACAAATAATAATAAAATAAAGATGCCATGTAGATCAATATAAAATCGCAATATTCATGTACTTCCTCCGGTCTCATTTATAATAGCTCAATAACTGAATTATGTGGTTTAAGAAAGTTATTAAAATTAGTTAAAAATAATAACAATGCATGAAATAAATTTTGAGAAAATGACAGCCAAGTCCCAATGACCATAAAAAATAGTAAAAAAGTCCCAACAAAAATTCACAATATCAAAAAAGTCCCAAGGACTTTTTTGATATTATTTGTATTGACAACAGGAAGTGTTATATTTACAACAGGAAGTGCCATATTCACAACAAAATTTAAAAACCTGGCCATTCACAACAGGAAAAGCTATATTCACAACAGGAAGTGATATATTCACAACAAACTTTAAACACCTGGATTATGTTTCAAACTCAAGTCCTTAAACGTACAGAGGTCATTCACAACAGAAAAATGTTAGATTTACAACAGGAAGTGCTATATTCACAACAAAATTTAAAACCTAGCCATTCACAACAGAAAAAGCTATATTCACAATAGGAAGTGCTATATTCACAACAAAATTTTAAAACCTGGATTTTGTTTCAATACAAATAATATCCAAAAAGTCCCTAGGGACTTTTTTGGCATGTGAATTTCTGTTGGGACTGTTTTGCCATTTTTTATTATCCTTGGGACTTGACTGTCATTTTCCCATAAATTTTTGTTTCCAAGTATGCCCTCATTTATAAAGGGCAAGTAAGAGAGAAAAAGAGTAAATATAAGTACTACCAACCTTCTAAGTAATGCAAAATCTATAATTAATGAGCGGAAAAAATGGGGGAAACACTCATTAAATGCTTAGAGCTCTTTTATCAGGCTCTTAGAAAAATAAGTAAAACAATTCATATTTTGGGCTCTTATAAAAAGGACTAGAGAGAGTACTACTCTGGTCCTATTTATATGTTCATTTTGACCAAAACAATTGGTCATATTTATAAATCCAGTTTCATGTATAAATGAGATTGTGACAATTTTACCCATCTTAATTGTACTTATGGAGATACAGAGAGAGAAGAAACAATTAAAAAAAATACTCAATCATAAATAATGAGGGCAAATTTGAAAATCTACCTCATAATCATTGAGTTAACTACATCTCCTTGGTATGTGAGATTTGGTCAAAATAGACTTATAAATAGGACCAAAGTGGTAGGTTGTTAATAATATATAAATTATGAAAAGAATCCTACACCATTTACTCTTGTAATCTTATTTGTAGGACATGGAGATTTTTTTGCCTTAATATATGTCACCTCATTAAATTATTATATAAATGTACATTTTTATCCTTGAAAAATATATATAAGGTTAAGATGCTGATTGGTCAACAAACTTTTACTCTAGGAGCGTCCAACACAAAAAAACTTTTAAAAATGTAAAGTCAGCACAACGCCGTTAAAAAAAAATCAACGTCCGTTAAAATGTAAACTTTTAAGGGTTAAGGTGTAGATTGGCCAACAAAATTTTTCTCTAGGAGCGCCCAGCATAAAAAAGTCCATGTGCAATCCACCCAAAATCCAACTGTTTTGCAAATCCTTACCTAGACCCCCCAACCATGTACATTGGGGTTAAGAAGAATGAATGTAACAAAAAAATCACAAATGTAATGAGTAGATTTCATTTTGAGTAAGAGCAGTAAGTTTTCGAACTTGCCGGGGCAAGTCCATGTGCAATCCACCCAAAATCCGATTGTTGCAAATTCTTGCCCAAACTCCCCCAACCATGTGCATTGGGGTTATGAAGAGTGAATGCAACAAAAAAACCACAAATATAATGAGTAGATATTTTAGGTCCACTTAAAAATCACAATCTGCACCTGCACTTGCTCGGGCAAGTTCGAAAACTTACCACCCTTACTCAAAATGAAATATACTCATTACATTTGTGATTTTTTTTTTTTGCATTCACTCTTTCAAACCCCAATGCACATGGTTGGAGGGTTTAGGCAAGGATTTGCAACAGTCAGATTTTGGGTGGATTGTACATAAACTTTTTTGTGCTTAGCACTCTTGGAGTAAAACTTTTTGTGTTGGATGCTCCTAGAGTAAAACTTTGTTGACCAATCTGCACCTTAACTCTTAAAATTTTACATTTCAACGGACGTTGATTTTTTTTTCTAACGGAGTTATGTTGACTTTACATTTTAAAAAGTTTTTTATGCTGGCTTTACATTTTTAAAAGTTTTTTGGTATTTTTGGTCTACTTAAAAGTTTTTTGTGCTGTGCGCTTCTAAAATAAAAGTATGTTGGCCAATCTGTATCTTAACCCTATATATATGTGTGTATTCTCCAGATACGTTTTGAAAATTGTATAATAAATATATTTTTTTTTCATAAAAAAAAGTGTTTAATAACAAAATAAACTTATGAAAAAGATAAGAATATGACCTATATTTAGAGTCGTAAATTTCTTTTAAAATATGACATATACTTAGTCCAGTAGAGAGAGTAGAGACTAGAGAGCATATATATAAAGTACAAAACGAACTTAATGTATTTATATATAGCTCAAAATGATAGGTGAATGATATGCAATTTCTCCATTTTACATTGAAAATCGTAAGTAGGTGGAATTACTCACTTTGTTTCAAAATATAAGAGCCAGATACGTGATTTTTTATACGAGAGTCACTTTGTTTTCGTCTCATCATTTAATGTTTTTCTTTAAATTTTACCCCTAATTAATTAATTAATTTTACCCATAATTAATTAATTAATTATCTCTGTCATTTATTTTTCCACTAGTAATAAGCAGTAATCGAGGGTAAATACAGTTGTATGAGAGAGAGAGAGAGAGAGATGGAGGAAAGGGACGGGTGCATGGGAGTGATTAGCTTTCTTTCATTCATACGTTGTTTTCACACTTATTGACCCCCACACCTTTCCTCGGTTTTCTACAATTCTGCTTCTTCTTCATCTCTACGTTATAACTAAATTTGAGGATGATAGGGTTTAAAATCAGCCCTATAGCCGGATCTACAGAATGAGTTGTTTATAGAATAATTAATGTTTATTTATTAATTTTGTCTTTATAATTAATGATTAAGAGACACATATATAATTAGATCATAAAAAAAAGGTTGAAATTAGCTATACTTTTAAAATACTCTGTCCCGTTTTTATTATAAGCCATTTTTAACCAACTCATCAAAACCAAAGATGAGTAGTTAAGTCATTAATCCTTAATTTGGTCTGAAAACGAAATAAAATTACATACTTCAATTTCCTTATTTAATACCATGAATTATACCCTAGAAGCCATATAATGTGACATTAATGAAATTTGTTCACGGAACCAACACATCAATCACAATTTGGTAAATTAAACTAATAATTAGGTGTAAGAACATACATACCTCAGAGACGAAATGGCTTAGGGAGATGATGAGGAACCAAAACAACCGTAAATGACAGCGGCAAAATTGGAGGGGGAAGAAGTTTTGGGTACGACGAGGCATTTCATAGGTGCTTTGCCGGAGTTTATGGATATGTTGATGGTATACAAGGATGTGTCCAATATGGAGGTCATAAAGCTCAAGGAGAACTCATCTAGTTAGAGGTCCAACGAGCCTTGAAAGTTATTCAAGGATAGAGGCATGACTCAAATTTTGTTAAGATATAAAGACTTGAGATTACTTACACGAAGGAAGACATGAATTATTGCTTGGATAATGACATGGACAAATACATATGTGGAGCTTGAAGTAACACTTGACAAGGCACCTCTAAAGCCACCATGGCAAGTAAGTCCTTGGTGTATGCATATTCAGATGTTGAGAAAGACAAAACGACGTGATTTAAGTGTCCAAATGAAACATTGGAACTTAATACCTAAGTTACTGAAGGTCTAATACAATTATACGCACATGGAAGAATCTATAATGGAGCTATAATCTCTTAAATTGGGCCCAGATGCATTATTTAATGGATCACATGGGAGTTTCAAAATGTGATTCAATCATATTGAAGTCCAAATAGACATCTAAAAACCTATGCATGTTTATGATGTGAATAGTAAGACGAAGATTCATTTAGAAGATCCAAGAAACATCAAGAATGACCTTATACATATGACATTAATTAGGATTATATCAGTTTTAATTAGTTTTTTTTTTTATAGTATCCTATTTTATATATATTGATTGCTTCTTAAAGGCAAATACTTATTTACCAATCAGTGCCTGTATTCATAAGTCATTTGTATCTCATTTTTGCAAACCAAGAAAATATCAAATGGATAATATTATTATTTTTTGTTAGATTTTGCCCTTATTTATGAAATGGTGCACATTTTCTCTCACATCTCTTTCTCTCTTTGCATTTACACCTCTATGCATTTATTAAAATAACTCAACAGGGGTAAAATTGACAAAACCCATTTATTATCCTACAAGTATCTTATATTTTGAACAAATTTTTTTTAGTACAAGTGACTTATAAATAGGAACTAAGGGATATGTTATACTGCATTAATTAGAAGAGAGTCAAATAAAAATATTTTCAGTAATTGAAGGGATTCTGTAGTTCTTCTCATTAATTATGAAATCCATCTAGATATATGGTGTATATAACTATTGTTGTTAAACTCGCGAGTTAATTTTCTGAGTTAACCATTTTACAATTCTAGCTTACAAAATCGAGTCAAGTCATGGGTAAACTCATGCCAGTTGTAAACTTGGTCAAACTTGTAAGCTTATACACTAAGTTTACCATATATTTTTACAGTTCTAGCTTACAAAACTATGTTAACCTACTCTTAAACTTATGTTAACTTTTCGATTTGATCGTGCTCATTGACTTTATATATGAATTTTATAGAAACTTCTTTATTAAGTATGATATATTATGAAGAGTTTAATGTTTATGCTTTTATTGCAAAATATTTTTTGGGAAAATATCAGTAAGGTCCCAAGGAAGAGAAAAAATATCAAAAAAGTCTCAACCCCAAATCTCCTATCTTTTGATATTAATATCGAATTCCAATATCAAAAAAGTCTCATTGTCAAAATGGTTTTTCATGTTGTTAAAATGGTTTTTCCTGTTGTTAAAATTTCCCTATGAAAATATTGTTGTAAAAATTATTTTTCATGTTGTCAAAATGGCTTTTCCTGTTGTCAAATTTTTTTCGAGTTTTTCCTTCGGCGTGTAGAATTTTAGAAACCTTGAAAATTTTTGGCAACAGGAAAAGTCATTTTGACAACATGAAAAGCCATTTTGACAACAATATTTTCATAGGAAAATTTTAACAATAGTAAAAGTCATTTTAACAACATGAAAAGTCATTTTGACAACGATATTTTTTTGATATTGGAATTTTGTAATTAATATCAAAATAGGGGATTTGGGGTTGAGACTTTTTTGATATTTTTTCTCTTCCTTGGGACCTCACTGATATTTTCTCAATTTTTTTCTACCACACTCACATAAAAGTGAGTTGGTCCCATTGTAAAGAAAAGAAAGAGAAAATATTAGCGAGATCCACTCACTTTTATATGAGTGTGGCAGAAAAAATATTTCTGCAGCAAAAGTAGAAAAATTAACCCCTATTATGAATGTTGATGGACTCAATTTCAATTATTTTAGTTTAAAATATATTTAAATCAATTTTTGTCATTTTTATATTTTAATTATTTAATTATACACTTTAATGCCTATTTAATTATAAAAGTAAACTCTTATGAGTTGACGATATAAATTTATGTCACCGTCATGAGTTTGCTTAAACTCGCGAGTTTGACAACTTTGTGTGACCTAGACTATTATATTTTGACAAATAAGCTACATGATTCTATATTTTTTTTTGACTAATGAGTATTCTATAAGAGGGGTGAATCTGGGGTAAGATAATTACTTTAAAAACCTTTTCCTATCTTAATTAAAGCAATGAATATGTAAATAATGAACCATAAATGCATACTAAATTATTCAATCACAAATGCTGGAATTATAAGAGATATGAGAAGAAAATATGCGAACAATGATTTATACTGGTTCAGTCCAATTCCTGATGACCTATGTCTAGTCCCCAAGCTCCACTTGAGATTTTCAATCTTTTCAAATCCGGGCACAAGAAAAGCCATTATAATCTCACATACAAGTTTAGTCGAACACTTATAAAACCTTCTACAAATCATATTTCAATCTATTCAACTTCAACTTCCTTACACCAAGGCAAGAACTCCCCCTTACACACCATAAGGATACAACTTTGATGATAAAGGATAACAGTAAATCTTCTCTCTTAGAAATGAATAATGATAATAACTGAAGCACAACAAAAAAATCTCTCTCTAAAGTATATTATGTAAACACATAAAAACATGTGAGATAAATGTTGAAATCAGAGTTTTGGCATTTTGATGATTTATGCACTGGCTCTCTTCTACTTTGTTTTTGAAAGCTCTTCTATTTATAGTCTATGAAGATTGATGACCGTTGAGCTTTTCTTCTTCCTGTTGAGGCTTACAAAATATGACTGTTAAAATAGTCGTTGGATGCTTCTGACACAAAAGTGTGTTTTTCCAATTTGTGTGATAATCCTTTTTTTGATCACCTCGAAAATATTTAATCACTAATAAAAAGAGTTAGAGTGATTAGAAGCAAGAAGAGCAAGTTACACAATCATTCCAATGATTTTTAGAAGTTTTGAAGCATGCTCTATTATATTTTCTGGGAAAGCATCACTTGAGTGATCACTCGAATGATCTTCTCTTAGCAATTTGAAAAGCTTATAGAGCACTGGATAGATCATTGGAGTGATGTGCTAGTGGTGCACAAAATGGGATAACTCGAGTCGTCACTCGAGTGATCTTTTAAATCACTTGAAACATTATTTGAGTGATCAGCTAGTGATAAACTCATTTTGAATCCAAATCTTTCAAATAACCTATCATCATAAAAATCTTGAAGTATACGTTTCAATGAAAAAAGAATCAGCTCAAAATTCATTATATTATGATAGTTACTATCAAAGTCATAGCAGCTGGTCTGAAGCAGTGTCTTTATACGATCGTGAAATTTTGAAATTCATATCTCTTCCAAATGGCCTTTTTTTAACGTGATCTTGATGTCTTTAAAATTTCTATTGAGTCTAGTTTTATGTGCAATAAATTTCAGTCCTAAACTCATTGTCTTTCGGAAGTTATGATTCGAAGAATGGCAGATGCTCTGAAACATTGTGAGAACATTGAATGTCAATTTCTGAGATCCATATCTCTTTTGTCTAAGCCTCTTTGAGCTTGATCTCAGTTTTTGTAATGCATTTTGATTGCCATTTCATATGGAACCAATTTCACCTCATTCAAAGTTTTGGTGTAGGAGATATGCACAAATTACTGAACCTCTTTTGGAATAACATGAGAAATTCTAGTGTCAATTTTTAAAATTCATATCTTTTTTCATCTAAACTCTAATGTGCTTGAGCATGGTGTTTGTGTGTTGCATTTGAAGTCTAGTTTCATATGAAATAAGCTTCATCTCAATCAGATATGTGGTTTGAGAGATACGTCCAAAACACCAAACTTCTATCATGCTAAACAAAAACAGAGCACAACAGAAGTGGTCATCACTCGAGTGATCATCTCTGGAGGTGCCACTCAAGTGATCACTCAAGTGGAGTTAGTATAACTTTCATATAAGGTATCTTAGCTTTAAATTGAGTCTTTCCAACCTCCATTTGACCATAGAGACCTCCAATATCACATCGAAGGACTTGAATCTTGATATTCACATTATATCTTGCAAGTTCTTCTTTCTTTAATGATTATTCTCCACAATCCTTTTGATAACTCCTTGATTTTCTTAGCCTGTAAGTTCTTCTTTCTTCCTTTTAATCCTTCTTCATAATCCAACTTAATAGTTTCTTCCTTTCTTTGACTAATATGGTGAATATTCTTCTTTCTTCACTCTTTTGTCTTCTTTTTCTCTTGATGATCATTCTCCATGATCTATCTTGATCAATAACTTCTTTCTTTTCTTTATTCCTTATCTCAATAGTTGATAACTTTATTATCCAATATCCTCTTACTTTTCCTCTTGATCAGTCTCCATATGCCAACTTGATATCTTTTATTTTTGCTTAACTAATCTACATTAAATATAGTAGTTAGTCAATGTAAGGGAAAAATATATTATGCAAATTTTTTGCTCTTACTATTTGACATCTATATTTGGTATAATCAAAACTAAACATATCTAACAACTATAAGTATTCTATAAGGTCCTTTTCCCTTTACACTTTCTTTTATGCTTAAGATTTTAGTGATTAATTATTAATCGGGTTCTAGATTATTTTACTCTGCCTACTTATAGTCCACTATGATGTACTTTTGAAGACAGAGATGAATAAATAAGATTTTTGATAATTTTGCTCCTCCTTGTGTGAGTATTGCTTGTGTCCTCGTATTCTTTCTTGAATACTATGACAATATCAAGAGACTAATCAACCTTATGGTGTCTTTGTACTGGTTAAGAATAGAAACTTTATAATTAGGAAATTAATATTATTATGATTGATGTTTATTACTTAATATATATTAGGATTTGATATGAATATTTTATCATTATGATTTGATTTAATTATATTTGATTAGATTAGTTTCTTGGGTTATGGGTTAGTCTATTAGGTTGCTTATATAAGAGCCTTTTTGTATTATATTTTATTCTCAAGGATCAATAATATTTGTATTTTTCTTGTGCTTCAATGTGATCCTTCAATCTCAATATGGTATCCAAGCCTTAAGGTTCTTTCTTTTACCCTTGGTGGTTTAGTTTTCATATCTCAGTTTCATATTTGGGTTTGGGAGTTTTGCCTTCTTTTAGTTGTTTTCTTTTGTTCAGTCCTTGCTGAGACCTTTGGTGTTCGTCTTTGGCGAGACATTATATTTGGAGTGTTATTTTGGTCCCTGTTGAGGCCTTTTAATTGCTCTTGGTCCCTAGTGAGATCTCAGCTTTTGTTTATCAGATGGTGTGACATTTGGTGAAGCTTTCTTGGATGCATGTGCTCGAACTTGCTGCTTGATTCAAGATTTCATAAAGAAGCAGATTATTATGGTAATCCTGCTCACATTCAAGCTGCTTCCAGCTTAAGGGGGAGTGTTAAGAATAGAAAGTTTAGAATTAGAAAATTAATATTATTATAATTGATGTTTATTACTTAATATATATTAGGATTTTATATGATTATTTTATCACTATGATTTGATTTGATTTAATTACATTACATTAGATTAGTTTCTTTGGTTATAGGTTAGTCTATTAGGTTGCTTATATAAAAGGCTTTTTTATATTCTCTTTTATTTTCAAGGATCAATAATAATAATATTTTCTTTTAATGTGATCCTTTAATCTCAATAGTAGTTACAGTTGTAAGAGACATGTTCTCTTAAGGTTCTATCTCATATCATTCTTCTAGCTTTTTGTGCTTGAAGTTACAAGAGGTGGACTCTCTTGGTTCTCACTCCTTATGTTCTCACTTATTTTTTAGCCGGTCCGTATTATCCTATTGGTATTCTACAAGGGCCTTTGCCCTTTACATTTTCCCTTTGAGCTTAAGATTTTAGTGATTAATTCTTAATTAGGGTTCTAGATTATTCCACTTTGCCTGTTTATATATATTCCACTATAATATACTTTTGAAGACATAGTTGAATAAATAAGATTTTTTTAGAATTAAGAGACTAATCAACCTTATGGTGCCTTTGTGGTTAAAGTTGTAAGAGACATGTTCTCTTACGGTATATTTTTTTAGAATTAAGAGACTAATCAACCGTCAAGTAGTTATGCAAGTTGTGAAAAATAGACAAGTCTATCACTGTAAAAGCCTGTAAGAACACACGGTCACGTAGACTCTCACTCCCACACATCCACATCACAATGGCTTTGTGTGTGTAGAAATCCAATGAAGATGACAATATTTATGCAATATCTTTCACAGTCGAAGCTAGCATCATAGTAGGTAGGCTACGTATATATTTGAGTATTATTCGTACTCCTACATGCACAGAAGCTCTCTCTCCCTCCCTCTCTCTCTAGATCAGCCTCTTGCATAGCCTTCAAGCTGTATCACATATTGCCTTTCTTCCCCAACAATAGACAGCTTTGTGTCCTCGTGTTTTGCAACAAAACAACAGCTTCATTCTCTCTTTTCTGCTTCTTAACTGCACGCCCATGTCGTCTTCTTACTGTAACTTTATATATAAATACTCTGAACTCATCAGCTCGGTATGTATAATGGATTCTAGGGTTAGTGTTATCTTTATAACAAAAAGCTTGCGCAGAAAGATCATGTTTGTTTGCGGTGTTTTTTATCTGATCAAGAGTATCCTAAAGTTATTTTGGATTTGAGACCAATTCCTTTTGATTTTTAGAACGTAAAGGATTTTCGTCTCTTCTAACTAGTATGATTTAAGGGTTTAAGCATGTGTTTTATTCCTTACACGGACGAGGTTGTACCACCTCAACTAATAACTTGATGCTTTTTTGTTTTTATCTAACACATACATGAATAATTTTAAGTAATTAATTACTATATTGAGATTTTCTTTTGAAAAATTAAAAAGATTTCATATATTAAAGCACTTTGTTGACAAAAATGACAAGTCTGAAGTTTTTATAGCATGCATATCAGACACAGACACAGTGCTTAAATATTCATATGGTGGGGTTTGACAATCGAAAGAATAAGCGACAAGGACTTGAAAACAATTAGAAAGAAAACAAAGATATGATAGCAGTTACAATATCCGCTAGAAATTCAAAGAGAATATATATATCTGATAGATAATCACAACAGTACCATACCTAACCTAACTCGTATAATTAATAATATGTGTGAGATAGTGTGCTGAATCAGCGCCATGAGTATCTTTTATCGAGGGGGAGACTGATTTCTTGCCGATTTTGAGAGTCAATGATAAATTCCTTCAAGCAAGATAGAAATATAATAATAGGATGTTTAAAATTTATTTATTTATTTTGTTTAAAAAAAAGCGCTAAGGTGACCCAAAAGGTCGTAAAAAAAAGTCTGTTTTCTAAAATCATTGTTATTGTATCAAAAAAGAAATATTGATTTGAATTTTCATAAGAACTTAATTATGTGTTTGTTCATATACTTAGTTAAACCATATACGATGTGATGGTTCTTCTGAATATTATTCATATACATGTTTCTTCTAAGTTTGATCAAAATTATGAAATATAATAGTAATTCAATTCGGAGTTCCCTTTGTGTTCTCTATTTGGAACTCCCCATCATGTATATGTTGTTGCCGATGCGTGGATGTACATCTTTGTGTTAAATTTAGGAGGACCAAGTTAAGATGTGCAGCAGTGTCCTTTCCCTCTAATTACAATATATATATAAAATAAATAATAAAAAAGGGAAAATTACGCGCAGGTCCCAAGGAAGAGGATTTATTACAATAAAGTCCCTTAAAATCATGAAATAGCATAAAAGTCTCAAGGGACCTAGTTGTAATTAAATCTAAATGTACAATTATCAATCTGACCTTCCCTCTCATGTCTTCCAATTCCACTTTCTCTCTCCGTTCTCCTTCTTCCTTCTCCTCTCTCTCTCTCCTCTCTCCCTTTTTCTTCGCAACATAAATGCCCCTCCGAGAACCATACTTTGAAGAATCACTTCTCAACCCATGAAGCAACAACGTCTTCGAATTCCAATGGCTATCACCCCCTGTCATCCTCCTCCAATTTTTGTTGATGTTAGATAATTGGTATAATGGGTAAACAAGGGTCTGCGAGATGTTGGGCATGCTTCCCACATTGGACCTAAGAGACATTTAATGGGTGGCGAAAAAACGATATGGTAATATCTTACTTTACAAGTGTTGGAAATTTGAAGCATTCCCGCAACATTATTCCACAGCTCAAGGCAATTTCTTTGTTATCATAGCTGTTTGGAAAACAAGAAAGAAAACAGACAGTTTGTGAACCCCCAATAATATGGCAGAACATATAGCATTTGTTGTTGTAAATATAGCATTTATTGTTGTAAATAGCCTCTGGACTTGAGAAATGAAAAAATCCACGTTTTGAAACTTTGCTGGAAATATATGCTTTTTCGGTTGTAAATATAGCATTTTTTGTTGTAAATAGCCTCTGGACTTGAGAAATGAAAAAATCCACGTTTTGAAAGTTTGCTGTAAATATATGCTTTTTCGGTTGTAAATATAGTATTTGTTGTTGTAAATATAGCAATTGTTGTTGTAAATAGCCTCTGGACTTGAGAAATTAAAAAAAAAAATCCATGTTTTGAAAGTTTGTTGTAAATATATGTTTTTTCTGTTGTAAATATAGCATTTGTTGTTGTAAATAGACTCTGGACTTGAGAAATTAAAAAAATCCTGGTTTTAAAAGTTTGCTGTAAATATATGCTTTTTCGGTTGTACATATAGCATTTGTTGTTGTAAATAGCCTCTGGACTTGAGAAATGAAAAAAATCCATGTTTCGAAAGTTTGTTGTGAAAGTGGAGCTAAATCACCAAGAGAGGGGTGAATTGGGGATTTCAAAAACTTTTCTATTTGCTCTGTTTTTGAACACTAAAAACAGAGATGAGCTAAGTCGAAAGTAGAAGAGCAAGACACAAGGATTTATACTGGTTCGGTCCAATCTCTTGACCTACGTCCAGTCCCCAGACTCTCTGGGATTTTCACTATCTCAATTGATTACACACTCTGTACTCAAGAGTAATTCTCTCACTAGAACTTACTCCCCCTTACAAGTTCCAATCAATGAACACAATCACCAAGTCCCCTGACTTGTGATTCTTTACAATAAATGATTTACAATCAAGAAACTCTCTCTAAGAGTAGATAATGATAAACACTGAAGCTTGATGTATCAAAAGATACTTTACACAAGAAAACTCAAGAGTAGTTGGAAACTTGAATGATTTTCGTTTTTTGCAGTCTTAGTTGGTAGAGAAGAATTGAATGCTACTCTATTTATACTAAGAGAGCATTAAAGATCCATTGCAAACTCCATTATGACCGTTGGAGCATTAATCTAGCTGTTGGAGGCACTTTGGTGTCTTCTCTCTCTACTCTTCAGTTAATTCCTTTTGTCCAGAGGATTAGTGTTGACTTTCTTTGTAATAGATTTGTTGGAAGAGCAAGTGATGTTTAGGGAAAGCAAACATTAATCCTTTTGCAAACGTGTAGGGAATGATAGCTCAAAAGGATGCAGGCTTCTGGACTTGCATTTAATGTTCTGACATTGCTTTTTACTTTTGTTCAAATCTTCATTTAATGTCCTCTAAACAATCTGAAACTCACTAACAAACTCATCAAACATAGTTAAAAATAATAGTGAATGTAGAGGAGAAGTATTGAGATCAAATAAGAAGATTTCACAACTTCGTCAGATTTGTATTTCAAACTCTGCGATCAATACTCGAGTATGTTCTTCAATACTTGAGTTTGTCACTGTGCACTAATATGAATACTTGAGTATACATGTTCATACTCGAGTATTCTTCTTCCAGAGAAGAACTTCATGTTTTGAGCTTTGGACCATTTCTTTGAATAAGAGCAATACTCGAGTATTCAAATCCAATACTCGAGTTTTGAACTTTTTATGTGAGAATGAGTTTAAGTCCAAAACCTCAATACTTGAGTATCCAGAGCATACTGGAGTTTTGAAATCATTTGAAAGATAGTGATGCTTTCTGCTTGGGCAATACTCGAGTATTCATAGCAATACTCGAGTTTTCATTCAAGATGAAAACCTTTGGAACTCTATGTTCAAAGTGAATACTTGAGTTTCATTTCAATACTTGAGTTTTCAAATCATTCAAGAATAGCAAAGCTTTCTGTATGACCAATACTCGAGTTTCAACTCAATACTCGAAGTATTCAGATACTTTGGAAAGTCATTGCCAAGTCAATACTTGAGTTTTCAAAGTGATACTTGAGTATTCAAATCATTGTATAAAACTTAAAAACTTTCTGTCAATCAGATACTCTAGTGTTCAAACTCATACTCGAGTATTCAGAGAATTTGAAAACTTTGAGAAATTTATGTCAAGTCAATACTTGAGTATTGAAATCAATACTTGAGTATTCATGGACATGTGTAAAGTTTGAAAACTTTCTATTAATCCAATACTCAAGTATTCAAACTCATACTCGAGTATTCACATGTTGAAAGACTTTGGTGACTCTCTGTATGACCAATACTTGAGTATTGAAAGATTTGGCCAATATTGAAAGAGTCTCTGTATGGTCCATACTCGAGTATTCAAACCAATACTCGAGTTTGGCTCATAGTGAAAAACTTGAAGTGCTCTTTGTAAGTTCAATACTTGAGTATCCAAAGGAATACTAGAGTATTTCTTTGTTTAATGAAATTGAGCTACTCTTTGTCAAGTCAATACTCGAGTATTGAGACCAATACTCGAGTTTGCCTCTGACATTAAGTTTTTCAACTTAACAAAAACAAACTTCAACTTGTGTTTACAATTGTCAGTTATCATCAAAACACATAGAGAACTAACATGTTGTAAATATTTGCTTTTTCTGTCGTAAATATAGCATTTATTGTTGTAAATAGCCTCTAGACTTGAGAAATTAAAAAAATCCTGGTTTTGAAAGTTTGTTGTAAATATATGTTTTTTCGGTTGTAAATATAGCATTTCTTGTTGTAAATAGCCTTTGGACTTGAGAAATGAAAAAAATCCATGTTTTGAAAGTTTGTTGTAAATATATGCTTTTTCGGTTGTAAATATAGCATTTGTTGTTGTAAATAGCCTCTAGACTTAATAAATTAAAAAAAAAAAAATCCTAGTTTTGAAAGTTTGTTGTAAATATATGCCTTTTTTCTGTTGTAAATATATCATTTGTTGTTGTAAATAGCCTATAGACTTGAGAAATGAAAAAAAATCCTGGTTGTGAAAGTTTGTTGTAAATATATGTTTTTTCTGTTGTAAATATAGCATTTGTTGTTGTAAATAGCCTCTGGACTTGAGAAATTTAAAAAATCCTGGTTGTGAAAGTTTATTGTAAATATATGCTTTTTGTAAATAGCCTCTGTACTTGAGAAATTAAAAAAATCCTGGTTTTCGCTTCCTCCGGTGTATAATCATTGGAGGGCTCGTAGGCTGGTGCGGTGATTGGTTACAACAACAAATGCTATATTTACAACAGAAAAATCATATATTTACAACAAACTTTCAAAACCATGATTTTTTTTTCATTTCTCAAGTCCACAGGCTATTTACAACAATAAATGTTATATATACAATAGAAAAAGCATATATTTACAACAAATTTTCAAAACCAAGATTTTTTTAATTTTCAAATCCAGAGGCTATTTACAACAACAAATGCTATATTTACAATAGAAAAAACATATATTTACAACAAACTTTCACAACCAAGATTTTTTTTTCATTTCTCAAGTCTAGAGGCTATTTACAACAACAAATGCTATATTTACAACCGAAAAAACATATATTTACAACAAACTTTCAAAACCATGTTTTTTTTTTCATTTCTCAAGTCCAGAGGCTATTTACAACAATAAATTCTATATTTACAACAACAAAAAGCATATATTTACATCAAACTTTCAAAATCAGAATTTTTTTTCATTTATCAAGTTCAGAGGCTATTTACAACAACAAATGTTATATTTACAACGAGAAAAAGTATATATTTACAAGACAAACTTTCAAAACCAGGATTTTTTTCATTTCTCAAGTCCAGGCTATTTACAATAATAATGCTATATTTACAACAGAAAAAGCATATATTAATTTGAGAAATGTAAAACTCTAATTTCACATGCATGTCCTTCTCAGCCCATAATCCATAGTAAAACTAAGTGGAAATGCAAATGATGCTTTTCTAATGTCATCTTCCTTCACGGTGGTTTGGACTAAAAGAATGCTTGTGTAATACCCGGATATTCGATACCCGGATGACTATTAAACATAAATAAATATTTCTTAAGTGTTAGAGGTGAATATGTGGTTTCAATAAATGACCAAAATTACCTTATTACTTAGGGAAATTACTGTGAAAATTAGAAAAGAAAAAGAGCTAAGATCAATAAAAAAATGTATTTTATAAAGCAGAAAATGGCCTGAAAATATTATGATAAATCCCATATGACTGCAAATATTGACAAAAACTTAGGAAGTATGTTATTTTTAATTTTAGGAATTTTTTAGATTATTTCCCTAAAAATATATAGAGCATAAGTATAATAATATTAAAAGCACTTTATATTTGAGTATTTTTAATATTTTACATGGGATATAAAATACCAATGTAAGTCAAATAGTTGTGAGATAATAGTTAATCCTAATGAAGAAAATTATCAACAATAGTTAAGTGGCTAATTAAGCAATTAATGACTAATTAAGATAGATTATGATATAAGAATAAGTAAAAATTAAATGAATAAATAAATTAAAGGGGGGCGAAATTAAAGGAAAATAATAAATAAAGAAATAAAAATAATTGTAGTAGTGTGAAGAGGGTTGTGGCTTTTTCAAATAATATCTAGATATTTGAATTAAATAATAATATATTACGTAAAAAGAGCTAACGGGACATTCGAGAACGGATAGAAATAAAATCCTACCTCGAGATGTAGAGTTGAAGTCGAAACATCTGGACTTTTTATAGACCAGTGAATTTCTACCTCGGAGTGGACTATCTTAGAGGTCATTTCTGAAACCAAATGAGTCATTAGGATACAGGGTTTTAAGGGAAAAGGTCAGATAGTCAAAAAGAGAACCTATGCAAAATGAAATAGTTGTGACAAACCAGGGATTAGGTTTCTTAGGACTGGACATATTAGGAATCAGTGAATTTTTGTCCAGAAAGTGGTGCTGCCGGAAGTTATTTCCATAACCGACAGCGTTTGTTCGAAAATCTTCAGCAGACAACGAAATACCCTTAATGAGATAAAACATTTAGCAAAACCCTGTGCTTTTGAAGAGAAAGAATGGAACTACAAAACCTAGTTCCCAGATTTTTTAGTTTCTCCAAGATTGCGCGGAAAGAGCACCGAACTGGAAACTTTATCGGTACCGACTCATAAAGCAAGTGGCATGATATCATGCATGACATCAATTCCCCTTGGGAAAGGAGCCAAGAGGTCGGCATATAGGGTGGAGGGCCAAGATGGATTCTTGCCAAAACCCTAGATCCAACGGCTCATAATCGGTCTGAAAAAGTTTGAGTTATTTACCAAACTGCCATCCCTTTTTTCTATAAATAGGCCTTCATTCCTCTCATTCTTTCCCACACCAAAATTTCATGCCCTAGAGAGAGGTTAGAGAGAAGGAAGAGCCCGGGGAAATTCTAGCCGAGTTCTGGGTAAGTTCTTCGGTCCTTAGTCTTTAGATTCGGTAGTTCTTTTAGTAGAAATGCTAGAATTGTCTTTTCCTGATAGTCTAGATATCATATTGAGGGATAAATATGGTATTTATTTCGAAAATATATTGGGGGAAGAGATTTGTCAAAATTCTGGAAAGATCGGGTTAAGATAGCGAAGCTCTGGCGAAATTTCGCCGACTAAGCCAACTAGGGGCAAAATGGTAATTTGTACCTAAAATGCCTATTATAGTCTTAAATATTGATAAATACTATCCTTATAGGATATCTTAGCTAATTGAACCATTTGTCGAACATTTGTTGTCTTTGCTCGTCATACATTTGTTTCACCATTGTTGTACTGTAGAAAAGGTACGGACGCGTATTGTAACCTTAATCTTATGCTTGTTGTATGCTATATGTGATTGCTGTGTTCATATACTGAGATTCTGTTTGTTTGAAAATGGTGGAATTATGAGTACACGGGTTATGGTATTGTTAACACCGTTAAGAGTTTTCCTAGCGCTATGGACACGACGTACATCGTGGCAACGGAGAGTGTGATCGGGATGACATACATGCGCAGGGCTGTGTAATGTTATTGCCACGATATGTGGAGATGTGTTTTTATACTGTGAAATGTTGTGGATATCTGTCATGCATATACTATTTACATAAGCATGAGGTTAACCGTTACCTGAGATCCAATGGGCATTGGATCTCAGCTGTTAATATAGCTTCAAGATCTCGAGGAGTTCGGGACGTGATGAAGGGTAAGGAGCCGGCATAGGGAGGCTGATGAAGAAGAATAAATTTGTTGTTTATTTTGTTTAAAACTCTGGATGAATGTACTACTATGACTACCAGACATATTATTATGAATGTTATTCAGTGACTCTGTTTCCATTTTAAATCGAAAAAAAAATTCCGGCGCTCAACTCTGATCAATAACAGCGAGAAAACGTTTACGAAAACGGGGTGTTACATTTTTGGTATTAGAGCAGTTTTCCTGGCATGAATCTGACTATGTTATTGCGAACAGTTGGTGCCGAAGGCAAGGCTAGTCTATGTGGGTACGCCAATCAGTCACCCTAGCACGGTGAGGCCCCCATGATAGACACTTACCTGGCTACTCTGTTCGGTTAATGAAGTTAGGTTCAAAAGCCTTTTAGATTTTGAGCAAATTTCTGAAAAGAGTACTGACATAACCTGGTGTTGTGATGTAGAGATTGACAGTAGAGAAGTGGAACCCTATGGGAGAATGAGGCGCGTGGCGCGGCGGACCTATCCGTGTAACTGTTAGAGTAAAAAGGAACCCTGAGCCGGAGCAACCACCCCCTAACCCACTGAACATATTTCACCCTGCACCCGAGCCCATAGAGGTCCCATTCTATACACCTACCCCTGAAGAAGAGCCAGATTACCACCCTGGCCCCATATACCAGCCGTATCCTGAGGATATGTACAACCCTGCACCAGCACAGATGGAACCCCCTAACTATATGTTCCCAGATGACCCCATAAGCTCAGATAGTTCCCATCACTCCTCAGTGGGTGACAACTTTAACTATCCAGAAATCCAAAATCTTGATAACCCTGACACATACTCAGATGACCTGAACTATGTTCTTGATGACAATGCCATCCTGACCCAGGCCTTGAAATTGGAACTTTGCCATGCCAGCCTAACCTCCCATAATGACCAAAGTAAGTTAAAGATTCCTATCTCACAAACTCCCGATACATATTTCCATACCCTCCAGGAGACTGGATCAGATCCACTCTCCAACACTTTCCTCGTACCCGTTTTTGGGTAGAGAAGACAAATAAAATCCTAGACGAGGGAAACTTTGAGGACATCGGATCATGCCTCTTTAACCTCAAACGCTTGGTGTACCAGGGTATGTAGATAGAGGGATGGAATGGATTCTGGAGGAACAGAACAAGAAAGCCGTGGAAGTAGAGATAGTAGTTGTAGTAAATTTGTAAGCTACATCATATGTATTTTGCTTATGTGTTTGTGTGGATTGCTGTATGGATTGACAAAATTATGTGTGTAAGACCCGTCGATATGAGGGTCATATGATGATGCATACTATTTTACTAATGTTGTATGGTTTAAATAATGTGGATAAATAAATGAAATATTTATGTACATCTTGTTGTGTTATGCTAACATTACTGACGTCTCTCGTAAATGAATAAACTTAGAATATTATGGCAAACCTAAGAGGAGCAGGTGCTCCTAGAGGCCGAGGCAGAGGAAGGGGCCGAGGCCGACAACCTCGAGTAATTCTCATTCCGACACATGAACCAGAGCCAAAGGTTCGAGGTTAGAATCTGCCCAATCAAAACGCGTGGCAGGAGGTGATGAAAATGTTGCATGAGCAACGGGCCATGATTGAAGAATTACGTACCGAACGATAGTTAGGAAGGCAAGCTGAAACCGAGACAGAAGATGAAGAAGAAGAAGAAAGTCAACATGAAGAAGATGATGATGAACCCGAAGGATCACCATCCCCGCCCAGACACGAAAGGGCAATTGTGCATCTGCAACCACCCCGTAGGGAGGTGGAGACTACTCAGTATTGGGTGGCTCAATTTTGCAAACTGAAACCCCCAGCCTTTCGAGGTAAGCTAGACTCAGCAGAGGACTGGCTTCTGAGATTAGAAAAGATATTTGAGGTAATGGAGTGCCTCGAAAATCGCAAAGCCAAACTAGCGATTTATAAATTGGAAGGAGACGCGGACCGCTGGTGGAGGTCCATGGCAGCATCTTTACGTCTCCACTATTGTCCCATTACATGGGAAAAATTTATCGAGAAATTCAACGAGCAATACTTCCCCCGCATCGTGCGAGATCATGAAGGAGTCGGAATTCCTACACATCCGACAAGGCCAAGAAGAGTCAGTAGATGACTACTTCGCCCGATTCACTAACTTGTCCCAATACTCTTCTAAAAAAGGGTGTGTTTTTAAAATAAATACAATATTTAAAAAAAAATATATATATATCGTCATACCTCTAATAGAGGTATGAGCACATAAGAAGCACATAAATTATGTGCATATAAGGTAGACTCCAAAGACAACACTTGCAAAGGTTAAAAATAAAAAATAAATAAACCACTTTATTTATATATATATATATATATATATATATATATATATATATATATATATATAGTATTTCCCAACTTCCATCAATTGACCTAAGAGCTTATGTGGATTTTCCTCGCTTGGCACAACTGCGAGAGATTGAAAATACAATGACAACACCATTAATTAAGTTTTAGAATGCCTTTAGGGATTGTGGATCAGAATGTGTGGTATGACCTTAAAGTTGACAAGAAGGATTTCCTAGAGGGTGTGTTTTGGATTAGCGGGGGTAGAAATAGCTTTTATCATCTAGTCCAATTTATAAGTCAACATGAATAAATTCTTTTTGTTTATTACAACTAATAGGAGCAAAAAAGTAATAAAAAAAAAACACACACACACACACACATTTATTACTTTGAAAATGAACTTAATTATAATAAGAACCAAAAATTTTGGTTAAAATCGGCTAATAAATAGGACCAAACTCATTTGACTTTTGAAAACTCAAGTTAAGATAAAAGTTGTAAGCTGTAATATGATTTATGTTTTAGATAAACCTTTATAAAAATGGTCAAGTTGATGAACTAAAATTTATTTAGACGATATGATTAAAAAGTAAGTTTAGACATAAAACGACATGATTTGTCCTTTATTTAAAGCAAGGTGAACTTCATCATGTCTCTCTCTCTATCTCATATTAATTATTTTTGTACACTGATTGATATTTCTTGAAACATGTAATCTTTATAAGTTGTAACTCTTCATTTATTAGTTTAATTTCATTCATATTAATTATTTTTGTACACTGATTGATATTTCTTTCCAATGATAGGCTTTTCCACAACATCACCAATTAATAGACAGAAAAGGGACAAATAGGAATTCTTTTGTCCACTGAAAGTGCAGAAGGCATAAAACACTGTGGATATCAGGTGGTTTATATGCTCTTGCTATGAATGAAAAGGTAGAAATCAAATTGCTATTTTATCTATCTCAATTTAATGGTAAGTAGTTTTTAATTCTATATATATATATATATATATATATACATATATATAATGTGTTATTACTGAAACCCTTATATCTTGCAGATACTATTTGCCCTATGGAGAACACTTGCTTCTAACGTGATTCCTTAGGTAAATGTCCAAGTACTAAACTAAGAATCGTGTTAGTGAAATTAATTGTTATAATATCTTTTTTTTTTTTTTTATGATATTATTCATTATAAAGCTGTTGAGAAATTTGAAAAGGTAATTATATATTTGAATGTATTGAGTATCTGTATATAATAAAATTAGTTCTCGTTCTGATACTGATTATCGATTAATGTACAGATTTTGTTAGTGCTAGTTCTGATTTTGGTACTGTAAATAGGTTTTGTAATAGAATAACAAATCTTATATGAGAAAAAATAGGCTATTCTACTCCGCAAAAAGTCACCCATTGAAAATTTTATTGGTGAAACTGAGCTAGAAAATTTTTATACACACAAAGTAGTACTCTACAAATTTTATAGATACAAAATATGAGTACTTTAATTTAGGTCATTCCCACTAAAATAATAAACTTCTTAATGGGAGGCTTTTCCCCAATTTTTCCCATTATACATTGGTTGTAAATAAAAGTATAAAACTGACCTATAATACACAATCCCTGTCCTTTAAGAAAATCGGCTTAGATTGTGCATTCTATGTCGGACTTTTTACCGAGACATACTGCTATTCTATTATATATGCAACACTCTTCATTACCTAATCAAAGTTATAAATGTGGACAAAATTTCATAACTAAATTTAATAAATAGCAAAGAAACATATTTAAAATACTTGGCTTAAAATCAAAATATATTAGTTTTCCTGAAGAACATTAAACTCAAGCTCCCACTATATCAAGACATTGACAAAATTTCACACCATCCAAGGATCACCAGTTTTCTCATAATTAAGCTCCAATGAGTAAGCTTTTGCTTAATAGATGATTAGCTGCTTATAATTTGAGGATGATATTCATGACTCTTCTTCAACAAACAGGAACTTAATACATAATATGATTATTTAAAAAATTAAAAAAATAAATAAACAAACACCAAAAGTTGTCACAAGAAGATGGCAAGAGCCAAAGTATACGTTCAACTGTGTAGAATAACAACTAAAAAGTATAGATAAAGGACACACTACAGAGTACAGACCAACTAAAAAAGTAACAATAACAAAGTTCCAAAAGACGGAGGAAAATAAAAACAGAGTGCAGACCAACTAAATTAAATGTCAGAGTCAAATTATTTTTTTTTTAAAGAAAATAATAATTAAGGGATCATTTAGTTCCCCGATGAGCACATGCAACCACAAAATGTTAACAGACACGGTGGTCCCTATAGAAGGAAAATCACTGATGCTTGATAATAATTAACACTGGCATTTAAGTCAAAATGACCAAATGGGGTTTAAAAAAATCAAAATAGTAGAATCCTCAAAAGGAACCTTCTGATAAATAAAAATAATGAGAATAAAATATTTCACATGGGAATTCTATATCAGGATGAAATTAAATGGGCAAGATCATTCAAGAGGTAGCTACCTTTAAACATGAATAGGAAATAAGTCCGCCAAAAACTGAACTACAGTATTATTTAGCATAGCAAAAATCAGAGTTTGTGACTCACAAGTATTTTACTTGCTTGATAATGGTTGGAGCAATTTTCTTGTGAAGAAAAATCAACAGAATTGAGTTTATAGACTCTATCCACTTGAAAGAGAATTACTTTCATCTATTCAATTTTTTTCTGCTGTATTACATCATTCTGTGTTCTGACTATTGAACTAGGAGGATTTGTTTCTCTTAATTCAATAAATAGGCTGAAGTTTTCACCAAAATACCAAGAACCTTGACAAAGATTCATACCTAACGTGGGGAAGAGCAAATGCGGATTCAGTAAGTGGCGAATTCAGGAAGAAGCAATAAGAATCCATCCTAGCCATCTATTCACGACTCACAAGACAGATGGATGGCTGGGATGATAATAATATGATCTTATTGAATCGAAATCCAGACAAGGCCCTTGACAGTGTGTTGTCTCTTGACTTTGACAATGACTATGGATTAGCATTGCAGACTGATCATCATATTTTGGTGAGCAACAAGAACAAGAAACATGGCTTTGTTGAGCAACAGGATTTGAGCTGCAATAGTTAGATGACTTGCCCACCATTAATCAAACAGACTGTAAATATTTGCAAGCCATTTGCACAAAGATGTCAACTTTGACCTGAACACAAGCCAAATTTTCTTAGTAGTTCTATATTTTCAGAAATAGTTGAACCAGCAGTTCCAACAAAGCCTAGTGTCGCACAGCTGCATACAGTCTGTTCCACATAAAGGAGTGCATCAGGTAACCTTTGATTGAAACAATACTTTTTATCAGCTGCTTTATCGGAATATGGAACAAACCTCTGCTCATAACCAGCTTCCTTGAGCTTTTTGGATGCCTGTCTGATCAGCTCATCATCCTCTCTCAAGAAATATACCTTATAGTGAAGTGAATCGCTTATTAGATCACCTAAGTAAGTGTCAGCCCAATTTTCTCCAGGAAGATCAGTCATTAGAAATATATGTATGGGTAGAGGACCTTTCTGCTGTAAAGATTCCAATTTTTGTTTCAAACCGTTAAATGCAGCCTTCTGATGATTCTTGAACTGCCCATCCAACAATCGCAATTGTGCACAAAGAAATGGAGCTTTTATGGTCGCATTTGCAAACTCCTTTCCCGCACTTACAATTTCAGAGACAAATGGAAGAAATTTAGTTTTATCCATCAAAGATCGAATCCTTGGGTCCTGAACAGATTCATGTATATCCATATATGACTGAGAACCTTTGTATGGAGCTGTAAAAAGGCTTCCAAATGCGAGCAGTGAGGCTGATTCAGCCCCAGAACCAGGTCCAAGAGTCTTGAATACATCTCTACGTCTCCTAATATATGTTATATTCTTTTTCTTCTTCAGCTGCTCATCAGGTTGGAACGAATCTAACATTCCATCCTCATTACCACTATGGTGAGTCCACACTGTAGTTCTGCAATCATCATTCACAGCATATACGCACTTGTCAACACTCCCATGGACCCCAGCTAATAGGGAACCACATTGCTTTTGTCTGAAATTAAAAGAGGACTGAACCTTTGAATCATTTAAGCAAGCCAAATCTAAGCTGATACCACACCATATTGACACAAAATCCCTGAGATCAATCACACGAACCAGTGAGGAGGAAACTAATGGCGATATGTCTATAATTTCAGCAATGGAAATGTACCTGCAACAAACAAAATTAAATGAAATTCTTAATTCATAAAGATGATCACATGAAATATAATATTGAATACACCGTTTCTATGCCACAAAAATTAAGGAAGGATACTATCTCAAGCCTTTAGAGTTTAATTTCTGGATAAAATCTCCTTAAATTCTTGTATTCTAAGATAAAAAGGCAGTACATGGTCATCTGCAGGTAATCATGGAATCTGATAACCAAGCTGTAAGCAACTCATCACACAGGATTGGACACGAAAGAATGCAATTTACAGTACTGTTCGAGCTATTCAGAAGCTTCTCTCATAAGAATGGGGAGTGGAGGTGCTGCACATCTACAGGGAGACCAAGAAGTGTGCATATTACTTACCTTCATATATTTTTTGGTAATCAGCTTCATAGATTTAACCTTACTTTGGGAAAGCAATATCTTCCCGAACTTGCTTATAACAGACAAATATCACCACTCCCCAACTCAGTGGTGTTTGATGTAATACTTTCTGAATTATAACCCTTTTGTCACCAAAACAAAATCGCAATACATGAAAAGATAAACTCCCATTTTAAAAAGATAAAGCAGTCAAATGGCAAAGTCATGTGATCGGAGAGATAACATTTTGACAAGTATATAGAATATATCTTAGCCTCACTATATCAATTCTAACAATTTAGCCAGTCCATCAAAGGTTAACTGAATTCGTAATATCTCATCTCAATCTCAACAATAATGAGGCATCATATACTTCTTTCTTGGCCACTTCTACAGACACTTATAGGTAGACTAACAGAATAACACAGCTTACTAACCTTCCACCCTGAATGAGCTCAATCATGTGATCCCAAACAGAAATCCGAAGCTCCTTGGGATCCAAAACCCTAAACTTGGGGCAGCTACCAAGAGCAACAGCATGGTGATCCAGAATTGGAGGAACAATCAAAGTTCGATTTAATATTCCCGCCATCAAAATAGCATTCTTAAACTCCAGAAGCTGATTATTGAACCCACTGTGGGGTGCATACCACAGGAATTTCTCACCTAAGGCTAGTATTTGGCTAGAACATTGATTCATATTTGATTTTAATGTTTTGGGTGATACAGAAAAGTGAGCATTGGTGGTCAGAGACAGAGAGTAGTAATAAAAAATCAGGAAAGAAAGCAAAATAATAAGGACAGAAACAGGAATAAGAGGCCATCTATAATTTGGTTTCTCTGAAGTCAAAGTTTGAGGTGATGTACTACGATGGATATTATTCATAGTTGTTTAGCTATACTAGGCCCTGAGGAATGTTTATGTTAAAGAAAATACATAAAAGTCGATTTCCCCCCAAATACTACAAATGTGAGCTGGAGCAAAGGTGCATTTTGCAAGGTAGTCTTCAGCAAAATCACAATCCTTGCACTGCATCAGGGAGCAAGCTTTCCTGCTTCTGAAATGAAAGAATAAACATAAGTGCCCATCTGCAATAACCCTGTGAATATCAAAGTTTTGAAATAAATACAAGTTATTGCATATGTCATTACTCACCCATACACTCAGAATTTTTCTGGTTTTTGACTTCTTTTTCTCTATGAAATTTCTCCCATTAACTAGTCTACTATACCCCCAAAAAATTAACGCAGTAAACACTTCTTATCAGAAAATAATTAAACAAAAAAGTGATTTTAATAGGCGTAAGCTAACAAAACATAGTAAGATAATGAATGCTAGAGAAACGCTCATTTTCCTTAACATTGGTTTAAGAGGAGAAGGTTTGGATACGATTTCTCAAATACAAAAAACTCTTCTTTAATTTTGCATGATATTCATTAAAAAAGAATTCATTTCATTTGGTTTACAAATGAGCTCCATTGTTTGGAATACATTTCAAATTTGATAATTTCAGTAAATTCACAAAATGATTGTGTTGTTGGAAGTGCAATTTTCCGCTTTCTACGCATGTCAACTCTCTCAGCACCCATGAAAACCGTAAGATTACTCTGTATGAAAAATCTGGACAATGAAGTGCCCATTTCTTAGTCATGCATTTCTTTGGGGCACAAGAAGAAAGAATTACAGACAAGTATCAGAAATCAGAAACTATACTCAAATACTCAGTGAATCTAAATAAAATTCTCACAACAAATTTAAACCTAAAACATCTCTTTAGAATATGAGAACGAAGGTCAACGGCAATATGTAATCGCTCATCAAAAGGAGCCGCGGTTTAACAGAATTGAAGGAAAATATTTCCCAAATTTGCAGTAATCCCCAAGATATACACAGCTTTTAAAATCAGAAAAGAGAAAGACAAGAAACACATCAACAACTCAAGTTTATTTTACTCAATTTCTAGACAGAATCATTCCATTTTAATGTTCCAACGCACCAAGGACTTCATGAATAGAATAGAAGATTGAGAATCAATACCAGTAAGGAGCGAAGGAATGAAACGCGGAAAATATACGGTGGATATCGGAGATACAGGTCCGATTTGGCCCGATCAGGTCCAGGTCAGCGTGATTCTTCTTCTACAGAGCTCTGCCTCTTGCGTCTCACACGGGGAATTTCTGCAGAAATAAGATTATACCAGTCCCAG
This sequence comes from Acacia melanoxylon, assembly GCA_019022615.1. Classification (NCBI taxonomy): domain Eukaryota; kingdom Viridiplantae; phylum Streptophyta; class Magnoliopsida; order Fabales; family Fabaceae; genus Acacia; species Acacia melanoxylon. Next base: position 11,744,772 of record JAFJYJ010000010.1, read on the forward strand.
TAACATAAATAATAAATGAATTGAGGGTAAAATATTCATGAGATTATTTTAATTCTAATTCTAGTTGACTTTTTTTTTTAATTAAAAAAACTAAATAAGTTCTTAATCATTATTTTCTTATATTATATATTAGTTTTTTTTTTTTGTGTAAATCGGGGCCTTAGCCCATCATCTTTATTTTATTAGTTAAACTATTTAGTTTGAAGAAAAAAATAAAAATACTCTAAAGATAATTTAATTAGCTTCCCTAATTTCTCCAAAAAATCAATTAGGTCTTATAATTAGAACCGGAGGTAGTTAGAAGTTAGCGTTGTGTCCCAAATTTATGCTCTTTTTTTTTTTAAAAAAAAAAATGTATTTTAGATACGTTAATACATATTTTTTTCATAAATAACTAAATTAACTATATTTTTACTAATATTTAAATTAATTAATTAATTATTTAACTTTTGCATTAACAAGCGAAGAGTATTTAGATTTAAATCATCCAAATGAGAGTAAGCAACTATTCTGTGTCAAATTCTCACCACTCAAATGTTTGCGTGGATTCCACACTATTTTCTGAAATTGATGAGCTGTTCAAGATTCCATAGGTACCGTTTTTTTCTTTTTCTTTTTTATGAACATCCTAAGATATCTTGGACCTCTTTTTAACTGAAAGATTTATCAAAGCCCAAACTAATCCGGATTTACCCCAAGTGGGAGGGAAGAGCTACTAATGTCGGGAGCACATAAGGTGCTTCTCCCTTATGTCTTTCCTTATACGCACATCCCTCTAATTAGAGAGATGGGGGATTTTTTTAATTTTTTTTATATATAGTATTTATTTATATTTAAATTATATGCGGCTTTTGCGGAATGTTTTTTGCACTAAGTATCTCAAATTAATTAGTTTACGGGATGCGGTGTTACGGGATAATATTTCTATATACGGGGATCGAAAACTAATTAATATGAGATCGGGTGCAAAAAAACATTAGAAAGATCATATAATTTAAATCTAAATAAATAGTATATATATAAAATAAATAAATATGTGCTCATTCCTCTTATAGAGGGACAAGCACATAAGGTGCACATAAGAGATGTGCACCTAATGTGAACCCGGGTGTTGGTCCATGAGTACTTATTTTTCTTATTCAGTGTGTATTTTCATTTTTACATCTACAACGCAAATATTCTTAAATATAATGAAAGATTGAAAGTTACTTCAACCAAGGAGTTTTTTTTGTTACAAATACATGTATATTTCTATTGGAGACAATCATATTCAAAGCACTGCTGCTAAGCACTAAATGTAGACATGTATCCCAATAAAGATTCAAACACTGGTTCACCACATTGTAAGGGACTAGCCGCTTCCGCTACTCTTAAACTCCGTTATGGTTAGATCAAGCAAGAATTTGATACTGCTAGTAAAAAACAAAAACCGTAAGAATTTGATACTCACCGCAATGTAACTCTCAATCCTACAATTATTAATATACATTTTTGTATTGATAAATAATTTATAAACATTTTTTATAAGCATTTTTAATAATAAAGTCTTGTATAATGAATACCTCCCTGTTAAAATAGACTTTGTCGTTAAGGTCCAAGTTTTGGAAAAATAACCTGCAAATCAATCCAAAGTGTACATGTAGGTGGACATGGATCATGACCATTTGAAGTTTGAACATGCCACAATTTGGTAGATAAGGTAGTTCAAGTGACTTGTAAAAGGGGCATGTGGGTTGGCCTGATTGTTTGTAAAAAATGACAGGTTAAGATCAGGCTTGCTTCACTTAGCCATTGTTAGGCTAATTGAGAAGCCTATTAATCCTGTCAGGTCGGTTAGGGTCTTTTTTTCTGACTTATAATGTTATGCATTTATAATATTATGTAATAATTAATAGTTAAAGACAGTTTGTTTAAAATCGGTATGTTTTTGGCCTATTTAAAAGTGACTTTTTTGAAGGCCTATATTTATTTTCCGATGAAAGCCTGTGTTTGACATGATTAGTATTTTGGCTTGTTAGTCCGTTTAAAGTCTTTAAAAATGCGTGACTTTTTAATAGGCCTTTGTAAAGGTTAGACTCAGGCTAATCTGTTACACAACAGGTCTTCCCTATTAAGGATGAAGCCTAACTTGATTTGGTTTGTTTCCACTTCTATTAGTAAATCCAATAAAAGCTAGTTAGTATGTGTGAGTGATCAGCATTAATACAGCCCAAAATGGACATTATTGTTGCTGGAACATAGTTATAGGTGTTTTTATAAGTTGGATTTAAAAAATTAGAAAAGTAAGGTCAAAAGTTTTTAATTATTTTTTCTCATTATCTTATCTTACATATTCTTTTTATTTAAAATTTATAACCCCACTTCTCCAATTTTTTAAATCCAATTCATAAAAATTTCCCCTGCTCCAAAATCCTAATACCAAACTGCCTACAAGAGCATAAACAATAATCTCATATAAAAAAGATTTCCACAAGCTTAGGCAACTGAATTAGCCATTGGACCACATAAAAAAGGCACACCACTGGGTTATCATGACAATGGTCATCCATTATAAAAACATCATATGTACAGTAGCTAGATGGTGCCCATTAATTGACTAAATTTTTTAAAGTGACTATAAGGAAGGTGAAAAGTCACATTATCTGAGTATATAATAACAGCAGGAAAAAAAAATTATATGCAATTAATTTCCTTGGTCAAATTCCTTCTTCGATTTTGTTTGCAATTATGGACTCAGATTGGGCTTCCTTGATTTCGGTTTCAATATTGGCATCACCATCCGCTGGAAAAGATGAGGTCACTGTTGGTGTAGCAACAATAGCAACAATATACTCAAACTAATAATAAAAAAAAACCGAAAAAAGTAGCAACTTTTAGCAAAAAAGTGTTTTTTTTATGCAAAAAAATATGTGGTTACAAATTTGCAAAAAAACAATTTGACCGAAGTAAAGTTTGACTTTTTTTTGCCGATTAGACGATGACACGACATTTCAAATGTGCAAAAATACACGTGGTTTGTTAACAAGAGCGTTGAACACCAATTTTTTTTTAATTTAATAATTTTATTTTAATTACTACCGGTACTAAAAAGATATTAGGATATCTTGATCAGATCTTGAAAAAATACTTCATGATCTTGAAAAATTATTTTAAGATCTGAAAAAAATAGACTTGATTGGTACTAAAAAAAATACATTGAGAATACCGCAAAATTTAAAAAAAATAGTTCACGATCTTAAAAAATTATTTTAGAATCTTAAAAAAATATGCTAAAGTATATTTTTAGACCAACCAAGATTCTGCTGAAATATTTTTTCATGATCTTAATGTAATTTTTCAAGATCATGAAGTATTTTTTAGTACCAATCAGTATCCTTTTAGTTTTAGTCAATAGCTTGAAATATTTTTTCAAAATCCTAAAATAATTTTTCAAGATTATGAACTATTTTTTTTCGTAACAATCAAAAGATATCCGAAAGTACTTTTTAGTACCATTCAAAAGACCACGAAATATTTTTTCAAAGATATCGATCAATATCCTTTTAGTACCGATTAATACACGAAATATTTTTTCAAGATACTAAAATAATTTTTCAAAATTATAAAGTATTTTTTTGTACCAGTCAGTATCATGAAAGTACTTTTTAGTACCAATCAAGAGTCTGAAATATTTTTTCAAAGAGTATCGGTCACTATCCTTTTAGTACGGTCAATACCCGAAATATTTTTTCAAGACCCTAAAATAAATTTTCAAAATTATGAAGTATTTTTTGTATCATCAAGTATCTTGAAAGTACTTTTTAGTACCAATCAGCGAAATATTTTTTTCAAGATCGAGTCAATATCCTTTTAGTACCTTGGTCAATACACGAAATATTTTTTCAAGATCCTAAAACAAATTTTCAAAATTATGAAGTATTTTTTTGTACTTAATAAGATCCCGAAACTACTTTTTAGTACCATTCATTACCCCGAAATATTTTTTTAGTATCAACCAAGATTATCTTTTTAGTATCGGTCAATACGAAATATTTTTTCAAGATCCTAAAATAATTTTTCAAAATTATGAAGTATTTTTTTTGTACTAGTCAAGATTATCATGAAGTACTTTTTAGTACCAATCAGTACCCTGAAATATTTTTTTTAGTATCAGTCATTATCTTTTTAGTATCGGTCAATACCTGAAATATTTTTTCAAGATCCTAAAATAATTTTTCAAAATTATGAAGTATTTTTTTGTAGGTAAGATTATCATGAAGTACTTTTTAGTACCAATCAAGACCACGAAATATTTTTTCAAGATCAATCAAGATCCTTTTAGTAAACCAATACACCGAAATATTTTTTCAAGATCCTAAAATAAATTTTCAAAATTTTGAAGTATTTTTTTTGTTTTTCAAGTATCTTGAAAGTACTTTTTAGTACCAAAGTATCTTAAAATATTTTTTTTCAAATCAATATATCCTTTATCCTTAATTCAATACCTAAAATATTTTTTCAAGATCCTAAAATAAATTTTCAAAATTATGAAGTATTTTTTTGTTGGTCAAGATCCGAAAGTACTTTTTAGTACTATTCAAGACCAAATATTTTTTCTAGTATCATTCGGTATCTTTTTTTTAGTCTTAGGTTAATACATGAAATATTTTTTCAAGATTCTTAAATAATTTTAATTGAAGTAAAATTAGTAAATTTTAAAAAAATGGTGTTGGGCGCTCTTCTTGACAAATCACATGTGTATTTTTGCACCTTTGAAATGCCACGTCATCGTCCGGTCAAGCAAAAAAAGTCAAACTTAAGTGACGGTATTTTTGCACCTAAAAAAGCACTTGCTATTCGGAGAAAAGTACATGTATATTTTTACTTAACCCTAGTTCAAATCAATAAATTTGTCTTAAAATTTAAGTAACTTCCAATATTATTCATACTAATTGCACTAAATTCTAATATTATATTAATTATTATTCTCACTCACTACCCTTATTAATTATGGGCATACATGGTAAAAAAAAAAAAAAAATTAATGCCCTTTGGAAATAAGCAAGTGCCTTATAAAAACAACCAAATACAATTGCTAGTTAGTGTCTTATAATAAGAACTAGAGGGAGTAGTAATCTTTGAAGTTGAAATCTGTTTGGAATTCAAAGTTTCATGAGTTATACATTTATCTTTAGTGTTGAAAAAAGAGTGGTGTCTATACTTAGCTAATGGTTGAGGTGTTAAACGGTTTTATTTCGTAAGAAGAAAAACAAAAATTTGAATCTTGAAAATCACACTTATTGGAAAAGACTGAAAACCGTTTGCATAAGCTAGCTTTGAAAAAGATTAGCCTTAAGTCCAAATTGACTAGAGAATACCTCTATCAAATCAAATCCAAAATAGAATGGAGTCTGAATGTGAAACAGTCATATCAAGAAACAAAGGCAACCAATTGATTGTTTGGGTTAATTGAGTAACTGTCTCTTTAATAGTCTGAATCGAAGCTACCTAGTAGTCGAGTTGAGCGTCCATGAGAGTCCATTTTGGTTTCCCATTTCAGAAATTAAAACCAATTTTTTGAACGCAGCTTCAAGCTCATCAACTTCAGCATATCAGAAAAAATCATCAGCCATTGGATCAGTAGATGCTCCATAAAAGCACCAATTCAATGATCACCATCAGTAATAACAGAAGGAATATAATTGAGTAAAAATAATAGAGATTAAGCAAAAATATGAAGCTAACTGCAAATAACCATTGAAATATATGTAACATATGTATAATTAGTCATCTATATATCAGATACATGTATGAAATTAAACCAGCAACTCAATGAAAATCTAATTCTGATGTGAACAACAATAGAAGAAAATTTCAAAGAGAAGGAGAAGAAAGATAGCAGGATGAGACATGCAAAATTCATCATCCCCTAGCCTCTCCCTTTTTTTTTTTTTTTTTTTGGTTATAAAAATTTTAGGAGAAAGGTTGAGCTCACCCATAGTCTAAGGGCAAGGCGCTATGGCTTTGCTCCTCTAGGCATACAAGATTGAGAGTGCATAAGCCTCTACCTTAGCCTGTGTTTTCATAAGTTCACATCATTTAGGATGCCTACCCCGGCCAGCGCTTTGACCAACTCCAAAATTGAATCATCTTTCTTTGGTGAGAGTATCTGACCCATTTATCAATGAACCCAAAGACGAGGATATCTTTAGCCTCTCCTGATATAACCATACTTTGCTTCTAATGACTTGGGCCACTTTAATTTCTTGGCCCATTCCTTCCCCAAACCATATATCCTCAGTCCTCTTGGCCAATAATAAAGTCTTATAGTATCATGATATATTTCAAGATTGTTCTAAAAATGATTGATTGTGGGAAGATTGAACCTTTTAAATCTTTAATAAATAAAATAATTTTGCTTTCCTAACAATTTTGCACAGGAAATTGTATGCACGAAAACATTGTCATAATCAAGTATGAAACCGTCAAGTGAGCCTAATTCTGTTGTAATTAAAAAAAAAAAAAAAACTGAATAATATCTTTCCCAAACAAATAGATGAGTCAATTTTTGATATAAAAATAAAAATAAATATATTTATTTAACGATGATAAGCATGGTAGGGCTGACTCTTTTTCCTCTGCAGCACTAAAAAAAGGAACCACATGAAAACTCAGGAAGACCAAAATAAGACCCAGCTTCTCTCTCTCTCTCTCTCTATACTCTCTCTATATCTATCAACTATCTATACGCATATCGTCTTTGTCAAGAAAAGAAGGTATCAAACTGCTGAGAAACCAAGCTAAGAAAAAAAAAAAGATGCTGCTGAAATCCCTTCAACAACGAACCTCCATTAACGACATAACATTCATTCTCTTCCTGAACTTGTCTTCACTTCTCCTCCTCTTATTCTTCTTCCTCTTCTCTTCAACAATCCCTTTCTCCTTCGCCTACCAACCACACAGATTCATCTATGGAGGTTGCTCCCAAGACAAATACCAACCAAACTCGCCCTTCGAATCCAGCCTCAACACTTTCCTCTCCTCCGTCTCAAGCTCCTCCTCGCAATCCTCCTACAACAGCTTCGCCATCGGAAACTCCACTTCGACCCCGTCCGATTCCACCATCTTTGGCCTTTACCAGTGTAGGGGTGACCTACAACTAAAAGATTGCTCAAAGTGTATATCAAGTTGTGTTAACCAAATAGGCTTAATTTGCCCTTATGCCTTAGGTGCTTCTTTACAGCTTGAAGGATGTTATATCAGATATGAACATTTAGATTTCTTAGGGAAGCCTGACATGAACGTGAGGTTCAAGAAGTGTAGCAGGTCATCAGCGACTGATAGTGAGTTTTACCGGCGCCGGGACGACGTGCTGGCCGACCTGGAGGCGTCATCAGGGTTTCGGGTTAGCACGTCGGGTTTTGTGCAAGGGTTTGGTCAGTGCTTGGGGGATTTAAACTCGGAGGATTGTTCAGCTTGCCTTTCGGATGCTGTGGGGAAGTTGAAGAGCTTGTGTGGGTCTGCTGCTGCTGCGGATGTGTTCTTGGGACAATGCTATGTTAGATACTGGGCTTCTGGCTACTACAATGAACCAGGTTTGTCGTTTTTCATTATTGTTCTGATATTTTCTTTTCTTACTTGTAATAAAAGAAAATAATAGTAACCATCAATTTTCAGTTTTAGTTTAATTGGGTTAGAAGAATATAGTAATGGGGTTGATGTAGTTAAGGTGGCATGTGCATAGTGATTAGTTAAAATAATAATAACCATCAGTTTTCATTATTGTTCTGATATTTTCTTTTCTAACTTGTAATATATGAGCTAGCTAGATGACTAATTTGTATAGATTAAAAAATTGTTAAGTTAATTATTTGTAAAAAATGTGTGTTATTTTTTTTTTAAAGTACCCCTTTTAATTATTTACATGGGAAAGTACTCCCTTAATAAATACAAAACCCCCTTAATATATGCAATTGTAAAGAGGGTTTAGCGGAAAAAGATTATAAATTTAAAAAATAAAGTGGATTGATGGAAATATTTAAGATCGGAACGAACTTTTTAGCTCTACTTTCAGTACTGAAGAGGGAGTATAAAACTTGGAGATAAAGTGAGAATTTACTAATATTCTATTCTTGAGTTCTTTTCTGGTTTTACTTTAATTTGTAGCCACTTGTTTTCGAACTTAGGCTATGTATAATCATATATAGTGTATCCAAAAAAAAAAAAAATCTTCATATATCTCAATCTTCCATACAACTTAATTATATAGTTGAAGCGGATTTAAGAACAGATTAAGGAAAAAATTGTGGTTTTTTTTTGTTAATATAAATCAACTAAACTCGTCAGCCAAGACAAATCAAGAAGGAATTAGTTGTATTGGAATAACTATATCTCAAGCCAAATTGCATTCCGAAAAGGAAGGCTTTACAATGCTTGATCTTCTCCCCTCAATAGCACCTTTAGCAGAATTTCAAACGATTTTCTATCATGTTCTCGATTAATAGATGTCACACCACTTTTATACTGTAGAAGTTCATTTTGAATCTTATCTTTTCTTATATATGCTTACTCATTCATTTCAACTATCCAAATTTTGCTCTTTCTTTCCTTTTAAATTCAAACATTCTCTACAAAATTTTGTATTAATGCTGGTCATGTAGCAGTTCAATAAGAATTTCTCTTTTATCTTATAAGTTACTCTACTTTTCATCTCAAAAAATCACCAACAACACACACACACACACACACCTCCATCCAACACACAAGATGCCCTTAGAAAAGAAAAATTATAAGTAGAAAGAAAGGGAGGGAAGGAGGCAGAAAGTACTAAAAGTTTGTCAAACATAATCGTCAATTAGTAATCTTTTCAAAGTAAAGCATGGAGAATATTTGCTTTACATTTATATTTGGAAAATTAACTGTTTCTGACATTATTTTTACCCCTTGTCTTCTTTATTTACTATTGAATGGTTTGATATCTGTTCTTTCGTTTCAGTCTCTGTCAGGGTTAATCTTTATTATTCAACTATCAACACATTTGTGAGCCAGCAGGCCCTTTATATATTCTTTTCTTGCAAGTATATGGCATAAAGCCCCATATGCATGTATTTTTTTCATAAAGGAAAAGATAAATAGGGAATCTTAGAATAATCTTTTAATCCAAAGTGCTCAAAAGTTCTATATTCTCCCGCCAACTTCTCCAACATATATATCACGACAATGTTTTAAAAAAGTATAAATTTGAGTGTATACTAAAATCAGAAGGACTTGAGATATATGGCCAGTAGTAAAGAATGTAATTGGCTCAAATGTGGTATAAATAGGAAAAAAATCAAGTGCAAGAATTTAATTACGCAATTTATTTTCTGTAATACTTTATTAAGAATTAATTGGTAGTGTTAAATACTAAATTTTTGTTACCCTCATATAAGAGAGAAAGTATGTGAGTACCATATGGTATTAAATACTTGAAAAGTTGTTAAATTTTAAAATAAAATTATGGTTTAAAGTTGTTAAATTTTGGTTAAAAATATTAAAAATGACATGTAAAAAGTAGGGGTGTGCATGAAGCCCAGGAGCCTAGTGTGCCCTTCAAAAAATCACCTTGCCCAATCCAGAAAAAATTGGGCACAATCGGGTGAGCATTGGGCAAGGTATGCCACTTTACCCATTTGGCCCTACCCAGTAAGTATATATATTATTATCTTTTATATAAATAGTTTTTATATAATAGTTAATATACTTATATTATATATTTATTAATACTCTAATATATCCATTAAGTATTTGACTATGAGTCCATTAGACCATTAGTCCATTATATTACCAATGATGCCTTGTATTTAATGGATTATGAATGTTATCTAATTTTCACGTATATGTATTTGACTATTTGTTAAGATATATAGTAATCTTTTTAATTTCAAGACTCAAGTTATAGACTTATTCTGAAATATTCTAAGATGTATAATTATGGATTACATTTAAAGTTCACAATATTGTTTATCAAGTATAATTGAAACTGTTTTTTCACATAGGGCATAGCATAGTATCACCATTTGGGTAGGGAAGCCCGCCCTACCCAATCCATTATTGCCTAGTTAGGTCAAAAATGTTAGGGCTGGACATCGGACTACATATTACTCCTCAATAATTCTTCAGGCAGGGGTCTCGTCCTGCCCAACCCTGCCCATGCTCACCCCTAGTAAAAAGAACTATGATGATTTTTATTTATTTATTTGGTTTTAATGAGCAGTAGTGGATTTTCAATACCACTAACTAATTATGAATGCTTTCTTTCTTTTTTTCTTTTTTGGTGTTGAACTTGGAACATCGTGCAGAACCCTCTCACGAGGACCAAGTGGGGAAATCTGTGGCCATCATTGTTGGAGTGCTTGCTGGTCTCGCCATTTTAATTGTTCTTCTCTCTATCTGCAGAAAAGCTATGGGTTCGTAATCATACTCTAATTATTTTCTCAGTCTCATTTCTTTTATTATATTGCTGAATTAATTACTAAATATATAGTCATTATGGCTTCAAACTCCAAAGAAACAAAAAATTGATCAACCTATATATATTGGAGATTAATATTTGGATGTTATTTGCAATATTGCAGATTAAAAAGGAAGCAAGGTGGGGGCTATGTCTCAAAGAAAGGGCCTAATCATTATGAAAGGTCCACAAATATATTTTACTTTTTTTTTCCCTAAAATTTGTGGAAGCTCTCCGCTGATTCTACTCTTTTTTGTCAAGTTATTAATTGATACATCATCATCATCATCATCTTTATATGTTTACCCACGAGAAATTGAGGTCATTTTCGGAAATCCATCAATCAACTTCAAAAGGGCTGCAGATTCTCCTTCTTTTTGACGGAAAACTATTGTTTCAACCTCGCTCTTATGAAGTTCAACCATCTCAATTTGAATTAAAATTGGACAAGTAACTTATAATTGAAAAACTTTATTAATCTAATTTCTAATCATTCAAAAACTCTTTAATATATTATCAAAATAGTGATAAAATTAAAGGTCTTGAGCTTTGCACTAACACAAGAGACTCTAGCGAACACGAACACAACATCTCTTAGAAGATGTCCTAATTCAACGATGGCTGTGACATTTCTATTGTGCTGTTTAAATTTTTCTTTTAAAATCACACGAGTTACTAGGTCCACAGCGTTAACAGTGATAATGTCAAATCGACAAAGCTAACACCATTAAATCCAAGTCCTGGTACTTATGAAAAATATATAGAGACCACCAACATTAAAGTTGGAATAAAGAAGTGTAACAAAAAAATGGAATAAAAAAAAAGTATAGAAGACAAAACAAAACTCAATCAAACTATTAGGACTTGAAGTGGGTTTAACCCAAATAAATCTTTATTATGAATATGCTAATACATGGAAAATCTCATCCACATATTTATGTGGCTTTATTATATTATTATATGCCATAATAACCACACTCTATAGAACATATCAGCATCACGAGGCTTCGGCTTCATCAATTTCCTTTAACCTTTTTCTTACTCTTCATGTCTTTAAAATCCATTCGGCTACCGCTTGTAGTGTTGGGGAGGGCCATTGTTGTTATGAGGAGGATGTCCGTGGGCTGGCCCTTAGTCCACACTCATCTCTATATTCTCCAAAACGGAATAATCAAACCCAATTTTCTCTTCATTCTGCCTTGCAAAAACCAAGTAATAATTTTAATTTAATTAAGATGAAATTGATCATTAATTGATTTAAAATAAGAATTATGCAATAACAACGTAACGTAACCTTGGAGAACAAGTTTAGTGTCTTCTTCTCCAGCTTCAGAGGATGAGAGAATAATTCTTGAGCATTGCATGTAAACAAGGAAATGCACTGAAATAGAGTAAGAATGTGTGAGAAATATATCAACATACTCATAATTATATGAGAGACAATCTAAAACTCTTGATAAACAATGTTGAAATTCAAAGAAGACCAAGGGGTTATATATATATATATATATATGATTAATAGAAAATATATATATATAAAAGTAATAAGCAAATCCGCCCGCGAAATATAGAAGCAATATTGCCTTATAAGTTATTTTTGTCTCAATGTTGCCCCGTTTCAAAATGTAGCAATATTTTCCTATTCCATTAAAAAACTAACGTTGACCGTTAACTTTTTAACGGAAGTAGGCAACATTGTTACGTTTTGAAACTTACGGGACAACATTGAGACAAGAAAAAGTTTCAGAGCAACATTGCTCCTCAATGAAAACTTCCAAAGTTAATTTGCTATACATATGTGTGTGTGGAATTGTAATACCCGGATGACTATTAATTATAAATAAATATTCCTTTAAAGGTTATAGGTGAATATGTGGTGGTTTCAATAAATGAGTCATTAAGATACCAGGTAAATCAGAAATAGGGCAGATAGTAGAAATGAGAACCTATAGAAAACAAGTTAGTTGTGACAAACCAGGGATATGGTTTCTTAGGTCAGAACATATTATGAACCAGTGAATTTTTGTCCAGAAGCTGGTTCTATCGGAAGTTATTTCCGTAACCAACAGCGTTTATCCGAAAATCTTCAGCAGACTACGGAATACCCTTAACGGGATCAAAAATTTAGTTAACTTAGACATTTCTAAAGAGAAAGAATAGAACTTCAAAACCTAGTTGCCGGATTTTTGAGGTTCTCCAAGATTGTGCGATTTGGTCACCGAACTGGGAACTTTATCGGTACAAACCATAAAGCAAGGATGATGACATCATTGCTTGCATCATCTTTTCTTGGGAAAAGGGAAGGGGAGGTCGGCCAAGGAGCATGGAGGGCCAAGATTATGCCACCTATTAGAAGTGCGATCCGACGGCCGATAATCAATCTGATAAAGCATGAATAGTAACATGAAAATCTCTATAAATAGCAAGCTCCCTTCTCTCATTTCTTCACACCACAACCAATCCTAGAGAGAGGTTATAAAGAAGGAAGAGCTCTGAGGAAGTTCTAGCCGGGCCCTGGGTAAGTTCTTCGGTCCTTAGTCTTAAGCTTCGGTAGTTTCTTCAGTAGATATAGTAGAAGTGCTAGATTTATCTTTAAATTTTCAAGATAGTCTAGATATCATATATAGAGGTATATAAGGTATTATTTTAGAAAATATTGTTGGCGTAGAAGATCTGTCAAAATTCTGGAGAAAAACAGAGAGAAAACAGCGAAGCTCTGGCGAAATTCCGCCGATTAGGGGTCAGGGGCAAAATGGTAATTTTTACCTAGAATGCCTGTTATAGTCTTAAATATTGATAAATGTTATCCTTATAGGATATCTGAGTTGATCGGTCCGCTGTTGTACCGCCGTCATTTCGCTGTTACCCCGCCGTCGCCGCTGTCAAAATACCGTTTTTCAGGAAAAGTACCGTAGTGCCGTCAGCAAAGGTACGGACGCGTACTGTAACCCTAATCCTATACTGCTCATATACATATATGTGATAGATACGTTCATAGACTGAGGCTCTGTTTAGGGTCGTCAATCATACATACAGTTTACACGGGTTATAGAATTGATAATACCATATGAGTTTTCCTAGCGCTGAGGACACGTGTTGTGATCGTGGCACAGGGTATGTACAGACATGTTGTTAGGCTTTACATATTGCTTGGTGCTTATGTTCTGTCATTGTTATGATCATGCATCTCGCCTGTATGTGCTTATGTATCGATATACCTGTTTTGTTATGAATATCTGTTGTCCATATACTGTTTTATTTGAGTATAAGGTTAACCATTACCTAAGATCCATATGGGAAATGGATCTCAGCTGTAGCTTCAGGGTCAGGAGGACCGAGGGTTGGTGATCGGGGCAAGCAGCCGGCGTAGGATTCGGATGAAGATTTATTTATCTTTGTTTTCGTATTTACTTACGAACCTTGGATGACTGTATCATTACTCTTACACTATGGTTAACGTTTTGTTAATGGTTCAGTTACTCAGTTACTTTTCCGCTCCCATGCTCTACTATGCTCTACTCTGATTTTTTTTTTTAAAAAAAAAAAAATCCGCTGTTAAAATGAGATGTTACAGGAATCCGATTAAAAGTGTGTAAAAAAGGAAGTATATTGAAAGGCTCATGTAACCAGCTTTAAGTTGAAATTCATGCATCCAACTTTATTAATTTCAAATCGGATTCTATATTAATTTCAACTATATATATAAAGTTGCATACATGAATTTCAATTAGGATTATAAATTAATTTCAACTTAAAGTTGGTTACATGAATCTTTCAATATACACTATAAAAAAAATTCTCGGATTACTCACGGAATTACTGATGAAAAAATTCTATCGGAAATTACCTACAGAACTCAGTGGGTAATTTTCGTCGGTAATTTCAATTACCCTCGGAAAACGTCCGTCACAAAAAAAGTCGTGGCCTCTTCTACCATGACTTTTTTGTGACGGAAGTTTTCCGTCTATAATTAAAATTATCGACGGAAATTATCCATAGAATTCCATTGGTAATTTCAATTACCGACGGATTCCGTGGGTAATTATTATCAATGGAAATTACCCATGGAATTCCTTGGATAATGCCGTAGGTAATCCAAGGTTTTTTTGTAGTGATACTTCCTTTTTTACACACTTTAAATCGGATTTTATCTTAATTTTAACTATATATTACACTTCCTTTTATACATACTTCAAATCTGATTCCATATTACCATATATACTCCCTAAGTTCCTTTTCATATAGAAAAATCATTGGAATGGTCATAAACATAAGAAACAATTCTTAGATGCATCTAACACCCTAAAGTATTTTTTAAGATGCATCAAGCATTCTAAAATATTTTTATGTTGCATTATAGAATCCAAAAGTATTTTTTTAGATGCATTCAGCACAACATTTTGTAGTGTATCCAACATTTTGAATTATTTTTTCAAGTGCATGCAACATTCTAAAATATATTTTGACACACACAACACCAAAGCACAAAAAAAACTTTAGGGTCAAGAACTCACCTAAGAAAAATATATACTTCAGAATGTTGAATGCACCTAAGAAAATACTTCAGAATATTATATGCACCTTAACCCAATCCTTTTTGTCTAAAGTTTTGAATGAGTCTTTCCATTTTTACCCATTAAATATATGTCTCTTATTTTCACTTATTATCTCTTTGCAATATTTTTCACTCATTTTTGTACTCTTTTTATAAACAAGAGTATGATTGGGGAAAAAAATTACATATGTTACACATTTATTTTGATTTTAACTAAACTACTCAATTACTTCATATACTTGAAACTTACTTTTCATCTGGGTAGCATAATCTAATATTGTTTTTTTCATTCTACATTTCCAATTTGGTGATACTCTCCTTTTTGAGAGAAAACTATTGTTTCAACCTCGCTCTTATGAAGTTCGACCATCTCAATTTGAATCAAAATTGGGCAAATGACTTATGATTGAAAAACTTTCTTCATCAAATTTCTAATACAAGCCCCATTCAAAGACTCTTTATTTTTTGAAATATATTATCAAAATAGTGAGAAAATTAAAGGGAAAAAGACAAATAAATACCATTTGAATTTGCAAAACCCCCAGAAGCCCACCGAATTTGTAAAAAGACTAAAAGGTGACAAAGACTTTTGAGGGTTATGCAAATTCATGCAAAATAACCATAATGCCCTTGTCTTCCTTCATCCTTCAGAGAGAGAGGTGAACCAGGATTCATGGCTCCATTTGCCGTGACTGCCGAAGCGCATGTTCGCCTTCTTGACCCTCCGCCGTCGACGCCTTGGACGCCGCACCGGATGACGGTGAAAAATGTAACACCCCTAGTTCCGTATCATAAATCGTGCCGGTGACACGTGGTTTTATAAAAATCGTCGAGTTTGAGGTGCTACAACTTAGCGTGTTGCGCGGGCGAGAGCATGTACTAAAAATTTGAACAACGAGTAAGCGATATAAAATACTCGGCATATGCCGATGCCCGACGTATCTTTGGTATATTAAAAATTTCCCAAAGGAATATTCATGTGATACAAGACTTATATAATTACAGAATTTACATTGTAACTATACATTTTCAGACCAAGCCATTTCTTGACTTGGGGCATAGAACCTAACACAGTTAAATCAACCCATTTGGCCAGGCTGGGTAAAGTCTAGTGGAAGTCTCCCCGAATTCACAGCGACTGATTGACTAAACCACATAGACGAACCTTTCTAGTTTAAGCACCAAATGGTTTGAAGTAACCCTATTAGTTTCATGCTATAAGGTAGACTCTGTTAACCTTCTTCCTGCATTTGCTTTGACCGGTGCCTCCTCATGACTCCGTCCATCGGTGCCTTAATACGGCTCCATCTACCGGTAACTTCTCTGATCCTTGATCCTTTCCTGAACTATTAGTTAAGACTGAGGTCCAATGCCCATCGGACCTCAGGTAACGGTTAACCTCATACTTATGTAAACAGTATATGTATGACAGATATCCATATCATTATAGCAGTACAAAATCACATTTTCAAAACACTAACAATATGTAAGGCAATAACAGTACACAGCCCCTGCAGTATGTATGTTATCCCAGTTTGCACTATTCATCAGTGCCACGATGGCCTATCGTGTCCTCAGCGCTAGGAAAACTCTAACGGCATTATTAAAGCCATAACCCATATATATTTGAATGGATAAAGAACAATTTAAGACAGAGTCTTAGTATACGAACACAACTATCATATATAGGCATACAATAAGCATAAGAGTTAAGGTTACAATACGCGTCCTTACCTTTTACCGCGCATTGGCCAACTTGCTCGACTTTTTGGATCCGACTCTGGACTTCCCGGATATCCTATACGTTATTGTTGGATTATTCCTTTTTCCCATAATATCACAACTAATATTTTATCTCTTAAAATAATATCAAAAAGGTTATTTCCACCCATTTCGACATTTCTACCCTTGGTGTATTCATTATTACAATTTTGCCCTTACATTTTTCTAAAAAACGCAATACTGAATTTCTAGGCATAATTTTTTATTAACTTTGAAAAATCATAATTAAATCTAAAAAAATCGAAACGAGGATCCGTAAAATTCCTCGGAATCCTTAGGATGTCTAATTTCAAGGAGAAATACTGGTTCTTTCCCAGATTTTAAGATTAATTCCCAGTTTTCATTTTTCCCAACGTTGTCCAGAATTTCGCCCAGAAAAATGGCTTAATTTTAACAATTTACGTCTCCTGGTGTAGAACTCAAAATGCTACACTCTAGGTATATTTGAAAATCCCTATATGTCTACTTTGATCATGAATTTTCCCAGAATTTTAGAACATCATCTTTAACATAAGATACTGGCGTTTTTTTTACAACGCGTTTCTTTTAAATCGCTAACCGACAAAATTTCGCGGAGAGCTTCGCTACTTTAATCATAATCTTCCAAAAACTTTGCTATAACTCTTTCTTTTGTCAATTTTTCTAAATAAAACCTTATTTAACCATAAAAACATGATAACAAGAATATATTGGAAGATTAAAGATCAAAACAACATTTAAGCTATGAACTTGAACTAGAACTTCAAGAACTACAAAAGCTAAAGACTAGAAACTCAAAGCTTGCTTACCTCTTGAAAGAGCTTCCTCCTTCTTGCTTCCCACTAGCTCTCACTTCTCTCTACTATTGCTTCTCTATACTCATCATCACTTGGGTTGAGTTTTGGTGTGAGAATTATGAAGAGCTAAAGCCTCTATTTATAGTGAAATGCAATGGCACTCTTGCAATTATTTCAAACCTAACTCTTCTTCAATTTGAGCCCTAGGATCTAAACTTAGTTAAGAAGTTTTAATCTTAACCATTAGACCCATACTTAATGAAGAAGTTTCAATTTAATTAATTAACATTTCTCTTGATTTTTCCTATTGGTGGATTTCAAATTAAGATTGATTTAAAGTTACTTATTTCTTCTTCTACACACACACACACACACAAACCGTCCTCCCCCTTAATATCAGATTATTTTTGTGTTTCATTTGTCTTACACAAATGTCAATCAAGGTCTCTTATTGGTTCTCCACTTATCTCATGGATTAAGCTCTTTTATGTAATTAATTAAGGGTTATCTTGCAGTTTATTCAAGTTTTCTTCTTCACTTCTCTAATCTCAAAATTATGGCTTCATTAGAAGTCTCAATTAACACTTTAATCATTTTAAGATTAATCACAAAAGTTGAGGAAATGATTTTGGAGATAACCTATTCCAAGCTTAAAATATGCTTGTTCATAATAAATCCTTATATTTGATTTATGATTAATATATCTCCAGATACAATTTATTTTCTATAGATTCTCATTGATTTTTTTAAGGATTTAGATTACTTGATTCTTGATTTATCCCTTTAGTGGATTTCAAATATTATTAAATCAAGCCTATAATCTCTCTCTCTCTCCCTTCACCACCGACTTCACCCTCCCCTTTTCACTTTTTATCCTCTTCCAAAATGCCACAAAAGTCTTCCTACTTGATTGCTTTGATTATGTTTTAATTTAGCATGTGTGTGTTAATTAAATATTAAACAATTGCTTTCTTATCCAACACACCAAAGGGCCGTGTACCACTCCCTCATTCATCTTCAAATTTGTGTTTCCATTGTCTCATAATTATCTAGAAGGATCCCCCCCATTGGTTGATTTTTAAATCACATGGACTATGCTTTATGGAATTTAATTAAAGCCTTAGGATTTAACTTTATTAGTTTTAATCCAAGCCTTTGATTTATGTTGAAAAAGTCTTGATTACTATTGATGATATTTTGTTCTTATTTATGTGCTAATAAGATTTAATATTGGTGCAATTATCTTAGCTAATTTTAAGGGAGATTTCGCCACTTTCCTAGAAAATATGGGAAATTAAATTAGTCTTGGGAAAAATCCCAAATATGGTGTTTAACATGTTTTTAGGCTTCCTTTGTTTGTTACTTTATTAATTATGAATAATAATAATCTTCTCTGTGCTAATCTTGGACCTTTGATAGTATTTAAGCCCTTAACTATGTAGATATATTCTTAATTATGCCTATTTAATTAATTAATTTCAAAAATTACATAAATATTTAAATTATTGCAAATTTAATTGCCCAATAATTGTTGCTAATTTTCCCTAATTGATTTAGGCATCTTTTGATGATATTTGGTTGCCTTTAAGATATAGTTAAGATTATAATAATCTTAGGATATTTTATGATCCCTAATAAGATTTAGAAAATCAAATCTTTGGTCACCTTAATTCTAGGAAGAAATTGCCTAGAAAATAAAATAAACATAATGGAAAAATTTGAGACCACATATTCACCTATTTTAAATCGATATTATTTATCCAAATATAATATTTAAGATAAATAATTATTTGGGTATTACATTTGCTAATTTGCTTTAATATGACTAAGTAGTTTCATAAACTTTGATCATAATTTAATCACTATTTTATGTGTCATTCTTTTGCCTTATGATAATCTAAAATAGTTATTATTTTATGTGATTTAATATCACATTTTATAGATCCTAATATGTAGTCACATAATTAACCATTGGTTAATTAATCCCAAAGTGAAATTTGGATGAAAATATAATTAATAGATTCTCCTTTGTATTTTTAGTATTTATTTACTAAAATTCAATATTAATATTAGGTATATTATGATCCCTAAATGAAATCTCAAGATTCACACTTGATCCTTTTAAATCTCAAGGAGAAATTGCTCATATATTTATAATAAACAATATCCCAACATTTGAGACAATATACTCTCCTTTTACTATAATATAGTATTTATCACAATATACCATTTATGATAATTAGGGTTTTTAGAGTATTACAAAAAACGAAAAAAAATGAGACGAAAACCTTAAATTTTTCGATTGATCGCGTTGAGATCATGTTGAGAGATTGGAAGAAGAAGACGGTGCGGGGCGAGAAGGAAGAAGAAGAAGAAGAGAAGGAGGCGAAAAAAAACGAGTGCACCGGAGTGCACTTTCGGTGTTTCATTTCACTCGAGTGCACCGAAAGTGCACTCGAGTGAACTCTATGGACATTTTTTTTTTTGCACACACGGTGAGAGTGAGTGTGTACAAAATGTACACACTCGAGTGTGCACTTTTTTTAAAAAAAAAAATCCGTACACAAATCATTTTTTTCAATACATTATTACAAAACTTACATCGCTATTTACAAATATACCATCGTCATTTACAAATATATCATCGCCATTTATAAATTGTTTTATTGTGCTTCATTCTTGCATTATTATAAAACTTTCATCGCTATTTACAAATCTACCATCACCATTTACAAATATACCATCGCCATTTACAAATTGTTTTGTTGTGCTTCATTCTTGCCTATGAAATAAAAACATAAACTTAATGCATTATCACAAAACTTTCATCGCTATTTACAAATCTACCATCGTCGTTTACAAATATACCATCGCCATTTACAAATTGTTTTGTTGTGCTTCATTCTTGCCTCTGAAATGAAAACATAAACTTAATGCATTATTACAAAACTTTCATCGCTATTTACAAATCTATCATCGCCATTTACAATCAAATTGTTTTGTTGTGCTTCATTCTTGCCTCTGAAATGAAAACATAAACTTAATGCTTTATTACAAAACTTTCATCGCTATTTACAAATCTACCATCGTCGTTTACAAATATACCATCGCCATTTACAAATTGTTTTGTTGTGCTTCATCCTTGCCTCTAAAATGAAAACATAAACTTAATGCATTATTACAAAACTTCCATCGCTATTTACAAATCTATCATCGCCATTTACAATCAAATTGTTTTGTTGTGCTTCATTCTTTCCTCTGAAATGAAAACATAAACTTAATGCATTATTACAAAACTTCCATCGCAATTTACAAATCTACCATCGTCGTTTACAAATATACTATCGCCATTTACAAATTGTTTTGTTGTGCTTCATCCTTGCCTCTAAAATGAAAACATAAACTTAATGCATTATTACAAAACTTTCATCGCTATTTACAAATTTATCATCGTCATTTAAAAATATACTATCGTCATTTACAAATTGTTTTGCTGTGCTTCATTTTTGCCTCTGAAATGAACACTAGAGTGCACTACTAAAAGTGCACTCGAGTGATTGGAGTGCACCGACTCCAGTGCACTTTTTTTTTTGCCTCCTTCTCTTCTTCCTTCACGCTTCTTTTTCCTTCACGCCGCTTCTTCCTTCACGCCGCGTAATCGTCTTCTTCTTCCAATCTCTCGATGGATTGAAAAATTTACGTCGTCGTGTTTCGTCTCAGGTTTTTTTCCTTTTTCACCGTCATTGGTGCAGCGTCGTCATCGGTGCGGCGTTGATGGAGGAGGACGAACGTGCGCTTCGGCACGGCAAATGGAGTTGAGAATGAATCTGGTTCACCTCTCTGAATCTCCTCTCTCGATTCAGAAGAGACAAAAACAAGGGGCATTATGGTCATTTTGCATGAATTTGCATAACCCTCAAAAGTACTTTGTCACCTCTTAGTCTTTTTACAAATTCGGTGGGCTTATGGGAGTTTTGCAAATTTAGATGGTATTTATTCGTCTTTTTCCCAAAATTAAAAGTCTTGAGCTTTGCACTAACACAAGAGACTCTAGCAAACACAACTTCTCTTAGAAGATGTCTTCATTCAATGATGACTGTGACTTTTCTATTGTACTGTTTAAATTTTTCTTTTAAAATCACTCAAGTTACTAGGCTCAGTGGCACCTTTGTCCGCACGTGCAGACACAAATTTTGATTTTTTTTTTACTAAATGAAAAAAAACGAAATTGTGTGGATACCTAAATCTCGATCTCATCCCCCACTCAAGTCACCGCCTCTGTCGCTGATTCAAGCTCCTTCTTGTCCATACCAAGTCCTTTTCTACTTCCGTCGTTGGCCTTGCTAGTCTTGGTATGCTTTCACTCTCCTCCTAGCTAATCGATTCCGAATCGCCTCGGCTTTGATACGATTATTAGTTTGCAGGTGCCATTGATGTTTTGCCCATTGTTGATTCTGATCCGAGACAAATTGCGGCCAAAGTCATTGAAAAAGCTAAAGAGTGATCTGAGTTCCTTTGCGGCCAAACAAATTCTCTAGCATAACTCGAGTGATCTGAGTTCCTTTTGTTAACATAACTCGAGTGACCAATGTTTGATCTTCCAGTGGTCACTGCAATGATGAATCGTTTTCCAAAATACATCACTCCACGAAAAGATTTAGATATATTTTGTTTTAATGTTGATTTATCATCATCTTTATTATTAATTGTTATTCGCATTTAATTTTATGAATTCTAAAATGTTCTATTTTAATTCATAGGATTAGAGTTGGGTTATAAATACTTCTCAACCTGTCTTATTTTGTAGATGTCTTATAATTGAATAATGTAGATTATTGAGTTTCCTCCCCCTCCTATATTTGTAACACCCCAATTTCCGTAGCATAAATCGTGCCGGTGACACGTGGTTTTATAAAAATTCATTAGAGTTTGAGGTGCTACAGCTTAGTATTTTGCGGAAACGGAGAGCATGTACTAAAAATTTGAACAACGAGTTTAACAACAAGTAACTGATATAAAATACTCAGACATATGATGATGCCTGACGTATACTGGTATATTAAAAATTACCCGAAGGAATATTCATGTGATACAATAATACAAAACTTTATAATTACAGTTCTTCCATGTAACTATACCCTCTTCAACCAAGCCTTAGGTAGACTTGGGGCATAGAACCTAACTTAGTTAAATCATCCCATTTGGCCAGGCTGGGTAAAGTCTAGTGGAAGTCTCCCCGAGTATTTACGGCGACTGATTGACTGAACCATATAGACGACCCTTTCTAGTTTAAGCACCAAATGATATGAAGTAACCTTATTAGATTCATGCTTAAGGTAGGTTATGTTAACTTTCTTTGATTCGACCGGTGCCTTCACACGGCTCCGTCTATCGGTGTCTTTCTATGGCTCCATCTACCGGTGTAACATCCCATTTTCAAAAGCAGTATATATTTTTTTCATCAGAGTAGAGCATCGGAGCATAAGAGTAACTGATACATATAATCAAAATGCCATAAGTTTGGCTGATTATAGTAACGGTACATTGAGTGTTTAAGGTAAACATGACAATAGAAAGTCTTCAGCCGGGTCTCTAAGCTTGTCGGTTTCTCTCTCCTGGTCCTCCCGACCACGGGTTATGTTAAGAGCTGAGGTCCAATGCATACGGACCCCAGGTAACAGTTAACCTCATGTTTATATATATAATATATATGTTACGGGCAATCATAATATTAACAGCATATCAGCACATCACACAAGTATCATACAAACAAGCGTATCCCGCAAAGACATAGGCCCCCGAAAGCGTACCCGACCGCACATAGGCCCCCCTGAAGCTTACCCCGACGGCACCTAGGCCCTCTTGAAGCGTAACTCGGCAGCACCTAGGCCCTTAGCAAACGTAAACATATTGATAGTACATGACATACAGCAGAGCTATCAACTACCACATACAATACACATAGCACATATATGCATACAATAACCATCAGAGCTAGTGTTACAGTACGCGAACGTACCTTCGTTAACGATAGACGGTGACGTGTGACGATCGGTACGTGATCACGATATCCTATAAGGATAACAACGTATTTATTACTAATCAATATCATCACGAGACATTTTAGTCCCAAATTACTATTTTACCCCTAACCAAATTACTATTTTACCCCCGACTTCACTAATCGGCGAAATTTCGCCAGAGCTTCGCTACTTTGACTCTAATCTTCCAAAATTTTGCCATATCTCTAACTCCAACATAATTTTCGAAATATATATCATATTTAACCCTAAAACATGATATCTACAATATATTGGAAGATTAAAGATCAAAACAACATCTACCCTAGAACTTCAAGAATTACCGAACTAAAACTAGAACTTAAGACTAGGGACCGAAGAACTTACCCAGAACTTCGCTACACTTTCTCCGACTCTCCTTCTCTCTAACCTCTCTCTAGATTCAAAATTCTTGAGAGATGATGTTGTGAATTGGTGAAGAATTATGAAGAGAGGAGAAGGCTATTTATAGAATTTTTGTGTGGCATTTTGGTAATTGTCTTGAACTTTCCTACAACTTCTTCAACAAGTTGATGATGTCATTGATGACATCATCCTATCCCTTACTTTATGGATTTACCCGATAAAATCCATATTCGGTGTTCTAATCGCGTAATCTTAACCAATCTCAAAAATTCCTTAGCTAAACCCGAAGGTCTCTATTCACTCTTGAGAAATATGTGGATTAATGAAATTTATGATCCCATTAACTCCGCCGGTTTTAAATGACTTCGTAGATAGCCCACTCACTCGGGATAAAATTATACTTGTTTATAATAAGTCCCGATGTTAGATACTTAGTTCACCTATTTTGAGATAGAATTTAATTTCTATCGGTTCTCACTTATCCTATTTGCTTTTTCCACAAATATCTCATTTATATTATTATTTAATTAACAAATATCATGATATTATTTTCCAAAAATCCTTAACCCTTTTCACACTAAAATTTCACCCCCTTTTTATTTTCATATATATTTATTTTTTAATTACTTTAATATTATATTTTAATTTAATTAGAAAGCTTAATTAGGCCTTAATCCTATGATTAGCAATCTTTTTTCATGTATTCTTAATCTCATACATTTTTCTTAATCTTTTCCAAATAATTAATAAGTGCACTTTATGCTAACCCTAGCCACAAACATTTAATTAAAGGGTTTTACATAATTTACCTTGGATATTCTCTTGTTCAAGCTTAAACAATTATCCATTAATTATTTAATTAGTCCCTTACTAATTGTTGACAATTTTCTTAATTAGGATTAATCATTTCCTCACAACTATTGGACTGACATTGGTAATTTATGCTCCATGTATAATATTAAAAATCAAGGGGCAACTTATGTCCCTCAAAATAATATTAATTTTTGCCTCATTATTTTCCAAGGGAAATAATCCCAAAAATTCCTAAAATTAGAGACAACATACTCTCTAATTTTTAATAATTATTTAATTGCCATTTAGGATTTATCATAATATTTTCAGGGCATTTTATGACCCACAAATTCATTTAGGGATTTTTAGCTCTTTATTCACCCTAATTTCAATAGAAATTACCTTAGAAAATAAGGTATATATTACACTAGTTTTGAGACCACATATTCCTCTATTTCCAATAGGTTTATTTATCGAAATATAATATTTCAGATAAATAATTATCCGGGTATTACAATCGGTGCCTTCTGTGATCCATGATTCTTCCCTGACTATTAGATAAGACTGAGGTCCAATGCCCATCGGACCAGGTGAATTCGGTTAATAAACGCTTATGTAAACAATATATGTATGATAGGTATTCATGACATTTTCGCAATAATCACTACAAAAGCCCATAACAGATGTAGGAAATACATATATGTATGTAAGGCAATAACAATACATAGCCCCTGCAGTATGTTTGTTATCTCAATATGCACATTCACCGGTGCCACGATGTACAGTCGTGTCCATAGCGCTAGGAAAACTTTCAACGGTGTTAACAAGACTATAACCCGTGTACGCATGATCAAGTAAATAAGACAGAGTCTTAGTATAGGAACACAGCAATCATATATAAGCATACAACAAGATCGTAGTCGGTGTTAAGACGTCGCGAACGCACCTTCGTTGTCGATCATCGTACGTTTGGATGGTCAAACTGTGATCACGGATATCCTATAAAGGTAATATCGCCTCTATTAATTCACAAATATTATCTCAAGAGGTATTTTGGCTATTTATGACCATTTTACCCCTGGATTAATTATTTCCCCATCATTTCATTTAATTTTCGTAAAAACGCTCATTTACTCAACAAATGCTGATTTTTCGCCTAACTTTGAAAAATCATAACTAATTCTACAAAACTCGAAACGAGGATCCGTAAAATTCCTCGGAAACCTTAGGATGTCTAATTTTAGGAAAAATTATTGGTTCTTGCCCAGATTTCATAAAAAATTCCCAGTTTTCGCAACAACATGTTCTGCCCAGAAATTTCCAGTATTTTTAGCCTATCTTCGAACATTTTTATCTTCTAGCACAGAACTCAAAATGACATGCTATAGGTATATTTGGAAAGCTCTATATGTATACTTGCAACATGAAGTTTCTAAGAATTTTAGCATAGCATCTTCAACATAAGATACCAGCGTTTTTGAAATTCTTTCGGGAGTCGCTAACCGACAAAATTTCTCCAGGAGCATTTCGCATTCTTTGACCATAATCTTCCAAAAAATTTGCTATAACTTCTTCTTCATCATTTTTTGAAATAAAGACAATTATAACCATAAACACACGAAAATAACAATATAATTGGAAGATTATGAATCAAAACAACATCTGCGCTATAAAAACTAAAAGCTAGAAAGATAAGAACTTACCTAACTTTGCTCCTCCTTCCTTCTTGCCTCAAGAACTCTCTCTAATCACTCAAGAACTTCTAAAATCAGAACACTCTTAGGCTGATTTTGGTGTGAGAACTAATGAAGGCTAATGCCTCTATTTATAGAATTCCAAGATCATCTAATTGGTGGATTCAAAAACTTATGAATCAAGTTTTATCTCTCATTCTCATCTTCAAAACCGACTTCACTCTCTCATACCTCTCTTCATCTTTCTTCCAACCCCAAATCCTAATTTAGTTAGGTGTCGGTTAGTTTTTTTTGAGGATTCATTCCCACTTTTGGAATCACAATTTTATGACTTGATTTATGGTATTTTTAAACTTCATTTTCATAATAGTATGAATTTCAAAAGTTTACCAAAATCACTTTGGAAACCACTATGTTCAAGCTTGAATTTTGCTTATTCATAATATCTACTTAGATTTGTTACTTAGTTAATGGATTTCAAGATATGATTTATTTTCTATTAGTTTTCATTCACTTATGTCTTGAATTCATCCTAATAGTTTTTATCTTACCATTTAATTAATTAACCACTAAATCCTTTATTACACATGCTTATGTCACCATTAACCCCAAAGTCTTCTCAATATTTATGATTGATTATGACATTTATGTGCTTCATCTTCTTCATCTTGCAAAACCGTACCCCCCCTCCCCAATTTCCATTTGAATTTGCATTTAATTCCAATTATGTCTTAATTACAAAAGCCTTAAAAGTCTTCATGCACTTAATGGTTGATTATGACACTTATGTGTTGTAATTATCATTGTTTATTTAATTAATTTGTATTCTTCACCCACAAAATGAGCAAACCGTGTATGCTCTCTTCTTGGCTCCTAAATATTGTGTTTTAATACCTATTAAATCATCTAGAAGGAATCCTTTCATTGTTGAATTTAATTTCACATAGATTATGCTTTATGAAATCCAATTTAAAGCCTTTAGATTAGCTTTATTAAATTAATCCAAGTCTTTGATTTTGGTTTGGAAAAATCTATACACTAATAGTGATATTAGTTAGTGATTTAGGATTAAGGGTTAATAAAATTTATTAACCCTTTTATTAAGCAATTTACGCCACTTATTCTTTTTAAGGGGAAAATAATTAATCATTACTTAAATATTGCTAATATAGTGTTTTAAGGCCTATTAGGCTTTATCACCAAAATTTGGTAAGTTTTTAAATTAATCTTGATGATTAAAAGCTCCTTGTATATTAAACTTGGCCTTTAAATATCCTTTGGATATTAATTAAGTTGATATTTCCTTAATTATGGCCTTTTTAATTTAATTATAAATTAATTTCAAAAATTAGATAAATATTCCAATTATTGCAAGTTTAATTGCCCAATAATTGTTGCTAATTTTCTCTAATTGATTTTGTCATCCTTTGATGTGTTAAATAGCTAAAATGATATAATTAAGTTTCCACTTAATTATGATAGTCTTAGGGTATTTTATGATCCCTAATAAGATTTAGAGAATGAACTCTTCAACTATCTAATTTCTAAGAATAAAATCACTTAGAAATAAAATAAGAATATTAAGAAAAAATGAGAACCACATATTCACCTATCTTAAATAGGTAATATCGACTCAAATATAATATTTAAGGAATATTATTCATTTAAATATAATATTTGAAATAAACATTTATCCGGTATTACAATATTTGTATCCTCCCTTTATTCGTTTGGTCCCCCTGTCCTGCATCAACTATATATGATATCACATCATAAATAAATAGTAAAAGATAATTCTGACTTCTATATAGTGCTAACGAACGTTATAAAATTATGAAATATATATGTTTTTTAAGAAATGGATTGTCTTTTGGGATTTATGTTGATTTATGAAATGGATATGCTGATTTATGAAAAAATATGATGTAATTTGCAAGTAAAGGTTTATGTGTGAACTTTTGAATCATGTTATGATATATTAATTATCATTATTGGGCCTGTTTGGGTTGGCGGTAGGAGCGGTGACTTAAAAGCTATCTGATTTTAGAAAAAGCTCGGTAGGAAAAAAGTCAAGTTGTAAATAATAATTTGTGTTTTGATTGATAGTGGTAAAAGTGGCAAGGCCCATGTCAAAAAAAGCTGAGAGCTTTTTGGAAAAAGTTCTGCCATGGCTTTTTTTTTTTTTTCCTTAACTCGCTTTTTGAGTTTTTTGACTTAAAATCCAGGTGAACTTAAAAATTTCAACCCAAACACCGTTCATTGGGCTTTTTTTTCACTGAAGCTTTTGCTCTAATGCCCAGCAGTATTTTTTTTGCCATCAACGCTCTCATAACGCAGACAGCAAACAGGCCCATTGTTGCTATTACACTGGATCGGGCTGAGATCAGATGGGTTGGGAATTGTAAATGTTGAGATACATATAATCTTAAATTACCCCGTACTATGCCACCGCATGGAGCTCAGTGGCTAGCCTCATTAGTATCGCTTGGTATAGTCCTTCTGATTCATGTGGGTGTGGTACCTTCTGATTCATGTTTTAATAAGGCGACCTTAATTGTAAATCGTGTCGCTTATTAGCAAACCAATTTAAAATCAGGTCGCCAAAAGCTACAATTTCGACTACCCCTACCAAGACGTCCCTCAGTAAAGGGACGTTAATTGGGTCTTATTTAGATCGTTTTTTAGCATTTTTGTAGTAGTGATAGCACCAAAGTTCAAAAGATTGAGTTTTAAAGCAAACATATGGTAAAAATCATGAAGATGGTTTAAAAGTGATTTTCCTTGTTTTAACCAAAGATTTGGCCTAAGCAAGAAAATGATAAAGAAAATTTATTTGCATGATGTTAAGGTCACCAAGAGGTTTAAAAAGAAAAATAAAGTGAAAACATGGTGGAAAATGATTTTTTGGAAACAAAACATCAAAGTGTTTTGTAAACGTTGAGAAAATTGCCAGATTTGAGTCCACTGGAGACAGTCAACCGTGGATAGTGTTTTACCAAGTAAATGATATCTAAAAATCATGATATTTTCATAAAATAAAGTATACATATAGAGCTTTAATTTGATTTAGAGCTCTGTACAAGAAGTTACATATTTTTTTAAAAAGGCCTATGTTTCTGAAAGTTCAATCTGAACAGTGATGGTTGTGCGTGGATTTTGACTAATCAAATAGTGTCTAAAAATCTTGAAATTATCTAAAGATATAGTAGACAAAGAGAGATTTCTTTTGATGTGTTACAAGAAATTTTTAGAGTTTTATACAAAAACATATGAATTTTTCAAACTAATCCATGTTTCTGAACATGTGATTGAAACAGTGGTGAAAGAAAATAAAACTAGGAATGTTGCAGATTTTTATACCTTCTGGAAATATTTTTCCATGAAATTAGACATGTCAAGGATCATTTAGGCTTTGGAAGAACATCATTTTAATTTTTACATTTAATTATGATTTTTCAAAGTTGCTGAAAAATCCTGCTAGAAAAGCTAGAAATTCGAATTTAAGGAAAAGTATGGTTAAAAGTTGGATAACTTATCCACTAAGGGTAAAAAGAGGTAAAAATAACCCTTTGGATATTATTTTAACTCATAAGATATTTATTACAATTTCATATAAAATATGGAAAAGAAAATAATGTGATGATAATATTATAGGATATCCGAGAAACCCAAGGATCGGTTCCAAAAGACAAGCGTACTACTAACTACGCAAAGCAAGATACATTCGTGTACAAGTAACTCTAATCTCCAATGTCTTTTATGCCTTTATATGATTGTGGTTTCATGGACAAGACTGGGTCTTAGGCCATTTGTTTATTTACATTCAGATGGCTGTGGATTATTGTTTTTATGATAATTAATGATGCATGTTTGTTTTCCTAGAGCTAACGATCCGTGTCTGGAACACGTAACACTAGTGAGTGTTTTCACCGTTAATGATGCATTTGTTGCGTGCTATGTATTCCGGTTACGGTGTATTTGCTGAATGTTGTGTATTACCAAATTGTGAATATCTGTCATATATTGTTTATACTTGCATATGAGGTTAAGTGTTATTTTGAGATTCAATCTTATTAAATCTTATATTTAAACATAGCTTCAGGATTAGGAGCTGGAGTAAGAAGTAAGCAGCACATGTAAGATCGTGAGAAAATTCAGAAGAAATTTTAATTATTTTAGATTGTATTATTAACTGTTTAGTTATCTGAATGCTTAGATAATTGTATCGATATTATCCCCGACCAGATAAATGCGATTAGTTTTAAATTATAGCCACATACTATTAGCTACTTGTCTGCTCAAACCATCTCATATGCACCATCGCTCCGTAAACTCTAATGATATTCTTAATTACTACATGTTAATGAACATAATAAGTAGTAAAGAATTAGGGGTGTTACATAACTGCCCATTGTTTTCAAAAATTCCACCTCTTAATACATAACGGTGTGCATATTTAACTATTAAGTTTTAACATTATATATTTTTGCGTGACCTACACTTTAACATATATGACGTTTATTCACTGTAACCATTATTTGTTAAGTGGTATATATGCGCGAATCTTTAGTAGTGATAAAAGACATAGATAGAAACTAGACACACATTAACACCACACCAACACCAGGAATTACTACAAATATAACTTATTGAGCTTATTCATCGGTACAGTACTTACTTTAAAATCCATTATCATGACCACCGTTGTTTTGAGGAGGACTTGCGTGCCCTGGGGTATAGTCCACACTGAAATCTGGAATATCCTCCTTAATTTCATTTTGAGTTCCACCCCACGAAGCTTTGACAGAAACATCCTCATATTTTCCAGTAATTTTGATTTTATTCATTTTTGCATTCTTCATAACAAAGTTCTCAGCATATGAATCATCAATAATGCCAATTTTATGAGCATTCTGCATCAAACAATAATACAAATAAGTAAAGAACATTATATATACTTCCTCCGGTGCTTAATATAAAACCCAATTGATTTTTTAGAAAGATCAAGGAAGCTAAATGAATTACTCTAAAGTTTTTATATTTAACATTTTTTCCCAAACGAATTTGCTTCACTTATAAAATGATATATAATTTAATGATATACAATATATGTTATGATTAAATAATTTATTTAGGTTCATCAATCCCTCTAATAAAGTCAACCAGACCTTATATTAACAACCGAAGGGATATATGTATATACAAGAGAATATTATTAGTTAAAGAAAAATAGGTAATGATTCACAAAGTAACGTGCTTGTAGACAAACAAAAACTTGGGAAGTTAGGGTACAAAATTTCACCTCCAGCTTCGCATCATGATCAGTGACTAATTCTCGACCATTACTTGTATAAAAGGAGACGCCCAAAATGAGGAGAGCTATAAAGTATGTGGTCGACATGGTTATTGTATTGAACATAAAGGAGGACCAAGGGGATCTATATATATGTGTGTGTGTGGCAGAGCACATGTATCAAAGGGAATGTTTTGGTATGATTTTTATTTTTTTAACAATTTTTTTGGATGCTATCAACAATTTACTATCTGTATCCATGTGTATATAGTGTACCTTTGATATTGATGAATTCATTTATGATCATTACTTTTCTGAATATCCATTTAAGGTTGGATACATGAATAATAACTACCTATAAATGTTTCCCTACGGAATGCACGAAAATATTGAAATTTTCCTAGTTCCTACCCTTGATGTTGTATCAGATAAAGAAATACTACTGTTGTCTACAATGTAAGATATACTAAACTAATTTGATTAAATTAATGAAGTTAGTTAAATTAGTTAATATGATATATTTTTCTAAAACGCTATAATAATCTTCCTTCATTCCCTCCCTCCTCCTCTCTTGGTTATAGTTAAGGGAGTATCAATAAATAATTGATTTTTATTGATATCACATCATAAATAAATAGTAAGAGGTGATTCCAAAATTTTTATAGTAATTTGTTATTCTTGGCTAAAGTATAATAACTAATATTGATTACTTTTCTTTATATTTCAAAGCCCACACAATAATGTATAATCATTAATTGTAATGATTCTACTCCTCTTTTGCTTAATGTATCATCTAATTAACTAATTTGATTAAATTAAAAAAGTTAGTTAAGTTACTATGTCATATTTTTTTAAGACAACCTAATGAATTTTCTTAATTCCTTTTGTCTATCTCCTTCTTGATTATTGTTAAGGGAATGCCTATATACTACCAAAGAGAACGACATGCATAACGATAACAAAAACCGTTATGCATGTAGCAGTCAAAACTGCGTATCTGTAACGGTTTTGACTGCTACTAACGACATGCATAACGATAACAAAAACCGTTACAAAAAGCACCATGGCAATCGTTTTTTTAGCAGTTACTAAAAACCACTACTCAAGTATCTTCACCACTACTGGTACTGTAGCGGTTATAGATCACCGCTACAAGATGACATTCAGACGACATATTGTGTTAACATTTTATAGTAGTCGATGAAATTGGAATTATTTGTAGCGATCTAGTAACCGCTACTAACTATGTCCACGAATTTTTAGAAATAGGCGGGAAAAGTTTGAGCGGTGGCAAAAAAAATTAGCGGTTAATATTGGATGAGATTGTAA
Source organism: Acacia melanoxylon (assembly GCA_019022615.1). Lineage (NCBI taxonomy): Eukaryota > Viridiplantae > Streptophyta > Magnoliopsida > Fabales > Fabaceae > Acacia > Acacia melanoxylon. Next base: position 11,777,889 of record JAFJYJ010000010.1, read on the forward strand.
CAATGGTGCCAAAAAGTTTGAATTAAAATTGTAAAAGTTTTAAAACCACTTCAAATTTTTGCCATCAATTTTTAAAAATTTAAAAAGTGCGCCAAAGTTTTTTTTTACAAATGTTGTAGTTGTTATTTAACAACTACAAAGAAAATTATGTTTTTTAAAAAGAATAATTAATTGTAGTGTTTTTTTTAATTACTCTGTCATTTTAGTGTTATTAGTTTATTGATGATTTATATGATAAATTTTAATATTTTAAAAAACAATATTCTTAGATGATATGTGATTATATATATATTATATAGGTATAATATTAAGAAAGTGTAGATAATATAAACTTATTATATTGTCCGCTAGATGATATTTAATTATGAAATTAATGTTGATGATTATAGAATGAATGTTTAGGGAACATCGTTCTAGAAATAAAAAAATAGTTACTATCAAAGAATAATAAGAAATTAAAAATGAAAGATATGAAAAAAAAAAAAATTACTATATTTGATAAGCTTATGATCAACACTTAGCCTCTCCAGAAAATATTGACAGGAAAAATAAAACTTGAAGAAGTTGGGCAGGAAGAAATGAAAGAGTGTGTGAAATGAGATGTGATTGTGGTATTTATAAGGATATCTGCATCAAACTTGTAGCGGTTTATGTGATGGTTTTTGTAGTGGTTAATATGACTGATTCTGTAGCGGTCTTAATATTTGTAACGGTTTTAAAACCGCTACAGAAAATACATTGGTTGAATGAAGGCATATCACATCGAATAGCAAGGCTATTTTGATGCTACAAAGCACTCTAAGCCAGAACGAGTATTTTTGTATTTGCACTCTGTCGTCAACAAAGGAAATGTGGAAGGCACTTGAGATTGCTCACAAGGAACTACCGACATTAAAGAGAATAGCATCAACACTTTAATGACATAATATGATTTACTTCGTATGAAGTCAGGAGAGTCCATTGGTGAGTTCCAACTCAGGTACACTCACCTGATAAATCAACTTTCAGCTTGGGTAAGGAATATGAACAAAAAACTCAAGTAAGGAAAATTCTGAATATCTTTATCAAAGAATGGGAAGCCAAAGTCACTGCAATAGAAGAGGCTCATGGAGAATCTATGCAATCTGTAGCCACCTTATTCGGATGTCTGTCCGAGTATGAAGGAAAGATAAAGTTCAAGAAAGGCCTGAACGAGATCAACAACAAACACAAGGGAGTTGCCCTTAATGCTGCCAAAGAAGAAAAAGAGGAAGATGAAGATTATGATGAAGAAGAACTTGGCATGATGGTCCAAAGATTCAAAAGATTCTACAAGAAAGATCAAGGATTCTGAAGATTTCACAAAGGTAGCTCCATCAACGAACCAAAGAAGCTCATCATCTACTATGAATGTGAAAAGCCAGGACACATCAAGTCTGAATGTCCTCAATTGAAGAACAATGAGAAAGATAGGAAGAAATTCAATAAGTTCAAAAAAAAAAAAGGCCTATGTATCAGCTATATGGGGAGATAGCTCTTCTAATAAAGAAGAAGGTGTTGAAGAAGAGATAGCCAACATTTGTCTTGTGGCTTAAGAAGAACCAAAAAATGATGAGGTATATGACTTAGAACCTTCTTTTGATGAAACTTGCTCAAAGCGCTCTAAGACTAACACCCTACTAACACCTCCTCAGAAGGTTCTAAGTCATCAAGTCAATGAGTCTCCCTACTAACAACTCGTCAATGCAACCTTGTAATACCCGATTTTAGCAAAAATCGGAATTTCCGAGATAAAGGAAAATTAATGAATATTTTAATGAAGTAAATTCATGAGATAAAACTATTATAGAAAATTGTTATAATTATAGAGTAAATTGTTGAAAAAGTTACGGAAAATCGATGAACAGAATGACTAAAAATGATATAATGGTGATAAAAAAAGTCTAACAATATTATGATAAATACTGAAAGATCATGAAAAATTATGAGAAAAATATGGAAGTGTTATCCCTAATTATGAGAATTTAATAAATTATTTCAGAGGAAATAACATGAAGAAAAGTTTAAAAAGCATTTCGTAACCATAAAGTAACTTGATGGGGTAAACATTTTTAATATTTTACATAGGATATAAAATGACAATATCAAGATAGAAGTTTGAAAGATAACAATATACTGTAAATTAGTAAAGATAAATATATGAAGAAACCTGATTAAAAAGATCACTAAACGAAGAAATTAGGCGATTAAGCCTTAACAAAGGCAAGGGGTAAACGGGAATTTTGGTAAAAAAATATTATATTTTTAAAAAATGAAAAAAATTATAGAAAAATAATTAAAACTGAATTTTAAAATTTAGGGGTCGAAATTCTTAATATTTTTAATTAAAAAGAATTGTTTAAATAATTAAAATGATAATTAGAATAAAATAATAATATAATGCGGTGAGTACTTATATAGCGCACCGAGGGGAAAAGTCATAAATAAATTCTACAGGTAAACCAGAGGTAAAAGTCTTTTCGGACCGATCAAATTAAGTACAAGTGAAATTCTACACGAAGAAAGAATTTACCAGACGTCGATTCCGCAACCGAAAACCCTAATTCCTAATAAGACGGAAAGCGATCGATAGAGTAGAGCCGGATAGGCAAAGTGAGAACCTATAGAAACAATTGCGTGTTTTCAAACACGGGATTAAGTTAGGCAACCACTTTGGACGTTTTACGATTCAAACGAATTATTGTCCGAAGTTGGTTCTATCTAAGCGATTTCAGAACCGGACGAGTTTGTCCGAATATCTTCCGACGCACCAGAGAATACCTGGATATGATCAAAAAGAGGATCCAAATAGATAATATGAAAGAGGATGAAAAGACCTTCAAAGTTACATGCCCGCATTTTTGAGTTTCGCGAAATCGCGCGAAACGGACATCGACGGTAGCTTTATCGGACCGAGGAGGCCATAAAGCAAGATGAAAAATCAATCTTTGACTTTTGGGGGACCAAGAGGTCGGCCAAGACCTTGAATGGTCAAGATTGCATCTTACAAAACCCTAGATCCAACGGGCGTAATCATTTCGAAGACTTTTTGTTAATACCCACCTTGTCCCTCCCTTTTTCTATAAATAGCACCCTTCCCTTCTTCATTCTTCACACCTTTTCTTCTCTCTACCTTGGCTGAAACTTAGAGTGAGAAGCTCTGCCAAAGTTGTGCCTTAGCCCCGAGTAAGTTCTTCGGTCCTTAGTTTTTAGTTTCCGTAGTTCTTTCGGTAGTTATAGTAGAACTGTTGTTTTGATCTAGGAAGTTTCAGAATTTGTTCCTATGTTTGTTTTTATGCCTCATTGCATTGAAAGATGCCTGACGAGGTAAAAACATAGTGGGGATAATTTTGAAATGGAATACGGTCAAAGTAACGAAGTTCTGGCGAAATTCCGCCAAATTAGGGGTAGAAGGGCAAAATGGTAATTTTTACCTAAAATGCCAGTTATGATGTCAAATCACTAATGAAAGTGATATTATTCTGATAGGGCATCAGAAACTCGATTTCTTTGCCGTTACGTTGCTCGACGTGTCATTGTCGAACATTTCACGTTTTACGTAAAAAAGTACGTTTTTCCATGAAGTACCTAACGTCGTCAACGAAGGTACGGACGCGTACTGTAACACTAATCTTGTACTGCTTAAATACATATATGTGATAGATACGTTCGTAGACCGATATACAGACAGTTTTACACAGGTTATAGTCATGGTAACGCCGTATGTTTTTCTAGCGCTGAGAACACGAGTGGTATCGTGGCACTTTGGTGAATAGTGCAAGTCGTTATTGTTGTTTTACATTGTGGGGCTTTACATATCGCGTAATGCTTATGTTTTGTCGGCATAATGATCATGCATCTCGCTGTATGCTTATGTAGTGATATCTTTCGTTGTATTGTCTAGAATATCGTTATCTCGTATACCGTATTGTTTGGGTTTGAGATTAACCGTTACCGAGATTCAATGCGGTAAATTGAATCTCGCCTATAGCTTCAGGATCCGGAGGAATACGGATCGAAGATCGAGGCAAGCAGCAGTAGACGTGCAGCCAGAGACTTATCTATCTTTACCGCTTTCAGTTATTCACTTTCAAACTCTAGGATTAATGTAATCATTACAACATTACACTATGGTAGATGTTTGATATGAATCAGTTACTCTTTCGCTCCAATGCTCTACTCTGATTTCGCTTGAAATATTTGGAAACGTTTAAAAAAAAAAAATATTCCACCGTTTTCAAATGGGATGTTACATTTATGGTATCAGAGCAGTAGTCCTGGCATTGATATGACTATGTTATTACGGATAGTATGGTAGGACAGTTAAGGCTAGTCTATGTGGGTGTGGCCAATCGCCGCCATAGAGTTGGTGAGGTCCCCATGATAGACACTTATCGGCCATTCTGTTTCGGATAACGGAGTTATGTTCAAAAAGCCTTTTAAATTGTGAGCACATTTTTGAAAATGAGTACCGAGATAGCCCTAAGTCGGTGTACCGGGTGGTATACCATTCCGAACCGTGTACCACCCTCGTCGGTGCACCATTCTAAACCAATCGATAAATCCATCGTCTATATTCATATTTGATATCGTTTCTTATAGTCGATAATCGTCGGTTTGTACGGACGACTATTCTGTCCTAGCGCAGAGCTTATATGTGGAGCTAGGCCACGCCGGATGAAACTCCGAGACCAACAAGGATAGAGACATGCAGTATTTGACTCATGTAGAGGAACTCTCGATACGAAATTCCGTACTCATTTCTATGTAGACCGAATCAACGAAATCCTGAACGAGGGGAAATAGTACGAGTGTCCGTTCGTTTGTAGTATTAGTGTGATAAAGTCTGCGATAGACTAATCATTGTCTTCCTAAATCTAACGTTTTCCCCTATGGTTTAATAAATAGTTATCTTACTTGCCGCGAAAAATTTAGTTTCCGATGCATATCTCTTGGTTACTACAACCGGACCGCGACCGTGTCATTAAGTAGGAGGTATCTTGTGTTGTCATGGTGTATGGGCGCCATGGAAACATTTAAGGTATCTTGTGTTACCATGGTGTATGGGCGCCATGGAGACATTTTGATATCTAGTGTTGACTGCGGTATATGGGTGCCACGGGAAACACTATATATCAAAGTACGACATGACAAGATCTTTGTAGTCAAACCCGCAGCGAATTCTCGATCACCAAGAGGAGCGGCTGACGGATAGAGTAAAGTTCCGGAGCGTATAGTCCAAATTTTAGTTTGTATCTCCAAGCACCCTTGGGAGATTGTAAAATATGTTTGAATAAAGAGGGGTTGTAACTTGTTGTAATATATGACTTGTACTAGGACTAGACCGACTAATATGTAAAATGTTATGAAATGAATATATGTGAATATATATGTTTCAATGTAAAAATCATTGTGTCATTTCTAATATTTACATATTTGTTAAATAAATAAAGGAAAAAGAATAAGACATGGCCATTATGAGAGGTACCGGTGTACCAAGGGGCCGAGGCCGAGGCCGAGGTCGTGGTAGACGCGGAGGCGAGACAACCTCAACCGGACGAAATACCCGAACAAAATATACCAAATCAGCCGGACCAAAATGAAGTGCAAGAACCGAGAAGAACTCTCGAAGAGCGTAGAGCTCTCATAGATGCACTCTTGGCAAGGCAACATCAACGGGATGAAGAAGCCCAAAGACAAAGTGGAAGCACGACAACACGAGGAAGAACGTGATGAGGAAAGTGACAATGACAATGACAATGAAGAGGAGGACAACGATGAAAATAACGATGAGGAAAATGAATCTGATCGATCCCGATCACCTCCACGACAAGGAAGAAGAGAAAGAACCACGGAAAGCTGGGTCAACCAGTTCTGCAAGCTTAAACCACCCGGTTTCCGGGGAAAGAGTGAATTGGCTGAGGATTGGCTTCTGAGTCTGGAGAAGATATTCGAAGTCATTGAGTGCCCGAGAAACCGGAAGGCTCAGCTGGCAATCTACAAGCTAGAGGGCGATGCCCGGGTGGTGGAAGAGTGTTTCCACAACCCTTCAAGGCCCCGTTACTTGGGAAACATTCCAGAACAGTTCAACGAATGTATTTTCCTCCTCGGTACAGGTGATTAAGGAAGAAGAATTTCTTCACATCCAAGCAGGAAATGAAGAATCGTTCGACGATTACTTCGCCCGTTTCACCAACCCGTCTCGTTATTCATCATATCCGAACAGCCACAAAATGAGATTTGGAAGGCGAATCGACTAGTAACCGGACTGAAATATGACATAAGGGCGAGGCTAGTATCGCGGCAATTTCCGAGAATGGCCCAAGCCGTGGAATCCGCAGATTGACCGAGCGCAATTTGAAAGAACTGCGCAAATTCCGGGCCAAGAAGGAAACAATGCAACCCGCAGTGGGTTTAACCGCGGAGGCTCCTCACGAGAAGAGGAAGGCGCCTTGGAGCGATAACCGAGGCGGGAACAAGAGACCCTACCAAACCGGACAATTGAATTACCCCAAACAGTAGGGATCCCAGACGTGCCCAAAATGCAAGAAGTACCATCCAGAGCCAACCGTGATGGGAAACAAGTCTCTGCTTTGGTGCCGAAGCCCGGACACATTAGCCGGATTGCCCCGAGAAGGCCGCAGAGGCAAGGCCTCGAGCGCTGGCCGGATCTTTGCGTTAACAAACACCGAGGCCGACAGTCTCCGAGAAATGGTCCAAGGTACCATCTATCTTAATGGGAATAAATTGCAAGCATTGTATGATTCGGGTGCGTCATTCGTTTATATCTTATGATTGTGCAAGTCGTTTAGGAATGCATGCCTGTAGTTTACCTTTTGATCTGGTAGTGTCTACACCGCTGGGGGTAAAGTCTTTAGCTTCTGACGTGTGTATGAACTGTACTGTTAACGTGGATGGACGAGTGTCAAAGGTAGATCTCATCCGTCTACCTCTTCACGGCATCGACGTCATTTTCGGTCTGAATTGGCTAACGAGCCAACGGTGCAATGATCGATGTGGCAAGAAGAAGATATCATTTCCGGAGACAAGGTTGATGTGAGCCCGAGCTTTCTCTCCGCTACGAAGTTGATCGATGCGTGAAACGGGGATGCCATGCCTACATGGTATTCTTTTCGGTTAAAGCGAAAGCGAACTTTTACTCCAGGATATCCCTGTGGTGAATGCTTTTCCCGATGTATTTTCGGAGGATCTCACTGAGTTACCTCCTATCCGAGAGGTGGAGTTCAATATTGAATTGATGCCTGGCACAGGATCAATATCAAAGGCGCCGTATCGTATGGCTCCAAATGAAATGCAAGAGTTGAAGAAACAGTGGAAGAACTTCCGAAGAAGGGGTTCATTCAAACCAGTGTATCACCCTGGGGAGCTCCAGTTCTGTTCGTGAAAAAGAAAGATGGAAGTTTTCGACTCTGCATCGATTATCGTGAACTAAATAAAGTGACTGTCAAAAACAAATATCCACTTCCCCGGATTGATGATCTTTTGGATCAGTTATCGGTTCCACTGTCTTTTCCAAGATTGATTTGCGTTCGGGATATCATCGATTCTACGAGTCAAAGACGATGATATTTCCAAGACGGCTTTCGAACCGAGATATGGGCACTACGAATTCCTTGTGTTGCCCTTCGGATTAACAAATGCACTGCGGTATTCATGGATTACATGAACCGTATCTTCCGACAACACCTAGACCAGTTTGTGGTGGTGTTCATTGACGATATACTCGCCTATTCCAAAAGCGAGAAAGAGCATGAAGAACATCTCGCGCTTAGTATTAAACATATCGAGAGAGAAGCTACTCTACCCAAAGTTGAGCAAATGCAAATTTTGGCTGCCAGAAGTGAGATTTCTGGGCCATGTGATATCTAGCGGCGGAGTTGCTGTTGACCCAGGCAAGGTGGAAGCAGTTCTGGACTGGAAGAGGCCAGAGACAGTGACGGAGATACGTAGTTTCCTAGGTCTAGCGGGATATTACCGCAGATTTATACGGGATTTCTCGCGTCTTGCCCTACCATTGACAAAGCTTACGAGGAAGAATCAACCCTTTGTATGGGGAGATGGCGTGGAGGAGAGCTTTCGAGATCGAGGGAGAGGTTGACTACAAAGCACCGGTATTGATAATCTCGATCCCGATGAGACATATGTTGTCTACAAGTGATGCCGGTGGGCAAGGATTGGGTTGTGTCCTAATGCAATTGGGCGAGTGGTGGCTTATGCCTCTCGTCAAATTGAAGCCGCACGAGTCGAACTATCCTACACACGATTTGGAGCTTGCGCCATCGTGTTCGCTTTGAAGATATGAAGGCATTATCTATACGGTACGGCCGTAGAACTATCTGCGACCACAAGAGCCTGAAGTATCTCTTTGATCAAAGGAACCGAATATGAGGCAACGTCGTTGGATGGAATTCTTGAAAGACTACAACCTGGAGATCAAGTATCACCCGGGGAAAGCAAACGTCGTTGCGGATGCTCTAAGCGAAAGAAGGTGCAAGTATCATACATGATGATACAAGAGCAGAAATTACTTGAAGATTTCGGAGTCGAATCTTTCAAACCAAATTTGCATGAATTTCAACGCACCAAGTGACGCCTACCTTGCAAATCTTTTTGTGAGTCAAGGGAGTACGACGAGAGATGAAGTTGATAAAGCTCGGAGACAAGATGATTGGGCAATCTCCATGCGGGAGAAGATCTCTCAAGGTGAAACCCAAGACCACGACCTTTCATCGAGTGGATTGGTCAGACACAAGGGGCGCATTTACATGGACAATTTTCTTATCCTCTAAAGATGAAACATTTGATCAATTTGTGGTTTTTGCCAAGAAGGTGCAAAACGAGAAAGGATCTCTATTTTAGGAATACGAACTAACGTGGCAAAGAATTTGAAAATCAAGCTTTCGGAGAATTCTACGATGCCAATGGGATTGACCATAACTTCTCAGCCTCGAGGACTTCACAACAGAATGGAGTAGTAGAAAGAAAGAATATAGTCCTCAATGAATTGTCTAGAGCTATACTGAATAAGAACCAGACATCCCAAATCTTCTGGGCAGACGTCATGAGCACTGCATGCTATATCTCAAATCGGGCGTACCTCTGAAAGAAGCTTGAAAAGACTCCATATGAGCTATACAATGGAAGAAAGCATAAACGCACTCGTATTGTTGAAGAGTCTATGCATGTTGTGTTCTGCAAAGCTAAGCCTGATGAATCTTTATATGATGATGAACCAATTCATCAAAGTCAATATGTTTCAAAAACTCCTTCTGTTTTGGAAAATCCTGAAAATGTTTTGGAAACAGAACCTGAAAATGAAAATGATTGCGAAAACACTAATCAATCTCAACCTAAAGCTTGGAGATACAGTAGGAGTCATCCTCTGGACCAAGTGATAGGTGATGTAAATCAAGGATTGAGAACCAAAAAAAGTACTTTGAACGAAGTTACATTTTCTACTTTCATTTCTAAGATTGAACCCTCTAAGATTGATGAAGCCCTCTCAGACAATGATTGGATTATAACAATACAAGAGGAGTTACATCAATTTGAAAGAAATCAAGTTTAGGACTTAGTACCTAGGCTTAAGGACCATCCAATTATTGTCACTAAGTAGATATTCAAGAACAAACGAGATGAATTCGCAATCATTGTCCATAACAAGGCAAGATTAGTGGCAAAAGAATATAATCAAGAAAAAGGAATCGATTTTGAAGAAACGTATGCTCTAGTGGCAAGATTGGAAGCTATACGAGTTCTTTTAGCCTTTGCTTGCATTAAAGGATTCAAATTATATCAAATAGATATGAAAAGTGCTTTTGTAAATGGTTTTGTTCAAAAGGAAGTTTATGTTGAACAACCTCCTGAATTTGAAGATAATTCTTATCCAGGTCATGTCTTTTGTCTCAAGAAGAAAGCTCCTAGAGCTTGGTATGAGAAATTATGCAAATTCCTTCTTGATCAAGGATTTGTCAGAGGTAAAGTACACACAACTCTCTTCATTAAAAGCAATAAGAGAAAAGATTTATTAATTATTCAAATATATGTCGATGATATTATATTTGTTGCTACTAATGATGCTTTATGTAAAGATTTCTTTAAGACAATGCAGGGAGAATTTGAAATGTCTATAATGGGAGAACTGAATTATTGGTCTACAAATCAAACAATGGAAAAATGGAATGTTCATCTCTCAAAGACCAAGTATCTCAGAGATCTCCTAAAGAAGTATGGGATGGACCAATGCAATGGAGCTGATACTCCTATGAGTTCCACAACTTCTCTGGATACTGATGAAAAGGGCAAGGACTTCAATATAACCAAGTATAAAGGAATGGTTGGATCTTTGTTGAAATTAACTGCAAGTCGGCTAAACATACAATTAGTGGGGGGTGAATAGGGGATTTCAAATTATTTTTGTGATTTGGTTGAAGAATGATAAAACAGAGACAAAGAGAATGAACACAGAGGAATCATACTGGTTCGGTTCAACTCTTGACCTACGTCCAGTCCCCAAAAACTCTAGGATTTTTACTATCTCACAATCACAAATACAATTACACATTCTATACTCGAAGTAATCCTCTCACACAAGGATTCACTCCCCCTTATAAGTTGTAATCATACATCCACACTCGATAATCAAATGGTCCCTCACTAAGGAGATAGAAATTAACCTTGAGATTGCAATAACTTCAAATTAAATGCGCGAGTTTCGATAGGTGGATAATCAAATAAGTGTTTAAACTCCTTCATTAACTAAGGAGATAGAAATTAATCACTAAAGTACAAAGATATCAATAAATGCTTCGATACACCAAGATATTAAATGAAGTGAATGTATAATTAAGATTGAGTAGGATTTGATTGCAATAACTTCAAATTAAATGTAGATGAAGAATCAGAATAGTTTCAACAAGATCATATCATGAAAATACCTTGGCTTAATGAACATCCATACTCAAGTAGACAACATATGATACTCGAGTATCATCTACACAATTATCTATGCTCGAGTAATCTCCGTTCTTTGCTAAAACAATAACTTAGAGAGATGTTAGCCAATTGTGCTCGAGTACCATTTTCCTCATACTCAAGTATCATACTCGAGTACCAGTAAAACAATACTCTGGTACACCTTAAACAGAGAGCAAATGTAAGTTTAAAACATTTTTACTCGAGTAGTAGATTACCTTAACTCGAGTATCCTACTCGAGTACCCCTTACCTTGTACTCGAGTAACATACTGATAAGAACATTTGTTTTGCCAGAAGAGCCTTGTACTCGGGTAGACAGGTGTCCATACTCGAGTAAGCAATGAACCTTGCTCGAGTACATAGTCATAATTTCTCTGAACTTTGTTTTGATTCTACATTTACTTGAGTAACACAACAATGATACTCAAGTACTCTTCTTCTGACATTGATGCAGAGTTTTATCTAATATCATACTCAAGTAAGTGTCCTGATGCACACTTAGACAAATAATCAGATTGAGCATGCTCGAGTAAGCTAAAGGGCATACTCAAATACACTCTTGCCTTAGGCAATATTTCCTTATTCAAAAAATTAATCATCTTCAATTTAAAACCTTAATCACTATTAAGTCTTATTATCATCAAAACTCTAAGAACTAACATAAGAGAGTTATCATTACTGCATAATCCTTAAATACTCTCTTAAGGATCATTGATCCTCCCCCGTCCCGGAAAAAACTTTCACTTAAGAGGAAATTTTTAAAATCCTCAAACCAGGTGAACCATTAAGGTCACTGACCTTTGCTCCTGTGGAGATGCCACCTATTCATAGAGCCCTCTGGTACATTTATTCCAAAAATCTTATTCAAAAAGACAAGAACTTTACCCATTTTGCAAGAAGAGGCTACTCTCTTTTTGATTTCATAGTTGCTAAGATCCCTCATAACATTGGTTAGTGGATATACAATGAGATGAAAAGGTTTAGGTTTGATTCCAAAGTGTTAGCCACCATTCCTTTTCCAAGCTTGGTTTCTATAATTATTTTTCAACAAAAGATATGACATCTAAAGTTGAATAAGAAACAAGTAAAACCACTGATGTTTGGTCAATTCCACTTAAACCATATAATGATTTCATTTAGAGAGGGGTCAAGACAATCCAGAGCTCCTACCAAGTCTAAAGCTAATGAGGCTCAATCCTCTCCTACTGTTGGTGCTTAGTCTACCTTCACTCAACCTCCTCCATCCAAGCTTGGTGCCTCTATTAAGGCAATTATAGAGAAAGTTGTTGTTGATACTATAAGCTCATTACAAACCTCTATGATTTCCCAGTACCATGAGCTGACTTAGAAAATTGAGACTGAAGTTGGAAACTTAGTCTCTGAGGTCACTAAGAGCCATAACAAGTTGGTAGAGGTTCAAGAAGAATAACCTAAGAAACTTGAGCATATGGAAGAGAAGATTGAGAACATGGGGAGAACCTTGGAAGATTATGCATAGAAATTCACAAGTGTCTTGGCATTGCTCAACATCATTGACTCCAAAGTTGCCAAGCTTCTGGACTCCTCTGCTCCTTCTACTCCTACAAGCTGGGCCATCTGGTTCTTCTCCTTCTAAGTATGTCTCACCTCCCTCTCACTCTCCTATCATCTTCACCTCTCCCAAACATGCTTTTACTACACCTATCATATCCACCACTCCTGCTACCATACCTATTCCTCCTTCTCAACCAACCATTACCAAACTCTCACCTTCCTCCTCCACATAAAGCCTCCCCTCTGAACACTCTCCCTCTCTTAAACCTGATTCACCTACCTCTACTGCTCCTTCTCTGGCCCTATCTGTGATCTATGCTCCCTTACCTATCCAGTCTGTTCCACCTCCTTCCTCTTCCTTTGATCATTCCTTCCCCATTTTGTCTGATGACAAAGGGGGAGAGAAGTATAGAGTATAGACTAACTGTGTAGTTTTGTTGTTGCTATAGTTTTTGCTATTGTTATTTTCAGTTTGTATTTCATTATGCTTTCATATGTATTTCATTTCCTCATGTACTTTGGTTCAATGAAATGTATGTGCTTTTGCTTCTTTGAGCTCTAAATTTATATATCTGTTTCTTGTAGTCTCAAAGATTTTTTTAAAATTTTACAAGTGTTGTCACATCAAAAAGGGGGCGAATGTTAGCTCTCTATGTTTTGATGATAACAGACAATTATAAATTAAATGAACTTATCACTTAAGTGTATGTTTAATGACACTTAAGTGAATATCTTTCAATCCAATCAAATCTTGAATCAAAGAATGTTTTAATGTGTCTGTCTTAAGACATACTCGAGTTAAGTTTCAAGAACTCGAGTCAGTGGTTTAAAAACTTAGTCAAAACAGCTTTCAGTTTTGACTGACTTGAGTTAAGTGTCTATGACTTGAGTGACAAGCTTTGTATATCGTTTGAATGAAAAGCTTCAACTCGAGTCACCAGTGTTTAACTCAAGTTGACTTGAGGAGTATTAAAACTTATTTTCAAACTTCAAACTCCCGCATTCAAATGTCCTTTTCTTGAGTCAAAGGTTTCATACTTGAGTTAATATTTATACACTCGAGTCACTCGTTAGAGTTAGCACTTTTGCCCTCGAGTGTCATTTGTTCAAATCTCTTTGAAATATATTTCTCAAACTTATCTGTGAACAAATCTTGATTAACTCGAGTTATAACTTTTGTGACTTGAGTCATCAATTAGATTCAACATTTCTAGACTCGAGTGTCCTTTACTTGAACTCATTTTCAAATACATCTCGAAGTCATTGTTTGTGAAACATATCTTTAGACTTGAGTGAATAACTCAAGTCAATATTTTTAGCCTCGAGTCATCCTTTGCGAAATAATTTTGTCAATTCAAAACTAATGTATTAATCATTTCACTCGAGCAGTGAAAGAACCAACTCGAGTCAATTAATGATCAACTCAAGTTGTCTTTTCTGCTTCTATAAATCACCGTGTTCGTAAAGTTAAAATCATCAATTGTGATTTCATTACTTCTTATCATCACTCATTATTGTTCTTAACTAATCAGTGTGTTAATGAGTTACAGATGATTATGCGGGTGATTGACTTCAAAAATCTCAAAAGCACTAATTATATTAGAGGCATTTAGTGAAGTCACAAAAAACCAAGTACCAACTGAGTAACCATTCTTTGAGCAACCCAGAAGGCATTCATGTTCTCTTTCTATATTAAATGTTGCAACATAACGAGCAAAACAAAAGGAATGTTAAACGACGGTATGACGGCAATTATTCTGTAGAATCGAAGTTATGAGTAATAGACGAACTTCAACAGTCTAATGGCTATATTTATTACTCACAACGGATTCATTGAAGTTTCTCAATGGTCATTAATTGCAACCACCAAATATAAGGCGAAGCATTCAATTCGAATCAACTATCGAAACATTTACGCTCAAACGAATTCATTGCAATTATTGTTTCATTTATTACTTTGAAATATCTTTGGATATTTTTGTACTTCAATGATTCTGTATCTACCCTGTAAGAGAGTTATTATCTAATCATTATTTTTTTAAGAAACTCATGGTAGAGGGACCTTGAGAATGAATGTATTGATTACAACTTGTAACCTTGAGAATGAATGTATTGATTACAACTTGTAAGGGGGAGTGAATCGGAGAGAGGATTGCTAGAGTTTGTAATCATAAGTGTTAATAAAAAACCCGAGTGTCTGGGGACTGGACGTAAGACAAGAGTTTGGACCGAACCAGTATAAATCTTCTATGTCCATCTCTATTATTTTAGCTATCGGGATCAATCGCAACATTTTTTGAAATCACCCAATTCACCCCTAGGTGATATTCCATCTTAAATTTCAGTCAATCCCCAAAAAATCTAAAACTTCATTGTAATTCCTTGGGTCACAATGAAAATAAGTTTTGTGGGTGAAAAAACAATGATGCATTTAATTTGTTTGTCTTGTGAAATGCCTTATTTGTTTTGTAAATGTTCTTATTTGTCTTGTGAATTTCTTTATTTATCTTGAGAATGACCAAAATACTTTTAATTTTATGGGTCCTTTCAAATCTTTTTATTTGTCTTATAAATAGCTAAAATGTTCTTGTACTCTAGTTTCTTTTAAATCTCTTTATTTTTCTTGTAAAATGCTCTTTTGAAATTATAAAGAAAGGGTATAATTATATTTTTTTCCTATAAAACTTAATTTCATTTTGATTTAAGGACTAAAGAAGATAGTGAGGTCTCAGATTTTTGTAGATTTGACTCAAATAAGGTGTCATATGCGAGGCTAATTGAAATTCTTCCCTTTTGTTATTTTTTAATACCATGTATTCTTGGCGCCATTTGCTTTTCTATTTGGCGCTCATTTTTATAAGGTTTTCAAAGGATTTTCGATTCGGCGGTCTCCATTTGTATCGTCTGAAGCTACGCGTGCTCCGTCCATTCGTGGTTGCTCGATGTCGATCTCTCTCACTATTTGATGTCCCATCGGTTCGTGGGCACTCAGAGTTCGAATTCGGTGTTGGTGCTCACTTAGTCCCTCCATTTTCATCTTGTACGTTTAGTCCTGTTAAATGTAAGTATAGAGTCTCTGGCTTTTTTTTTTTTTTTTTTTTTTTTTTTGCCTCTCTGCTTTTGGGGAAACGTTAAGAATTTAGCGCTCCCTATGCTTCACTTTTTGCTTAGTTGCTGTTTGATGGTTTGTTTTTTGTTGCTGAATTGTGTTCTTCTCTACGAAGATGCTTGTTTTTTTGCTCAAAAATGAATTTAGCACTCGTCTTTTTGTCACTCCCAATTTGTGGGATGTTTTGTGTTTGGAAAGGGTTGTTTAGTTGTTATGTGTGTGCAAAGTTTTCTTCTTCCTATGAGTTTTAGGTTTGAAAGATGTGGTCGTGGTAGCAAAGGATTTTACAATGTCACAGCTTCTTCAATGATGACAACCTTTACTTGGATTTACATTTACAATTGAATTCTATTCAAATTTTTTGTATTTAGATGTGGGGGCCTTGGACTTTTTCCTAATCGAATGGATGTTTTCTATATATCCCCAAATTATACGTTTCTGTTATTATCTTTTAAATATGTCAATTTCTTTTGTTTTTGACTGAGCAAGATTCACTAAGGTAAGGCCAAAGAAAGGTTGAATTACAAATTACTACATGCTAGGTAGATTCTGATCTGTTCTCTTCAATCACCTATAAAGCTTCCTGGATAACTTAGACCGAAGAAGCATTTGACCCCACAGATAAAAAATATTTCTTAATTTGTTTATGATTTTTTATCTAATAAGATCACTGCTTGAATAGAATGTGTGTGTGTGTGTGTGTGTATATATATATTGGTATTCAAAAAGTTTAGGTGGGGGTAGACACCGATATCCCCACCAGGATCGGGCGTCCTCCAGGTTCGCAGGAAAGCGCTTTACTTACGATCGCCCACCAATAGAGACCCTCACATCGACAATGTATCGAACCTCCTCCTTTTGGGGTGAAAGCCGCCAACGTCTTAGTCTAACTGTGTCAATCGCAATAGAATTATATAATTTGTTGAAAGGTTTACTTTTTAGTTTATATATATATATATATATATAATCTTGGTGCTATATAGAGAATGCTTACACACTAGGCAGCATTAGAAGGACACAACTTAATGAAATTATGAATGCTGATGTGAAAAAATGCACAACAAGAAATTTAGACATCTATGAATTCTTTACTACTTTTGACAGTGTTGCTTCTGAGAAGCAAGGCAAGGACTTGAAACTTGGATTTTATTCTCGACAACAAATACCTAGGATGGTTAATCTGAGTGCGCCTATATTGCGCCAACTTGTGCAAATTTATACCCCCGATGTGTTTTACATGTTTCATAAAGAGTGGGATTTCCAATTCTGTGTGATGTTAACTCAACGTGATGAAAAAGGACCATTATATAAATACATTGCCCACATGATTGATGTTGAAGGAGAATGGAGAGTTGAGTTTAAACCTGACACACATGAAATTTCTTGCACCTGTGGAACGTTTGAGAGTATTGGGGTATTGTGTTGTCATGCACTGAAAGTGTACGAGGTATATGAAGTGAAAATTATGCCTGAGCAATACATTATGGAGCGATGGACCAGGCAAGCAAGGAGTAAGATTGCATATGATGATAAAGGGAATGAGATACTAGTAGATCCGAAACTTGAAATCCCACGAAGATATAGACAATTAGTGCAAAACATAGAAAGATTGGCAGAAAAGGCAGCTAAGTCTCATGAAAGTTATGAGCGTGTTCGGAGACTCATCATTGAGTTAGAGAAAAAAATTTCAAACAATGATGAAGATGATGTTCCCGAACCACGTAGAGCACCAGTTGTAGAGTCACAAAATATTCCTAAGGGATTCAAAAAGAGAGAAGGAAGAAAAGGAAAGCAAGGATGGAAGGGAAAAAACTTGAAGATGAGAAGACAACTTACAAAAGAGCCAGAGGTATTAAGTTTTCTTTAATTTACTTTTAAATTGTTGCTAATTTTATATTTATCTTGTGTAGGGCGTTCAAAAGGCTTCATCATCTAAGAAAAGAATAAAAGATTCAAAAAACAAAGGTTCAACATCTAAGCACAGGCTGTAATGATTTCAACAAAACCCATGCAAACTCAAGATTCAACATCTCCATGCTCAGCACCTTCAACTCAGTATGTTTTTCGACCATCTATATCATCAATAAATTAGTTTGTTGATGGTATGAATCAATAAATTAGTTACTACTAATAGTTACCGTGATGATATGATATCATCAACTCACAGCCATTGACATTTGGAAATCTATGAAGCTGAAGAAAAAGTTGTTCTATCACTTGAAGCCATAGAGATTACTGCAAATTATTCACAAGGTAACGAATAGAAGAATAATTGGATACGATTTGTTCAAGAATAATCTTTTATTCATTTCAAACACTATACACTTGAGCATTTGCTTGCTATATACAAAGATTGTCTCATCACATGACATTAACCTAACTAGTTACAATTTCTTCTTCATTCAGGACGGTAAAATGGGCACAAGATAGATTTTGCTGCCTACTTTTTTTTTGATGCACTTGCAATGATAATTTACAACAATGTCCAAAACAACTTGTAGAAGATCATCAAATACATTATGTCTATTAAAATAGTTTGACACTGATTCTCTTACTTTTTGCAATCCTTGTAGCATCAAGTGAGACTTTGGGTTACTTGTCATTGAAATAATGTATAGTAGAGAGCATTCTGCAACCACCAGGGACTAAAGAAGTGGGTTACTATGTTGTTTAACTTGTTCAAAGCTATGGCTTTATTGCCAAGCAATACCCAATTCATAAATTCATCTTGAAACCACTCAAGGTCTTCAAGATGGATAAAGTAAATACAAATCACCCTGATTGAGCTAGAAATAATTTGGGCTAAAACAGAGGAAGTCTGATTAGTTTGAAAAAAATGGGTGCTGGTTGCTCAACTTTGAAGTTTTAAAGTTGAATCGCGGAATGTGGTGGATTCCCTTAAGAGGTCTAGGGTTCGCGGTAAAGAAACTACTCGTAATCCGCTTGTATGGAGCTACCATGTTGGGAGGTTGTCCGCCACGCGTTAACCCGGAGTGGTTGCACACTTGCCAACATTTTCAATATCAAAAAAAAAAAACAATATCCAAAAAAAAAAAAACTTTCATTATTCAAGGTACCTGTGTTATATATACCCTTTCTAATTCATTTTATAAGAGCTTGATAATTGAATTGTCTAATTTAAGAAATCAATTAAAATTAGTTTAAAATAATAAACATGTCAAAAAAAAATGAACTTCTTTTAAATATACCCTTATTTAGAAAGGGTAAGAAAGATAAAACAATACATAATAATGAGAGAAAGTATGAAAAAGAATGTAGTACGGAAAAAAGATGAGGAAACATAATAAAATTAAGGGAAAAAGATGAATAAATACCATCTAAATTTACAAAACCCCCAAAAGCCTACCAAATTTGTAAAAAGACTAAGATGTGACAAAGACTTTTGAGGGTTATGCAAATTCATGAAAAATGACCATAATGCCCTTGTCTTAGTCTCTTATGAATTGAGATTCAGAGAGGTGAACCAGATTCATTCTCGGCTCCATTTGCCGTGACTGCCAAAGCGCACGTTTGCCCTCCGCCGTCGACGCCGCACTCGCCGCACCGGATGACGATGAAAAAAGGAAAAAAAAAAAAACTTAGATGAAACATGACGTAAATTTTTCGATCGATCGAGAGAAATTGGAAGAAGAAGACGATTATACGGCGTGAAGGAAGAAGAAGCGTGAAGGAAGAAGGAAGAAGAGAAGGAGGCAAAAAAAAAAGTGCATTCGGTGCAACTCCGATCACTCGAGTGCACTCGTTTTTTTTTCCTCCTCTTCTTCTTTCACGCGCGCCGTCACCGTCCGTCATGTAAATCGTCTTCTTCTTCCAATCTCTCAATCGATCGAAAAATTTACGTCGCGTCTCAGTTTTTTTTTCTTTTTCACCATCATCCGGTGTGGCGTCGACGGCGGAGGGCGAAAATGCGCTTCGGCAGTCACAGCAAATGGGGCCTGAGAATGAATTTGGTTCACCTCTCTCTAAATCTCTAAAGAGATAAAGACAAGGGCATTATGGTCATTTTGCATAACCCTCAAAAGTCTTTGTCACTTCTTAGTCTTTTTACAAATTCGGTGGGCTTCTGGGGTTTTTGCAAATTCAGATGGTATTTATTCGTCTTTTTTCCTAAAATTAATTAGGGGTAAAAATGATAAAAACACATTAAATGCTTAGGCAACCCCAAGTGAGATCCTATAAAAGGGATTAAGACAATTCAAATTTCAAGTTGTGGTGTTTCTAGAAATTTCAGGTTGTGTGTGTGTGTGAGAGAGAGAGAGACAGAATCAGACACATTAAATGCTTAGACAACCTAAGATCATATAAAAATAAATAAGGTAATTTAAATTTCAGGTTTTTACAAAAAGTAACAGTGTATGTGCGAGAGAGAGAGAGAGAGAGAGAGAGAGAGAGAGAGAGAGAGAGAGAGAGAGAGAGAGAGAGAGAGAGAGAGAGAGAGAGAGAGAGAGAGAGAGAGAGAGAGAGAGAGAGAGAGAGAGAGAGAGAGAGAGAGAGAGAGAGAGAGAGAGAGAGAGAGAGAGAGAGAGAGAGAGAGAGAGAGAGAGAGAGAGAGAGAGAGAGAGAGAGAGAGAGAGAGAGAGAGAGAGAGAGAGAGAGAGAGAGAGAGAGAGAGAGAGAGAGAGAGAGAGAGAGAGAGAGAGAGAGAGAGAGAGAGAGAGAGAGAGAGAGAGAGAGAGAGAGAGAGAGAGAGAGAGAGAGAGAGAGAGAGAGAGAGAGAGAGAGAGAGAGAGAGAGAGAGAGAGAGAGAGAGAGAGAGAGAGAGAGAGAGAGAGAGAGAGAGAGAGAGAGAGAGAGAGAGAGAGAGAGAGAGAGAGAGAGAGAGAGAGAGAGAGAGAGAGAGAGAGAGAGAGAGAGATGAAATAGGGTACAAGCTCGTATCTCACTCTTAATAAAATGATTCATAGCCACTTTAGGAAATATAAGAGCCGTTGGTTACAAATAAATGCAATGACATAACTATACCACCCCGAACTTCGATTGATCTATTCCTCATCATTTCAATTCCATTTAACATTACAACAACAACTGAGGTCACAATTCTAACATTTATTTTAACAAAGCCAATCACTTAACAAAGAGAGACTCTCTCTTGTTACATTGTACTACTTCTAGTTCTTAATATAAAAACTACTTAAGAGTTGGATTTAGTCCTAAATATGATATCTCGATTCACTATTTCTCAAATTTATATTTTTCCCTAAAGTATCCCTATTGATTGCACATATTAAAAGGTAATGAAAGATGATATTTTAGGAAAGTCAAAACTATTTGCTATAAACAACTAACATAACTAATTTTTTTAATCTATTTAAATTAGTCAACTAACTCTTATGTTTAAGAGTAGGATAATATTTTCATTCTTATTGATACCATATGGCATAAAAGGAACACTGAAATTCATCAAGGTAAGGTTTGGCTTCCTCTTGCAATGATACAAGAAATTCTTCGTTCATTGTCTTTCTCAACCTTAATTTTCTCTTGCTATAATTGTCAAATCAAAAGGTTGACTCTAACCTCACATAATACTTATATTTCTCAAGTATCAACTGATGGTTGGTCTTTCATCTTGTATAAGAAACAGGTTAGACATTGCTATTTTCAGACTAGGTATGAGTACAAAATCTTCTTTTTCCTATGGGTTTTAGCTTTAGAACGATGTTTTCCTAGTAGTAACAAAGGATATTACAATATTACAGCTTCTTCCATGATGGGGATTTACATTAACAATTGATTTATATTCAATCTTTTGTGTACCTTACGACGTGGGGGTCTTGGACTTGTTAAAATCGAATCAGTGTTTTCTATATATATCCTAAAATAATATGTTGTTATTCCCTCAAGTCTCTAATATAAAAGCTAGATAATACGTTTATTTTAATTCTAAATAGAAGATCTCAATTTATTTTGTCTCCTAAATTTATAATTTTGGCCCCAAAGTATCCTTATTAAGGAAGTTTTCATCAAGAGGTAATTCCGATAAAGCCTTACATTGAGTACAACATGTTTGGGTAAGCGTTCAAACCCTTAAAAAGTTCAATTTGGGAGGGAAAAAGAGCCAAGTTTATGGTGTTTGGGTAAGCTTCTCAAGTCCAGAAGCAGAATCCTCCTGACTGTTGGGTGGAGGTGGACATTTACGAGTTTGTTGCTCTCACACCTTCTCTCAGTCTGATAAAGGGGTGGGCTTTTTAATAAATTGAGGGAGCCCCTCTACCCACTATTAAATGGTGGGGTGGGCACATGCCCCCACCATTTAATGAAACGTTTCTTTTTTAAAAAAAGCAAATTCCTTTTTCTCTTTTTTCTGCTTTTTATTTTGGGAAAATTGCACCTAGATCTCGAGTAAGAAAATTTACAACAAATGGTCCCTTAAAATTGTGGTAAAGTCTTGTGGGACTTTTTTGTAATATTTTTAATATGTGAAAAGATACAAATGCCCCATATGCCTGTATTGACAAGTCCATAAGCTTGATTTGACAAGTTCATGAGCTTAATTTCACAAGTCCATATGCTTCTGTTGACAAGCCCATGTGCATGTGTTGACAAATGAGCGTATTTTAACAAATCCATGAGTCTGTTTTGACAAGTCAATTAGCATGTTTTGACAAGTCCATGTGTCTGCATTAACAAGTCCATGAGCCTCCATGAGGACATTTGTATCTTTTCACATATGAAAAATATTACAAAAAAATCTCAGAGGACTTCACCGTAATTTTGATATTTCAAAGGACCATTTTGTGATATTTTCCCTTGCTCGAACCAGTGCAATTTTCCCTTTTATTTTTTTATAAAAAAATTTCATACTTTTTTTTTAAAAAAATTATCATATTTATGAGTACAATATGTCCTCTTGGAATAATACCCTTATTTATACCCATCAAACTTCATTGATTATTTATACCCTTATCTTTATTTATCGCTATATGTATGTGTGTATATAGTAGTATTCAATAAGATTCATGTCTTTTTCAGTCATTTTTCATCTCAACTGACTTTTAAAATAATAATACAAACAAGTTTCAATTTGGAAAAAAGTCACTTCTGTCATCGTCAATTCAAACACAAATCACATTTACAATCTAAATTTTATCCTATCTTACTTTTGTAAAAGTCATATTAAAAATAAATTATTTCTGTCACCGCTAACCGAAACTGAGAAACAACTAAAACTCTACTCATTAATCAATATTCCCACATCTCTCTTTCTGCAATGCCCTTGAATGTTAGGAATACTAAAGTGTCAATGACCCAATTCATATATCACATTTTATCTCTAATATAAGATTTAGATAACTAATTTTGATAGATCATGGAAATTAGTTAAGTTATTTATATGTAACAAATGTAGGTCGGTTTTTCTAGAATATCATTTCTAATAATGTGCATTGTAACTATCCCTTCAATGGGAGCCCTTAAAATGTGTAATTAATAGAAATACTTTAGAGAAAAATTATAATTTTGACAAACATAATGGATTGAGATATTATATTTATGATCAAAATTAACTTTATTAGAACTTATATTTATGACCAGAGATAGTATATTCATGTTTGTGCGTACTTTGGCAAAGATTGTGAATAATTCAGTATGCAGCTGTTCCTTGCTGCCTAATGTTAGGAAAGTGAGAACTAACTTCTCACCAAATCACTTAACTTGCAATGCATGTTAAATCCATGAATGTGTACTTAAGATTGTGTGATTCAATAATGTTAAAAACAACTGTAGATGCCATGAATTGATATGCAAGTTTAGGTATAGAAATTGGGATATTAGCCTTCTCTTGTTGAAGGGTATGAATTCTGAATTCATGTGGTCCACTTTGCTCAAGTTGTGAAGCATCCTTTTAATGGCATGTAAGAAAGGGATAATGGTAAACTTGAATTCAAGAGCTATAATGTTTTACTTGTAACATGTTCCATTGGAGGTAAGAAAATCTTTAAACATTTGTGGTTGTCCCTCTTAGCACAAGTATCTCCTTTAAAACTCAAAATTAAACCCCAAAGAAATCTAATAAAGTCTTACATCGCTAGATCAACTCGTGTTGATGTCAAAATGTTATCTTATATATAGAACTTTCTTTATATAATTATATTTAGGGTTAAGTAACAAATCTACCTTGGAAGTATACTCTTATGAGCAATTTTGCCCTGAAAGTTTTTTCAGGTTCAATGTCACCCCGAAGTCTAAAAATATAGCAATGTTGTCATTTTCCATCAAAAAACTAATATTGACCATTAAAAAATTAAAGTTGACCGTTAAGTTTTTAACGGAAAAAAGCAACATTGCTACGTTTTTACTTAACAACGAGAAAAAAAAAAAAATCAGGGCATCATAGCTTTCAAAAATATACTTTCGAGACGGATTTGCTACTTAACCCTTATCTTTTTTACAATTAACATAATTAATCATTTTATTAAAAAAATAATTGTGATCCATGACCCATACTTGCCACATTCTCTCTGATTTGAGTCCAGACTTTAAAATGCTAGAAACCTAAAAAGCTAAAGCCCACCACTTATTTTACACAGAAAAAATTCACTCGTGTGTTTTACTTGAATAAGGTAAGAAAAATAATATATGTATCAGCAGAAAAGAACTAAATCTTCTCTTTCTTTTCTTATTTGTATAAATCATCCAATCAATTACATTAATTTCAAATTTTGAGAAAAAAAAATATAGATAACACATGCCTATGCTGTCATGAGCTGTTTCTAGTGATAAAATCTATGTTGAAGATTTCTTTTGAGTTTGAAGTAATTGCTGCAGAAAACGAGCCGCAAGGCGATGAGTGATTCCACCTGCCACATGCCCTGCAAATCTGCGTGACTCTTGTTGTTGAAGGACCTGTTAATACATAATAACATCAGCCTCTTGTGTCATTGCATTATCCAACAAAGTTGAATCATCTTTCAATCCAATAAAGTTACTTTAATGCTACATTTGGATGGAGAGAAAAGTGAAAGGGAAATATAGGAGAGGGAATACTAGGTTTCAAAACTTTCATAAATGATAAAAAAAATTATTATTTTTAGGAGTTTTCTCTCCAAGTTTTCTTTCCGCCTAATTTTCTCTCCATCCAAACATAAGGTAAATCTACTCATTCATACCAACAAGTTGTTAGTTGATATGGTGAGTAGCTTCATCCCCATAAGAAGAAGAATACAAATTTAAATTCTGGGAAATGTACTACTTAGAATAGACAAAAACTCTTTGCCCTTTAAACCTTGAAAGAGATTATACGCATGACCAAAAAAATATCTACTTGTTCATTTCCTCTAGTTGTAACTTTTTCCTTCACATTCTATAGTTCTTCTGGGTTGCTTGTTCAACAGTTATTCATATTCGGGACAAAAGTATTCACTCTGTTTTGGGTTTTTTTTAGCTGTTAGGCTATGCCTGCTTATAAGACAGCCTAGACGTAGGTTCATTTATGATCAGATTTATAAGTTTTATACAGAGTGTTCTGTGTCTCCTCTTTTCATTCTGCACCACATGGCCTATGGATGAAAGTGAATCCAGGGCTATACTATGATGATTTCATGAACCTGTATTTCAATTATGAAGTCACTTGATTCATTATCCTTTATCTGTTCCCCTTTCCCACAAAATATATCCATGGCCAGTGAAGTCTACCAATAAGTGCAGCTTCTCTATCTAGGACTCACCAACACTCTAATAGGTATATAAACTGAATCACTTTAGATTTATTTTATAATGATAATATATAATGAAGGCTTTCATGGAAATGTGCAACAAATCAAGAGTGATGTCATTTTTCCTTCTATAAATCCATTATTTGATATTATAGTTAATTTAATGATCTAGAGTATTTAGCAATAATGGAAGGGAAGAACCAGAAGAAAGCATATCAAGCAAAGAACAAAAATTATACAGGAAAAGGATGGCACTTACCTCTAGTATAGGTAGCAAAAAAGATGGATCAAAATCACTAGAGGATAGAAGTCCCCAGATCCGAAGAACTTGGTCTCTAAGCTCTATCATACTTTCCAATTCAGAGTCAGATATCATAAGGGGTCCATTAGCACTTCCATTGAAAACAAGAGATCTCATGAATCTGGGAATAGACTTGTATGTGTCAGACATAGTGCTTAAAATAAATGCTTCAGATACAAGGGCAGTCTCTTTGGTAACCAAAGTCCTCAGATATTCACCATCTGGCATCAGCAATACCTTCAGGACAGGTTGTAAAACCTCTTTAGCAGAAAAATCTCTGTCCTTTCGCCCCTGAATCAGCAGGCTTTCAAGTCTATTCCATCTGCAATGGACCAGATCAACCGATATTAGGGCAAATTTGCCTTCATTGGGAGAAAAAAAAAAGAGCTCTTCTGCACTTTACAAGATAAATCCTCTAACATGTTTACCTCATACAATACAAAATCACTTAAATAGATGACACCAAACAAGCACTACACGCTTACAACATATTATTCTTACATTGAAAGTTCAAAGGATTCAAATATACAAGCAAAGAAAGGGAAAGTTACACTTTTAAAATTTCAAGTTGAAGATATTTATGTCAAAAAACTTTAAATTTTTAAATTAATAACTGTGAGGAACCATTTCCTGAACAGTAGTTAACAAGTATGAAAGGTAAAACTGGATGAACAGTAAAAAGAATGAATTTTATAATATGAAGTGTGGTTTTTATTCCCAGTTCAAATTTTTTACTTTTGCAATTTAAAGTTTTGTCTTCACTATTAAAATTCTTATTTTTAAAATCCTAAACTATAATTTTATCCTTGCTATACTTGTCAAATACACACCTGAACCTCCCGTCCTTGAAAAGCAACTTAATAAGAGCACCTCTAAGATATGGATTTGGATCTGTTAGGAGCCTTTTAGCAAAATATGGGTATGAAGCTGCTAGCAACTTAAAATTAGGATCAGCATAAAGTGCTAGACCTTCAAGAACAGTGAGAGATCTCAATATTAATGCATAGTATCCCGGGACTGCAAAAAGAATGCCAAACCATCAGATTCTACATAAAAGTGCAGTAATAGAAGTGTCAATATTTATAAAGTTCATAATTACACTCTTCAAACGTAGGAGACATAATTTGAAAAAAAAAAAAATAATAGTTACATTTCATTGCTATTATTCTATCTGTTATAGCAAAAAGGGAAAATAATAAAAACACTATCAGAGTGAGTACCTTTCAACATTTCTCAAACACATGAATGAACGACAACCAAGTTTCTATCATATAGGGAGAAGCATCTTACCATTGAATGGATATTGATACATAACATTTCCCAAACCATCAACTATTGTCTTGAAGTTCAGTTCTTGCACAGTATAACTAAGTGCGTCATCAAAGAAGTCTCTCAGCGCTGGTATAATTGGAGTTATATCAACATCAGGTGACAAAAAATTGAGTGCATAGTAGTCATGAGCCATAGCTTCATAATCCCGGTTAACCAAGTGAACAATATGACCAATTATGGCCAATCTTGCTTCTTCTGGAGTTTCACTCATCATCCCAAAATCAATAAAGGCAAGCTTCCCCTCAGGAGTTGCCAAGAGGTTCCCAGGATGAGGATCTGCATGGAAATATCCATACTCAAGTAACTGTCTGAGACTGCACTGCACGCCTGTGTTTACGAGGTCCAGCAACTTTAATCCTTGTCTTTCAATAGCCTCTTTGTCATTTAGTTTGACTCCATGAACCCATTCCATTGTAAGTACTTTGCCACTTGTATGATCCCAGAAAACATCAGGAACAAAGATATCTTCCTTGTCGGCATACAATTTTTTAAACCTGTTTGCGTTCTGTCCCTCCTGCAGGAACCTGTCAAAATTAACATCAAATAGAAAAAAATACAAAATTTGCAAATATTTAGGTTTTTAGTTTGACAGATAAGACATGCACTATGCCACCAACTCAGGGTCAAACAACAAAAGCTGCAATCACTAAATGGTTGCCTTCTTAAACAGTGAAGGGCAAAACACACAGTTCCCTACGGCCATAAAATTTTCCTTCTTGATCCCCACTACGCCTGACCCATATGGTATAATTATTATTTACTTGTTTTCCTTTTATATATAACAGTCAATTTCATATTCAAAAATTTGATAATACCATCCAAATAACACTTTGTTGGTTATGGATCATATTATTCATGCTCATGGATGCCTGATTGAATTTCTTTATGGTTGTTCTCAAAGTTGTATTTTAAAAAGAAAAAAAGACACACACACAAAAACACAGAGAGGGGGGGGGGGGGGACCAACCTGCACATAATTGAGCTCTTGAAATACTTTGGATCCGAATTCATCAATAAGGGCAACAACATCAGAGGTAATCACGTCAACATACTCATTTATGAGAAATCCAAGAGCTCTTAAAAGGTAAAAGTCCAATCCTATAACTTCTTCAACGCCAGGACGTTGCACCTTGACAGCCACAAGCTTCCCCGAGAACTTTAGCCGAGCTTTGTAGACTTGACCCAAACTGGCTGCTGCTATGGGTGATGGAGATATATAAGAGAAAACAGAGTCAAGTGATGCTCCTAATTCCCTCTCAATGCACGAGAAGGCTTCGTCATTAGGAAACATAGGCAAGTCATCCTGTTCAAGCACAGAAGTGTTCAGGTCATCAAGCACAAACATAGGTATCCAACTTCCTCACACAAATATGAGATAAAAAGGGCAGCCCAAGGCTCCCACCAAATGGGGTCTAGGGAGGATAGATGTACACAGCAGAAAGGCCTGTAAACAGACATGACCTGGTTCACATGACAACAACCTTACCAACCTTACCGCAGCGCTAGCTTTAACACAAATATGAGATACTAGCACAAAAAGTATATCTTAAAACACACTCAGATGAATAATTTTTCACTTCATTGATTGAACTTTGTTCATGTCTTCCAAGAAATCAACCAGCTAGCAATTAAAAGAAAAAATGTACTAAGATTTGTAGTGTCAAATACTGTTTAATGCCCATTGGAAATTATATGACACCGTTTATCAAGTATAGATGCTTCATGGATTTTGCATTCATGTAATGAAAACGAGTTAATTAAATGGGAAGAAGATGAAGTACTTGAAGTTCTGAGAGCTCCTCCAGATACTCAGGTGGGCAGATGTCAGGCCTTATGGACAAACCTTGACCCAACTTCACAAAAGTCGGCCCTAGCCTCGTGAACAAGTTCTTCAGTTCTACTGCACGACGCCTTTTATTTTGATCAACCACTCCATTTCTGTGGTCTAACAATTGTTTAAACGCAAACCAACCCAACGAAATCAGAATTTGCAAAGCCCTTCGTGCAACCTAATCAAAACACAAGAAGATAAGGTCAAGTCAATTCTTAATCCCAATGCATCAAATACCAAATCCCTGTCCAAAAATTTAGGGAATGAAACAGAAGAACCTTGACTGGTTTCGACCCATATTTGGCGGCAAGAAATTGAGGGCTATAAACTGAAGCATTGGCAACACGAGCCGTGGCTCTAACTTTGGCCTCTACATCGCCACCGGTGGCGGATTCTCCTCCTTCCAACACCGGAACCCGTACAAGGGCAGCTTTTAGTGGTGGTGAGAGCCTCGTTTGAGAGGTTCTGTCATTGAAAGAACGTGTTGGGGCGCATTTGATTGTGGGATGAGCAAGAGAAGAAGTCCAAGAAGAAGAAGATGGAAACAACTGAGGCCAAGAAGAAGGAGGAGTAGATACAGACAACGAAATTGGGGTCATGATGCTCATTGATCTGCTCCTCTAGGCCCCTCCTCTAGCAAAGCCAAATCATAGTCATCATTCTTTTCGGAGAAAAGAACCGGCTTTTCATTTCATTGCTATGAACTGATGGAGAAAGCAATGTAGTCCTAATTTTTTGCTGCACTTTAAATCGGAAGTCAATAAATGTATGTTTGATCTTGAGCAAAAAAATAAATGTATATTTCATGGAGCTCAAATACATGAAACGTTTTCGGCGTGAGGTAATTAAAAATTTACTATTTATGCCAACTTTCTCTGCCTAGAATGTTAGTTGTAAATTGTAATAGATATTTTAGTTAGAGAGAGTTAATTGAATTTCGTGGATTCAAAAATCGGTTAAAATTGATTAAATATATTTAAAATATAATTTTTTTAAGAATCTACTCTCGATTTTTATTATAAAACATAACTAACAATTTCATAAACAATAAAAACAATTAATAAATAGAAAAAATAAAAAAAATCTTTTTTAGTCGCGAAAAAGGACAAATAAAGATTAGTGAACATTTTTATCATAAAATTTAAATAATTTTCAATATTATCTCTACTAATTGCACTAAAGTTAAAAATAATTTTCAATATTATTATAAACTCTAATATTATATTAATTATTACTTTCACCAACTATCCTTATTAATTAGGGTAGGGGCATATATAGAATAAAATAATTAAAACTCTTTGAAAATAAGTAAGTGCCTTATAAAAAAGATCAAATACACTTATTAGTTGATATCTTATAAAAAAACTCGAGGAAGTATTATTCATGAAGAAAGAGTAAGTGTGAGGGAGGAAATGAATTATTAAACAATAATTAATGAGAATAAATATGAATTTAAATCAACCCTTGAACATATCTTTCACCTCAATAGCTTCTTATTTCTTTGCTTCTTCTTCTTATTTTTAACTTTTGTCGCCCTTTTAGATAAGGAAGAAGAAGGGTTCACATTTCATGCTTATAGGAAGGAAAAAAAAGTTTGTTAGTTATATATCTGTGTCTGTATCTCACTATTTACGAAAATAAAATTAAAATGAGCCAAAATCAGGTTTTGGAAAATAATAATAATAATAAATTTGTTTTATTTTGTTAAAATGTGATTCAGCCTGTTCCGACATTCTAATTAAAACATGAACTAAATAAAGATGGTATGATTGTATGCAGATGCATGTTAGATTTTTTATGCAGGTAACCTGTTGATATTTTTTGTTAAAAAAGGATGAATATTTAAAACATGAGTTTATAAAAGATTTGATACATGTAACTAAGAGACCTAATTATGTAATATCCGTTTATGAGTATATTCTTTTTGGTAGTAAATGTGAAGCACAAGCAATAATTAAAAAGCTATAGGTGGTATTTTTTCAACAACAAAAAATAAAGAGCTTTACCAATTAACTAATTGAGTAATAGGGTCTGTTTGGCATGGCAAGAGGGAAATGAAGGCAAGAGAAAATTTTTAAGTGTTGGATTTAAGAAAATTAGAGAAGTGAGATTACAAAATTATAATAAAGATAAGATTTAAAAATAGTAACTACAAACTTTCAACCCTATTTCTCTATTTTTTTTTAAATCCAAGCTATAAAAGTTTTCTCTCCCTTTCCCTTTCCTCCAAATCCATCATACCAAACAGGTTCTTAGTGGCAACAACCTTAAAATAGCATGCAATTAGGTAGAGAAATTGAAGCACGTGTAAGTAGTTGGTAAGAAGAGGGACATGATCATGATTTGGATGGGGCAAGGGCAATGAGCATAAAATATAATTTATAATTCACAATCTTTGTATTATCATATGAAAAATAGAGAGAAATTATAATTGCGATGAAATACAAAATTCACATACTTGATGAAGTATGTAGGAGCTAACTTGCAACTTCCCAAATAAACTCTTATACCACTAGGTTTTAAGACTATTAATTCAATGATTATATAACTTTACACTCATTTCTAAATGTGTATTTTTCAAATCTTTTTTTCTTCTTCATTTTCATTGGTACAGTTAATATAACTAAAATTGTCGCAATCTCATTTTTACTCTAAAACCTGGATTTATAAATATGACCAAATTTTTTTATTATAAAGAATTTATAAATATCACCAGAGTTATAAGAAAAATAATGAGGGAGAATGTAAGAGAGGAAAAAATAATAAAAGAGGATGTGACAAAATTAGAAAATAACTCATTAAATAATTAGATAAATTCAAATTTTAGCTTCAATAAAAAAATTATTTGAACCAGCGAGAGTATAGAAAGCTAAATGTATATAAAATCGTGAGTAAACCAAGGTTTTGAAAACTGAATTTGGTGAATCGGTGGAGATATTGGGTTAAGGGTCGTGAGGTCAACCTGAGTCGACCGGTATTAATTAAATTATATTTTTAATTAAAATAGGTAAAAAATATTTATATTTTTATAATATAAAATATTTTATAATATATGAGAGGATATGATGTGATGTATATAAAAAGATATACAATTGATTTTTTTAAAAAGAAAGGAGATCACAAAACAAAAGAGATCATAGTACACGGCGTGATCTCTCATATTAAATGTGATGTGGGCATACTGCATAGTAGGGTATTGGCTGCAGGTGGGTATAGCCTTTTTGACATTTTGATCTCTGTTAAGTAATTTTGTTTTGTTTTTTCCCACCGCCACCGTATGTCCATTGTTTGTGCGGATCTCTCTCTCTTTCCTTCCAACTCTTAGATTCAAATCTTTCTCACTCAATCCCTCCTCCTTTCATTTTTGTGTGACGGAGATCTCCTTTTCTCCTCCAACTCTTAAGATTCATATCTCTCTCTCCGTCTCTCCTTCTTCTCGTTCTGTCTCGGCATTGAGAAGCATGGAGGCGCCGCAGAGCTTCTGGTTTGGTTGTGAACTAGAGGTAAGAAATTATATGACCAAAGAAGCTCCGACTTTGATGAACTTATCAAATCATGATCTCCGCCAGCCACCGTCGACACTCTCCCCTCCTCCTTCTCCTTCAGTCATTTTTTTTCAAAAAAAAAAAAAACACAGTTTTTTTGATTCTGACTCGGCCAACTCGGCCGGTTGACCGAGTTGACTCCGGGTCAACTCGGGACCCCGGTTGTACACCTAACTTGGACCGATTTTTCGGCCGGTTCAACGGTTTCCGGTCCGATCCGGGTTTCAGAACCTTGGAGTAAACCCATTGCATTGATAAAAGGGATCTACGAATCAGTATATAAAGGCAAGAATGAGAAAATGCCACGTGTTATATAAGTGAAAGAGCAAAAAGAAATTGTACATGTAGCTCTAATTAAATACGTACATACATTTCATGCTCATTGAGTTGGGGAATATAATTTCATACGTACATGTAGCTCTAATTAAATACGTACATACATTTCATGAAATATTTTTTTTTAATAATTCACAAAAATGCCCACCCTTGAGTTGGGACTTTTTAAAAATAATAATAATAATAATTAATACATGTTTAAATGATTACCCAGGATTTTTAAATAATTAAACCTTGAGTTGGGACTTTTTTAAAAAATAATAATAATTAATACACCAAAATGTTCGCTTAATATATCAAAACTAATCAAATCGAGATGAGGGATGAATGGTTGAATGATTGTTTGGTGCCTTATATTGAAAAAGATATATTTGATAGCATTGATAATAAGCAATTATGATGGAATTTAAAAATAAGGCCTAAAAGGATGACATTGTAATTATTTTTATTGTAATATATTTTTGTTATTAAAATATATGTACTTGAACTTATTGAATGCTTATCCTTCATTATAATTTATATAGTTGCATTTCTAACCGCACTTAACCTTGCTTTTCTAAATGACAGATTTGTAAAATAATTGTCTCTCTTATTACATCATTAGTATTCACTTGATTTCATAAATTTTTTTGATATTTTTTTTTATTTATATTTTTTTTTATATTATTTATATTCAATAATTTTTGAATCCGCGTTTACCTACATGGAATTTAAAACACCTTAAACCTGTTGGGTTGGAACATAGAGTTCTAATTGCTAGGGACGTGGCCGCTTCAATACCATAAAGGAGTATAAGAACTTAAGGGTTTGTTTGAGAGTTTTATTTTGGAGGAAAAGGAAAGGGAAGAGAGGATTTTGATGGTCCCTATTCCTTGTTTTGCAAGTTTTAAAAATAGGAAGGGAGGGAATCGAGATTTTACAAATCCTCCAAAACCCTCATTCTTCTAAAAAATAAAGTTCCCCAATATGGGGTTTTAAGAGGGAAATAGCTTAATTACTTTTTTACCCTCGTTCACCGCTACCACCACCCCCACACCACCACCACCTCCGCACCACCACCACCACCACCAACGCCGTCGCGCCACCGCACCACCTCCGCCACCACCACCCCGCCGCCGCCACCACCGCACCGCCACCATCACCACGAAATAATTTTTTGAATATAAAAATTATATAAATACTTTTTTAAAAAAAATTTAAATTTATTTGTAAAGTATAATAATTATATTAATTATTAAAGAAAATATAAAATAGTAAAAATAACTCATTAATCCTCCATATTTCTCCCTTACTATTTTTTTAACTCTCAAACAAGGGGAGGAAATATCCTCCATTTCCCTTCCATCCCTTCCTCTCCATTCTCCTTGCATTCCTTTCCTTCCCCTTCCTTCCAAACTCCCAAACAAAGCCTAAATGAAAGTAAAATAATGGATAAATCATATCCTAATTTTTATATTAAGATTTGATTATACTCCTTCCGGTCCTAATTATAGGAATACATTTTGGAGTTGATTTTGGTCCTAATTATAAGAGCAAATTTAAAATTTTGTCAATTTTTTCCTATAATACCCCTATTTATATTTTCTTAATAATAATTAAAGATAATAATACACCTATATATTTTATAAAGTAAATAATGTTTGCATTATATACACATGAATTATACTTTTTTTATAAAATAATTTTGAGCAATTTTTTTCATATCACCCGTGCTATTACTTCTTCCACAATCATTAATTTAACAACACGTTATATTCTATTAAGTGAGATATTCTACTTTATTTTTTATTTTTAAATAAAATAATTTAATATTCCTTTAAAAATATCAAAAGAGTAATGAATATTTGTTTTTTTAAATGCTTTTCCCTAATATTTTTTTTAAAAAAAAAAAAAGCGCGTGCACACAAGACAGAGGGAGGGAGAAGAAAGCTATTTTTAAGAGAGTGAAAGCTTAAAGATAATATGGAAATTGGAAAACGTTATTTGAGTTGGAAAAGTAGGTTCCTCTAGACCCTTTTGTTGGAATTCTAAACCAACGATTGAACCCACTCAAGCAATACCTACCA
Organism: Acacia melanoxylon; assembly: GCA_019022615.1. NCBI lineage: Eukaryota > Viridiplantae > Streptophyta > Magnoliopsida > Fabales > Fabaceae > Acacia > Acacia melanoxylon. Next base: position 11,812,628 of record JAFJYJ010000010.1, read on the forward strand.
ATTTAGCTAATTTTGCTTTAATGTAATTTTTAATTTTAAGTAAGGGTATTTTTTAAAAATAATTATAATTAACTAATTTAAATTTTCTCTCCTAATCTCTCCAAATTCTGGTAAATAGTTCTTATAATTAGGATCAGATAGAGTAATTAAGAAACAATTAATCATGATTAGTTGATTTATCATATAATTTTTAAAATAAAAAGGGTTTATCTAAAATATGATTTATAATAGTAAAATATATTATTGGAATATAGATGTAAAAATAATGATATATTATTATTGTTATTAATAAGATTATTAAAAAAAAAATCTGGAAAAAGTAATAATATGATTAGAAAATAGAAAGTAAAAGGAAAATAATTATTATTATATACGTATAACGGTATAAGGTCTTGAATTCAATAGTGCTGGGGTGTGCATGTGATATGTGTGTTAACTAAAAAGGGGGGGCAAAAAAAGGGGCGCTCTTTTGAGCAAAAAAAAAAGGGGGCACTCAACACGTGATTTTTTTTTGGTCAAACACCCAACACGTGATGGGGTGTCATAAATACCCCATCAATCAAAGCCCATCACTTCAGCTACAGTTTCTGTTTCGGTAACGTGATGGAGAGTTCGATGGTTTGAGTAGCGACAGTTTCTTTGTTTTTTCATATTTTAGGGCAAATTTTCAGGATTCTAATAATAAAATTTCCTTTATAGAAATTGTTCTAAATAATTTTTATATCTTATGATAGGAACTTTGTACTGATTAAAGACTATTTTAACAATTAACTTTTTAGGCAAGTTTTAAAGATATTTTAAGATTATTTTAATAGATTTATTCTTATTATTTAGTTTGTATAAAAAATTATAATCAGCCTATAACTAATTTTTATTGGACAATTTTAGCCGATTAAATTTGGGCCAAATGGTTTATTGTAGATATTTTTAAATTTTTAATCGGTTTAAATTTTTTTATTAAAGTGAAGATTTATAATTTAACAATTTTATGCTCTAAATTTTAAATTGAGATTTTATGAAATGAAATGAAATTAATGATAATAAATTACTTAAATGAGTTGTTTGGGTTGAGAAAAATATTTGAGTTAATGTTAAAATAAATAATAGAAATTTTAGTGTGAAATTGAAATTTTGAGTAATTAATTCAAAACCTTAAATTTATAGAATTAAGTTGATTGTTCTAATAACTCGAGTTATTAATATGTAGTAAATCAATTATTGTAGATTGATTATGGCTTTTGTTTGAGCTCTTGAATTATGAGCATTGTGGTAATATTTCGCTTTGGCGAGAGGTAACCACTTTCCTTTTAATGCGTATCCGTGTATGATGTTTATTAGTGATTTTTAATTATATAGAACTATTAATTTGCTATTAGTATGTGATATAGACTATGAAACTACGTTATTAATAAAATTGTCTTGTGAGACTTATTTTCATTGAGAAATGACTAGAGATATTATATTATATGAATTGGTGTTGCTTTATGATATTGGAAAGATTCTCTTGATAACTTGTGAATAGATAATGACATGTGATAATCAATTGTGATTATATTTCTTGAGCATTGATATGAAAGGGAATGTGGATGTGAATTTGATGGGAGGTAATTTAAAGAGGAAATAAGGGGTGAATTCTTGTACAAAAAGAGAAAATGAGATGGTGGGCTTCCAGGTGTACCCTAGTTAGTCCTTCAGCACAATTGTATTTAGTATGGCCTTGACACCCCACTAATACATTAGAGGGGTAACCCGTGATTTGATTTGTGCTCTGTGAATTTTGGCTAGTTCATATCACTTGATCAATGAGCTTACTGAGTTGAATTATCAGTCATGTGGGTAAGTACTAGTTTATGGGTTGAGTCCGAGGAAATAAGGCAGGGAAAATAGAGAATAAATTCTTATGTATTGATTTTTGTACACTCGTGTATTAATATGAGAATGAGATTATGATATTATGAATTGATGTGTGTGTGTGTAGCCATATGACATTTTTAACAATGCTATGATTTTATAATTATTCCACTTAACACCTCATGAGCACTTACTTTTATGCCCAATGAGATGGATTATTGGTTGATGAGGCTTTTGTCTCACCCCCTTGATTTAACATTTTTTAGATGATAATTCTCGTGCAAGTCTATCAAGGAAGACTTTGAAAGTTTAAGCTACTTCTTCTAATAGTAGTGCTTCCATCATTTTTGTATATGTTGTATGATTGTGTTTTTCCACATTAGGGCTCATTCTATATACCCTTATTTATTTTGGAGATTTGATACATTAACTATATACTTTTGATTTCTCTATGACTAGATTACTCTTGATGATTTTGGGTGGCCTAGAGGCCTTGTGACTTGTTTTGAACTTATGGATCTTCAACTTGGTCTGATATGGATATTTTGATAGTGATGAAGTATTATTCAGCTAAAGAGTTTGGGTTTGGTAGTGAATAGTTATTTTGGGCCCTGTGAAATCCAAAACCCAACTGTGTGCATGATAATGCTTTGATGAAAGATTTGATCAAACCCTTAATTAATTATTGTTTTAAAGAAATTATTTTACAAATTGGTATCAAGTTCAACGATTTTGTGAATTGGGTTACATTCACTGCATACAGTGACAATATATAATATTCACACATATTATCCCTTTTTAGTTGTTTCTGTTGTGTTTTGTTTTGTTTGACTATTCACTCGTTATGGTGGGTTACATCCTTAGGTAGGGGGAGATGGTACAGACTCATCGTATTAGTTTTGGGAGTAGTAGGCCCCCACGCCTACATGTTGAACCACAACAGCAACATCAACTTCCATTAAATAAGGACGCTTTTATGCAACATTTGAGGGAAGTAGTGGTGGATGTTATAAAGGAGCAATTTAAGAAGTTTGAGAAAGATAGTTGAAAGAGAGCAGGAGACAAGACCCCTATAGAGAATGGTTATGATCATCATAGTGTGGAAAAATCTGAAGGACCGCATAGAACTCCTAATGAAGGCCATAGTGATTATGTACTTGAGCAGCCACCAGTTTCTGCTCCTCGCTCTATCTCCAGTGTGTATAAGGATCTGGCTCGACATTGCCCTCCTACATTTAATGGTGACATTGATCCTGTCAAGGCAGAGATGTGGATCGAAGACATAGCGACGCTATTTTAGGCTGTGGATTGCACTAGTGAGCATATGGTACATCTAGTCACTATTCTTCTTAAGGGTGAGGTGAATGAGTAGTGAAAGAGTGTTAGACCAGCTAGCATCTCATCTTTAAAGTGGGAAGAGTTCAAATACATGTTTTATGCACATTACTTTCTAGAGCAATTGCAACATGAGAAGGAGTTGGAGTTTGACGCTCTTCATCAAGGGCGATATTAATGAGGATGAGTATCTCTACTTTCATTCACTTGAAAAAATATGTTACTTATTTGAAGGAGCATAACAACCCTGATTGGAAGATTAGACAGCTAATATATAAGGTCAAGTTGAAGTTGAAGTCATATATGAGGTTTTACACTATCAAAATTTTTGAGGATGCATGTACCAAGCTACGAATTGATGCACGCAAGGTTTGAGAAGTGGAAGATTCCAAGCATCATGACAATTTTGGCAGGTTCTCCAGCTTTCTAAAGCCCATTGGTAGTGTGATGAAGAAATCAAGCTTTAACTCAGGAAGCTTCAGAAGCTCATGGATGATTAAAAGGTCTCATCATAAAGGATCTAAGAATAAGAGGGCCCCATATTAGATTTCCAGGCTCAAAGGAGTCATCATGGTAGGAGTTAGGTTTCCCATCGAGGTTCTACTATTTCTATACCTAGCATGAGTAGGCCATGTCAGAGTTGTGGCACAGTGCAAGTAGAGAAGTGCTATCAGTGCTACAAATTAGGGCACATTACTCCCTTTTGTCTTGAGATTCAGCGGGCCACACAGAGTGGCCGCCCTACTGTTCCTGTACTAGTATTTGCTTTGACCCAGGAGGAGGCATGAGTATCTCTAATGTGATTTAAGGTTCTGTTTCTCTTTAAGGGCATGATGTACATGTGTTGTTTGATTCTAGTGCTTCACATTCTTTTATCTCTGATAATTGTGCTCAAAGATTGGAATTGCAAGTTTGTGAATTTCCTTATGATTTGAAAGTGTCTACTCTTGCTGGAGCTTCTGTTATAACTAGTCGTGCTTATTTAAACCTTACTCAAGTATGATATTTGTGATTCAAAAGTAGATTTGATTTGTTTACTGTTTAAGAGTATTGATGTGATCATTGGCATGGATTGGTTGTCTTCCAATAATGCTCACCTTGATTGTAAGGAAAAGAAAGTGGATTTTCCTTCATTCATTGCATTCATGGAGGTAAATTCTGGCCCCTTGTTGTTTTTTGTAATTCAAGTGGAAAAGTGCATTCGACGAGGTTGTGAAGCCGAATGGTCTTCTTTTTTATCAGTGCCGACTAGGAAATTGGGATCAATTAGATTGAAGTGGTGAATGAGTTTATAGAGGTGTTTCCAGAGGGGATATACAGGTTGCCTCCAAAGCGAGAGGTTGAGTTCTCTATTAAATTGGTACCAGGTACAACCCCAATTTCTAAGGCCCCTTATCAGATGTCGCCATCAAAGTTGGCAGAGTTTGAGAAACAACTAGAATAGTTGGTTGAGAAAGGTTTCATTCGACCGAGTGTCTTCCTTAGGGTTTGCCAATGTTGTTTGTCAAGAAGAAGAATGGAAGTATATGGTTGTGCATCGACTACATACAGTTGAATAAGGTCACCATTAAGAATAAATATACATTGTCCAGGATTGATGATTTGTTAGATTAGCTCATGGGAGCCGCACTGTTCTCTGAGATCGAGTTACCATCATCTTAGAGTTAGAGATGATGACATCTCGAAGATTGCTTTTCAAACTCACTATGGGCATTATGAGTTTTTAGTTATTCCTTCTGGGTTGACAAATGCTCCAATCGTCTTCATGGATTATATGAACAGGATTTTTAAACCTTATTTGGATCGATTTATTGTTGTCTTCAGTGATGACATTCTCATTTATTCTAATAATGAGGAGGACCACCGGAGCATCTTCATATTGCATTGCGTATATTGAAGGATCACCACTTGTATGCTAAGTTGAGTAAGTGTGAATTTTGGCTCAGGGAAGTGAATTTCTAAGGCCATGTGGTGTTTGTTAAGTGTGTGGTTGTTGATCCTAGTAAAGTGGATGCCGTGTTGAAATGAGAATCCTTGAAGTCAGTGAATGAAGTGAAAAGTTTTATAGGATTGGTTGGCTACTACAAGATATTCATTAAAGGGTTCTCTTATATTTCTATGCCTTTGACCAAGTTGATCAAGAAAGATCAATCATTTATATGGATTGACAAGTGTGAAGTTGTTTTTCAAGAGTTGAAGGCAAAATTGACTACAACACAAGCCCTTCATACACAGTGTATATAGATGCTTCCCTCAAGGTTTGGGTTTTTTTGTTGATGTAAGAAGGAAAGTTTGTTGCATATATGCTTTGAGACAGTTGAGGTCTCATGAATAGAATTATCCAACTTATGACTTGGAACTTGCCGTTGTGGTGTTTGCATTGAAGATTTGGAGGCATTATCTGTATGGAGCTCAGTTTGAAGTTTTAGGTGATCAGAAGCGCTTGAAGTATTTGTTTGATCAGAAAGAATTGAATAACAGACAACACAAATAGATGGAGTTCCTGAAGGATTATGATTTTGAAATAAAGTATCACCCTAATAAGGCCAATATTGTGGCCAATGCTTTAAGTCAGAAATCTGTTCATGTTTTCTGTTTGAGCTTGAATGAGCACTATTGGTTGGAACGCTTGAGGGATATCCATATTGTTCCGGATCAGAAGAACATGATTACTTTGATTGCAGTATAGGGTGAATAGGCTTTTATCCAATGTTTAGGAACCCGGACCAGACCGGAAACCGCGAACCGGTCGGAACACCGGTCCAAGTTAAGGAGAAGCCGGGTTCCGAGTTGACCCCAACTCAGCTCGGCCCACTCGGCCTGACCCGGACGAGTTGCTGAGTCACAGAGTCTTGGTTTTATTTTTTTTTTTTTTTTAAAAAAAAGTCGCTTGAAATTCGGATCGACGATGAGAAAAGAGAAAGGAGAAGGAGGAGAGAGAGAGATCCAGTCGAGAGCTTTTGAAGAGATCCAGGGCATTTTGCAACACTTGATGCCTAAAAGCAACATAAGATTCAAAGTTAGCAAGAGTCACCAAGTTCTTGCCATCGAATTGTTGTCGACTCGTCAGAGCCTGTGCTTTGATCAGATAGGATCACCTATTGATTCCAGATCCAGAGTCGCCCCAGGTGCTAGAAGGATTTCCTCGCGCCGGCCAAGTCTAATCCCCCATTCTTGTCGGATTTGTCTTAGTGAAAGAGAGTTGCAATGGAGAGAGAAAGTGATCGACCAAAACATATAAGGAAGGGAGTAAGGGAGGAAAGAGAGAATGAAGGTACAACTCATGCATGTGATCTCTTTTAAGCCACGCAACCTATCAAGCTATCACAATCTTTTGTCAAGTTTTGGTACTTTGTTGACCAAAAAAAGTTTTGGTACTTCAAACGAGCCTATGATTTCTTTTTATCAATATAATATGGTGCACATCTTCCCACATTTAACCATAAAATATTTTTTATTATTCAAATATAAATATATTTACCTATTTTAATTAAATTCTATTTTTTAATTAATACCAGTTTGACTCTGGTCTGACCCACTGACCCTTGATTCAGTACCCTCACCGGTTCAGTGACCGGTCTGAGTTTCAGAACCTTGCTTTTATCATAATCTCATAGATGCTCAGATGGAAGATAATTAGTTAAGGAGGATTCGAGAAGAGTTAGAAGAAGGAAAGGTTCAAGATTATGACATTAAAGGTGCAGATATCTTAAGATACAAGAAGAGAAATTGTATTCTTAATGATGATGAGATTAAAATAACCATGCTAGAAGAGGCTCATTGGAGTTGGTATACCACATATAACGAAATTACCAAGATGTATAATGATTTAAAGCGACAGTATTGGTGGCTGAAGATGAAGAGAAAAGAGACTAATTTTGTGTTGAAATGTTTTGAACTGTCAAAAGGTGAAGATTGAGCACCAGAGACCACTTGGACTACTTCATAATTTGGATATCCCTAAATGGAAATGTAGTAGTATTTCCATGGATTTTATCATGGTTTTACCACCAATCCAAGCCATTCATGATGCTATTTGGGTGATTAAGGATCAACCGATCAAGTCAGCACACTTTTTGATATTAAAGAGGACTACTCTTTGGAGAGGTTGGCCGAGTTATATATTAAGCAAATTGTTCATATGTATGAGGTGCCAAAGAGTATATTATATTGGATTGAGATCCTAGGTTCACTTTGAACTTCTGGAAGTCCCTACAGGAGGTTTTGGGTACAAAGTTGAAGTACAGTATTGCATATCACCCTCAAACAGATAGTCAGATTGAGAGAACTATTTAGACACTTGAGGATATGTTGAGATTCTGCACCATTGAGTTCCCTGGTAGTTGGATAAGCACTTGCCATTGGCAGAATTTGCATACATTAATAGCTACCATTCCCATATTTAGATGGCACCTTTTGCGGCTTTATATGGTCGAAAGTACAGATCACTATTGTGTTGGACCGAATTGGAGGACCATTATTGGTAAACCAAACATCAAGGAAGATTGAAATGACACGATAAAAATTGTTGATCGCTCAAAGCTGACAAAAGAGTTATGTGGATTGCCAGAGGAGACCATTGGAGTTTAGTGTGGGATATCATTTTTTCTCTAAAGATTACACTTATTACAGGCATTAGGAGGTCTATTAAAGAAAAGAAGTTGACTCCCTGTTTCATTGGGCCTTATGAGATCTTGGAGCGGATTAAACCTGTTGCTTATCGGATCTCTTTGCCTCCACACTTGTCTAATGTGCATGACGTTTTCCACATGTCACAGTATAAGAAGTATCATCCAGACCCATCTCATGTCATTGAGGTTGAGAAAATCGCTTGTGAAAGCCTTTTGGAAGGGTATAACACCCGGAGATGCAACTTGGGAGACTGAAGAAAGGATGCATTGTGATTTTTCCAACTTGTTTGCTTAGGTATGTAATCGTGCTTATTTTGATTGAATTATTGTGTTTTGGTTGTGTGTTTGTTCCTCAATTGAATCAAATTTTTGAGTCAAAATTCTAATTAGGTAGGGAGAATTGTAACATTCTACTTTTTTTTATTAGGATTTAATTACAATTAAAAAACAATTAATCATGATAAATGAATATATAATGTAATTATTGAATTAAAAGGGTTTTCTAAAATATGATTTATAATAGTGAAATAAATTATTGGAATATAGATGTAGAAATAACAATATTTTAATATTATTTTTATTGATAATATTATTTATAAAAAACTAAAAACAAAAATAATATTATTAGAAAGTACTCCTTCCGGTCCTTATTATAAGGCACCAACTAACAATTCACACAAACCAATAAAAAAAGTTAAAGTTAATAAAGTTGTTCTACAATTTAAGTAATTTCCAATATTACCCGTACTAGTTGTACTAAACTCTAATATTATATTAATATTACTCTCACCCACTACCCCTATTAATGATGGGCATACATGGAAACAAACAATTAATGCTCCTTGGAAACAAGCAAGTGCCTTATAAAAAGGACCAAATGCATTTGTTAGTTGGTGCCTTATAATAAAGAGCAGAGGGAGTAAAAAGAATATATATATATATATATTATATATAAGAGGTCTTGAATTCTAAAGTACTGGTGCATGCATGTGACGTTGGGCAAGGGACATTATTAAAAAATCGAAAAAGAAAAAAATAAATATACTTCTTTTGGTCCTTATTATAAGGCACTTGCTTATTTCCAATGAGCATTAATATTTTTTCCATGTCTGCCCATAATGAATAAGGGTAGTGGATGAGAGTAATAATTAATATAATATTAGAGTTTAGTGCAATTAGTAAGAGTAATATTGGAAATTACTTAGATTCTAGGACAACTTTATTGACTTTAACTACTTTTATTGGTTTGTGAGAAAAGTTAGTTGGTGCCTTGTAATAAGGACCAGAGGGAGTATGTAATGTTAGTTCTCGGTGTTTTGATGATTACAAATTTTGGATTATTGAATTAAGTAATCTATGCCTAAGTTATGGGTTGCTCGAGCAGGAGTTAGTTCATGCCCGAGCATACTCGATGTAATGAATCGTTTGAGGTGTTTCAGAAAGGCTACTCGTCAAGGAACCTAATGCCCAAGCATAACTTAACAGTTGGACCAGGAATGCTCGAGCAGAGTAACTGGCGTGCCCAAGCATCATGGGTTGATTGCAAAGTTCAGAGGAAACATGCCTGAGCAGAGTGTAAGTAATGCTCGAGCAAAGGTAAGTAGTATGCTCGAGCAGTAACAATATATTCTTCACTTTTTGTCTCTGAGTGACTTGTGCCCGAGCATGATTATGACATGCTCGAGCAGTATGCTCGAGCAAAGGAAAAGCAATGCTTGAGCAATATCGCTAAGTCTCTTAGTCTTCGCCTTTGTATGCCTTATGCCCGAGCATTGTCTCTGGGATGCTCGAGCATTGGCGACGCTGGCTCAGAATGATGCCCGAGCATGAAGTCTTAATTGCTCGAGCATTAGTGATAGTTGATGGTTTTAAAAGCTTCATTCTAGGCATGCTCGAGCAAGTATAGTTAAGTGCTCGAGCAAGGTGCTCGAGCAGTAGCTCGATGTTGCTCGAGTAGTAACTCAATTTTCTATTCTTTCAATGTATTTTTTCTACTGGTTGCTCGAGCATGATCATCCTTTGTTCAATAAAACGAGAAGTTTTAAATTCAAATCCCTTGGGTTATCTTCAATCCTTCTCCTATCTCACCAAAAGTTATTTAGACTAAATACTAATCATCATTTTGAGTGTATTTCAGGTTGTCAACCATTGAAAAACAAGATTATGACAGAAGCATTAAATGCTGAGCCAAAATGAAGTGCGAAAATGACAACTTCCATCTGTGCCCAAGTAAAGCATGTTAGCAACTCACATTCCTCATTCAATGCTCTTTCTTAACGATAAAAAAGAATAAGGAATGTCAAACGACTTTTGCTGACCAAGCAACATTCAAAATTGAGTTTCGCCTCCGTTTGTGTCTAACGAAAAGAATTCATGTCTAAACGGATTAATGGGCAAGGACTCCATCAATGTCTTCCACAACGATCATCAATGCTCCACCTATAAATATTAGAAGCATTGAATTCATCAACCACCAAAACGCTATGCATTCAATTCGAATTTATTACAATATACTGTTTCATTAACTTCGCTAATGTCTTCGGATATTTCTGTTTACTTCAGTGTTTATCTTTTATCTACTTGTGAGGAGTTTCTAAACACTTATTTGATTATTTGATTTGTAAAATCTTAAGGTTGTGGAACCTTAAGTGTGTGTGTACAATTACAGCTTGTAAAGGGGAGTGAGTCCTAGTGAGAGGATCATCCGAGTACAGTGTGTAATTATAATTGTCTTAGAAAGATAGTGGAAATCCTAGGTGTTCTAGGGACTGGACGTAAGTCGAAGAGTTAGACCTGTTAGATATGATTAGTTTTGATGATATCTTATATAGATGTCATTCTTAAAAGCAAAAAGTTTGAGTAACATAAGTTATCTCCTACATTGACTAACTGCGTATTTAATGTAGATTAGTCCAAGTTGAATTATAGATCAAGAAGGAGATAAGAGATTACGTAAAGAAGAAATTGGAGAAAATGTCAAGTTCAAGAAGAGATATTGAAGAAGGTAGAACTTGCGAGAGAATGATGAAGCCAAGTTAAATTATGAAGAATGATCAAGAGAAGAAAAGAAAGAAAGAAAGAGTTGAGTTATAGAGATTCATCAAGAAGAAGATAAGAGTTCACAGCAAAAAGAAATTGCGAGAGGATGTCAAGGAAGCAAGAAGTTAAGTTCAAATTGGGATGTTAAGTTAAAACTAAGAAGTTAAGTTCAAACTGGAAGTTAAGTCCAAAGAAGAAAGAGTTAAATTATGAAGATTGATCAAGATGGGAGATACAAGATGGAAGAACTTGATAAAAGAATGAGAATATCATTATACAAGTTCCAAGATTGATTCTAGAAGTCTCTATGATCAAATGGGAGTTGGAATGGGTCAATTTGGAGTTAAAATACGTAAAAGGGAGCTTCTGGACTGATATAACTCGAGTCATGAGGTTGCAACTCGAGTTAACCACTCTGTTACAGCGTTTCGAGTTTCTGGACTGATATAACTCGAGTTATACTAAGTAACTCGAGTTGTGTAACTCGAGTTATCACTAAAAACTCGAGTTAAGGTGTATATCAGCAACTCTGTTCACCTCTGTTTCGCGTTTCATCTGGCGAGGTCTGGTATTTCAATGATATCTCACAAACCAGGAATCGGCTTGACACGAAACCAGTGGCATATGAAACTAGACATCCAATACGTACTTGGGACAACATTTCAAGTCCAAAGGAGTCCATAGGAGAGAGATATGATTTTAAAAAGTTGAAACACAAATCAACGTCACAGTCCAGACCAACCTTCGGTAATTTGAGTGTATCTCACAAACGGGAAATCCAAATGAGCTGAAATCAGTGCCATTGGAAACTAGACGCCAATACCTTTCCAAAAACATCAAGAACACAGAAAACGAAGATCAATGGAAGGAGTAATGATGTTTTGAAGTTGGTAGTATATTAAGGATGTTGCAATCAGCATTGATTAAGAACAGCCTACATTCATCCTATGATAACCAACGAAATACAACAAGTTTGAGACTGATTCTTCTTGCAATGAAAAGAAGACTTGAAGGGTTTCTCTGAGTATGGAGTGGGTCTCAAGAATGCCGTGACAAGTTGGCCATAATGATTCTCCATAATGGTTGCTAAGGCATCTATGTTCAAGAGCTCGAGATAATTCACCATCACAGCAAAGGATTCCCGAGAATAAGTAAGGGACTCTCGAGAATGGTTCTCGAGAATGCACCAGCAGCTCTCGAGAATGATCGAGACAGAAAGCAACCAGAAGTTTGGAGACAAAGACAACTCGAGTCATTATGAGCAACTCGAGTCATTCGAAGACAGAAAGGAATCAGAACGTTGGCGCACAAACATAACTCGAGTCACGAAGGGTAACTCGAGTTACGAAACTCGAGTTAATACAGACAACTCGAGTTAGTCAAATGTTCAACTCTTCTGTGTTGTTTCGTTCCAAAGAAACTCGAGTTAAGGACGTCAACTCGAGTTAGCTTTGATCTCGATTTTTGAATCATCGACTCGAACATATGAGATTTCGATTGATGCTTGGGTACTCTATATTATTGATTATCACTACTTCTAACCAAGGTTAATCGGTTTGTTAGTGTATTTCGAGATATGTTTAACATATTTTTAAACTTGGAAATACGAAAAGCAAATTCTGTCGAAGCATTAAATCTTTGTTACGAGATATCGAAAATTTGAAAGAAAAAATAAACCTCTGGACAAACAAAAAGCATTTCAGCTCTTCCCAGCACGACATTCCCACCGAGTCTCAACGGACAATTTGAATATAGAATGTCAACGAGGAATAACGGTCGAATATCGAAGCCTACGAAGAAAACGAGCAACGTAATTTCAACGGATATGTTTATTACACACAACGGCTAGTTTACAAAGCTTCTCAACGGTCATTAATGACGATCAACTATAAAAGAAGAAGGATTCAAAATGGAAAAGAGAGACACGAGCTTGCACTATCGAAATCTTTGAAATTCGAATCCAACACCTATCCCATATACTCTCTGTTTCACAATGTCTATATAGTTTTCAATAGAGAGTGTGAATCGATTATGTACCTCAGTGATTATTATTCATCTGCTCTGTGAGAGAGTCTAAACACTTATCTAATTATCAGTTTAGTGATCAAATCTCAAGGTTGTGGAACCTTTGAGAGTGGGTGTATCAATTACAACTTGTAAGGGGGAGTGAGAGAGGATCATCCTTCGTTTGAGTGTGTAATTGTATCCTTACGGTGTGTAAGGGAAGGTATCTCGATAAGAGATTGTGAAGGCTGCACAAGTGCCTGACTAAATTTGTGAGGTTGTAAAGGCTTTCTCTTGTGCCCGGTTAAACAAGGAGATAGTGGTTTGAAAATCTCAAGCGGAGCTTGGGGACTGGACGTAGGTCAAGGATTGGGCCGAACCGGGATAAATCATAGTTTGCATATTCTCTTCCCTAAACTCTTATATTTCCAGCATATATGTTTGAATGACTGACTGTTGCTTTATAAAGTATTTCTGTCATACGAATTGATTTCAGTAAGTTGCGAAAAGATTTTCAAAGTTTCCAAAAGTTTTATCGGACACCCAATTCACCCCCCTCTTGGGTGATAGCCAGGTCTTTCAAGACCGAACCAGGATAATCTCTTGTGTCTTCCTGCTCTTCTCTCTGTCTCTATCTTTGGTGTTCTTGATTACTTAGCGAAAGAATTTTTGTAATCACCTATTCACCCCTAGGTGATATTCCATCTTCATGTATGTTAACTGTTAGTCAACACGTGATGGGGGTGTCATAAATTCCCCTGCCAATCAAAGCCCATCACTTGAGCTAGTGAGCCGGTTTGAATTAATTATTGGAGTAGTGACTTATTTTTTATTTGACTTTTGTAAAAGTAAGATAGAAAAAGTCAGGTTATAAATGTGATATGTATTTGGATTGTCCGTTTGACTTTTGTAGAAGTGAATTTTTTTCTAAACTGATGAGTGTTTGGATTATTATTTCAAAAGTTAGTTGAGAAAAAAAATGATTGAAAAGAGAATGAATTTGATTGAATTATGTGTGTGTGTGGAGAAAAGGAAAATTGTTTTTTTTTTTAAAATCATTAAATGGTGGGGATGTGCAGACCCCACACCATTTAAAAGTGAGTAGTTGCAAGATGTGTCAGGAAAATGTTCAAACGTGTCACTGGCCTCTCCTTCCGTGAGCTTTTGAAATAATGAGTTTTTTTTTTTTGGTAAAAGCCCAATTAAGAAAAGGTCACCACAAACACCCCAGATTGGGGTTTTTCTCTATAGCTCTTCCTACTGGGCTTTTTTGTTGAAAACACTATCCAAACGCTCAAGCCAAACAAGCTTAGTAGCTGTTTCCGTAACGCGATGAAGAGTTCAATTGTTTAAGTAGTAGTGGTTCCTCTATTTTTTTAAGATCTAGAGAAAACTTTGAAGATGAACAAGATATTCAAAATCATTTTTAATCACAAAGTTTTCTTTATGAAAATTGTTCTAAATAATTTTATATTTCTTATGATAGTAATTTCTAGTTGATTAAAGAATATTTTTGAGGTAGCGTTTTAGGCAAGTTTTGAGTTATCAATATATGACTATAGCAATATAGATGATGATTAATAGTTAATTTTAATCGGTTTACTTTTATTATTTAGTTTGTATAAGATTTTATAATGAATTTTCTATAATCATCCTATAAATAATTCTATATTGGACATTTTTAGCCAATTAAATTTGGGCTAAATAGTTTATTTGGACTATTGGAGATATTCTTAAAGTTTTAATCGGTTTAGATTTTTTATTAAAGTGAAGATTTATAATTTAGCAATTTTATGCTCTAAACTTTAATGAAATGAAATTAATGATAATCAATTACTTAAATGAGTTGTTTGGGTTAAGAAAAATATTTGAATTAATGTTAAAATAAATAATTGGAATTTTAGTGTGAAAGTGAAATTTTTGAGTAATTAATTCAAAACTTTAACTTTATAGAATTAAGTGAATGTTCTAATATCTCAAAGAGTTATTATTAGGTATTAAATTGATTGTTGTAAATTGATTATGACTTTTGTTTGAGCTCTTGGATTAAGAGCATTGTGGTAATTCTTCGCTTTGGTGAGAGGTAACCATATTTATCTTGTTGTACATGCTTGTATGATGTTTGTGAGTGCTTTTTAATTATATATATCGAACTATCAATTTGCTATTAGTATGTGATATAGACTATGAAACTATGTTATTAATAACATTGTCTTGTGATACTTATTTTCATTGAGAAATGATTAGTGATATTATATTATATGAATTGGTGTTGATTTATGATATTGGAAATATTCTCTTGATAACTTGGGAATAGATAATGGCATGTGATAATCCATTGTGATTATATTTCTTGAGCATTGATATGAAAGGGAATGTGGATGTGGATTTGATGGGAGGTTATTTAAAGAGGAAATAATGTAGTGGGCTTCCAGGTGTACCTTGGTTAGTCCTTTAGGCCAATTGTGTTTAGTAAGGCCTTGATACCCCACTGATACATTAGAGGGGAATCCATCGTCCGATCTTGTGCTATGTGGATTTTGGCCGGTCCATATCACTTGATTGGTAAGCTTATTGAGTTGAACTGCCAATCATATAAGTGAGTATTAGCCCATGGGTTTAGTCAAAGGAAATAAGGGAGGATACAGAATAAATTCTTGTGTATTGATTTTTGTGCACTCATTTGATAAATATGAGAATGAGATGATGACATTGTGAATAGGTATATATATTTAGTCATATGATATTTTTAATAATGCAATGATTTTATAACTATTCCACTTAACACCTTACAAGAACTTACTCGTATGCCTGATGAGAAGGATTGTTGGTTGTTGAGACATTTGTGTCGCCCCATTGATTTAACATTTTTCCAAGTGATAATTCTTATATGAGTCCATCAAGGAAGACTTTGAAAGTTTAATCTACTTCTGCTAATAGTAGTGCTTCTATCTTTTTGATATACGTTGTTTTATTGTATATTGTCACATTAAGACTCATTCTACATACTCTGATTTATTTTGGAGATTTGATACATTAACTATATACTTTTGTTTCCTCTATGACTGGATTACTCTTGATTATTTTGGGTGGCAGAGGACTTATGACTTATTTTGAACTTGTGAATCCATAACTGGGTCAGATATGAATATTTTGATATATGATGAAGTATTATTCGGTTCAAGAGTTTGGGTTTAGTAGTAAAATTGTGTCCATGATAATACTTTAATGAATGATTTGTCAAACCTTTAATTAATTAATTATTGTTATGAAAATAAAGATAAATCTGGGATAAGAGAGCAAGAGATAAAGAAAGAAAGATGGGAGTAATTCTCAAATGTTTACACAAAGCCTCTATTTATAGATTTTCAGAAGGCTTGCAGGAGAAGCCACTTGCAGGAGAAGCTACTTGCCGAAGAAGCCACTATTAATCAAAACTTGTAGAGGAAGCTTCTTGTTGGCTTGGAGAGGAAGCTTCTGGTTGGCTTGTAGAGGAAGCTAATGGACATCCACATAATTAATATTCATAACACTCCCTTTGGATGTCCATTATGAATGTGCCTCATTAAAAATTTTAACTACGAAAAACCTAGTGCGACAAAAACTTAGCAAAGAAAAAAGTGCATTATTCATTGATACATTGTCCAGTGCTATCTCATTAAAAACCTTTCTAGGAAAACTCAGTGGGACAAAACCTAAACAAGGGAAAAAAAAGTACATCGTGTATCGACTCCCCCTCTTGATGACATCAGTGTTACTTCCTCTGATGACAATATTACTTCCAATGTCTGCGTGTTAGTGAAGAACTATATTTGCTAATAAGCAAGATACGTTAGTGCTCCTATAACACTAAATTATGGTACTTCAGGACCAAGTAATTCTTCTTCAACTTCTTTGCTAATTACTCAAGGTTGGAATTGTTCTTTATCCGCCTGCAAATACCTTATAATCATTGAGGCACATAATGGATGTGACTTATCCATATAAAATCTCTCTAAGACCTTCTTTGTATAAATTTCTTGATATACAAAAATCCTAGGTATTCAATCTGTAATCCAAGACAAAATTTTGGGGACCCAAGTATTTTATTTCAAATTCTTTCTTCAAATAATTAATTGCCTTTTGAAGCTCATCTGGAGTTCCAATGATGTTGATATCATCAACAAAAATAGCAATTATAGCAAATTCATTTCTAGATCTTTTCATAAAAATGCATGGGCATATTGGGTCATTTTTGTACCCTTCTTTCAACAAATATTCCTTGAGACAATTATACAACATGTGCCCTAATTGCTTCAAGCCATACAAAGACTTATTTAACTTAATTAAATATTGTTCTCGAGAATTTGAATTAGATGCTTCTGGCACCTTGAGTCCTTCAATGACTTTTATATAAATATCATTGTCAAGTGAGCCATACAAATAGGCAATCACGACATCCATCAAAAGCAAATCAAGTAGTCCTTCATTTTCTTCTAAGCTAATCAAATAACGAAAAGTAGTTGCATCCACTACTAGTGAATGTAACATCCCAAATTTTGGGATTTGAAATTGGAATATTTTATGGGAATTAAATTATGAAATTTGGCTTAAAATAATTATGTGAATAATTATTTGAAGTTTAGACTTTTTTTTTTCCTAAATTTATTTTGGGAAAAAATGATTAAAATAAGGAATATTTTAAGGCCAAAAGAAATGTAATTGAGGAAGCGAATCCTTAAATGGAATTAAGGATTTAATTTTAATAATTATCCAATAAATTGCAAAACAGTCTTGAAAAAAATCAAATGGGTTAATTTTAGTGTTTACCCAATACATACATACATACATATATTGTCTTAAAAGCCCATCTATTTTCCTATCCTCTTGGCCCATACGTTTTGCACGCTATCCATTAATTCATTAAAACCTCATTCAGCCCAACACGTTAACAATAGGAAGCCATGCCATTTAAACTGAATCATACCAATATTAAAGTCTCAAGCCCATTATCCTATTAGTTTAGCTTTGCCAAAACACAAGCAGCAGAAGCACGTATCACCCACGTTAGCACAGCACTGAACCAAGTGCCTTTTTCGGTTAAGCAAAAACTTGTACTATGGGTGAAAGATCATTTCGTTTTTGCTACTCCTGAAATCTGCTTTCACCTAGAAACCCTAGGTTCCTCTAGTTTATATATACCCATTGCTCCTCTTCGTTCATTAATACAAAGAGCAGCAGAGAGGGAGAGAGAGAGAGCGCGTTCGAGGAGTGTGTGTGTTTGCTCTGCTTCATCCAACCAAAAACAGAGGTATATTTTAGCTCTTCTTCTTCTAGTTTTCTATGATTTTTCCAACCTAAGTTTACTTCTGTCTATGCGTTGGGAAACTCATGAATCAGTACATGAATCCCCTGCTCAATGAATATTAAAACAGGGGTAGTTCCTAAGTATAAGTGTGTGTGTAGCTATTTATGTCATGTAGTGTGAAAGATTAAAACATTAGAAAAAGAAAATATAACTTGCTGTCAAACTATATACTTACATGCTTGTTGATCATATATGTATAAATAATGAAGACTTGCTAATATATGAATGTACGTGTGTGTTTTAAGTACTGATAGATAGAGATATATATATATATATATCAGTTTCGGTACTGTTCATGAAATGATAAAAGAAAGCTTGCTGTCATCGTTTGGATATATATATATGTGTGTTACTGCGTTTGTAAAGAACGAGGAGAAGTTTAGACTTTTTTTCTTTTCTTTTTTTGTTTCTGCGATACTCATGCTGCTGTGTCTTGCGTCTCTGTTTCGCTGATTGCCACTACCTTTTTTTTTTTTAATATATGTATAACTTAGGTTTCCCATGTTGTAATCTCTTAGTCCATCCCCATGTTTTTTTTTGTAATCTCTTAGTCCATCTTTATTGCTTCGTGGGCCGCGTATTCAACACTTTCTCTCAATGAATTGGGCCATAGGAAGTATATCTTCATTCTTTTATTTTCATTACCCTCGCCAATATGAGTTGGCATAGATGGTAAGGGATCGGGATTAGCGCTTGGGTGGGTCGTGGGTTGATCCTCTGTCGTCATTTGGGGACTCGCTTTGGTAAGCGATCTCGTAAGTCCGTAAGTCTTCATAGGCCGGTTGATCCGTCTTGCTGAGTGAGACGATGTCGAACCCCTCCAAAACTTTTCAGTATCAAAAAAAAAAAAAAAAAAATATTCATTACCCTGGGCCCACGTCATCTAATATGCAGATGAGTCCAAATTTTCCTCATTTGAAATATGTAAACTATGAGTTTAGGTGAGAGAATTGCTTTTATCTTTTAGCAATGGGTGGTCCACGTTAGTTGTTTTATTACGTACATATGCATGTATGAAACCCAAAACTTGTCATATAAATATACATATATATATATATTTAAGGCTGATGTTTAGTGATTGTAGAACCCAAAGTTGTTGTTCCATATACACTGCACATGAACCTAAAGCCTTGATGTTATAAATATATATAAATGTATATATGTATGTACGTAAAACATAATAAAGCATATTTTCATGGTGTTATTTATTAAATTTTTGATTTAGAGAGTTGATGAATGTATTGGAAAAGCTTCTAGGAATTTAAAATAATTGTAGGAGAGATAATAATGAAAGAAATAAAATAAATAAGTAATTGTTATTATTATTAATAGGAAAGGAAATAAGTAATAAAATAGATAAATAATAATATTATTTATTAGTAAAAAGGGAATAAATAATAAATGGAGTTATTAATTAATGATAACTAAAAAGGGTATAATAGTAAGGGAATAAGGGAATTTTTAGGGGTTAATCCATTTTTTATCCTCTAAAAATTAGTTCGCATATTTAATTACGTTGCGACGCGGTTAAGTGACTAATGACAATGATAAACGTTTATAGAATTTCATAGACGCCTCGAACAATCCCAACACCTATCGGACAGAAATTTAAGGATTCAAGCTCGAGGTGGGTAACTGTAATCTTGTTAGCATGTATGTATGTGTTCATGTATTAGCTGATCATGTTTGATAGATGATTTACATGTTATGTTTTTCCTAGTTATGGATTGAGGCTGCGTGTCTCATAGGGTTGCGTGTCCTAATAAGTGGCATGCGGTCCCGTTAAGTCGCTAACTTGATTTACGGTGCGACTTGTTTACTTGTAAATACTTCTATGTTCAACATGTGCTATATTATCATTTATGCTTCATATCTGTTCATGAGATTAACTGTTACCCCTGAGGTTCATTCATTTGAACACCAGACCGTATTAAGGAAACAGGAAGTGGATCGGGCACGAGGGGAAAGGCGCATCAGTAAGGATTACTGAAGAAGTTTATCTTTTATCATTCAGGACTATTAGTCTAAACGTTTATATTTTGTCTTAACATTTTGGATTACTGTATTAAATCCCCCCTATGGGATAGATATCGCTCGCGAAAAATTTATCCTCGCGTTTTCAATATTTTCAAATTAAGTTATTTTATGAAATTTTTATTCCGCATTTAAGTCGTCCAAACTATTCTATGCTTGTGCGCTTATACTCTGATAGTAGTTAGATAAATGCCTTGTACAAGAGAGGGTGTTTACAGTGAATACGTTTCTTCAAAATCAATGCCAGGTTTTTGTGTAAAGCCTTGGGTTACAAGACGTGCCTTATATCTTGTAATTTCACCATTTAATTTTCATTTCTTTTTCTTACAAATACCCATTTGTATCCAACTGGCTTTACATATTCAGGTGTATGGGCTACAGGTCCATATACGTTTCGTTTTGCTAGTGATTTTAGTTTTGCATTAATAGCATCTTTACATAGGGGCCAATCCTTTCGCTGTTGGCACTCACTAATGGATTTTGGCTCATAATCCTCATTATCATTCATTACATTATATGCTATATGATAAGCAAAGATGTCATCAACATTAACTTCATTTCAGTCTTATCGGATACCATTCATAACATAATTTATTGAGATCTCATTATTTTCACATATTTAAGGTACTCGAGTCTCTTCTGGGACTACAATATTCTCTTACGGAGATATCTATACTGGAGATAATAACTCTTCAGGAGATGACTCTTATGGAGCTACTAACTTTTCTTGATTATCTTCGACTTGACCATCTATATTCTTAGCTCCTTTTCTCTTTCGAGGATTTTTATCTTTGGAACCGATGGGCCTACCACGCTTCAGGCGTGCTTTAAATTCATTTATAATAGGTCATCCTTCAAGGACATTAATTTAAATAGGAGCATTAGTAGCTGGGACATGTGACTTTGTCACTTTCTTTGGGTCAGTAAATAGTTCTGGCATTCAATTAACTAAATTCTGCAAATGGATTCTCTTTTGAACTTCCAGTTCACATTCTCTTGTACTAGGATCAAAATGAGTCAATGATAATTCATTCCAGCTAATCTATTTACCCAACTACTTATTTTCTCCCCCTCATGTTAGGAAAACAATGTCAAATCACAATTGACTAATCATGCAGTATAAGTCTCCTAAATCCATTTGTTTCTTTTAGAAACATCATTCTGTTTTATTTAGAGACAAACAAGAAGAAGGAGGTCCTTACACAACATTTATCCATCTATGTGCATTGTGGTGGAATATTGCACATTCAAAGCTTTTAAGATGGAATTAATCTGGCTCTTGACCAAAAGCCAATTTTACGAAGAGAATTTTGTTGGATTATATAAATGCTGCAATAATAAAATATGCCAACATAAGAATTTTGTTCTCATAAGCATTGAATACATGATTTTTGAATCGTATAATCTGGAAATTATGCGCTTAATTTATTCAAACATTATTGCAAACTTCAGGTTGCAAACATTCTTACAAACTTCAGGTTGCAAGCTAATAATCTCACATGTAACCATCTTATAGATGCATCTTTCAAATTTATATGGTTTGCATGCTATTTCAAGGGGCCCATATAATTCTGTTTGATATATTTCTAGAGATCCATTTCTAATCATGACTAATAATATTCTCATAGTCAATTCTATTTTGAGAACAAGCAGCACATAATAATTCTTAAATAATATGTTGGCTATTTATGAAGAATCTTCAGGTTCTTCAATGGATAATACATGATCTTATTTGCATTATATATATGACTCAGATGATCAAAAAGTCATACCAATAATAAATTTGTTTGGATCAGTAAATTTCTGGTTTATTGTAACATATGTCTCAACAAATAATAAACATTTCAATATTCTAACATCCATTTTGGGAGATCTATTAAACTTTGTTTGAGAAGTATATAACTTTTCAAAAATTAGCTTACAGTTGTATTCTAACAATCTCCCCTCAAGTGTTAATTATACAAACATACTTTTTTTATAACTGTATTTCAAAATTACTTTCAAACTCTTTAAAGTTTGAAAGAAAAATCTATGTTAGTTCTTCAGGAACTACTATATAATATCATATCACTAGATAATCTCATTACTCATTAATAATATACTTTAATTTTCTTATATATGCCGCCACATATGAAGATATTCATGATCAAAATAACTTAAAATCACACAGATTTAGAATCACACATATGAAAATTCTCCAATAGAAAATTCTTATGACAATAGATTTATGAGATTTGATTCAATAAATGTAAATAAGAATAATTTTTAATAATAACAAAAATTAAACATATTACCCTTTGGGCTTATTTTGTATTTGTCTTGGCTTCAAAATAAATCTAAACATATTTCTCTGCAGTTCTTTGCCTCTTTAACATCTCATTGGAAGCATTAGCAAACATTTGATTTGCTATATTTGTGAACTTCTGGTTTACAATTACAATCCCTTAAATTATTCTTTGTAAACTTCTGGTTTACAACAAATTTCTAATTTCATTTATTATTTGTAAACTTCTGATTTACAATAACATGTGTTTTCTATATGATATCCATTTCTGTAGATATCTTTAAAACTCAATAAGTGTCTTTTATACAGTATTAGCTCTTTCGGAGCCTTCCGTCAAATTTATACTACCATATATAGTTTGAACATTAGCCTCACATTATAAAGTTGGGCAAAATATGCTAATTAGTCCTCAAGACTATTAACCTTTAGACTTATTACCCTTGAGTTGCATAAGTCTCTGCAAGTTATTTGTCTTCAGGATGATAACTAAAAACTCTTTGTATCATTCAATATTTGATACACTAAACCTTCAAGGCCTCAATATTATTAACAATCCAATGCCACTTTCTTGTTCATCCTTTATCTTTGGGTGTGCACAAGTTCCTATACCTCTTTTGTGGGTATAGAAGATTGAAGGATCAAATATCTCATAAATTGTAATACTATGTAAATAGTTACGTATCATTGTGCAATCATATGTCACCGTTACTGTGCAAATAATAAATTACTGTACAATCACATGTTACCGTTACTGTGCAAATAGTAACATTGCGTGAAATACATTTCTGATAGATTTGAAGATCCTATATTAGATCTCAAAACCTTATAAACCATTGATTTTTTTTTCATAATCATATAAAATCATATCATAATATATTAAAATAAATATGTACATATTGGAGAGTGAGATATCATAGTGATATGATAAATTTTCAGCATATTTATTATGCCCAATAGTTTCCCTTTTGTGGCTCTTATCAATAATATTTCTCTACTTCATGTGGGAATTTGAATCATCATAATTACAATCTTGATTATGCCCAAGACTGTAGACATGCTTACACTCATATCTACTGCCATAATTAGATTCATTTGTTACTTCATTCACTTCTGGGAATGAAGTCAAGCCTGTTAGACGAGATTCATGATATTTGCAACAAAAACACATTGTTTTGTTTGGCCACATAGGGTCAAGAAATTAATTCAACATATTTCTTAAAACCTTCACAATTTTGCTAGTGTATGAGCAAATTAAATATACCGATTTACAATACGTTTTTGGAAGAACAATCATCTTTTGGTGGTAATACAATTCCTTTAATTTGTTTTAAAGAACAAGAGGGTCTTATAAGGCCAAAAAAAATACAATTTTGATGCTTCATGAGCCACAAATTTATATTTCATAATACAATAAAAAGGAATTTATGAAATATAAAGCACAATATAGTAACATAAATAATAATAAATTCATAAAGACAATAAATAATCCATAAAGTATGATATTATAACAAAAATTAAAGTCTCATGGCTTCAGGCCATTTAATTCTTATGACTATAGGTCATTTAGTTCTCATAATGATAAATTAAATTTATATGGCTTCTGGCCATATTATATCAAAATAAGAAATTAAAATAATATGATTTATGGTCATATAATTTCAGAATAATAAATTAGAGGTGTATGGCTTCCGGTCATACAAAATAACAATATTAATAATATAAAAGAACTCGGACAAGATACAAAGCATCATATTTTATTTATCGGAAATTAAACATGAAAAAAAAATGAACTAAGAACGGAAGTAGTCCTTATCAGGACTTAGTTCATCAGTAGGAGAAGAATATGATAATGCAAGATATAAATAAAACATTACAACTGGTATAAATTGTAAATAACAACATAAAAAATAAATAACAATAATCTTCAATCTTAACCATGGAACCTGATGTATAAAATAATCGGTAAAATTATCTCCTTAATTCCATATATTGGCTAAAATTATCCCAAATTGATAAAATGAACATATAATGAAATCATTAAAAAGATGATGAGAAAATCATACATTCGTTAGAGTTTTCTTGCTGATAACGTGTTATGAAAATAAAGATAAATCTAGGATAAGAGAGCAAGAGATAAAGAGAGAAAGATGAGAGTAATTATTATTTACTTGTGTATCTCAAATGTTTACACAAAGCTTCTATTTATAGATTTTCAGAAGGTTTGTTGGAGAAACTACTTGCAGGAGAAGCTAATTGCAGGAGAAGCCACTATTAATCAAAACTTGTAGATGAAGCTCATTGTTGGCTTGGAGAGAAAGCTTCTTATTGGCTTGTAGAGAAAGCTAATGGACATCTACATAATTAATATTCATAACAATTATTGTGTTAAGGATATGATTTTCCATTTTCCATAGTGCATTGATAAAAAAAGATTTAAAAGGGCAATGGTAGTGGGACTGTTCTCTCCGTGAGACTCTGTTAGGGTTTTACCCTCTTTGAAATCGTTAGCGTGGTGCTCTCGGCCTAGTGTTGTGAAGGTTTATAGTGACGCGGGAAGCTGGAACTCAACGGCAGCTAGCCAAGGAACAATGGGTCGTGGCGATTGGGTATTCGGCTTCAATGGAGAAGGGAATAGGAACGAGGCGACTTGGATTGCAAATTGATTGGAAAGGTACTATCAAACACAAGAATCAATCTTGGTAGGGGTGGACCCAGAAAATTATAGAAGGACGACACAATTGAGGGGATATTCGGGGTTTGGGGGGCGCCCGAATTTTTTTTTAAAAGGAAAGTTTTAAATGCATTAAAAAATAAAAGAATATAAACAAAAAAAAAATGTCAAAAAAATATTTATGAAATCAAGTGAATACTGATGACGTAATAAGAGAGACAATTATTTTACAAACCTGTCATTTAGAAAAGCAAGGCTAAATACTGTTAGAAATAAATGCAGCTATATAAATTACAATGAAGGGTGTGCACTCAATAAGTTCAAGTACATATATTTTAATAACAAAAGTATATTACGATAAAAATAATTACAATGTCATCCTTATAGGCCTTATTTTTTGGAATTTCATCATAATTGCCTTATTATCAATGCTATCAAATACATCTTTTTCAATATAAGGTACTAAACAATCATTCAACCATCCATCCCTCATCCGATTACAAAGTACAGTCTTGATGTGTTAAGGGTGTGCACTTAATTTAAGGGAGGACGATCATTCAAACATGTATTAATTATTATTTTTATTTTATTTTTATTTTTAAAAAAGTTTCCCAAATTCAAGGGGGGCACTTGCCCCTCAATCTACTATGTAGGTCTGCCAATGAGTCTTGGGACGGTAATGGATTTGGTGACAGTAGCTTGGAGAGTACTCGAAGTTGATGTAAAGATGATTGGGTTTAATTTAGGGTTTAGTTGTAAATTGGCCAACGAAGTGTTATACTAGGAGCATCTGACACAAAAATGTTTTGAAGGTATCAAAAATACCAATGAACAATTGAAAGGGAGCAAAAATACTAATGAAGAAATAAATTTTGATGAAAGTAGCATAATCCCCGTTTTGGTCTATTCAGCTGAAGTTTTAAATTCTTCATTGGTATTTTTGCTCCCTTTCAATTGTTCATTGGTATTTTTGATACCTTCAAAACATTTTTGTATCAGATGTTTCTAGCGTTACACTTCGTTGGCCAATCTGCACCTTAACCCTTGAATTTATTTACTTTTACCTTTAAGGTCTCGAGGAAAATAAGGTGTTGAAAGAAAACCATGGGTTGGTACAAGAAAGTTTTGATGAGGTAAAGGAATTTAGAAGGGGGAAAAGAAAGGAATAAAAGATTTTGAAAAGCGAGAGAAGACAATATGACCGAGAGAAAGTGAATTGTTTGAGAGGAAAAAAATGAAACGATGACTCTTGATAAAGAATAAAAAAATGTTTATTTTACCTTTAAAAGTAATTAATTTAAAATGAAAAAGAAAAATATATTTTTTAGAAAAATATCTTCAGATGAAGTTTGAACTTGTCCAAAATATTGTTCAGTCAAATTTAAATTTGTTTAAAATATTTTCCTGCCAAATTTAAATTTGTCTAAGAGATTCTCTTGTCAAATTTGAATTTATTGGATAAGTTTAAATTGAGATAGACGTAGAGAAACCTCTGGTGCCAGTATTCTTTCATTTCCATTTGTGCTAAGCGTATTTTGGTACTTTCCTAATGCATATATGAGCACAAAATTGATAATAATAATTACAGATTCAATTCCTGATTCATAAAGCATGACCATTTTTTTTTGGTATAATAAAGCATGACCTTAAATTCATATAAAAGTTTTCTAACATGATGTTTTCTATGCAATACCACTTATATGGGCCCTAATAATGCTATAAAAAAGCCCAACTGCATTCTTAAAGCCCTGAATTTCATGATTTTCTCTGTTCCTATGTTTTTCATTCCATTTAGGCTCTAAAGCCCTTTTCATCATCATTTTGCCGGGCATACGGGCCTTCTATTAATACCTTGATCTGAGACCAACAACTATTGAGAGTAAGTGGAAATGAACTTGCTCTCCCTTAACTACGTTCTCGGTTCGAGGTGTGGAAATGAAGAAAATGGTGTTGGGAGTTCTTTCCTCATAACCGTGGGCTTGACGCAGGGTGAAATTTGGATTAGTCTGAACTGAAGGTTTCGGTGAACCAAGTGGATACCAAAAAAAAAAAACATTAAATGGAGAGAAAGTGAAGAGAGATTAACGGTGACATTGTGGGGTCTCAAATTGGCCTGAGGTAACTGCCATCATGTAATCATTGAGTCAAATTGCCTGGCTCTAGTGGAAGCTTTGCGAAAGGATAAGTTGGGAGGTGAAGATCTAGAAGGTATCATCTATGAAATCCTGCAGTTGATGCACCAGGATTGGGACTTGCACCCTGTTTGGTGTAGACGTGAAGCGAACGAAGTCGCCAAGAAGGCTCTATCATCCATGGAAGGACTTACCTATTTTACTGAACCCCTTACATTAGTCGGCGACTTAGTAAGGAGGGAAACTCGAATTTTTATGACCCCTTAATTTTTTAGGGTTAAGGTGCATATTTGCGTAGAAAATTTCCGTTCATGAGTAATGTTGTCTTGAAAATGTTTTTTAATGGTATGTGGTAAAATTGTTAGGTCTTCAAACTTCTAAGGTGACATTGAACTTGAAAAAACTTCTAGAGCAATATTGCTCTCTTCAGTAAATACTTCTAGGTCAAATTTGCTCTTTAACCCAATTTTCTATGTATTGTTTTCACTACTAGAAGATATAGATTTTACTCCCCGAAAAAAGTTCATTTTTCAAAAAAGGAAGTAAAAAATAAAGACGATCAGACTGGTGTAATTCTATGCATTATCTATGGAGATTTGGCAACCATTTTACATAATACGGATGCCAATAGCTGCGCTTTGGCGTCTTTTTACAGTGGGATATGTCAAAAGCTGGGTTTTGGCGTTAGTTTACAGTGGGTAATGAATAAGATTGAAGAGAGTAATAAATTATCATGCTCACAATAGTTTTCCTTGCATCTAAATATATATCCTGTAATTTAGTTGATTATGATTTTGTCTTCAACTACTAACATGGTTTCTCTTCAACTATTATAAGAACACAAACAAACAAACAAACAAAATACATATTAATTTTTCCAAAAATCTAAAATCATTAAGCTATCTTGAGTCTTCCAAGCTTTTGTTCTCTCATAGAATACAAATAACATCAATAATTGATTTACTTTGGAGACTATTAATCCATGATTATATTAAGAGTAAATACCCTTTTGGATCCCTGGAAAAAAACACGGACCCCATTTTGGTCCCTCACACAAAGAAATGCCTTTTTAGTCCCTGAAAAGGACGAATAATGGTCGATTGGTGAACATTTTGGTCCTCACAAAATTTTCAAAAAGCCCTTTTTAGTCCATAAAAAAGTCTCATTTTAGTCCCTAGGGACGAAAATGGGAATACGTGTTTTTTGTTAGGACCCAAAAGGGTATTTACTCTTATATTAAATTGAAATGTTATATAAACAAGAAACTAAACAAATCCAACAAAACTGGGGTGGGGGGGTTCGGTCCACTGCAGTGGACCGTTCACTGCCCCCCAAGGCAATGAACCCTGCCTTTTTTTTTTTTTGGCAAAGACACCCCATGCAGGGGGCAGTGTATGGTCCACTGCAGTGGACCATAGCTGCCCCCAACAAAACTAACCTATTGATGACGATGAAGACGAAAAAATGGAAAAATCAGCACCTCCATGTATAAGTCTGAAGTCTTGCTCGGTTCAAACATGAGACGGGGGAGAAAAAGCAAAACCGCCTAACCAACTGATCTAAGAGATTTACTTGTTTGTTTTGCGAAATTTATTTTATTTATATTAAAATTTTCAAACACTAAATCCCTAAATACAATTCGAGCGCCCCATTTTCATTTTCAGTCCGGCGGCACCTCTTTCGTTTTCAGTCCCCGTGCGAATTTTCTCTTTCCCTCCATGCAAAACTTTAGCCCTAAATAATCTCCCTTCACCTCTCTCAAGTTCAACAAGCCCATATGTTAAATCTCCCATGCGAAAATTTTCCCCATTTGGATTATTTCTATCCCGTTCAAAATCCCTAAAACTCCACTGTCTATTGCGTATGTGAAGGTGTGACTGCGAGCAAGAAGTGCAAGCCGCTGATCCCATAGTATTGCCGAACTGGTAAGATACATATATAATTTCGGCCCTCTAAGTTTCCTGTTGCTGAATATGTTTGGTCCAATATTTTCCCCTATTATTTCCTTCCTTCCTTCATTTCGTTTTGTTTTTCTTTTTTATTGTCTGCAATTGTATGCTGTGAAATTGATATTACTGGTAAGCATTGTTAGAGGCAATACATGTAATTCAAAAATTGAATCACAATACCCTCTCAAATTTCAACTATCGGCTCAACAGATGGTAATTTCCCCCCTTAGTTCAAGGAATCACATATCAGCATCATCGAAACAATGCATAGACATCGGAATGACAGTCTCGTAAATAGATCAGATAAATCAATCCAATTGCTAATGCACACTTAAACACGTCAAGCAGAATGACTCATTTTTTACATGCTTACATGTCTATTCATGATTTGTTTGGTTTCCTTGTTTTTTAAGGTTGAGTTTAATTAAGAATGTCTTCATCAAAATACAATTTTGTTGGGTGTTAATAGATGGGCATACCAGGTAGCATTTGATGACATTTTGCGAATGTCCCAAAGTTTGATGGTCTGATCTTTACCATTTGAAATGAAATAGCGTCCATATATGTGATCCCCTGAAGGTGTCCCGTCAAAACTCCTGCTAGCTTGCCTTTATTATTTAAGCAACATCGATCCCATACCTAAATTAAACTTCTCTTTTAGAATGGGTCAATTAAAAATACAAAAAAGGGCAAAAATAAACTTGTTACCTTTGGACTAAGGGATGATAACGAAATAAAAAATAATAATTAGAAATCTAATAAATAAGGTGGCTCGTTTATTAGATTGTTGGACATACCTTGCAGAAAGAATCATCACTTCCAGAGTAAATTAAAAAGGTGGCTCGTTTCATCAGCAAAACATACTGTATTGACATTACACTACAACATAAAAAATAAAAATAAAAATAAATCGAACGTTAGAACCTCCTTTAGTAAATATTTCTTTTCCATTGTAATCACTATATAAGGTAAAAATTTCCTCATTGGAAAAAAAAGGAGTAGATGGTGGACATCCATCCATTGGGTCTGAAACAGTTTTGGTTTTGCATGTGTGTGTCTGAATGTTTTTCTATTAACTCAAGATCAATATTTAATCATATAAGCAAGCGAATAATATCAACTTTTGTTATAGTCATTTAAAACCTAAGTTAAACAAATGAAGTGTTTGTGCCCAGTAACATTACCGAGTGTGCTAAAATTCGTAGAGACAGCTTATTTGCTTCAATGTCAAATACATATATAGAATCACCACTAGTTCCAGCAGCTAACTCTCTCCCATTAGTTGAAAACTTCACAGAAAACATTCCAAAAGAGTATCCTCCATAATCATTTGAAGAAAAATCCAAACTGTCATGAATCTCCTGCATGCCAATTGCCATAAGAATTGGAACACATTATTTATGATAACAGTACTATTCTTTTTCCCTAACATTCAGCAGTACTGATTGGCGCAAATCTGTAATGCTTTGACTTTGTAATCTTTGATGCTGAAATTGTGTTTGAGATTGATTGAAATTTTGATATGATGCTTCTAATTTATTAATCATAGATATAGCTTGAACAGCAGGATATAATTCTTGCTTCTTAGAATGGAAGTCCCAGAACATCGAAGATGGATGTATAACAGAATTAATCCGAGTACTAAATGGGTGACGGAAGAGTTTGAGCAAGGTGTTGATGAGTTTCTTGCATACGTATATCAATCACCTTATTCTCAAAAATGGGGAGAGCTTAGGTGTCCATGTGTGAAATGTAAAAGTAGGTATTATCTAAAGTTTGATGAGGTGAAGGTGCACCTTTATAAGAAGGGTTTCATGCCGGACTATTATGTATGGACTAGTCATGGTGAAACACGGGAAGAAAATCATCAGTCCATGTCTCCAATACTAGGTGGCCTACATTCCCCACAGGGGGGATTTGAAGCTTAAGATGAACATATTGGTTCTTCTGCCACATCTCCTTCTGTCAACTCTACGGTGGATCCAGAAATGCAAATGGAGATGACTCAAATGAAAGAAGAAGTTGCAAGCTTGAAACAAAAGAACTACATGATTATGTCAGCATTGCAAGCACTTGGAATTCACTTACCTAATCTCTCCTAACCCTCCCGCCAATGATGAGGCTCCCCTGCTACCAATGCAAATGAAGACACTGAAAATGATAGTTAAATATTTTCATTGTTGTTGTAAAAACTAACTTGGTGACTATTCATATCTATTTGCCCTTTTAGTTACTTTAAATTGTGACATTTATATGAACATGTGCTTTGAACTTGTTTAGTTTTCTATCTATATGAGCATGCTTATTTTCTCGTTTCAGTGCATTTTAATTATATATATAAAAAAAATGCCTAAAAAAACGTAGATGTTTTTCCTTAAAAAAACGTAAATGAGAACGTACAAGTGAAAATTTGCTCAAATTACCCACGAAATTTACCCGTGGAATTCCGTCCCAGATTATCCATGGATGTGGGAAAATTCTATCCTAGCTCTCCCACAGAAATCCGTCCCAGACCGCCCATAGAATGTTTCCGTGGCTAATTATTGACGGATTAATTTTGTCCCTAATCCGTCAGTGATTTTTCGACGGAATAATATTCCGTCGGTAATATGATCAGCCACGGCATTTTCACCGACGCTTTTTGTTTCGTTAGAAATTCCATTGGAAATTATTTACCGACGGAATTCCGTGGGTAATCTGTCGGTAAATGGAATAACCCACGAAATTCTGTGGGTAATATGCTTTTTTTTTTGTAGTGTACTATGCTCAGAGCAGAGAATCAAAGACAGTCCTTGAAGGCCAGGGCCTAAAATGCCGGGGGTAAGAAAAACATATGCTTTTTCTGTTTTTTTTTTCTCAAAGAAATATAATTAGTAAATTATAAAAATTCTAATTCTAATTTAACGAGATACATATTGTCAACATTAAAATGTCTAAACAACACGCATCATGCAATAAACAAACACAGTCACTAAGTCATAATAAAAGGTAAACTATTGTCCACAGATCACAATTACAAATAATTAATTAGAAGACTTAACAAAATTAAACTACTTATTATAAATATGTCTTGAAAAGTGTAAGTAGTCAACAAAATAAACAACAAAGATATGAACAAAATAATCACTAGAAAATAAGTCAAAAAATATAAAATTAGTAAGAAATATTATGAAATAAGAAATATCTTTTATAAGTTTTTAATTTATAGGATTCTTAATACAAGATGTTATTATGAAACTTAATTCTAAAAAATATAATAATAACTAAATATTTACAATATCATTAACAAAGTATAAAAAATCAATCATGTTATTATCATATATATACATATATTTTTTTAAAAAGGGCCTAAAAGGGCATGGCTGGCTCTTTTAGGCTCGTTTTCACTTTTCAGGAAAAAATTTTAAGCCCGGTAAATCCAGTGTCTAAAAGGGTCGGCCTAACGAGCTCCGCTTGTTTTCCTGGCTCTAACTACCCTTCTCTGGAAAGTGGAATTTCAGACTTTTGTCCTCACTCTACCTTAGGCAAGTGGTGCAACAATTTGCAAGATATCCGATTCCTCTGCCTCAAGTCCTTGATATCATGGTAGTTAAAAACGCATTTTAAATTGTGAAAGCGCCGTGTTTACGTTTTTTTCCAGCAAAATGTGTAACATTGCAGTCAAAAACGGAAACAGAGTGAAATCGCCAAAAATGCTGACTTTAAACGCAAAAACGCCTCGTTTTTTAATAAAGCGAAAAAAATTGCCCTGTCTCCAATCTCCATCTCCAGAGTCTTTCATTGAATCATTTCTATTGGCGAAAAAAGAAACTCCTGAGGCAGAGGCGCACGGTGCTCTACTGTCTCGATTCTTGAGTTCAAGCTTCACCGAAGCAGTCGAGCCTTCACTAGAGCAGAATGAGGCCCCACCGAAGCAGATCGAGTTTCAGTAGAGCTCCAGCTATGTTCGGCTGTCGTGAGTTCTCCTCTGTTGTTGCAGATTGAAGGAGATAGACAAAAGAGAAGGTGTTTCCGGTGAAGAAGAAGAAGGATCCGGTCCGTTCTCATCTGCGGCGCTGTGAAGAAGAAGAAGAGAAGAAGGATCTGGTTTGTTCTCATCTGCGGCACTATGAAGAAGAAGAAGAGAAGGAAATCAGAGGAATGAGAAAGAAGAACAAGTCGGTAATTAATCATTGTTCTTATTCTTTATGAAAAAAAAAGTGAATGAATGATAATTAAGGGAAAATTACGCACAGGTCCCAAGGAGCAGACATAATTGCAGTTAGGTCCCTTCAAATGACAAAATTATCTGTGTAATTATTTCATATTAGTAAAAGTCTTTATCGCCCATTTAGCATAAAAAACGCGCCTAAACCATTTACAACAAGAAATTCTATATTTACAACAGGAAATTCCTATTTTAACAACAATATTTTAAAACGTGTATTTTTTCAATTCTGAGGTTCAGAAGCCATTTACAACAAGAAATTCTATATTTACAACAGGAAATTCCTATTTTAGCAACAAGTTTTGAAAACATGGATTCTGTCATTTTTGAGGTCCAGAGGCTATTTACAACAAGAAGTTCTATATTTACAACAGGAAATTCCTATTTTAGCAACAAATTTTGAAAACCTGGATTCTATCATTTCTGAGGTCCAGAGGCTATTTACAACAAGAAGTTCTATATTTACAACAGGAAATTCCTATTTTAGCAACAAATTTTGAAAACCTGGATTCTATCATTTCTGAGGTCCAGAGGCTATTTACAACAACAAATTCTATACTAACAATAGAAAAATCCTATTTTAGCAACAAGTTTTGAAAACCTGGATTCTGTCATTTCTGAGGTCCAAAGGCTATTTACAACAACAAATTCTATATTTACAACAGAAAAATCCTATTTTAGCAACAAGTTTTGAAAACTTTTGCAGATTCCCCAATCAGAAGCTTGAGTGTGCCATTATCTTCCACAAAGGTATACCCATCGAAAGGGAACATGCCGAGAAGAAGGCTGGCTTGCGTGGCGGCGTTTCCAACGAGGGAGATAAGGGTAGAAAGCGTGAAACCTTAGAATCGGCGGCGCTCAGACCGATGGTAGGTTCTCTATTGTTGAGGGCGGGATGCGCAAAAAAACCGGGGAGAAGGGGTTTCCGAACCACGGAGTTGCAATGAGTAAAGAAATCGAAATAGGAAAAAGAGAGTGCTCGGATCGACGGCGCCTTCGATTAGAACTCGACCCCTCATCGAGACGGCGACAACCTTTGTTCAGATCGACGGTTGGCTTCCACAGACAAAGGAAATTTGGGGGAGCTGCGATCTAGTTCAGAATCGGCTGGTTTCCTTTTTTATGCACTATGGGCAAAAAAGTAATTTTATGTTTACAAATAATTACACAGAAGTCCCTAGGGACTTCTGTGTAATTTTGTCATTGAAGGGACCTAAGTGTAATTATCTCTAGTCCTTGGGACCTGTGTGTAATTTTCCCGATAATTAATTAGTGTACTAGCAGATAGAG
The DNA here is from genome assembly GCA_019022615.1 of Acacia melanoxylon. Taxonomy (NCBI): domain Eukaryota; kingdom Viridiplantae; phylum Streptophyta; class Magnoliopsida; order Fabales; family Fabaceae; genus Acacia; species Acacia melanoxylon. The sequence goes on from JAFJYJ010000010.1 coordinate 11,847,402, forward strand.
GTATCACGACTCACGAGGAAGAAAAGAAAGGTGATGGAAATTAAATTTAATAATAATTAAAAAAAAAAGTCCACAATGAAGAAGACGGAAGCTTGCCTCCCACTTTCCATTTTTTTATTATATACTTCCATCCAGGTAGGGGTAAGCAAATCCAAACCGAAACCGAAAACTGAACCGACTATTTTGGTTTTCGGTTTGTTCGGTTTGGTTATTTCGGTTTTCGGTTTCGGTTCGGTTGTTAATTTGGGTTTATTTCGGTCTTCGGTTTTCGGTTCGGTGTTTGTAAATTTAATTCGGTGTTAACCGAATAACCGAATTATATGTAAAACGACGTCGTTTAGGCATAGCATGTATATTTTTTTTTTCTTTCCTTTCAGACGTTCTAGGCTTCTAGCAAAAAAATAAATGCAGACCTCATCCATCCTTAATCGGCCCAATTCAGTGATTCACAAGTCACAACCCAATTGCCAAAAAACCCTACCCGTCACTCAACCCGTGTATTTTCATCATCATCAGTTCATCACTTTGGATCAAACCTCAAAAGATCAGTTCATCACAACCTCACGGCTCATCCCTAATCGGCGAATCCCAGATTCCATTTCCCAGTATCGCTCACCCTCTCACTCACTTCGCCGTCTCAGAATCTCAGCTCTTCTGACTTTCCGTCGTATTCCTCTCTCACAGTCACACTCACACTCAAAACCCTAAGTTGCCAGTCTCTCTCGCCTCTCACACTCAGTCTCTCAAACTCGGCGTCGGCGATCTTCAGTCTTCACCAGAAGTCCAGAACGGCTTCCACCTCCAAGATCCATTTGTCACAGTGTTGTCTCTCTCATTCTGCTCACTGTGCGTGTGACTGTGAAACAGAGTGAGAGTGCTGGTCCCCGGCTCTGCGAAACGGTTGTCTCTGTTTGCTGGTAATCTCGCTATCTGGTTTTTGGTTTTAGTTCTGCTGTATTTTTTTTATGAATGAGCAGAAGGAAAAATATATTAATGCATCTTTCGGGGCCACTAGCAAGCTAGTAAAATTGGTTTTAATATTCCCCAAGAGTTTATAGATTTGGCCAAAAGTAAATGAAGGAGAGAATTTGATTGTGCTATCTCATCTTTGCAAATAATGAATATCCCTTTGAGGAACAGAAATGATTAAATGATACAAAGCCACGTGCAAATGAAATAAGTTTCTGCTAAAATTCTGAAAATTGCCCTACTAGCAAAAGAAGACCTTGGAAAGTGCTATAGCGTTATGTAGGTGAAGAATTGATGCTATAAATCTATAATCAGTGATCTGTTATTTGCAGATTCTGTTTTCAGTTTTATCATCTCCTATATAAATTCCTAATGTTCTTGTTTATTATTCACTCAGTTGCAAAACTTGTTTGAGGCATACGTCTCAATGAAATTAAAGGTGCATTTTTACATGCAATTCTGATTCTGGTTCTAAAACTTGCGGTTTTATTGTTTGTTTGATATGGTAGTGGTATTTATAGCTCGTACTGGGCCTAGCTAGATGCAATATCCACATGTGGCATTCTTGAGGTTAAGTTTATATATTCATCAATCATTTTTTTTTGGAATTCGCATATTCAGTGTGTGTGTGTGTAACATTTTGCTGAAACTCAAACCTGTGGAAAGATGGGAAAGTGGTATGACGCTTTGGCTGCGAATTGCTGGGGTTTAGCAGTAAGGGCATCTAAGTCTGACTGCTCCTTCTTATAGTTTTCTTGGTGTCTGCTATTTTTGATTGGTGTACTTCCATTCTCATGTGACTCCAACTGAGACTATATATATACACACGAAGCCTTTAATTAATTTAATTAGTTATGGTCTTTTTAAGTTTTGAGCTTCCTATATGGTAATCAACCTGATAATTCACGACACATATATCCAGGGGGGGATTTTGGCTGATGATCATGTGGGCATTTTTATATCTTGTGGTTTTATTGTCTAATTGATTAATATCACTTGACATGCATATCTAAGTGTTTTGCTTGACATGTCCAGCGTTGTTCGAATAGGGCCTTGGAAAGATAACTTGCTGGTACACTGGAGGAAGAGTCCTGCTAGTGTTCTTCGACAGTGGTCAGTGGGCACGGGAATTGGATGACAGAGTAGGAGATGAAGAGAAGCTCTTTGTGTTGATTTATCAATTTTTTTTTCTTTTCAAAATGTTGATTTATCAAGGGTGTAATAGGACAAAGGATCTTGTTGAACTTGCAAAATAAGATGTTCCAAAGCCTTGAATCGGATTTTGTTAAAAAAAGGGATTGGTTATTTTACAGAATTAGCCCAAACAAAAAGGCCCACAAGAAGGCCTAATGAAAGCCCAAAAACCAAATTATATGTAAAACCGAACTGAAATATTTCGGTTAATTCGGTTCGGTTTTTTATCCAGTTCGGTTTCGGTTCGGTGGTGCAAATAGGTGTTTTTCGGTTTTCACCGAAAAACCGAACCAAACACCGAATGCTCAGCCCTACATCCAGGTTAAATAAGCAAATATTATTTCTTTGCTGATCAGCTACACATCTGGCTGATTTACATACCCTTTATTACTTACTTATGCAATAGGAATAACTCCAAGCGCAAATGTATGAAAAAAAAAATGGGGCTATGAATGGTATTTGATGATAATGTTGGATATTTTGATTGATATTACATTGATCAGTATATGTATGGATGATGGTAGGTGTCTTACTTTTCTTAATTTTTTTTTTATATATATGCAGGTAAAAACTATGTTTTGTATTACGATTTTATGTTTTACGATTTTTCATTTTCCTCCCGTTTTTAGGTAAAATCTAAGTTTTAACTACCATGCTTGATATTATCAAGTGGTCAGATAATATATAGTTCAGGTTTATATTATATTGACTGGTAAGGTGTATTTTAGCAACAACCCAATTACTCTAAGCTAGACATTTGGTGGCTTCTGAGGTTTGTTATTTTTGTGGTAACAATGATGAATTATTGGAATACTTGTTCTTATATTGCCTTTTTTCCAGAGCCTGTTAGTTTGGAAGCCTTGTAGGTTTTAGAATGGATGCTTATTCTAATATTGACCTTAATCAATGGATAATAAAGTGGTTATCAAACCATAACGGTTCTAGTAATTTTCTGATTTTTTTGCCTTTTCAATTACTAGAATCGTTATGGAACTAGATTTCTCATGCAAGGACACGAATAATTCCACAGCAAGTCATCAAGGAGGTGCAAGCTAAAACGAGTGATGCTACATCTTTATTGTTGCATCAACAACTTCAGGATAACCAACTCCAAGATGATTATGTCTCATTGCTTACTAGTGCACATCATGATCTATGGAATTCCTCCGTAAAATGGAATGTTACTTTCAATGCTCAAAATCCCAAAAAAAAAAAAAAAAAAACATGGTATCTACATATCAAAGTCTGCTATGCAAATGTTCATGAATGGATATTGTCTCCATAAATTAGACTTGGATTCCTACACTTGCGATGCCGTGACCTTCATTCTCTGACAGAAGTCAACCTTCCAAACCGCTACCCTTTACATTATTAACTTCTTAGGCCATCCCAAATAAAAAAATACTACCTCCGCTCTTAAATATATTACAAAGTTTGTAGTGTAAATTGCACTATAAATTTTGTCATATATCTAGGACTGGAGAGAATACTTACTAAAGACTAAAAATGTCCCTTGGTATCTATCTTACCTTATATGGGATGTGTGCATATTATTTAGATACTTTGTAGTTTTGAATTTTTCATGAATGCATAGTTATATTTCATCAAAAAAAAAAAAAAGTGTTCACTCTTTTTTTCACCGAAAGTGTTTGAATTCTTATCTCTACAAGTATTTTCAATTGGTCCTCTACTTCCTCCAAACATGTCATTTTTCCCTTCAAACCTCTATTATTTTAGAAGATTTACTCATTTTCTATCTCAGTATCCTTTTATATTTCCTTTTCCCTCGCCTAATACGGTTTGATTCTTTGTTCATTTGCTTTATATATGAATTAAGAGAAAACAAAAAAAGATTTTCATTTGCATATTGAGGATGAGCAAAGAATTACGAATAAAAGCTACTCCCTCCAATCCTTAATATACGAGTCAATTGACTATTTTTTAGAGCTATTATAAGAAAGCTAAATAAAGTTCTTAATCATAGTATATGTTGTGCATCATTATATTATAAATTAGTTAATAAGTTGAACAAATTATTTTAAAGAAGAATGATAGATATAAGTATTTTAATATTGTAACACCCCAATTTTCGTAGCATAAATCGTGCCGGTGACACGTAGTTTTATAAAAATTGTCAGAGTTTTGAGGTGCTACAACTCAGCGTGTTGCGAAAACGGAGAGCATGTACTAAAAACAATTTGAACAACAAGTAACTGATATAAAATACTCAGGCATATGCTGATACCCGACGTATACTGATATATTACAAATTTCCCGAAGGAATATTCATGTGATACAATAATACAAAACTTTATAATTACAACTCTTCCATGTAACTATACCCTCTTCAACCAAGCTTTAGGTAGACTTGGGGCATAAAACCTAACTTAGTTAAATCATCTCATTTGGCCAGGCTAGGTAAGGTCTAGTGGAAGTCTCCCCGATGTTAACGGCGACTGATTAACTGAACCACATAGACAACCCTTTCTAGTTTAAGCACCAAATGATATGAAGTAACCTTATTAGATTCATGCCATAAAGTAGGTCCTGTTTGCTTTCTTCAATCTGACCGGTGCCTTCTCTGGGCTCCGTCCATTGGCGTCTTTCCATGGCTTCATCTACTGGTGCCTTCTGTGATCCATGATCCTTCCCTGACTATTAGTTAAGACTGAGGTACAATGCCCATCGGACCTCAGATAACGGTTAACCTCATGTTTATGTAAACAATATATGTATGACAGATATTCATGACAATACAATAGTACAAAATCTCTTTTTCAAAACAATAACAATATTTTAGGCAATAACAAAGCACAGCCCCTGCAGTAAGCATGTTATCCCAGTCTGCACTTTTCACCAGTGCCACGATGGCTTATCGTGTCCTCAGCGCTAGAAAATCTCTAACGGCATTATTAAAACCATAACCCGTATATATTTGAATGTATAAGGAACAATTTAAGACAGAGTCTTAGTATATGAATATAACCATCATATATAAATATACTATAAGCATCAGAGTTAGTGTTACAGTACGTCGCGAACGTACTTTCGTTATTGATCACGGTACGTTGGACGGTCAAATTGTGATCACGGATATCCTATAAGGGTAATATCGCATTTATTAATTCATAATTAATATTCTAATAAATATCTTAGTCTTAAATGACCATTTTACCCCTGGATTAATTATTTTCAACTTAATTCCCTTTTATTTTCGTAAAAACGCTGTTGTACAGCAAGTGGGCTGATTTTTCGCCTAACTTTGAAAAATCATAACTAATTCCACAGAACTCGAAACGAGGATCCGTAAAATTTCTCGGAATCCTTAAGATGTCTAATTTTAAGAAAAAATATTGGTTATTGCCCAGATTTTATGAAAAATTCTCAGTTTTCGTATTTTCATCCTCTGCTCAGAATTTTCCAGAATTTCGTAGCCCATTTTGTAGAATTTTTATCTCCTAGCACAAAACTCAAAATGACATGCTATAGGTATATTTGGAAAGCTCTATATGTCTAATTTTACCATGAATTTTACTCAGAATTTTAGCATAGCATCTTCAACATAAGATACCAGCGTTTTTGAAATAGCTTTCAGAAATCGCTAACCGACAAATTTTCGCCAGAGCTTCGCTACTTTGATTATAATCTTCCAAAAATTTTGCTATAACTTCTTCTTCATAATTTTTTTTGAAATAAATCTAATTTTAACCATAAAAACATGAAAACAAAACTATAATTGGAAGATTATGAATCAAAACAACAATTTAACTAAAAACTCAAAACTAGAAATTTGAAGAACTTACCTAGAAATTTGCTCCTTCTTTCCCAAAGCTTCTCACTCTCACTTTCTCTCCATATTTCTGCTACTCTAAGCTTGTTATTGCTTTGTGAATTGGTGAGGAATTATGAAGACACTAACCCCCTATTTATAGTAAAATATGAGTTAACTACCTAACATCTTTAATTCAATTCTAACCTTTGGATTTAAACTAAGTAAAGAAGTCTTAATCTCACCCATTCACCCTTCAAAAACTGCCACCTCCTCTCTTTCTTTCTACTTCATCCTTTTTTCACCCCAAATACTTATTTAGTTAGGTGCAAGTTGGTGTTTTTATTCAAGATCCATTTCCACTTTTGTAATTACAATTTTATGACTTGATTTATGGTCTTTTTAAACTTTTAAATCACTCAAGTATGAATCACAAAAGTGTATGAAAATTACTTTGGAGATAACCAAGTTCAAGCTTAAATTGTGCTTGTTCATAATATCTACTTATATTTGTTCTATGATCAATGGATTTCAAGATATAATTTATTTTCTATCGGTTCTCATTTACTTGTGTCTTAAATTTATCTTAATGGTTTTTATCTTACCATTAATTAATTTAGCCACTTAATACCTTTATTACCTATGCTTGCATCATCATTTACCATTAAGTCTTCTTGCAATTTATGATTGATTAAGACATGTTTAGGTTTAATATCTAGATTTTATTTTGCTTCAACTTTTTCTCTTCTTGAATCCGTGCCTTCCCTTTAATTTAGCTTTGAATTTGCATTTCATTTACATCTCAAATATGTCTTAATCATGCAAGCCTTAAAAATTCTCCTATTTTAATGCTTGATTGTGATGTTTAATTGTTAATTATAATTTAAAATTTTTATCCCCTCTCACCTCTTGCATGAACCGAAATTCACTCTCCCATTTACTCTTGGATTTGTGTTTTATTTGTCTCACAAATACCATGGAAAAACTCTCTCATTGGTTGATTTAATTGACACAAGGATTAAGCTTTATGAAATCCATTCTTAAGAGATTAGCTTTATTTATTTAATCCAAGCCTTTGGTTTTGGGTTGGACAAATCTAAACACTATTAGTGATATTTGTTAATGATTTAGGATTAAGAATTAATACAATTACTTAGCCTTTTTAATTAGTAATTTTCACCACTTTAAATAATTAAAGGGAGAATTAATTAATCTTCGATTAATATTGTTAATATAGTGTTTTAGGGTTTATTAGGACTAATTGTATTTATTTGATAGGTTAATACATTAGTCTTGATGATTAAAAACTCCTTGTGTACTAATCTTGGCCTTTAGATATCATTTGGATATTAATTAAGTGGATATATTCTTAATTATGACCTTTTAAAATTAATTATTAATTTATTTCGAAATTTACAAAAATATCTCAATTATTGCAAATTTAATTATCCAATATATAATTGTTGCTAATTTTCTCTAATTGATTTGGGCCTCCTCTGATGATTTTTAATTGCTAAAATGATATAATTAAGATTATACTTAATTATGATAATCTTAGGATATTTTATGATCCCTAATAAGATTTAGAAAATTAAATCTTCAACTATCTTAATTCTAAGAAGAAATTACCTAGAAATAAAATAAGAATAATAAGAAAAATTGAGACCACATATTCACCTATTTTAAATAGGTAATATTCATTCAAAAATAATATTTAAGGTATATTATTCATCTAAATATAATATTTAAGATAAATATTTATTCGGGTATTACAAATATAACTTAATTAGCTTCCCTAGTCTTTAAAAAAATCAACTAGATTTTATATTTAAGGACTGAATGTAGTACTACCTTCGGTCCTAATTATAGAACCAATTTTGTAGTGTAATTTATACTAGAAACTTGGTCTTATAATTAGGACCGGAGAAAACATTAGGTAACATATTAAAATAGATATTATAGTTAAAATTTATACAAATAATACCTATATATCTATTATGCAAAACAGTATTTTGATTAAATTTAATGATAATTTTTTTTTTTTTTTATGTTTGATAAATTTTTTATTTTACTTTCCAGTGGTGTTGTTCAAATATCAGCAGCTGCTTTTGATTGTTTGGATTGGTATTATACCAAGTAAACTGGTAAAATAGAATGTTGCAAACCATCAAAATAACAACTCTTTGCTTCATGTGAGTATAATGCTCAAAAATTTTCGTACTCTCTATCTATGTTATTGAACTGATCACTAGTTGCAATCTACTTATATAAAATTGCAAACCATGACCCATATCCCAATCAATCATTGGTTTTCATCTCTCAATCCATTCTTCCTTTTTTTTTTTAATCAAGTCTATCCTTAATGAATTAGGGTCTAAGGCCATATGGGACATAAATGAAGATATCGAAATGTGTAAGTATGTGCAAAATACCCCTTTGTTTGAAAGAAGGGAGTTACAACTGTTGGAGTGCTTCTATATATATATATAAAAAAGTACTTTTTGCATTTTTGCTAAGCATAGTTATCCTCTTTTCAGAGACAATTCTATTCAATTTGCATTTAAGCACTAAATGTGAATACCTTTTTAGTGAAGATTCAAACCTTAATTCGTCATATTGTGAGAGACTAATCCTTTTAACTAAATCTACCATGTAGGTATAATAAGTGTACAATACATATTGCATGAGAACATAAGACACAATCAGCTAACTTCTCTACACCCAAGTTTCTTCTTCTCTTCCCTATTTTTCTCTCCGTATATAGTCCAGTTTCAAGTTTCAAGTACTCAAAAGCCCCATGGGCCTTGTAAAATTCAAGATAAGAAGGCAAGGGACTTTACACTCCTAAACTTTTAGGTATTCAAACTTTCATATGTTAGTTTTAAGTTTTAACAACAAGAAAAAAAGGAATAGGAGCAAGGGAGGTCTTATGGCTATGAAAATTGACCTTAAGAAGGCGTATGATAAAATCCGCTGGGATTTTTTAAAACAAGTTCTTATTGAGGTTGGGTTTGAGAAGAGTTTTATTTATCTCATTATACACTGTGTGTCTTCGGTTTCCTATAATGTGATTTGGAATGGTAGCCAAACTAAATTATTTTGCCCACAAAGGGGTCTTCATCAAGGAGATCCAATCTCCCCCTTGTTGTTTGTTCTTTGTATGGACAAATTGTCTCACTTAATTTGTGATGCTGTTGAGAACGGTAGTTGGAAGCCTATTGTTACGTCTAAACAGGGTCCGAAAGTGTCCCACCTAATGTTTGCTGATGATTTATTATTATTTGGTGTTGGTTCTGAGGCGTGAGCAGTGTGTATGATAAAGTGTTTGGAGGCCTTTTCTAATGCCTCTGGAGGCAAGGTTAATCCGTCTAAGTCTTCCCTTTTCTTCTCCCTAAGGGTATCAGATTCTTCTAAGGAGAGAATCAAAGATTTAACTCAAATGAAGGTTTCTTGCGAGATTGGCAAGTACCTTGGTTTTCCTGTTTCTAGAAATAGGAAGAAGAAAGATACGTTTAATTATATTATTGAGCATGTTCACTAAAAGTTGTCGGCTTGGAAAGCTAATTGCCTCTCTACAGCTGGTCGTATTACCTTAGCCAAATCGGTTCTGAGCACCATTCCTTTATACCTTATGCAAGTTGCCAAAATCCCCCAGAGTATCTGTATTCAAGTGGAGCGACTATAGAGAAATTTTATTTGGGGTCATGATGAGTCCCAACATAAATCCCATCCAGTGGGTTGGGATTCCATTACTAGACCTAAAGATTTTGGTGGTCTTGGATTTAGGAAACTTTCTTCCTTTAACCAAGCATGTGGAGCAAAACTAGCTTGGAAATTAACAGTTGGCACCAATGGCTTATGGGCTGATATCCTTCAGAGACGTTATATGTTGAGAGATGGTGATTCCTATTTGTCTTATCAACTTGGGGATTCTAGTATTTGGCGGTATATCACTTCTCATAGGGAGATCATTGATAAGGGGGCCAAATGGAAAATTCGTAATGGCCAAATGGTGAGCTTCTTTAATGATCCTTGGTTGATGAATAGTTGTGGAATTAGTCAATTCTGCAAAAGACCGCTCTCTGCTAAGGAGGCTAATTCTCATGTAGTGGATTAGATTCAGGATGGTTTATGGGACTATTCGAGGCTAGCTGACTGTGTCTTACCCAGTATTATCCAGAGATTAGCATTAGTGCTTCCCCTAGGGCAGATTCCGGGCATGACATTTTGGTTTGGGGTGCTTCAAATGATGGGGTTTTTTCTATAAAAAGCGCCTATTTTTTGATTGAAGCAAACCCTCCTCATCTAAGATTCAATCTATCTAAGGCCATTTGGAATTGGAAAGGTGCGGAGAGGATTAAAGTCTTCATGTGGATGGTTGTCTTAAATAAATTGCCAACTAACGCCAGAAGAAGTTGCTAGGCTCAATCTTCGGCTTTCTATACTGCTTGTGACATTGGAGTGGAGGATACTCTACACATCCTAAGAGATTGTCCTTTCGCTTCTCGGATGTGGATCTCATTAATTTCCCTAAGGTATGTGTCTTCCTTCTTTTCTGCTAAACTAAGAGATTGGTTTGCTTTGAATCTCAAGCATAGTTTGGGCAGAAATGTGGGGTCTAGTTGGCATATTATATTTGGTGTTGGAATCTGAAACTCTAGAATTGGAGGAATTTGTCCATTTTTGAACCTGGTTTCTTAAGGCCTCCTATCCCGGTGGCAATTATTCTGCACTCTTGGAGGAGTTTTGCCTTAAATCTAGATTTGATCCTATCTGTATTTGTTTCTTTGTAGCATACTCTCCCATCTGTTTCTTGGGGTAGATCTCTTGAGACTTGGGTCAAAATAAATGTTGATGGTGCCGTGTCTTTAAGGTCTTCTCTAGCAGGATGTGGTGTTGTCTTGCGTAACTGTCATGGTGAGTAGATTGCTGGTTTTGCTAAGAGTATTGGTATATGTAATTCATACACAGTGGAAGAATGGGTGATTTTTGAGGGTTTAAATTTAGCTAGCTTGGGATTTTGGATTCAAAAGGATTGTGTTGGAATCTGATGCAAGTGAGTTTGTCATTAGGCTTTTAAACTTTGATCCGCATTCCAGAAGTCTCTTATCGGTTCGTATTAATGAATTGTTGGGCAGGGATTGGTTTGTGGTTATCCACCATGTGCATAGAGATTGTAATGGGATTGAAGATTCTCTTGCTAAGATTGGTATATGTAATCCTTGGTGAGTGCCCTATGTTTTTAAGGGTTTGGGTAGATCAAGAGTGTTTGGGATTAATTTCCCCTATATTGTAATTTCTGTCTTGTAATTTTTGACGTTTTGCCTTCATTTTTATCCCAAAAAAAAAAAAAAGCATGCACTGATATTGAAGTTTAGTATAATTAATAAAAATAATATTGAAGTAATTAGTTATTGGTTAAGATGGTAAGTGGTTTCACCTTGTAAAAAAGAGAACATAACTGAAAAGCGCATTTGTATGGATTGCTTTAACTTTAATGATCTTGGCCTGACAGAGATTAATCTCAAATCCAAAGTGATTTGGAGATATTTTGGGTTCACACAAAAAAAAAGAGTAACCTTGAAAATTACTTAAATTTAATGATTTAAAGTGGATTCATTGATATGTGTAATTGAAACATGAACTTAAATAAGATTTGATATATGTAATTAAGAGATGTAATTAATTATGTAAGAGAATTTTGAGGGGGAAAAAAACAATTATGTAAGATTGTATATAGTTGATGTTAATTTTTTATGCACGTAAAAAATGATGGACCATTTTAAAACATGAACTTAAAAAATATTTTATACATGTAATTAAGAGACGTAATTATGTAATATCCGTGTATGAGAATATTCTTTTAGGTAGTAAATGCAAGCAATAATTAAAAACTATAACTGGTATTTTTAATTTAAAAAAGAAAAAGAAAAAAGAGAGAGCTTTTTTTTTATACACATGAAATAAAAAAAAAAAGAGCTTTTAGAACTAAATATTAGTGGCAACAAACTTACAAATTTAAAATAGCATACAATTAAGTAGAGAATTAAAGCACATGTGAAAAGAAAAAGAAAACATGCAAATGTAGCTCTAATTAAATGCATCATTCTTTAGAGTATTAATATATTGGGCTAATAACTTAATTTGTTGGACTAGACTTTAACTCTATGTTTAAATAGAAAGAAAATTAAGGGAAACCCCTAAAATATATATTAAAAAAACTCTGAAAAATAGTAACTATTTTTTTTAAAAAAAAAACTATTTTTGAATTTTTTTTTCTCAAATATTTTCTTCTCTTTATATTTTCTTCAATTTTTTCTCCATTCAAATACCAGGTTGTAATAGTTAGGGAAGTGGCGGCTATAGAACCATAGAGAGCTACAAAAATCTAAATGAATGTAGACTAATGAGGGGAAAAAAAAAAACCATTGCATTGATAAAAGGGAAAATCCATTTCAGGGCCAAGTAACTAAAATATTGTCAAAAAAGGTATAAAGAAAAGTCACACGTTAGAAAAGGCCTTAGGACCTTTTTGGGTATTATATATTTCAGAAACATTAACAATTATATCAATACAACATTAACAACTAAATTAGTACGCGTTAACAACTATATCTTATCAACTAAATCAGTACACGTTAACAATTATATCAGTACAACATTAATGACTAAATCAATACACGTTAACAACTAGGACCTTTTCTAACATATGACTTTTCTTTAGACCTTTTTTGACAATATCATGATTACTTAGGCCTTGTGGGGGATTTTTCCCTTGATAAAAAGGGTCTACAGATCAGATCATTACATAAAGGCAAGAATGAGAAAGTGCCTCGTGCTATATGTGGAAAAAGGGAAAAAGAAACTGTATATATGTAGCCCTAAATACATCATTCTAAAATATAAAGATATTAGCTTCAGATCCAAGTTTATTGGGCTGTATTTGGTGTTCTCACATTTTGTCAATGAAAAGAAGTGTTGTAGATCGGATTAGTTAAAGGGCAAAGCTCTAGATACTGTATGGACAATAAAAAAGAAAGTGTTGTAGATAAGCACATTTATTATTTAATTGGAGATAATTCTACTTACAGTATTATTGGGTACTAAATTTGACCAACTTTCTCAACAAAAATTCAAATATTATAAGGTAGTAGCCCCTTTCGCTAAATCCAATAAAAGACATGTTGTAATGTAGAAGGGCCTAGCTTGTGCTTGGTATATGCAACTGCATATATAAGCATAGTAAACATCATGTTTCAAACTGTTTATATGAATTTTAAACTGTCATGCTTTACATGAATCAGGAATTGAATATGTAATTATTACTCAATCCTATCATTTTTTATAAGTTACCAATAATTGAATTATATAGATCAAAATGTTCGTTAAAATTTATTAAAGACAATAAATATGTAAAAAGTGCCACTCACTTTTTAAAAACACCATTATTTATAAAGAAGGTGGGTGGGAGAAAGAATGAGTGGGAAAAAGTGAGCAAAAGACATATAATTAATTGAGTGTAAAAATAAAAAGAGTAAATTGGGTATTAAATAAAAAGGGTAATTATTTCTAAGGTTAAATATCATTTTTGCCATGGAAGTTTAGCCTAAGAAGTACTGGTCACCTAGAAGTTTTTTTGTCTCATTTTTGTCCCAAAAGTTTTAAAACATAGCAATTTTCTAATCTATTGATCTTGATCGTTGAATTGTTGCTTTCTTCTTTGTAAACTTCTAGGGTTAAAGTTGCTCCTTAAAAAAAAAAACTTATGGGGCAAATTTGCTCCGTTTTGTTTATGTTAGGGCAAAAATAAGACCAAAAAATATTTAGGGTAACCAATACTCCTTAGGTTAAACTTCCATTACAAAAATAATATTTAACCCTTCTTTCTATTTAGTTTTTTTGGGTTCCTTTTCATACTGACTCACTTAAGTAAAGTGCGTTTATCTAGGCATTTTCTTCCCAATTTGTAGTTTACATGTGGCTTCAAATATAAGAATTGATATATTAGTATTAAATTATTAATAGTAATGGTATCAACTTTTGCGTAAAAATACCAGGTTTTAATTGGAAAAAGAAAAATCTAGGGAAAATTAATTCCTCAATATTTTAATTTCATCTAATTTTAAATTAGGTTCCTGTATTTTTTTTTCATTGGGTCCTTAATTACCTTTTTCTCAATTATATGGGTTAGTCCATGTATTCATAATCTATTACTTGGGATTAATGTAGATGCTAACTAAACTACATGTAAGTTGCTACAAAATAAAAAATAAAAAAGAAATTTTATTTAATATCAACATAAAAATAATATATTATTATATATGCTAATAATTTTCTTCTTGCATCTAAATATAATCCATAATTTGGTTGATTTTGATTTGTTATATTAGATCCATGTAACAAAATTAATCAAGGATATTAGTTTTCCCAAAATCTAATAGTCATATCTCATATGACATTAATTAAATTAAGTTAAACCAAAAATATAAAACCCTCTTTTTCTGGATTAACATATTCAGAGTCTTCCCTCCATTATATTCCTTGCATAGACTTCTCAACAATCTTCCAGTTTCTAATAATTGTGTAACAAGTAATTAATCTAGGGTTAATTAGCAAATCCGTCCCGAAAGTATATGCCCAAGAGCAATGTTACTTTGAATGTTTTTTTAGTCTCAATGTTGTCCCGGAAATATAAAAATGTAGCAATGTTGCCCTTTGCCATTAAAAATTTAATGGTCAACGTCAATTTTTAACGGTTAACGCCAATTTTTTAATGAAAAATGGCGATATTGCTACGTTTTTAGACTTTCGGGTTGATATTGAACCTAAAAAAACTTTTAGGATAACATTGCTCCTAGATATATATTTCCCTATTTAGCCCATTAATCTAAATGACTTTTGCTTTCTTAATCCATTGCAAGAGACATTAATCTTAGACATGTTCAGATTCACAAATGCTTTCTTTCTTCTAAAAAGTTGTTATTTGTTATCACTATTTTAGGTTTACTTTACAATTTTAATTGATTTACGTTATCTTCAACCTCAACCTCAACCTTTATTCTAAATACAAAATTTATATGCAATCACCTCTAACAAAATTCACCTTTGGTGCTTCCGATTCATGACTAAATTGAATTGAAATGGTATGAAAATAAGAGATTTGATTACAAACAGACCCAATTGTTCTTGATGATTGGATAAAGTCAGTGCCTCAACTTTAAGAAGATACAAGCTCTTTCTTTCTAAAATAATTTGCTTTAAGGTTAAGATCATACAAACTGTAATACCCCTAAAATTCCTATTTATCATAAATACTATATTTTGATAAATAATACATATTAAATACAAAGGTGAATATTTGTCTCAAGAAATTATAATCTATTGATTATATTTTCATCCAAATTCCACTTTGGAATTAATTAACGAATGGTTAATTATGAGACATTATTTTGGAGCTATTTAATATGATATAAATAGCACATAAAAAGGTA
This sequence comes from Acacia melanoxylon, assembly GCA_019022615.1. Taxonomy (NCBI): domain Eukaryota; kingdom Viridiplantae; phylum Streptophyta; class Magnoliopsida; order Fabales; family Fabaceae; genus Acacia; species Acacia melanoxylon. The sequence goes on from JAFJYJ010000010.1 coordinate 11,862,825, forward strand.
ATTAATTTATAACCAAAAGGAGGAATGTAATATCCCAAATCTTTGGATTTGGAAATAAGAAATATTTTATGGGAATTTATTATGAAAATTTGGCCTAAATAGTTTTAAAGCTATTTTCTGGATTTTGAGGCCTATTTTCCCAATAATTCAAGGAAAAATAGTTAGAGGATACTTTTTGGTCTAGAAATTTTAGAACCAATATTTTATGACCTAAAGAGTTAATTATGGAAGAAAATCCTTATATGAAATTAGGGATTTTATTTTCCAATAATTATTTAATATTTGCAAATAAATATTAATTGGTAGTTGGATATTGGTAGATATGTATAAGTTGGTATGAATGTTTGGTGTAAGAGTGTTTGGTTTGAGTGTTTGGTTTGAGGGTTTGGTTTGAGTGTTTGGTTAAGGAAGAAATGTAGTTGAAATAGTCTTGAATTTCTTCTATAAATAGAAGACTCTTCTCTTCATATTCTTCACACCAAAATCAGCTCAAAGCATCTGATTTTAAGATTAGAGAGTGAGTAGAGTGAAGTTCTTGGAGCAAGGAAGAAGTAGTAGCAAGGTTCTTCAAGGGTAAGTTCTCTAGTTCTTGAGTTCTAGTTTTAAATTCATAGATAAGTAGTGTTTTGATCTTTAATTTTCCAATATAGTTTTGTTATCATGTTTTTATAGTTAGAAATGGTTTTATTTGAAAAAATTGATGGAGAAAGTAATATAGCAAAAATTTTGGAAGATTATGATCAAAGTAGCGAAGCTCTGGCGAAATTTTGTCGGTTAGCGATTCCTGAAGTCAGGGATAACAATGCCAGTATTTTATATTGAATATGAGGTTCTAAAATTCTGAGCAAATTCATGGTTAAAGTAGACATATAGGGCTTTCCAAATCTACCAAGAGTGTATTATTTCGAGTTTTGTGCTAGGAGCTAAAAATGTCCAATGTTGGGCTACGTTTTCTGGAAATTTTCTGGGCAGATGATGAACACGTGAAAACTGGGAACTGTTCATAAAATCTAGGAAAGAACCAGTATTTTTCCACAAAATTAGACATCCTAAGGATTCCGGGGAATTTTACGGATCCTCGTTTCGAGTTTTCTAGAATTATTTATGAATTTGCAAAGTTAGAAGTAAATCTGGCCATAATGCTGAAAGTAACGTTTTTATTAAATAAAATGTAATGGCAAAATGGTAATAACAAATCCACCAAGGGTAGAAAGGTAAATTAACCTTTTGGATATTATTCTAAGCAATATGGTAATATGTTAGGATATCCGAGGATTCCGGAGTCAGATTTGAAGGACGGACATATTACTATTCATAAATACCTGTATTTATGAATAGTACCGTATACATAAATAGTAAACTACTATTCACACGGAAGGAAGGTACGTTCGCGTACGTAACTTTAACTCGATATGTCTTGTATGCATGTATGAGATGGAATGATTTCATAGAGTCATGGACAAGACTTGGTCTTGGGTCATGCACCGTGGTTAAGACTCGTCTTGAATCACCGTTTATATACATTCGTTTGATACGGGTTATAGTCTTAATAATGCCGTGAGATTGTTTTCCTAGCGAGGACACGAGTGTACATCGTGGCACGGTGGTGCGGACTATTCAAGTATACATGGATTTGTATAGATAACTTTACATGTGCTGTGTGCTATGTACTGTTGTTGTTTTGACATTACATCTGCTGTGTGCTTATGTATTGTTGTAACCTTACATGTGATGTGTGCTATGTATTGGTTAATGCTGAAATGTAATGAATATCTGTCATACATATACTGTTATACTTTTCATATGAGGTTAAGCGTTACCTAAGATTCAATTTGTTTTGAATCTTAGACTTGACTAGAGGTTCGGGGAAAGGAACCAGGGATTTATGAAGGCGTTGTGAATGGAGTCATGAGAAGGAGCATTAATGGACGGAGCCGTGAGGAGGCACGGTAAAAGGAAATGCAGGAAGAAAGTCACAGAACCTACCTTACAACATGAATCTAATAAAGTTACTTCACATCATTTGGTGCTTAAACTAGAAGCGGTCGTCTATGTGGTTCGTCAATCGTCACCCTAGCACGGTGAGACTTCCACTAGACCTACCCGGCCCGGCCAAATGAGATGATTTAACCGAGTTAGGTTCTATGCCCCAAGTCTACTCAAGGCTTGGTGAAGAGGGTATAGTTACATGTAAGAATTGTAATTATAAAGTTTTGTATACCGTATCACATGAACAATCCTTCGGAAATTTATAATATATCAAGTATACGTCGTGCATCGCATATGTCCGAGTATTTTTATATCGCCTACTCAATTGTTCAAATTTTTAGTACATGCTCTCCGTTTCCGCAAAACGCTAAGTCGTAGCACCTCAAAACTCTGATGACTTTTTATAAAACCACGTGTCACCGGCACGATTTATGCTACAGAATTTGGGGTGTTACACAAACAACCGAACAAAAGAGCTTATAAATTACCCAGATTCAAAGTGAGAACCTAGAGGAAACAATACAATTAGCAACTTTAAAAGCAAATTACAGATTAACATATACTTAGCATCTCCGAGTTGAAATGAAAAAGTTTATACCACTCCGTCCTATCCTCTTGAGATCTCCTCTGCGCTAAACATTTTGCTCGAGTTTTTGTGAAGTTACTGAATGAGAATGTAGAGAAGAACTGATGAAAGTAGGATGATTCTTTTATTTACTCAATTTCTCTCTCTAAGGTAACAAACTAGTGTGTTTGGTTGGACAAAGAGCCTCTCAATTGGAAGAACTTGTTCACATTGAAAGCATAAAAAATCAAAGCAAGGTTGATTAACATTGAAGATCATGGATTAAATTGTGGGCATAGGACATCCTAGCTAGATCTTCGTAATTTAATTCAATCGTTTTTATTTAAAATTATTTAATTTAATTTTCTTCATTTTTTATAAAAATCCCATAATTTACATGCATGATCGACTAAGAGTGGGAAGATAAAAAGTATTGTGAATTTCACTTGTATTATTTCTAAAAACAAGAATAAGTGTTTGCATTCTCTACCTAATATAAGTGTCCGAATTCCTTGCATTAGAAAGTTTTGTGTAAGCTTGTTACAAGTGTTTTGATTCTTTGTGATACAAGTGTTCACATTTTTTTCGTTCACTTCAATCTAATCTATCCTTTGTGAGTCCGGGCACAAGCCTCCTATTATAAATGGGACACAAATGAAAATAAAGAAAAGTATAAGTATGTACAAAATATCCTTTATCTAATATGTGTGTGTGGGTGTAACATCTCATTTCCAAAAGCAGTATACTTTTTTTTTTCATCAGAGTAGAGCATCAGAGCGATTGAGTAACTGATACTTATATTCAAAATGTCGTAAGTCTGGCTGATTACAAAAGCGGTACAACGACCGAGAGTTTTCAAAAGTATATAGCAACGAAGAAAGTCTTCACCGAGTCCCTATGCGTGTTGCTTTCCTTTCTCCTCGATTCTCGGTCCTCCTGAACCTGACGCTATATTAAGAGCTGAGGTCCAATGCATACGGACCCCAGGTAACAGTTAACCTCATATTTACATATACAGTATATCAGCATACAAACAAGCATATCCCAACATCATATAAGCCCCCGGCGAGATATGTCACACTTAGCAAACGTTTCACACCTAGCGTCGTTTCACACCAAGCATTTCACACCTAGCAACCGTATCCCGACACCCAAAGAAGCATCATAATAAAGTACAATGAGCATACCACAGAGCTATCAACTACTTCACATAAACATAACATACACCTAGCACATATAAGCATACAATAAATATCGAGTTAGTGTTATCGTACGCGAACGTACCCTTCGTTGACGGAAAATGGTACTTTTTTTGAAAACGGTACTTTTTTGATACGGTGTGAAACGACGACGCGGGCGGTACAACAGCGGTCCGATTATCTAGATATCCTATAAGATAACATTTATCAACTTCTAGTAGTATAACAGGCATTTTAGGTACAAATTACCATTTTGCCCCGAACCCCTAATCGGCGGAATTTCGCCGGAGCTTTTTGTTTTCGCTCTATCTTTCCAGAATTTTGACAGATCTTTTCCCTCATTATATTTTCGAAATATATATCATATTTACCCCTAAATATGATATCTAGACTATCTGGGAATTTTAAAGATAAATCTAGCATTCCTACTATATCTACCGAAAGAAACTACCGAAACTAAAGACCAGAGACCGAAGAACTTACCCCGACTTTGCTCAGACTTTCTCCAGAGCTTCTCTCTCTAAAACATCTCTCTAGGCTGCGTTTTTGGGGTGAAGAAATGAGAAGAGGAGGCTTGCTATTTATAGAAGAAAGGAGGACAAGGTGGGAATTACATAAAAGTTCTTCGGACGGATTTCGACCGTCGGATCGCACTTCGCCATGTGGCACCATCTTGACCTTCCACATGTCCCGCTTATGTCATCCTTCTAAAAGAGGATGATGTCATCTTTGCTGACTTACCGATAAAGTTCCCTGATCGGTGTCCGAATCGTGTAATCTTGACGAATCTCAAAAATCCGAGAACTAGGTTTTGTAGATCCATTCTTTCTCTTTAAAACTACTGGGTTTCATTATATTTTTGATCCCATTAAGGGTATTCCGTTATCTGCCGAAGATTTTCGGATAGACACATCGATTTACGGAAATAACTTCCGATAGAACCAACTTCTTCGCGAAAATCATTGGTTCGTAATATGATCTTATCTAAGTAACCATATCCCTGGTTTGAAAAAAACACGGTGAGTTTTCTATAAGTCACTTTTAGCACTATCTCGCCTTATCTTAATTATCCGCTACTCCTAATTACTTGTTGGTTTTGAAACGACTTCGAGACCGCTCAATCCGAGATAAATTTTTTTGGTTCATAAAAGGTCCAGGTGGTAAAAGACTAAATTTCTATATCTTGAGGTAGAATTTCATTTCTATATGTTCTCATATCTCCCGTTGCTCTTTACCGATTATATTATTATTTTATTCAAAATATCTAGATATTTATTTATTTTTCTTTTATTTTTCATTTATTTTTCTAAGCATAAAATATTTTATTAATATTTTATTATTTATTTAATTATTAATTTCGAATTTTTTTAAATTAATTATTTACTAATTAATTTACTTATATCTTAATCTAAACAATTAGCCACTAATTACTTAATTAGCCACTTACTAATTGTTGATAATTTTCATAATTAGGATTAATTATTATCTCACAACTTTTCAGACCGACGTTGGTATTTTATGTCCATGTAAAATATTAAAAATCATGGGGCCAAAAAAGTGCTTTTAATAATATTTTATTTATGTTTCTCTATTTTTCAAGGAAATAATCCCAAAATTCCTAAAATTGAGACAACATACTTCCTAAGTTTTTGTCAAGTATTTGTTGCCATATGATATTTATCATATATTTTTTAAGCCATTTTATGCCTCATAAATGCATTTTAGGGATTTTAGCTTTTTATTCACCCTAATTTCAATAGAAATTACCTTAGAAAATAAGGTAATTATAACTTATTATTTAAGACCACATATTCACCTATTTCCAATAGGTAATATGTACTAAAATATAATATTCCAGATAAATAATTATCCGGGTATTACAGTTAGGGTTTATTTATTTATTATTATTATTATAGTCAATTCTATTTGAGGGACTAGTTATATTATGAGGGATTAGTCTCCCTCCTAGACCAATAACATGACCAATTATGATCATGTTAAATTCGTATTAAGTTATAGCCAAAAAAAAAAAAAAAAAAAAAGAAGAAGAAGAAAGAAAATTGTATTAAGAACATGACCAATAATGATGTTTCAAGTCCACAAAGCCCAATGGGCTTTGTAAAATTCAGGATAAGAAGGAAAGGGGCTTTACACTCCTAAAACTTTCACTTGCGTGGCACCTCCTTTCCTCTATTATTTTATACTTATAGGCCCTGTTTGATTTGAGGGAAGGGAATAGAAATGAGAATATTGATCACATTGTCATTAATAATAAAAATATTTCTTTTTATTGAGAGTATATTTTTGGAATATTAAAAATTTTCCATAGACAATTTAGTAAAGAGGAGAGAAAAATTTCTCTCTCCCCTCCCTCTCCTTCAAACCAAACAGGCCCTTAATCATAATCACTGTGTTGACCCCAAAAAAAAAAAATCATAATGATTGTGAATTGCTGAAGCTTGTGATTATAATAAACGTTTTTAACTAATTCACATATATAAATTAAAATTATTTGTAAATTTATCATAAAATTTAAGTAGTATACTTATTAATTACATTAAACTCTAACATCATATTAATTTTTATTTTCTCTTCCTACCCTTTTTTTTTTATTATCAAACTTACTATCATATTAAATATATGAATATTCAGGAAAAAAATAATTAATGCCCATTTAAATTATCAAAACATCTTATAAAAATATATAGAAATACCTTTAAAAGATGTATTATAAAAGGAACCGGAGAGAAAAGTCATAAGTAATTTATAATAAAATAATGTTGCATGTATAAACTTCAAAATAGGCTAATAGAAGATACATATTTTTATGTTGAATGATTTGTTAGCCAATTTAGTTCAATTAACTACCAATGCCAACTATCTTTTTTCTACTACCTATATTCCTAACTCTCTCTTTTTTTTCTTTTTTTTAAAAAAAAAAAAAAAAAAAAAAAAACTGAATAGATTAATTCTTAACTCTTTATTTTATAAAGCTTTTGAAATCTAATTTTCAATCAAACATGCATCACATCAGAAACTCATTTATATTATGAAACACTCCTCCCATATGTAGAACCTAAATATAGATTTGATATTGGTTATAATGTAAGATCTATTTCATATATTTATCATTTTTCTAAATCAACCCTATTAACATTTCTTTAACAATAATCAAGTAAGAGATATAATAGAAAAATTAAGAAAGATTATTATGATCTTTTAAAAAAGGGATAAATACCAATTTTGCAATGAAAGTTTTGATTTTGGAGCACCCAGCACCTGAAAGTTTTTTTGGTATCATTTTTGTCTCGGAAGTTTACAAACGTAGCAATCTTGCCCATCGATTGATCTTGACCATTGGATTGATCATTGAAGGTATCATTTTTGCCCGGAAGTTTACAAAAATTTGTTCCTAAAAAAAACTTTTGAGGCAAATTTGCTACTAAAAAAAACTTTCGGGGCATATTTGCTCCTCTTTATAAACTTCCGGGGTAAAAATGATATCAAAAAAACTTCCGGGTGTTGAATGCCCCTTAGTCAATACTTCCGTGGCAAAAATGATATTTAACCCTTAAAAAAATATGTCATATTAAATAAATAAAAAAATATAATCATATTAGATAATTAGGTCTTATATTAATTAATGAACATAGGAGTACAATTAAAATATAAATAAAATAATGAGTGGAAGTTAGAAAAGCATTCTGGACCAAATACATATAACCAATATTAATTTTAATCTATTTTGAATAAATAAATCATCTTTGATATCATCAAAACTTAATAACATATTATACCCTTAGATCTTATATAGTTTATTCTAAATAATAACTTATAACATATAAGTGGCATGTGGCAGAAGCAAGTGTAAGGTTTTAAAATGCAAAAAATTATGAAATACATTTTGGATAATTAAATTAATTATATTCAATGATAAGGGTTGTTACAAACAAATTAAATGATCCCGTGATCACTATATATATATAGAGAGAGAGAGAGGAGCCACCGTTTTAGTCCGTTTTTCTAATCCAATGCCTCCACCTTCCCATGTGATTCATTTCAACCCTATTTCTTTTTATATGCCTCCTTATGTTATTTATAATCATGTCCACACATTTTTATTTAAAGAAAATAAAATAAAATATTCAATCAAATAATAAAAAATGTAGCCTGAACAACCATGTAACATAAGGCAGTTGAAGATATTTAAATAAAAGGAAAATTAGGAAAAAGTCTCGGATTGAAAATTTTACTAGTGATAATACTCTGAATCAAGTACTTTGAGTACAAAATTTATCAGACGCAATAAAATTTTCAATATACACATACAAATAGGGTTAAAGTGCAGATTGACCAGCACAGTGTTATGATGGGAGCAGCTAGTACAAAAAAGTTTTGAAGAGACCAAAAGTATCAATCAAGAATTAAAAATGGGTAACTAGCATAATCAACAATTAAAAACATGTAACTAGCACAATGACGTTAAAATCAAGCTAACGGCCATTTGGTGCAAATTGAATGTTGTGCAGTTGGCTGATGAGAGTGTTAAGGTGACATAGATCTGGTTCTTCGCACAGACTTATCCCTTAGCCTTAGATCTCTACCTCTAACATGCAATTCAAGAACCTTTGTCTCTTCTTCGTCCTCTTCTCCTTCCAGATCCAGCAAGGGAGCAAGAACCTGAGGGCGCTCCAAGTGGGTCGAAAGCGAATATGCCCGTTCAAGAACAACTTGTCCGCCAAGCTCATGGAACCCCAAATAGCCTACCCGTTAGAGCCAAACCTCGTCGAGCATTCATACTCGTAACCCAGAGGGACATAAGGAGTACTATTTTCATAGGAAGAAGAGTGAGCCGGAGACAAGGAAGAAGCAGTAATAGCGAAGTGCATTGGGCTGGTTGGAGCACTGTAGAAAAATCCCTCCTTCACCGAACCTCATTATTATCGATCGTTGGTCTTTTCCACACCACCGCTGGTCGTTTCCCCGTCAGAAAACAGAGACGAAGCTCGAGAAGGCCGTGGAGCAGAGTTTCATCGATTCACCACCATCACCTCCCTCCGTCATCCGACGGTGAGTAGGAGAGCTTGGGACACCATGGGCTTCATACCAAGAGGATCGCACCAAACACTTGGATGCACCTCTAATATCCTTTGCTAGGTCAATATCTACCAACACTGGCTTGTTCCCTATTCTTCTAAGCTTTCATCGGCGAATTTCAAGCAGATCCAATTTTCTTTTTGGCTTTCTTTGATTTGTTTGTGTTGAAAATTCAGCCGCCAAGCTCCATTGAAGATCATCCTAATACCAAACAGCCGTTAGCTTGATTTTAACGTCATTATGCTAGTTATATATTTTTAATTGTTGGTTGTGTTAGTTACTCATTTTTAATTGTTGATTGGTATTTTTGGTCCCTTCAAAACTTTTTTGTGTTAGGTGCTCCTAGCGTAACACTTTGTTAGCTAGAGAGAGAGAGAGAGAGAGAGAGAGAGAGAGAGAGAGAGAGAGAGAGAGGGAGAGAGGGAGAGAGAGAGAGAGAGAGAGAGAGAGAGAGAGAGAGAGAGAGAGAGAGAGAGAGCCACCGCCACCGTTTAGTCCGTTTTTCTAATCCAATTGCCTCAACCTTCCCATGTGATTCATAGAGAGAGAGAGAGAGCCACCGCCACCGTTTAGTCCGTTTTTCTAATCCAATTGCCTCAACCTTCCCATGTGATTCATTTCAACCCTATTTCTTTTTATATGCCTCTTTATGTTATTTATAATCATAACCACACATTTTTATTTAAAGAAAATAAAATAAAATATTCAATCAAATAAATAAATGAAAATTTAGGCTGAACAACTGGTCTATGTAACATAAGGCAATTGCAGATATTTAAATAAAAGGAAAGTTAGTAAAAAGTCTCATATTGAAAATTTTACTAGTGATAATAGCCCGAATCAGGTACTTTGAGTACAAAATTTGCAAAGTATCGATATTTTTTTTTATATAAAAGTTTACCATATCATTTTATCCAATAAATTTTCAATATCATTACATTTCGGTGATGATAAGCACTAGAGTTTATTTTTCTTAATGCTACTCTCGTACGTACGTAGAATCATGATTGAAATTCTATGTAGTATACGTTGAATTTTATTATTTAATTTCTTTTACAATTTGACAAAATGAAATGAACACTATAATTTAATTTGTAGCATTATTAACTCATCAATATATAATTCCTTTTTTATTATACTAGTATATTTTATGAGGTCTAGATTTAGTGGTTGAAGATTTGCAGGCATGCTTAGTCTAAACTTTTTGTCAACTAAAGCTAAAGGAGGTTATAATTAATTAATGTATATATATTATAATTAATGTTTGTATGTTATGTCATAGCCCAACAAAATAATATAATTTAATTTAAAAAATTATAATAATTGGTTTTACAGCATCGGTGGCTAAGAGAAAGCTTTTCCGCCTGGTTGCTTGAGGTGTGAGGTGTCTTGAGATCAGAGGAAACATCATAGCAAAAACTACATAAAATGACCCAAATCTAAACATATTCACTTTCATCAATTTTAGGATTAAAATTATTTTTAAGTATCAAAAGTTATTCTGATTGTACATTTTTGAGAGGGTTATCATTGAATTCCATAAAATCTGTTACCAAAAAATTTAAAATTATGTAACTTCAATTTCGCCAAAATTATAAAGACGGCTTCTCTATTTTCAGAACCTATACCCTAGTCCCAATTTTGACCCAACTAAAAATATATTTTTTAAATATTATATAATATAAGAAAAACTATTTTAATCAAATATTTCAAAAATCTACAAAATATATACCAACAGCAACATTTGCAATTAAGTAGTAAGGATTCGATATTTTTTTAAAGTAAGCTTTTGAGTTTTGAGGCCTAACTCTGTTCAATTTAAATAAATCAATAGTACTAAATAGTGAATATCAAGTAGTTTAATAAATAAAAAATATAAATATAAATAAGATTTTTTTCTTGAAATCAATTAATTTTTAGTATCCTTCTCCATATATATATTTTTTTAAAATTTATGAGTCCTTGATCAAATTTTTTGGAGATCACTTTGTAAACAAACATAAGCTTTAGGGAAAAAGCAAAGTAAAGGTTTATATAGAGAGAGTGTGTGTGTGTGTGTGTTTTTTTTTTAATGAATAGAAAACTCAAAAGAAGGGAAGGGAGGCAAGCAAGTTAAATAAATTTGAAGCATTAGGCAACTTTACACATCAAGAGAGAGAGAGAGTTGTGAAGTTGTATGTTAGGCATCACATGGGAGAGCAGCAATATTATACTAAGACTTGTCTCTCACATGTCCATATCAAAACTCTCCATATTGTCTCATCTTTTCTAGCTCCCACACACCTCTCAGCTAATTCTTATTAATTAATTTACTTTCCCAACACAATACATTAACTTTCACTAATTTTTATTTAATTTGGGAACATCCCTTGAACTTTTGTAATATTTATAATTAAATTCCTAAACTTTCCCATTTTAATTAATAGTAAGTTTCATTTATATGCATTTCTTGTTACTTACGTGAACATAGTTAATTATGACTCTGAATATCTTTATAATAATATAATATATATAAAAGATTGGAGGGGAAATCTTGAATGAAAAATAAGATAACATTTTCAACGAAAAAAAAGAGATAAGATTTGTAAGAGTAAAATAAATTGAAATAAGATAGATTTGTCAGAATGTAAAAATTCAGGGGCGCCCTTGTTAAGTTTTAGAAGTTTTTGGGGTTATTTACAAGTAATTCAGATTTATAGGGACTTCTTGGGATTTCGGTTTTCTTTTTTAATGTTCCAATCATGCCACTCAATCAGCTTTCCCCACACACTCAAACATCTCCATGTTCATGCTCAATTATTAGAGAGATTTTAAACATGCATATGTTTGTTTATTATTAATTCATTTCATAAATTGACGTACGATTTCATTTTAAAATTAGGTCAATTTAGTCCTTAAAATTAGAGAATGCAATAATGCATAAATTACTCCTTCAAAGTAATAAATATTTTGTTCTTTACTCAATTCACTACAACTAGGGTTGTACATCAACCAGACCGGACATGTCATTAACCCCTGGTCTGGTCCGAAAGGTTGATCAGGTTGGACATTCCAGTCCGAAGCTTGGTCCTACCCAAGAAAAAACCTAATGCCTTTCGGGTTGTATAGACTGAGTCAGAAATTAAAAGACCGGGTTAGTGGTCTAGCCAACCAATTTTTTTTTTTCCAGAACCTAGAAACAAATAGAAACCAACTTGCATCTCAAAAGGCTTGCTAGCGTGGAGAGATAATCTCAGCAACAACGTCGCCTATTCGAAATGCAGCACAGAGTGAGAGTGAGAGATCATAGAAACCAAAGATCCAGTCGATAGAAATGAAAATCCAAAAAAAAATCCAGAAATAGAACGATCTGCAGGGCAAACGATTTAGAAGATGAAAACGAAGAAATAAAACAGATGAATGGAAAGCTTTATGAAAAGAAATTGAGGACGATGGCAACCCAGATCGAGTGAAGAGGTCACCGTCGATGAAACCCAGATCTGGAGTGACGAGGTCGCCGTCAACGAGTTAGGCTGAGCATAGGCCGCCGTGGACTCTATCCCGATACCCGATGAACATAGGCCACCATCGATGAGCATAGGCCGTTGTGGCAACTGGTTGAGGAGGAGGAGAAGGCGAGAGCGACTAAGTGAGATGCCGAATCGGAATAGTGGGAGAGCTAGGACAAGTCTGAATATATATATATATATGGGTTTAATGTTTCTGCATTTACTGCAGAAACTTTTTTTCTGCAACACTATATAAAAGTGAGTGGGTCCCATTGTAAAGAAATGAGAGAGAAAATTTTAGTGGGACCCACACACTTTTATGTGAGTGCTGCAGAAAAAAAAAAGTTTCTGTAGTAAATGCAGAAACATTAAACCCTATATATATATATATATATATATATGGGTAGGACTGGGCTCATTGGTCATAGACTCTAGCCTGATACCCGGTCTTACCCAAACTTCAGGTCAGACCCAGTCCTACCCAAATATGTTAGGGTTTTTTCAATTTTTTTTGGGACTGGACCGGGTAGGTCAGGTCAGATCGGGTTTACTGGGTTTGATGTACAGCCCTAACTACACCCTCAAATTACTTGACAAAATAGCCAAGGTATGAAAGTTTTGTTTATTTTTTAAGGACAAACTTATATACCCAATATTGTTTTAGGTATTAAAAACACATTGATAAAGTTGTTATCAAATTACTTTTTATTTTAAGAATAGTATGGGAAAGTTGAATGTTATTATTCAAATTTTAACTATATAATAAAAAATTCATAAAATTTTAAAATAGACGTTATTATAAATTTCATAAAATTTATTATCAAAGTACACCATTATAATTTTTCTCAAATCTAGTAGTAATCATACTTAATCTTGATTTTAAGCCCCATTAATTTTAAAATAATTTTGATAATTATTCAAACACAATCAGAATATATATTATACAAAGTTTTTATTGTTATGACAACAATATAAAAACAAGGAGAAAACTTACATCCAATACTTTATTATAATGAATATCTAGTTCCCAATGAATTATTGCCAAATATATTATCGCTATTTTAAAAATATAATCGTTAACGGCGTAACCACCATTTCTCTCTTACCTCTTTATCTAGATAGTATCTTTTAAAAGGTGATGATGTATTTTAAAATATACTGATGATATATTTTAAAGGTACAGATGACAATAATTTATTTGAAAATGGATATTTATTATATCAAGTATTGGAGGCAAGTTTCTCTGAAAAACAAAGTATGAATCAGTACGCATACCCTAAACATTTTATATTATAAGGGTTTGAATAATTAATCTTTTCTGCCCAGTAAGGCATAGTTCAAATTGCCCACTAAGAGCATATTAGCATGAATAATTAATTTTTTTACCCCTACTTGCCCTATCATTATTAGTCTGAGTTCGCCGCAAGTAGCTTATTAAAGTAATATTTTGAAGTGCATGATATAAACATTATGTAATTCTTTAAGATATTGGTTTTCTTTTTTAAAAAAAAATATTTGATTCACAAAATTACTTTTAAAAGATCGAGTCTTTATATAGAACTAGAAATGGTTTTTTTTTTTCCGCCCCGTTTGTAAGACAAAATTTGATGAGTCATACTGCTCTACTTCCATCCTATATATTATTTGAATAATATTTTGGGAGTGGTTTAATGTGGTCCTATTCGTGATGTATTCTTTAAGAATGTTTGGTATTTTAACCATTGTTTTGCCTTCATTAATTACATGATATATCAATGCTTTAATTATCTCTAACACTTTTTCCCCCTTCTCATTATCTCTTTTATTCACTCTCTTTCCATAAATAAGAGTATTTTTAGAAAATAAAATATATTTTTTACACATTTTTTACATTTAATCAATCTTGATTAAGTTCTTTGCCTACACAGTATAGATATATTTGTATCCTATGTCTAGGACCGAATGGAGCTTTCTATTATTTTTGTTTGGAAAAGAGAAAGGTAAGAGAGTGAGGAAACTGATGGATATGGACAGTAGTTGAGATTTTGGAAGAATGCAAAAATTAGACAAAAACCCTACGGAGAGAGAGAGAGATAACAAAAAATGGCAAAGTGAGAGCAACTTTGATAATGAGAACACGTCAAAATATAACAAAGCTGTAAGCTTTTACACACATATATATGTAAGATGTGTGTGTGTGTATAAACACAATATACAAATGAATCATGCTTGTGGGAAAAAAGGCACTTAGCCATATCTGACCAAAGTTAAAGTCCCTCAAACTATATGTCTCACTCTTTAGGATTCCTTTTTGTTTTCTTCTCCTACACCATTCGATCTCATGCATATGTCTTTTTCTTTTTTACTTTCTTGTAATGTTTTCTACGTATATATGCATGCTTCTTTCAAGTAAACGTTACTTGTCTTAATCCAATCTTATTGGGAATACACCAAATAAATCTACTTCAATAATACTCCTTTGGTTATAATTGTCTTACTCCAGTCACTGTTACATACTGGATTCTTTCTAGAATATGTGTTTTTGGTTAATTTATCCGGCATTTGATAGTTTTAAGTAGTATTAAATATTTCTTTTTTTTTTTCTATATATGCTCATATATATTTAATAAGGCCAGTGTCTAGTGAGGGAGAGAGTATAAATTAATATGATGCTAAAATTTAGTGTAACTAATAAGGATAATATATTGTTGCAAATTATTTAAATTTTAGGACAAATTTAAAGTTTTGAACTGTTTTTGTTTCTATGTTTGAATTAATTAGAAGTGACATATATTTGAGGTTGTAGTGGTAGGAGCCACATAACTAATTTATAAAGATTAAAAAAAATTAAATTATTTATTTCTAAGAAATGTGGGTCGGTTTCCTAAAGTACTCCCTCCGATACTCCGGTAGTCCTTAATATATATAGGGCCTAATTGTAGAGTTACTTTTGATCTTAAATATAAGACATATTTCCTATATTTATTAATTTTTTCTCAATTAACTCCTATTGATACTTTTTCAATCATAATCAATCAAAAGAAATATGAAGGTGATTAACGAAGATTATTAGGATATTTTAAAACACATCATATTAACTTATTTAACTACTTTCTTAATCTAATCAAATTAAGTAAATATGTCTCATATTAAAGATCAAATGACTTACCAATTTAATAATTTGCATTGAAAAATGACCCCTTAATTATTATAATTGATAATCAGAATTTAGAGAACAAATTATGTTTTGTAGACAAAGTAGATTAAGATATCTCATCTACTTTGTCAACATTTTCTTAATTTGCCTCTATTAATTCTCCCCCAACAATAGTCAAGCAGGAAAGTGAATGAGGAAATTAAGGAAGATGACTAAGGTGTTTTAGAAAATAAATGTCATACTAACCAACTCAACTAACTTTTTTAATCTCATTAAATTAGGTAAATATATCTTATATTAAGGGCTGGAGGAGTAGTATTAATCAAATTCTTAATTATGTTATATGTGGGAGAGCATAATAAAAGAAAATGATCGTGATCCTAATGGCAAGCTGTGATGAAAATAGGAGGATTGGCAAGGGCCACTACTCCAAGTTTTTAATATTTATTATTTTGTATTAAATATGTGTTATACATTTCTCGATCTCCAAAATTTATGTGTAGACTTTATACTACTGTATATGCTTTAAAATTTTGACCTCTCAATATAAAATTCAGGCTCTCATCTTGTTAATAATGAAATCTTAAAAAGTGGACGATCCTTTTTTCAAGGCGCTTTATGATTTAACATGCATTTTAATATGAAACCTTAAATATGCATTAAGTTTATGGATTATTTTATTTATATACCACTTTTTATTCATCTCATTATGCCTCAAAAGATATTGAAAAAATATCCATTCTATACTAACACAAAAATTTCTTGTTATGAACTAGTTTATTTATCAGGCCTTATAGTCCAATTAGTCATAAAAATAGGTCAGGCTTTAGCTAAATACGTATGAGCCTATAATAGGAATTTGAAGCCTCAGCCTAAATGCAGGTTTTTTTTTAGGCTCAGGCTTGAGCCTACATGAGGCCTAGACAAGCCTGAAGCTAGCCTTGTTACAGGCCTATTTACAATGTAAGCATTTAAAAAGGCTTCATATTGCAGGTCTTGACCGATAGTTGCCTCTAATAATTCCACAAACCAATCTATCTAGTCCTATAATTCATGCGAAGGTCCCAGAAGACGTTATATATTAGTAACAAGAAACTTAATTAATGCAAAGTCTTTTAGCAACACTAGATGTTTATAATTTCTCTTCCATCAAGTTGCTCATAATTTCCTATGAGTAGGAAACGTTATATTAGAACTATATTAAATTTGAGAATTGGCATCATCGAAGCATTATACTAGCCTTGTTTAACATTTCTGCGATCTCGATTTGAGATTTTAACCTTTGGAACCTCTAGAAAACTCCTAAATCTATGATATAATTCCTATTTTTCAAATAATAGATTCAATGTGTGATAAATTACTCTTACTTGAGCATCAAATTGAAGATCTAACTGTTGGTTTTTCCAAACTGGATGTCTCAAACAAGCTGAAAAAATTTCAACGATCCAATGGTGGAATTAGTCCGAAACGTTGATTCTTTTCTCTAGGGTTTCTAATATAACGTTCCAGAAATTCATTCTTCTTCCAGACCTTGTAACTCATACAACGCAACACGAATGACTAATCCAACCATTAATATTGACAAGTTGGATGTCTTGGATCGGTTGACCAAATTTCAGTCTGATCCAATGGTTATCTCATAGAAAAACGACATTTTACCAAGGCTGCTCGGTTGTATGCGAAAAATAGAAACATTGCACCATGAATCCACCTCACTACTCATAGATATAGACTCTAAGAACTCTCTCTTCTCCTTATTTAGTTGATGTGAGACTTCTTAGTCTCTTTTATTTTATTATTTATTCATTTATACACACATAATTAAAATTAAATACTCTCATTTAACCTCTAATAGCTTTATTATTTTATTTTATTCCGAAAGAACTCAATAATAATAATTGCTTACTTATATTTTTACTAGACTTCATTAAACTTTGTTTAGTTTAGATATATTTTCCTTATATAGACCATTATTCTCTAAATTCTATTTACCACTAAATATTTCCTTCATAAGATTATCTAAGTCTTATGAATGAAAATTTGGGATGTCACAATTCTCTCAACTTTTAGGAATTTTGTCCCCAAAATTCTTGTCCCTAATTTATATGCCTACTCAACAAGTTCCTTCATAAGATTATCTAAGTCTTATGAATGAAAATTTAGGATGTTACATATGAGGTTTTGAGTTCCAATTTTCTATAAAGAGTTTAATATAATGGGTGCGTGGGTTAGGAGGAAAAAAGAAGAACCAATCTATTTATATCTATGTATTATACAAATAGTGGGTGAAGAAATTTATGTGCAATATATTTTTAGAAGATAAATCTTCTTAATATCTTGTATGTTCGAATCTTAAATTATCATCTCTAGTACTTCCAATGTGATATTGTGCGTCTTGAAGTCTTAGATTGAATTATAAGTCTTTAATTCCTCTATCAAATCATATAATAAATGTATATGGTGTTAGATAACTAATTTATGAATATTAATGAAATTTGTGAAAATAATTATTGTAAAAATTATATGTTTGTATTATTAAGATACTACATTTAATTATTTGTAAAGGAAACAACTCCATATGAAAACTTAATTTTCTTTAATATGTGCAATTAATTAATAAAGATAGTTTAAAAAATTATAAATTTAGGAAACCATACGTACATTTGGAACTACACAAAACCTTTAAATTAGTTTAAATGTTTTGGTTGGGGTATGTTTTGTGGTCAAGGAGGTGTTTTATACTTTTATATGTTCACCATCACATATGCATGCTTCTTAATTTCAAATAAACATTCAACTAATTTGAAAGAGATCGAGATTGTATTTTTTTACCTGAAGAGAGATTGATTGCTTGATCCTACGTAAACTTCTCAATTTATTTCTCTTCAACTACATATATGTCCTATATATATTAAATAATTACTCCGTCTAATGGTAAGTGGAAGACATAGAAAATTAGTTTGTGAATATTAGTTAAATTAATCAAGTTAATTATTTGTAAAAAAAAATATGTATTGATTTATCTAAAATATCCCTTTAATCATTTGTATAATGAAAATTACCCCATAGATAGGAATCTCCCTTTAATATGTGCAACGATAAGTATAGTTTAGGAAGAAAATTATAAATATTGAAGACAAAATGAATTATGGTGTTACATTTATGATTAAAATAAGAATAAAACTTAGGTAAAATCCCTAATTATATTCATTATATTAAGTTTTCCAATCTCATATGCCTTGTATTATTTTTTATGTGGAATTATAGTTAAATGACAATATTTGAAGTATATTGGCATGTTTTGGAAGGAAAGAAATAAAATAACAGATTAGTCCTTCTTATTGTAGGCATTACTCTTTTTTTATTCTAAAAAACAATTAAGAAATACTCATGGTAACCATTCATGCAGAAGAAATTAGTAGAAGTACCATTTGAGCAAAAAAAAAAAGACAATAGTTCATAAACATGATGCGTGATCATGTATTATTAGATAACTTAACATAATTGATATAAGGAATTTGGTCCAAGTATGACACTTAAAATAATTCTATCAACTCGTAGGATAAGAGAGAAATATTCTCTGGATGTAGAATGAATTCAGATTAATTCATTGAAAAATCTTGGTAATGAGTAATTAGTTAGCCTCTTTCCTTGATGGAAAACTATATAATGTTTAATTAATAAGTTCATTGCCTTGTCAATTTTCTTTGTATAATTCCTTTTTCTATTTATGGATTTTGTTTGCTTCGTAGTTAATCCAACACAAAAAGTTGCTTGAAACTTTATCGATCTAGTGGAATAAAATGTGACTATAAATTATAAAATTAATTAATTAATTAAAATACATATCTGTCAACTACTTTTCTGATTTGGCTACAAACAAGATGGTAGCACCCTTGGATTATTAATTACAAAGAAAATGAACACTATTCTAACTTGGATTATTAATTACTAATTGAGATTGTAAGAAAATGAACACTATTCATGTATGTACTAAAATATTGAAAGCATGCTCCATCATTCAATCGGTGGAGACAATGGTGGCAAGTGGTCTAATTGAGATTGAATAGAATTCAGCTTAATCATAATTAAGTTAAAAAAAAACTCATTTAATGTTAATAAAATTTTAAGGGCCAAATTGCTCCTTAGCCCATTATAATTGCTCCTTCACCTATTATTAAATTGTCCTTCATCATGCCTCTTAAGTTATCTTTTTTTTTTTCAACAAGTCCCATATTCATATAATCAATAGATCATTTAATTGGGCAAAAAAATAGATCATTTAATTAACAAATATATCATCAAGTTGCCGAATTTATATTATTAAGTATCAATGTTGATATCCATTAAGCTCTTTTTATAAAAATAAAAATTAAACTCATTTCATTTCTTTTAGGATAAAATAGATTTTTTAAATTTTATTAACATTAAAAGAATTTTTTAACTCACATAAATTTCTTCTAAAATAAAAATAAATCATATAAATTTTTTTTAACATATATAATAAACTATAAAACACCTCGAGTTTTATTTAAATCATATAATTATATTTTTAATTAAAACTTTTGTTTATTTTAGCAAATTATAATTTTGACAAAATTGAAGAAAATAATTTAATTTATAAAAATATTTATATATAATCCTAAATAGTATTATTTAAATAAAAGCTATTAATTTACAAGTAAGCGGAACATTTACATATCAACTATAAATAATCCAACAAAATAGAGTTATTAAAGTATAAATATGACTTATCACCTAAAAAATTTCAAATATGATATACTACCCTTTTTTAACTCAAAATAACGTCATTTTAAATTAAGGGACTAAGGGGAGAAAACAAAATATAAAGTTCAACTATGAGTTGACAACTCATTCAAAACTCTTAATCATTCTGGCTAGGGTTGTTTCCCCAATTCATCAGTCTAACCAAGTAATTCAAGCTGGGTTTTATCATCATAATATGTACGCAGAAAAGAAAATCCAAGAAAATATATATATATATATATTTATATATATATATATTATATGTATATATATATATATATATCTTTCTTTGTATATATATAAAACCTATTCATTTTATAAGTACAAAGTTTAGGAAGTCGCAAGGGAGTGACAACATACACGAGATTCATGGGGAAGAAAATGAGATTCATGCATTAAAATTGTTTGAAATTTACGTTTAAAAGATTGTCCTTTGAACCCTACACCCTCGGATACTGTTCATTTTAATTAGTTCAAGCATATTTAAATAATCATGGAATTATTACTAATATAACCAAATTAATATATATATATACATGTACTACTATAGATTTGCACATATATCACACTTAATAAATAACGGTTATAATAAATAAATGTCATGTATGTCAAGGCAAATGTCACGTAAAAATATATAACACTAAAAATTAACAATTAATTATGCACATCGTTATGTATCGCAAGGATAAATTTGTGAAAGTATAAAAATAACTGTTGTATTTAATAACCGTATTTAGTATCAAATATGACAGTTTTTATATGTCAAGTAAAACTTACAAACGATTCATCTTCCAACCTAATATTAGCGTAAACAAAACCATAACAATCATAATAACTGACCGTAAAATATGAATGATAAATATTAAGTTTCTTAAGAAATAATCATCAGGTAACACTTTAAACAATTTGTCTTTCCCAACTACTCTTATTTAAGTACAATCTCATAAATCTCTAATTAAATTCACATAGTTAATTTTTTCCTGTAAAATTAAAAAATTATGTCAAATAAAAAATGGTTATGAAGAAAAACTTGTCACTTATTAGAATAACATTTCAAATTCCTAATGGTTATTAAGAATCAATTGTCGCCATTTATAACATATAATTATCTATAAAAACTAAAGGACACGATGACTCGATAATCCATGAAACCCTTTCAACCTCTCTCTATAAACATCTAAAAACTAAGCTCCACTTCTCAACTTCTATTTCAACTTATCATAGCCAACTACAAGCTTTTGTTCTTCTTCACCAAACCTCCACCTTCTTTTGCTTCTCTTCCACCACCTCCACCTCCACCTCCTCCGCCTCCACATCCTCTGCTCCCTCAATTGGAGGCAACGATGTGTCATGTAGAACGCATTGACCATGCTATGAGATGGCTGGCTGAAATATTTGTCAAAGTATGAATATATATGAAGGTCAATATTATTCTTGATGAGTATGAGATTGGTCACCATGATCATAACATACTTCCCAAATGATACAGACCATCCCTCTGGTGACGTGTATAGTGATTATGTAGGGTATGCTACTAATTTTCAAAACTTTTGATTAATTGACATTGAAGGAAACAAATGTTCCAAAATTCATAATAGATCTAAGATCATCCATGAGGGAGTGATGTTTTTTGGTCTTTTTTTTCAGTCAAAACTCACCATAAAAAGCCTTCGTCCAACTTCTTAGCAATAGCCACTCTAGTGAATACACTTAACCCTTATCTCAGCAACTACTGCACAAGTTACTTTCGCTTATCCTAACTCGCGTTTTCATTCGTGAGCCCTAACTAGGTAGTTATGATTTCCCTCATTTATTTCTCATTATCCTTCATGCATTCACTTTGAAGGTTCCTCTCCTATTACTTGCAGTGTTTAACCTGGCTGATTGGGCTGCCTTTATGAAGTCATGACGTGATAAAGCATTCAATGTGACATAAAATTACTTTTGTGGAGTTTTTTTTTTTTTTGGAAAACCTATTATATCTCTAATCAAAGGTTCCTTTTCTCCTATAAGAAGTTGTCAACCGATTGTTTGGATTGATGGTTCATTCTCATTGTCCTTTTTGAGGTAACTTCTGAAGATATGGATCTCTAAGTGAATACCTCTCCTTTTTTTGGACATATCTCCGCATCTATAGAAGTTACTTCCAAAACATCAATATGGATATGATGAATAAACTAGTTTAGTTATATCAATAATCATACATGATCAAGTGAAACTAGCTTTTGTGAAATCATGACGGCGATAAAACATTCAACGTGAAATTATTAAGTTATTTTTATGACGTTTTTTTTTTTTTGGAAAATGGATGATTGCTTTGATCAAAGGCTCTTCTCTTGTTTTTGTATTGAACGAGTTGCATGAAGTTAAAGCTCTAAAATTTGACAAAGTGATATAATCTCTATACTCTTTAATATGAGAATTTCTAAGCTACTTGATCTTGACTCTATCTAATAGATAGTACTTCCCATATTGAGTAGCGATGCAGTTTGGGGCGAATCAAGATTTTGTAGGCTTTGTGGCTAAAATTAATCGCACTCTTGACCTACATATCTAATAATGTAAATGTTCATATATACATTGTGTCTCTTCATCAATTAAGCTTGAAAGTAAAGGTAGATGGGAGGAAAACAAATATCCCTATCAGAAAAGGCGCAGGGGTATGCAAATCTCGGTTTGCAAACCCCCGTGCTCGTTCTTGATTGGAATATATGTTTTTTCCCATATGCCTTTGCTTTCAAGGGTTAATTTCTATAAAGAGACTCAATTATAACTCAACAGTTACATTATCACATATATATACGTCAACAGTTCCCATTAATTCTTTCCACAAAACCTAGAATTTCCTTATCTATCCCAAATTGCATGACAACTCGTTGTGAGAGGTACTATTCTATTTTATACAAATAAGTCCAACTAACTCAGAAACTCTCACATGAATAGTCTTACATTCATACATCATGGTTATTATCTAAAAACTATAATGTATTATAAACATTCATAGTTTTTATGTACAAATTGTTATTTATGTTACTAAATAAATAACAGTTGTCTATGTGAGACCGTTATTTATTATTATTAAAAGTCACGGTTCTTCATAAAAACCATTATGTATATTACTGAATAAATAACGGTTTTCGAAATGAGACCGCTATGTGTTATACAAGAATTACAATATATTATAATGATTATTTATGTATACTCATCAAGCCTTAATACATAAAGGATGTTATATTAGAATCGTTATAATAGGTTCAAAATAAATAATGGTTCAAAATCGTGATTTATATGGTCAATAATAACCATAATAAAAGGCATTTTATATAGTAGTGATAGGATAATAAATTAAACATGTCAAAAAATGGATATTGTACGTGTGGAATCATATAAATAAGTCATATATCACACCAAATCAAATTATATGTGGATTCAAAATATAATTGTAATTTACCTATCTATAACTTTACAGATATAAATGAGTACAAGTGCCATTTTAGTCTTTATTATAAGTTCATTTTGCGGATGAAATTTTTTGTCTTAATATAAGTTCACATATAGATTATTAATGATTATTTTTTAATTTTACTCTTATTTAATTTGCATTGGGAATATAAAGAGGAGAGAGATGTGAGAATGACACACACATATATAAAATTTTAATAAGGGAAAATTTTAAAAAAAAATTATCAATTTAAAATGTATTTAATGGCTTAACTACTATTTCTTTGTGAAAATTAATTAAAATAGATTTATGATGAAAAATTAATTAAAATGGATTTATAATAAGGATGATATTGATATGTGGGTTTTATAGGTTGGAGTTCTCTTGTAATTAATTATGAGAACCAAAACTGTAATTTTTCAAAAATACGCAAAAGTTTTTTTTTCTTTTTTTTTTTATGAATCTAACATCCTGAAATATTTTTTCAAGTGCATTCAGCATCATAAAATATTTTTTAATACATTCAACACCATGAAAAAAAATACTTTAGGATATTAGACACACTTATAAAATACTTTACAATGATGGATACACTACAAAATATTTTAAAATGTTAGATGCACCTTGGAATATCATATTGTATAGGTACCTATATTAAGGGAACATAATTTATGTACATCAAGATTTAATATAGACAAAGCGTAGCCCCAAAAAAAAAATTAACATAACTTATAAAAAAAATCTACTTTCTAACTAGATAGCACATAGTTACAGAGATTAACACCGTTTATGCTACCCCACATTTGTTGTTAATTGCTTTTGGATGTTGATCATGGCTAATAACACCGTTTATGTTTCTCCTCTTTGGTTGTTAATTGTTTTTGGATGTAGTTAAACTAAAATAATATGTAACCCCTTAATTATTATCACTCCCAAATTCCTAACCCCTACCTTAACACCCATTTAATGATAACAAAACCCCATTTAACACCCATTTAGGCCACTTTTGGTGTCCTAGTTATAAAAGGGACGCCAAAAGTAGTGCTTCTGACATCCTTTTTTTAAATTGGGATGTTAAAACTAGATTTTTGGTGTCTCAATTATAAAAGAGACGTCAAAATCCTCCATAGAATTACAAAAAAGCTACCGCATTTATTTTTTTACTTCCCTTTTTTAAAAAATGAGCATTTTTTAGGGAAGTAAAATTTATTCTTTGTAGTAGTGTATATCCTTCACAAAAATTAATACAGCTAGAATTACAAATACAATTGACAGGGACCGTGCAGATTCAGAGTTACAAATATATATGTGACAAGGGTAACCCTAAATCCTTTCCTACATTTGGAGACCCAACATCATTATCTGCTAGGCCAGAACACAGACGGGGTCGAAACTGAGGAATCCCACTCTTAAATTTGGTCAAATTATTCAAGGGAAAAGCACAAGCAAAGTCGATGAAATATCGAGAACCCCAAAGGCAGTCGCAAACAAAACAATAATTCACACACCCAATTAGGATGATAGAGTTGTACTCTTACTTGCTTTGATATCGTTATAGACATTTAGACATAGGTGGCCGAGCTTCTGTACATCTGTCACAATCACAATTTTTGGGTACCAAAACATCTAGCACAAAACACACACAAGAAATTAAAAACACAGCTAAGAGCCAAAAGTTTTGGCTGTTGAAGTAGTAAAAAAATGTTCTTCAGACAAGAAAATATTGGCAGCATCACACTTTAACACAATAACGAAAGCTATTTACAAACTCTGATGACTTTAAAACAATGATTCAACAACAACTTACTCCAATTACTGCAACTCTATTCAGAACCAAAACAATGCAGCACCCCTCCAAAAATTACAATCCCATGCTTACATCAAAGGCTTGTCAATTTTGAAAAAAAAAAAAAAAGGCTCGTCAATTTGCACCTCCTTTACCAAACGGATCTTTAGTCTCTAAAAAAAAAAAAAAACCTCGCGTAAAGGACACTTGCTTGTGCTTTGTATGTGGGAGATTACCTTGTTTAATATAGATTATTATTATTATTATTTTACATTTTGGCGTTTTTTTTAAAAATAAAGCAAAAAAAAAATAAAATTAGTTTTTTTCGACATTTTAATTATTAATTCAAAGGAATAATTTATGTAGATTTCAAATTAATAAAGTTTAATTTAACCTTTTAAAAGTTCGTTTGTGCTGCATCAACTAAGGTGCAGAAAATCATCTATAGTACCCTTGTCTTTGGGTTCAACTGGTGAAGGGGTCGGACTTCCTCACCTAAAGGGAGGGGGTTCAATCCTACGCGTTGGTCAATGACGTGGAAGGCATCACAGGGGTGCAAAGCGTGGAAATTTGTTAGTAGAGGTGGAGAGGCATGTGTCTTTCTTACAAGATAGTATCTTGTCCTTCTCTTGGGCGTAGGTGGCCCTCAACCTCTTTCCTAAAATTTTAATATCCAAAAAAAAAAAAAAATCATCTATAATAAGAAGGAAAGAGCAGAATGGTAGATGAGAGGAGAGAGAAACTCAAGTCGCCTGTCTCATTGGTCGCCCTGCAAAAACATTTCAGAAAGGGAAATACCGTCCAGAAATCACGCGCCAGAAAATTGCCTTGTAGAAATACACCATAACTAATTTTGCAAAAAATTATTATTTTGCTTTTTAAAGTTAATTAATTGTATTTTTATTTTATTTGATAATTTTCTACTTCTTACTTCTTTCACCTTGTTTCGGATTAGAATAGAGCAGGTAATACAGGTTCAATCTGTAGCTCTTGGGTTCTAACAGGGTTAGGGTTGGGAATTTCCCAACCGCAAAATTGTTGGCTACACATGCCTAACCCATGTGGCCCACGGGTTGGCAGACTAACCCACACATTTTTTTTTTTTAAAAAAATATTATAATTTTACAAAATTATTAATTCTCATACTCCCATTTGGTACCTTCCAATCTCAAAGAAAAAAAAATATCAACTTCATACTTCCTTCTTTAAACTAAATTATTATATTTTGATTTTTGAGGATGCTGATGTTTTTTGTCAGCAAACTTTTAACAAATTTGATATATTGAATTATGAATTATGTTTTTAAATTTTTATAAATGAAATAATTGATGTTAGAAACACAAATTTGATGATGCATATATGCATGTCTCGAACTTTCTGCCATCATAAGAAAATAGAAAAAAATAAATAAAAACTAAGGTTGGCATTTTGCCAACCTGCGAAAGTGTGAGGATCAAGTGACCTGCGGGTCGACATTCCCAAAATCAGGATAAAAACTCCAAAGGCCGAAGGAGACCCATTTTCACCAATCTTAGAGACAATTAATTCAATCCAAAAGGATTGAAAAGACTGTGTTGCCCCCAAGAGAATGTGCAAAATATCCTAGTGGGATTGTTATATGTTTAAAGATTTTGTTGTATTCTTTTTTATAAAGATTTTTTTGCTCATAATAATCATAATAAAAATTAAAAACTTAAATTCATTATGATTATCAAATACGATAAAAATGGAAGAGGATACTCTTATAATCATTTTTCTCATTTTCGTCTCAGAATCTCATCTTAACCCTCTGATTGAAAAAATAAATAGCTCAGATTTATTATTTTCTAAAAATATTATTATAGTATTTTATAATTTAATTTCTTAAATTTTATTTGTATTGTAGTTATAATTTGTATATATCAGATTTTAACAGCTTACATTTTTATTTATTTTTAACATAAAAAATTTTATAAAATAAAAAATCTGAACCATTTATTGTTTTAATAGATGAAATTCTAAAAAAAAAGAGATAAATGATTATGAAAGAACTCAAACCCTCATTAAAAGTATTTGATGCATATGAAATTAATTAAAGAGTCATTATTTATTTGACCCGAAACTTGACATTAATTGTGGAATATACTTTAAGCGAAGAAAATATGGATGCTTAAATAAATGTTTTATTTATGATGTTGTTTAAAAGTATAATTTAAAGTATCTTTTAGTCTTTAAGTTTACGTAAGGTATCTTTTGGTCATAACTTTATAAAGTAAACTTTTAGATAATTCTAACAGTTAATTTTTTAACGGAAAATTCAAACTCAAGTGATAATAATGTAATTTTAAATGATGATTGTGTAATTAAATACTATTAAACTTAAATTAAAAATATGGTAAATTGAAAAATATATAAAATTTGTGTAATTAAATGTTATTAATCATCACTGAGTTCAGAGTTCGCCGTCAGCGTCGGCGTTTGCCGTTAGCAATATTAACGGTGTTAGAATTTTGGAATATAAAATATCTTTATAAAGTTAAGGACCAAAAGTATGCGATGTGTAAAAACTTAAAGGACTAAAAATATATCTTTTAAAAAAGTAAATGTCTATACAGTTTATTTGTGATAAATTCAAAGGGATATATGTGCGCCAATAATTATGAGTTTGTAAACTCTAAATTTTAAGCCTTAAATGCTATGTATAGGGAAACTTAATTACTCTATATTGTGTGCTTTCAAATATTTTAGCCATTCAGGTCGAAAAAGATTAGCCGTTAACCTATTAAGGTCATGGTTATTTAGGGTTTGAAATTTTTTTAAAAATGATTTTTTATTAGATTAAGGAAAAATAAAAATGATTTTAATCAAGCAAGACAAACAAGTTTTTGATAAAAATTGGGTTAAGGTGCAAAAATACATATGAGATTTTGATTTTTTTTTTAAAGGTCAAAAGTAATATGAACTTTTAAAATAGATGCAAAAACACATATTGACTTTTAGTTGACCTTTTGTTTGAATTTTTTAAGGGTCAATGAGCAAAAAACACATGAGGTTTTCCTAAAAGTGAGTCTAACCACATATTGACTATTAGTTAAATGTTTATTTGAATTTTTTGACTGAAAATTGTGACTTGTAGTGTAATACCCGGATAATTATTTATCTGGAATATTATATTTCGATAAATAATACCTATTTAAAATAGGTGAACATGTGGTTTCAAATAATAAGTAATAATTATCTTATTTTAAGGTAATTACTATGGAAATTAGGAAAGATAAAGATTTAAAATGTATTTTTAGGGCATTAAATGGCCTAAAAATATTATGATAAATCCCAAGAGGTAGTAAAATATTTATAAAAAATTAGAAAGTATGTTGTCTCTAATTTTAGGAATTTTTGGGATAATTTCCCTTGAAAAATAATGAGGCAAAAATTAAGTATTATTTTGGGATCATAAGTGACCCCATGATTTTTAATATTTTACATGGGATATAAAATATCAATGTAAGTAAAATAGTTGTGAGATAATGATTTATCCTAATTAAGAAAATTATCAAAAATTAGTAAGTGGCTAATCTGGTAATTAATGGGATAATTAGGGTATAAAGTAAATGAATTAAAAATAATTTAAATAATTATTTTTAATTGGAGAAATTCGAAATTATTAAATAAATAAAAAATAAAATATTAATAAAATATTTTATGCTTAGAAAAATAAATAAAAAATAAAAGAAAAATAAATAAATGTGAAGGCATTTTGAATAAAATAATAATATAATGCGGTGAGTCATTAAATTTATAAATGGGGCAGGAAAGGTTAGAAATAAATTCTACAAGGGTGTGAGAGGTAAAAAGTCTTTTCGACTGATCAAATTAAGTACAAGTGAAATTCTACACGAAGAAAGAATATACCAGACGTCGATTCCGCAACCGAAAACCCTAATTTCAAATAAGACGAAAAGTTGATCAGATAGAGTGGAGTCAGATAGGCAAAGTGAGAACCTATAGAAACAATTATGTCTTTTTAAACACGAGATTAAGTTAGGCAACAATTTGGACGTTTTACGATTCGGTGAATTGTTGTCGAGAAGTTGGTTCTATCGGAAGCGATTTAAAGTAACCAGGACGTTTGTCCGAATATCTTCCGACCTTAGGAGAATACCTGGATATGATCAAAAAGGGGATCAAAATATATAATATGAAAGAGGATGGAAAGATCTTCAAAGTTACACGCCGGATTTTTGAGTTTACGAAATCGCGCGAAACGGACCGTCGGGTAGCTTTATCGGGTCGAGGCCATAAAGCAAGAAGCCATCATGGATGACAACTCATCCATTGACTTTAGGGCTCTTAGATTTCGATCTTGACCATGGATGGCCAAGAGTGTTTTGTCCTCAAAAATGCGATCCTACGGTCCATATTCGTCAAGGCGAAGTTCGAATTATTTACCGTTCGCCATCCGTCTCTTCTATAAATACCAAGCTCCTCTTCTTCATTTCTCACACCAAAAATCTGCCTCTTAGAGAGAAGTTAGAGAGAGAAGCTCGGAGAAAGTCGAGCAAAGTGCGGGTAAGTTCTTCGGTCCTTAGTCTTTAGGTTCGGTAGTTCTTTCGGTAGATATAGTAGGAATGCTAGATTTATCTTTAATTTTTCAAGATAGTCTAGATATCATATTTAGGGGTAAATATGATATATATTTCGAAAATATGATGAGGGAAAAGATCTGTCAAAATTCTAGAGATGGCGAAAAGCAATGAAGCTTCTAGCGAAATTCCGATTAGGGGTTCGGGGGCAAAATGGTAATTTGTACCTAAAATGCCGTTATGCTACTAAAAGTTGTTAAATATTATCCTTATAGGATATACGAGATAATCGTACCATTGTCGAGCCATTTGTTGTGCCGCCGTCACACCATTTGTCTTTCCATTGTCGGAAATTTACCGTTTTACGTAAAAGTACCGTTTTCAAGTCAACGAAGGTACGTTCGCGTCTTGTAACACTAACTACGATATTTACTATATACTTATATGTGATAGACGACTATACGAGTGAATTGTATAGATAACTTTACATGAGATGTGTCTTGTTAACGTAGATAACTTTACATGCGATGTGTACTGTTAGCATAGATAACTTTACATGAGATGTGTATTGTTGTTATATTAATCTTCCATCTGCTATATACTTATGTTTTGATTAATGCTATGATGTCTTCCATATGTTGTGTATGTAAATATGAGGTTAGCAGATTTTTGAGTCGATGTGCATTTGGACCTCGGCATTTAAAATAGCTTCGTCGGGAGGACCGAGCTTAGAAGATAAGGGCAGCGGCACGCTTGGAGTCCCGGCCCGGAGGATTCCTTTTGTTGCCACTTGCATGAGTGTTGCCAGGAGACACTACATTTGTTATTTACTATGAAAACTCTCGGTCATTGTACCGCTTTTTTGTCAATCGCCGGACTTACGGCATTTTGAATCTAATTATCGGTTACTCAATCGCTCCAATGCTTTCTACTACGATGAAAAAAAAAAAAAAATTTATCTTTGCTTTTGAAAATGGGATGTTACATGTAGGATGGCATGGATGATTAAGAAACAACTTAGAATAATAATTTGATGACTAAGCAAGGGAAATTAATTTCCACCTCATCGGTGCACCACTTTATCTCCACCTAACCCTTTATCTCCTCTCCCTCCCTCTTCGAAAGAAGTAATCAGGTAGAGATCAATGGTTAGATGAAAATTACTTTCCCTTGCCCAGTCAACAATTATTATTTCAAGTTGGAGAAATACTTACATACTCTAAGAATATCATGTCATTTGAACCCTATCCAGTAAAAACATAACAACTCATGTCATTTAAATCATAGTTGATTGATGACTCATTTGAAAAAATTCAAATTTTTATCTTGTTTTTCACGAAAAAAAAAATCGTAATTTTTTAAAAAAACTAAAACAAAATGATCAATTAATATTTTTCTTAAAAACAAGATAAACTTAAATGTTTTTTAGACGAGTCATCAATTAACTATGATTAAAATGAAATGAGTTGTTATATTTTCATTGGATATAATTCAAATGACGTGGTACTAATAGAGTATGTGATTGTTTCTCTCCAAGTTGGTTTTTAGTCATCCACGTCATCCTCAATATGACTATTTTTAGTCAAAAAATTCAAATAGTCAATAATTGTCAATACTTATTTTTACATCTATTTGGAAGTTCACATTTACTTTTACTATTTAAAAAATATTTATTTCGGGCACACTTTTGAGAAAATCATGTGTATATTTTTGCACCTTAACCCTTAAAAAATTAAAACAAACGGTGGACTCTTGGTCAATTTGTATTTTTACACATAGTTTAGAAATTCATATTTACTTTTGGCCCTAAAAAAAAAACATTCGATGTATGACTTAGATTAAAAAAATTATAGAAGTGTGGCTGAAATTTTTTAATTAATTTTTGTTATTATTTTATTTTACATATTATTTTATTAAAATTTTATAATCTCACTTCTCCAATTTTTTCAAAACCAACTCATAACCCCCCATCCCCCAAACGGACTGTTAGATTATCTGACAAGAAAAATTAAATTCCGGAAGAATCTCCAAAACTTCCTAAAAAATAAGTCAATTTAAAGAACATTATAAAATTATCATATTTGGGTGATTTTTAATTGGGAAAATCTCAAATAAATCCAGCTGAAATACTGAAATCCAAATTTGCACTTTAAACAAATTAATAATTAGGCCAAGAAGCCTAATTAGAAATTTTTGAATGTTTTAAAAATACCCAAATGCCCTTATGTAAATGAAATTGGAAAATTGAATCAATCAATAAACCTTATTTCAATTTTCATTATTTCAACCCAATTTAATTAGAATATTTCTTTCATAATGACTTGAAACAAAACTAGTATTTCTTCTTCTTCTTCCATTTTCGAATGAAAAATGAAAATATGAAACAAATCCCTCGAGCTTGACTCCCCACAATAAGTTCTTTTTTTTTTCTTCGCTAGCATATTACCCTAAATAAAACCAACGTGAAGAACCTAAAGCAAACACTCATAGAGACAATGAAGCCATCCCGGGGAAAACATTTATCTCAAATATTTAATGTAAATTAGATTATTATTTTTTTATACATTTAGCCAAAATATTTATACATTTATCCCAAAAATTTATATATTTAGTCCCTAAATATTTATCCCAAGGTTGACAGCTGCTTAGTTAGATAACCTTCAATCACCCTCTTTGTTGATGGATAAACACTTCTCTAATAACCTTGTGGGATTCGTTGAAGCACTTGGTGCTAATTTCTTAAATTTTAAATTTGCAAAATTTTCTAGAATTGGAGCCTTTAATTTCTTCTCTGTGGTTTGACCTTCGGTATTTAATTTCCATTTTTTAACGTTGAGGCATTTCCAGGAGTTTTCTAGAAGGTAAGGGGCTCAATTACAAAACTGCCTCCACCACTATTCAATTGGTTCTGGTTTTTATAGTGAAATTTGCAAGAAGACTAAGGCTATTTCAGGGTTTTTACAAAATTGAAGGTATGTACAAAACTGATTCATTTTTAAGTAGAAAAACATTTAGAAATATCTAATTGGATCTATGGATCTGATTAAGAATTTTTTAAAGTGAAGGCTTAAATTTGGATTTTAGTGTTTCATTTGGATTTAATTGAATTTTTTATTTTTTATTTTAGCATTTATAGGGAAGGGATTATTATGTAATTATTACTATTAAATATTGATGATATATTGATAGGTAAAGTTACTGGAGATAAATTACGTGACTCCTAAAATTACGTCGTTTTGGATTAATGAAGTGTGTTTCTATAATTTTTTACTCTTTATTAATTCACCTAAAATTATAAATATATCATTTATTAATTTAAAAGAACGTAGTTTTAAGATAAAGATAGCTCTCCAGTAATCGAAGAAATATTTTTTTCTGCTATTGATATAATGAAAATGACAGGAAAGAGAGAGCGATCACATGCCTCCGCGCTGCAAGTAACCGGACCTGCTGCTGTGAGCTCACATTGAAGTCATCACAGAAACCCTACCACCAACCAAAGGGAAAGCTACGTCGTCTTCAGCCCACACCACAGCCCCACACTCAAATTAAAATTAAAATTGAAATTGAAATTGAAATTGATTAAACATAATACTCCGTAAGTTTTGTTTTTTAATAAAAAATAAAAGTTGAAGGAGCAGGGTTAGAGAGAGAAAACCACGATAGTAAGAGAGAAGAGACCACTTTACTACTTTTATACACTGCACGCATCCTTCCCCACAGAACACAAGCAACAGAGAGAGAGAGAGAGAGAGAGAGAGAGGGAGAGAGGGGCTTGAGGTCCCAAGAAAGAAAGAAAGAAAACCTCATCGCAAGTTCTTTCTTTTATCCATCTTCGCTCATCTCACCATTAATGGATTTCTTCTCATCCTCCATATATGTTCCCGATTCACAAGTAACATACCCACAAGCTATATCATGAGTTTTGCTCTTTAACTCTGCTCATCTGCTTCCATGTGTCAGTGTTCTTCACTATCTCAATACCCATTCGAATCAAGACTTTGCTCTCCTTTTCTTTCCTCAAATCCGCTTAATTTCTGACCCCAGATCCTATATTTGTTACCCAAAACAAACCCATTTTCGAATTCCTTTGTGGGTGTGAAGAAAGATGTTACCTTGAAAAGCTGGAGTCTTTTGTGGGGTTTGGTTTGTTGTGTGCGAATCTCTCTGGTTTTGTTTTGTTAGATGAAGGCCATGCCCTTGCCTTTTGAGGAGTATCAAGGGAAGGGGGTGTTTGAGTTTTCTTCTTTTGCTTCTTCAGATTTGTTTCCTCTACCTCTTCTGCATCATCCTCATCATCATCAACCACCACCACCGGAAAAGTGGAGTGGCGGCGAGAAAATTTGCTATGTGGGCACTGAGCCCACCTCTGTTCTTGACGCCAGAAGCAGCCCTAGCCCTCCGACTTCCTCCTCAACAATGGCCTCTCGTGGAAGCAATAGCGCCGCCAGCAAGGGTGGCGGTGACGGCAGCTGCTCAACCAATAGCACCACCACCGGCGCAGCCGCAACAGCCTCGGAAAATCCATCTCAGGCGGTCTTTGACACGTCCAGCGCAGAGAAATGTGCTCTGCCGGTGGAGGATTGGGAGGGAGTGTTGTCTGAATCCCCAGGTCAAGATCAGTCTATTCTCAGACTAATCATGGGCGATATTGAAGATCCATCTTCAGGATTGAACAATATCTTGCAGAGCAGTGGAGCTGGGTCTCAAATGGTAGATTTCAGTGGAGGTTTTGGGGTTGTAGATCAACAAGGGTTTGAGCTTGAACCTGTTACTTGTGGGAGTATGATGAGTCATAACACTACAGAACCCATTTTCTCTGCTTCAGCAACCAATCCTCTAATGATATCATCTTCTCCATTGGTGTTCAATTCTCAGCCGCAAGTAATTTCATCAGTTGAAGACAAGTTAAACCGAAACCAAGTTCAATTCTCAGAGAATCCAACCTTTTTTATGCCATTGACATACCCACAATTGCAGGAGCAGCAACAGCAAGTTTTCTCTCATCAGCCTCAAGCGAAACGGCTTCTTTGTGACACAATTGGGCAAGGCTATCAGGTGCCAAAGGGTCCTCTATTGGATTCTGGGCAAGAGCTATTTGCTAGGAGGCAGCAGCAACTGCAGCTTCCTTCAAACCCTCAAAATGTTCATCAATGGCAATCCTTACTTGAGCCACCTGTGAAACAGCAGAAGGTGAGCTCTTCAGGGGATGACTTCACAACTCAACAGCTCCAGCAGACTGTAATTGACCTGATTTTTAAGGCTGCAGAGCATATAGAAGCCGGTAACCCGGTAAGTGCGCAAGGGATATTGGCGCGGCTCAATCACCAGCTCTCCCCTATTGGTAAGCCTTTTCAGAGGGCTGCTTTCTATATGAAGGAAGCCCTGCAGTTACTGCTACATTCAAATGGGCAAAGTTTATTGGCTTTCTCACCCATTAGTTTCATTTTAAAAATTGGGGCTTACAAGTCATTCTCTGAGATATCTCCAGTTCTTCAATTTGCCAATTTTACTTGTAATCAAGCCCTCATTGAGGCTGTGGAGAGGTTTGATAGGATTCACATCATTGATTTTGATATTGGATTTGGTGTGCAATGGGCTTCTTTTATGCAAGAACTGGCCTTGAGAAATGGTGGCGCACCTTCATTGAAGGTAACTGCTATTGTGTCTCCATCCACCTGTGATGAAATTGAGCTCAGTTTTACGCGAGAAAGCTTGAAGCATTATGCTAAAGAAATCAACATGTCCTTTGAGCTCAATGTTATGGACATTGAATCATTGAACTCTGCTTCCTGGCCCCTTTCGGGTCGATTCTCTGATACGGAAGCAATCGCTGTGAATTTGCCAGTTTCTTGTTTCTCAAATTACCCTTCATCCTTTCCTGTGGCCCTTTGCTTTGTGAAGCAGCTCATGCCGAAAATTGTGGTCACTTTGGATAAGAATTGCGATCGAATCGATGTCCCATTCCCCCACAACTTAATCCATGCCCTTCAGTCTTACTCAGCCTTGCTTGAATCACTGGATGCTGTGAATGTGAACCTTGATGTTCTCCAGAAAATCGAGAGGCACTTCATCCAACCAGCCATCGAGAAGATCATATTCGGTCGCCACCATGGCAGAGAAAAGCTACCCCCGTGGAAGAACCTGCTTCTCTCATCTGGGTTCTCTCCATTTTCATTCAGTAACTCGACTGAAGCTCAAGCCGAATGCTTGGTGCAGAGGGCACCTGTGAGGGGATTCCAAGTGGATAGGAAGCACTCTTCTCTCACCTTATGCTGGCAGAGGAAGGAACTCATCTCCGTTTCAACTTGGAGATGCTGAGCAGCACCTAAAGCCAAATCAGCCATCTACATTTGAAGGTGCTTCATAACTTACTCATTTAATTTATCTTTATGAATCTTATTGTCTATGGTTGTTTTCCTTACTAATTATTTATGTAATTTAGGGTTCTTAGTCATGCAATCATCAACTCAACACCTCCAAATGTTTTGGTAAATGGATGAGATGGCATTGTACAGTTCCTATTATTATGTTGTATTTTCCTAGTGTTTCCCTACTTTGAATCTGGGCATTATTCATGCCTTTTCCCACCTCCGTCTTCTGGATGGTGACTTTTTTATGTAGTCTTGACCTTAAAGCAAATTGCTTTGGAAGCAAAGAATTTGTATGCTCTTAAAGTTGAACTTTAAATCAATGGAGGCGCTGATTTTATCTTCTTTTTTGCTTAATTATATTTTGCGGCTCATGAGGTAAGCTTCTAATTTTCATTACATTTCATATTTATGTTTGGTTTTATTTTAGAAATTATCAAATTCATGGTTTTGGGGGAAGCCTGTTGGTTTTAACATAAAACAAAACATACTCTTGAGTTATAAGCAAGAAGCTTCCATGGTGAATTCTATGAGCAGTGATTGCATATAAATTCAGAATTTGAAGTAAATGTAGAAAAGGGGTAATAATTCTGACAAGAAAGGAGAACTTAATGAATCTGGACATGTCTGTGTTTAAAATGTCTTTGTGCAATGGATTGAGTAAGCAAATGTTCAATGCCTAAACATGTAAACATTTCCGGAAACATTCCCAAACATGGTGGCGAGTTATTTCTATTTAAAAAGTTGCCAATGCAATAATGAACCGGGGAATGAATTTAGGTGTCTTCTAGTTCTATGTATTTTTTTTCTTGTTGAACGAAATTGTCTTTTTTATTAATTATTAATTGATTATTAATTATTTAAATTAAATACTTATTACGTTGACTGCCTGTGAGGTTGAAACACAACAATCATTAGAAATTGGTGGAAAAAATGGCTGCTGACATATCGTGTGTTTTATGAGACGGAAAGCCTTGAAAATGAAGTTTGTGAAAGGAACAGAGAGAACATAGTCAATATGTTAATCCGGAGAAAGGAAGTTTTATATTTCCTGTACTATAAAAATACTCTTGAAAATGAAGTTTGTGAAAGGAACAGAGAGAACATAGTCAATATGTTAATAAAAATACTCTTATAATTAGGACTGGAGGGAATATATTTTAGAGTTTTACACTTTGATCCTTTAAATTTACTCTTATTTTAATTTTAATTTTTTAAGTTTAAACCATAAGTTTTGGTCATTCAATAAGTAAAATAGTCCATGTTTTTATCAAATTATGGGATCAATATTTTCTACGAAATAAAATTTAAGGGATTAAAACTTATGAATTGAAATTTAAAAGACAGTGAGGTCAAAAAAAATTTGAAGAATCAAAAACAAAATGAGAACAAATTTATTATACTAAATATTGTATTAATCCTATATTTTATTAATTTATATTGTATTCGTTTTACTATCATTTGATTTTCTTAAAAAAATTATTATATCCTTTTTTTAATATTATTATCGGTATTCGATCCGGGTTCATGATTATCTCTTCTAATATAAGTGTTACATCTAAAATTCAAACTAAAAAAGTCAAAAAGATCTAATGGAGCTTTATACCACTATACAAAAACAAACGGGTGAAGCATAGAGAAGTAGAGGTGTTGAAATGTGAATATGGAACTATATATCTTTGGACAAAAAAAAAACTATATATCTCAACTAGTTTATTATTTATATATTAGGTATCCTTTACTTACTATTCTGTTCTTTTTGAAACCATTGTATTTTTTAAGGACGAAATTTAGGTCCATTTGCTTGGCTGGATGTTCAATTCTTTAATTAAATTTTTTCATTTTGTATTATTATTATTATTATTAATGGTCCAATAAAATTTTAATTTTTTTAAAGTGAATTTTTATTCTTAAGAAAATTCACATGGAAATATTTGGTATGAGAATTGAGCTTAATGGATATAAGCGAACCTAAATTCTTATATATGCTGATCAAACATCATTATTATAATAAAATACAATTTATATAAGCCATTGATTTTTTTTTTTAAAAAAAATAGTTGAAATTAATAATTTCTATTTTATTTGTGTCATTATTACTCAACCCGTAAATATTTTATTATTAATTTTAAATATTTAAATACATGAAGGATGTCAATATATTAATACAATTTACAAACAATGGAGAATTCATTGGTTTGACCAACTTCCTCCTCCCTTGTTTTTCTATTACGATGGATTTTCCATTCAACTTAATAAACCGTTCTAATTCTCATAACATAGCTTAAAAAGTACAATGTTTTTTGCAAAACTTAGGAGAAATTTCAAAACTTTCAAGGTGTAGAAGTATATATAACCTTTTTAAAAATAGTGTAATTTTAGTAATTCTGTTAAATTAACTCAAACGTTTTTTTGGGTCCCACATTAAAAAAAAAAAAGAGAAGAGACAGATGCTTGGGTCAAATTATGGGAATTGCTAATATTGCTTCATTTATAAAAGATTGTATACTTTTATACAATTTAAAACTTGATTGTGCAAGATGTTCATGACAAAATACTTGGGTATTAAAATTACATCTTAACCCTGTATCTGACACACTATCTTAAACACGCGAGCATACTACTAAATATGATACTCCCTCTGGCTTTAATTATAAAACTATGTTGACTTTTTTTGAAAAGATTGAATAAGCTAAATAAGTTACTTAATCAAATCATATGTTTTGTATTATTAAATTATATATTAGTTTATTAATCAAATTAATTAGTTTGAAGAGAAAAAAATACAAATACAAATACTTTGAGCTAATTTAATTAGCTTCATTAATCTCTCCAAAAAAGTCAACTTAGTCTTATAATTAGGATTGGAGGAAGTAACTAAATTCTAGCACCAAAAAAAAAAAAAAACATGACAACTAAATTAGCACAAGCTTATATATAGAAACTTCATGCTTGTCTCATAATCACAGCATCAGGAATGACATGACTATTGTTGTCAAACTTGTAAGTTGACTCTTGAGTTTCCGTTTTTACGTTTCTAACTTACAAAAACGAGTCGAGTCAATGGTAAACTCATGCTAGTTGTAAATTCGGTTAAAACTCACGAGTTTAAACACCGAATTTACCATTTTTACGTTTCTAGCTTATAAAACCATGTTAACGTACTCTTAAACTCGTGTTAACTTTTTTGATTTGATAATGCTCAACGGCTTTATATAGAAATTTTATAGAAATTTTTTATTAAATATAATAAATGATGAATGGTGATGGATTTAATTTCAATTATTTAAATTTAAAATATATTTAATTCAAATTGTTGTCATTTTTATTTCTTAATTATTTAATTATATACTGTAATACCTATTTAATAATAAAAGTAGACTCTTACAAGTTTACGATTCGGGTTTACATTATTGTCACGAGTTTACTTAAACTCATGAGTTTGACAATCTTGACTTCGATACTACCATTAGAAAGTAAATTGAGGGAGGGATCCATGCTAATTTTTTTGCCTTTTTTTTTTTTTTTTTTTCAAATACAATTTTATGTTTTCTAAATTTCATAATAAATAAAAACTCTAAATGAAGATGGACCTTTCAGTTTTCCCCTTAAAATTT
Organism: Acacia melanoxylon; assembly: GCA_019022615.1. NCBI lineage: Eukaryota > Viridiplantae > Streptophyta > Magnoliopsida > Fabales > Fabaceae > Acacia > Acacia melanoxylon. Next base: position 11,902,844 of record JAFJYJ010000010.1, read on the forward strand.
CGCATTTTGATTCATTTTCCATGTCGTAATATTATTATGGTTGAATATTTTCAAGACTATATGCAGCATCCCATTATATTATTAAGGCCGACTTGCATTTTCAAGCGAATCACACACTGAACAAAAAGGTGGCCCTCTAATTTTTTATTAATCATTATTATTATTTTAATTCATTTGTTAATGAAATCACATGGGTGGAGTCTTGTACGTGTGGGGCCCACTCACAATTAGTTTAATCCCTCCTCTCTTTTATTTAAACATTGGAAGCCCCTCATTTAGTTACTACCTTCACAAAGCACAATAATTAATGATAATAATCCAAATATTTAATAATAGAGGCCATGTTGCAAGAGAGACATATCTGGCTTCTCATTATAATTAATCTTTTTTTTTTTTAAAAAAAAAAATATCTAACTGTATAAAATATAAAATTTATGAGAAGTTGTACTATTCATAATTTAATTATAAGCTGTACAATTTATCTTAGATCCAATAATTTATTTTAATATTCCTCTAATGATATATATAAGATACAAATAACCGAATTGTCTAGACTAAAAAAATTAGTTAAAATTGGTTAAGAGTAATAAATGTGTAAAAAAATAATATATTTTATTTTTCAACCTTTATTTTTGAAGAGAGTGGGTGAGATAATTATCACAGTGATATAACAAATCATTAATGGGGGGAAAATAAAAATAAAATAAAAAATCTTAAACAACTTCATTCTGAAATTTTTTTATTATATATAATGGACCGCTATTATATAGAGGGAACCGGAAACAAAGCTGAACAGCCCCAACTCCAAATTATTTTAGTAACATTTTTTTGCCAACATTTTATTATCAATTGCTAATTCATTATGTAGTTCAAGATAATGATTTTTGATTCATTTAGCAATGCTTTAAATCTTAATCAAGGGCATGAAAGCACCTACTTCATTTTGTTATTTAATGGTTGTTGTCGTTTGAGAGCAAGAATGGACATACACATATTCAATATATCGAAGAATAGAATAATAAGACGTATAACAACTTATTTATTATTATTATTATTATTATTATTATTATTTTTTATATATATGTGTGTGTATATATAAATATTATGAATAATGAGACTTATTTTTAAGATTGGGAAAATCCCTTATAAACTAATTACCATGGTTATTTATTTGTTTGGACTTCTATTAAGTGATGAGTTTTACTTAATAATAGTTATGTATCTCAACCTAGTGCCTCTACCAATTCATCTATTGTGCCGAATGACAAGATGACACAAGAGAAAAGAGTACTAGGGAAAGGTCTTGTGGTCATAAAGGAGGTCCAAAGCAAATTATGAGAGAGGGGATGGAGCTTACTATGAGGTGGAACAAGAAAAGATAAATTGTGAACTTGTCAAATTTCAAAATTTGATTTTTTTTGTTCCATCTACAGTAAGTTTCCAGCACTCTCTATTAATTTGCTTTCTGGACCTCCTTCATGACAACAACACTCTTCCCCAATGTTTTTTTTCTCTTGTCCCATCTCTTCATTTGGCGTAATAGATGGATTGGCAGAGGGGGCGGAGGCGCTGGCCACGGCGGAGGGGGCAACGTGGTTAGGATCCTCAGTACTTAAGCCATTTGTTGCTACCAACAAGCCTTAAGGAGGAGGAGGAGGAGGGGGTGAATGAGTTCCCCGAGATCTTAACATGATGAAGGGTTATAACTCATCATAACCCTTTATATTCCCGTTAGATTTTCATAAGTTATAACTCAACCCTTCGTGATCCGTTAAACCTCTATTTAAACTCAACTATTCCTTATGATTCTTTCTACTTTTTTTTTTATTGGTCTCCTCCTTTTCTCCTTCATCATGTTAAGATCCCAGGAAACTCATTCGCCACCACCAGCCACCCCTTCCTCCTTATCCTTAATGCTAGTTGGTAACAAAAAGTGACTCAAGTACTAAGGATCCTAACCACGTTGCCCCCTCCGCCTCTTCCGCCAATCCATCTATTGTGTCAAATGAAGAGATGACACAAGTGAAAAAAGCATTGGGAAATGGTATTCTTGTCATGAAGGATGTTCAGAAAGAAAATTAATAGAAAGTGGAGGAACTCACTGTAGATGGAACAAGAAATGTCAAATTTTGAAATATGACAAGTTCATAATTTTTTTCTTTTTGTTACACCTCACAGTAAGTTTCCTTTCCTCTCTCGTAATTTTCTTTGAACCTCCTTCATGACAACAAGACCCTTCCCCAATGCTCTTTTCTTTTGTGTTATCTCATCATTTGGTACAATAGATGGATTGGCGGAGGAGGCGGAGGTGCCTTGTTGAGATACATAATGGTTATTAAGTAAAACCTGTCAATTTATAGAAGTCCAAGCAAATAAATAATTGTGGTAATTAGTAACCGTCATATTTTGTTTCACAATAATGACGGTTGTTAAATAAAAATTGTCATGAAACAACAAATGCCGTAATGGTTTGAAATATTCCCCTTCCCCACATTAAAGATAATACTCTGACCCCGCCTTCATCTCCCTCCTCCGATGATAAGGATGAGGAGGATTAACAAGAAGATGAGGACAACAACCCACCACTGACGTCCTCATCCTCATCCTCATCCTCGAGGAGGGGGATGAAGTTAAAAAACTAATATTTCATGCTCACAAATTAAGAATCATAAGCATACTTAATGGTTCTAAATTAATATTGTGGTTGATTATGCAATTAATAGTAGACACCAATATTTTTTTTAAAAAAAAAAAATTGTCATATACATAACGGTCATTAAGAATTAATCATCGCCATTTATAAAATATTATGATCTTAAATACTAAAAGACGTGACGCTCGATAATCCACGAAACTTTCTCTATATAAATGTTCGAAAACTAAACTTCACTTCTCTACTTCCATTTGAACTTCTCAAAACAAACTTCTGATTCAATAAAATATCATGGACAAATACAAGAGAACTTTTGATTTACCATCTAGCAAAAAACTAAAAGATGAACTCCCTTTGCCAATAAGCATTAAAGGTCTTTCCACGCAGATTACAATCTCCATCACATAGTCCAAATTTACTTGTGAAAGTAAGGATGCATGGACCAAACCTTGAAGGAACTTACTTCTCTTTTTCGCTATTTGAATGAGAAAGTGGACAAATTACTGGAGAATGAAGAATATGATATATGATGTATCAGATTTTTAAAACATCTCTATAAATTTTTATTTTTAGTTTGTTTATTTACTTTATCTTTTTTGTTGTTGCAAAATGGTGGTTGCATAATCAGCCGCCATTTTTTTTAAAAAAAAAGGTATATACATTGCGGTTATTAAGTAACAACCATAACTTATTATAATACCACCTCCTTTTGCCCCTTCTCTTCCTTCAACACCTCTACCTCCGCCTTTGCCTAAAGTGGAGGCAATTGTTAGTTCTCTATGTGTTTTGATGATTACTGACAATTGTAAATAAAATTGAAGTTAATGGTTAAGATAAAAATGGTTTTAAACTTGTTCTAAGTTAACCAGTAACTTACTGTCAAAGCTTAACTTGAGTTGGATATTTCGAAACTCGAGTTTACTCAAGACAGAGAGTAAGTTAAGACACTTGAACTTAACTTGACTCGAGTGTCAGGGTGACAAACTCGAGTCAATGTAAGTCAGAGAACTTTCAAAGTATTTCTAAACTCAACTTGACTCGAGCCAATTATGGTTAACTTGAGTCAGTGTTTGGCCGAGAGTTTTCAAAGCATTCTAATTTTTAAAAGTAACTCAAGCCAGTTATGGTTGACTCGAGTTTGTGCTAGGCCAATAGTTTTTCAAAGTATTTTGAACTTAAAGTGACTCGATCATGTTCTTTAAAATTTAAGTCAGACTTTGTGGACTTAAACTTATCCTTCAAAACATAAGTCCTTGACTCAGGCCTAAGTACTTTAAACTCGAGTTTGGCTTGTGGAACATATTTTCAAATATGGAAGTTAACTCGAGTTAATCACTTAACGACTCGAGTGGACACGAATTCAAATCGTTTTCAAAATGCTATCTCGGAGTTCATTTTGAAAGATAAGCTTGACTCGAGCCTATACTATTTAACTCGAGTCATGCACTTGAGTGAAACATTTAAACTCAAGCCTAAGTCATACAGAGACATCTTCGCTCAAACTTTAAACCTATTTTCAAAGAAGATGAACTACTGACTAGAGCCTAGAATGTTTAAACTCGAGTCAAGTACTCTAGTTTTCATGAATCAACTCGAGTGTAAAGCATCCCTGTTTTGAAATCAACGTGTCAGGATTTGCGAAATCTTCATATATGATCTGTATACTTCATTTCATCTCTCATTACTATTCCTAACTATGTTTAATCAATTTGTTGATGAGTTTTGGATAATCAAACGAGTGTTAAACTGAGGATTAAGCATAAAGCAAATGATGATGTTAGAAGCATTAAATGCTGGGTTCAGAAAACAAAGCACGAATTTGGCAAATCATTCTATGCACATTCCAAAGGGTTTAATGTTTTCTTTCCTCATTTAGACGCTAGATCATGCAACGGATATATCTCAAGGAATGTCAACTAGAATGTCTAAGCACATTGGATGAATCAAAGTAACTGAGAAAACACCTTTGGTTTAACCTGGCGGCTCTTTAATGTTTCCAACGGCTCCATCAAATCTTCTAACGGTCATTAAATGCTTCCAACATATATAAGTTGAAGCATTCAATTCTCAACAACTCAGAACACAAGAAAACACAAAAACGCTCAAAGTGATATTTGCATTTATTGTTTCCTATTCATCTGTATAATATCTTCGGATATTCTAAACTTCAGTATTTATTCATCTGCTCTTTTAGAGAGTTTATCTTTAATGATCAATCATTGTAGAAATCTCAAAGATTTGGGACTTTGAGATTGAGTTATCAGATTACAATTTGTAAGAGGGAGTGTATCATAGTAAGAGGATAACTTTCGAGTACAAAGTGTATCTAATTTAAGTGATAGTGAAAATCTCAAAGCGTTTGGGGACTGGATGTAGGTCAAGAGTTGAGATGAACCAGTATAAATCTTCGGTGTCAAGCTCTATGTGTGTGTTATACTATGTTCTTCATCTATTGACTGGGTGTTTCAAAAAGAATTTCTAAAATCCTCAATCAACCCCCTCTTGGTGATATTTTGTCATTTACAGCAATGATGTAGCATGCAGATCACATTGACCATGTAGTGAGAAGGCTGGATGATATTTTGTGGAGTATGAACAAGAAGGCCAATCTCATTTTTGATGACTATGGGATTGGCCACCACGATCCTGACATACTCCCGGATGGTTCAAGGCCTTCCTCTAGTGATGAGTAGCGTGATAAGAGGCAAGTAAGAGAGAGAAATAAAGTAAATATGCGTATCACCAACATTTTAATTAATGCAATCATATAATTAATGAAGGGAAAAAATGAAAAAAAAAAACTCATTAAATATTCAAATAACTATTGTCGGGTGCTTATAAAAAGAACTAAGGCAATTTAAATTTTGGGCTCTTATAAATAAGATCGAATGGAGTATTTCTCTAATCCTATTTATAAGGAAGTTCAAGCATATAGTTTCACAAAGTTCAAGAAAAAAACATCAAACTTCATTAACTCTTTAATAAAATTCAACAACTTTTCAATTTTACCCTTATTTAATATAAAGTAAAAGTGCACATGTGCTTTGCCTTTAGGAATGCCCAACCCCAAGTACTTTTCTTAGGTGTAAAAACGCACATATGATTAATTATAAAATATGTGTAAAAGTCACAGCACCGTTAGAAGAGGATAACATCCATTTTTTTAATTTGAAAGTACCAAAATACCCCTAACTCAAAAAAAAAAAAACTCTCCCCATCCCCATCCCCATCCGTTAGTACCAAATGCCCTTAACCTCACCCATCAATCATCTCCGACGACCATCTTCTTCACAGAGATCTTTGCAGAGAACGAAACAGAGCAATTCCAAGACATGTGCATTTCTATATTGAAATTTTCAGTTTGTTTGTTTTTTTAGAATCGCTTACTGCAGGTATGTGAGTTTTTTTTTTTTTTTTTTTTTTTTTTTTTTTTTTTTTTTTTTTTTTTGAGTTAGGGGTTTTTGGTATTTTCAGAGCAATGGTGTGGGTATGCATGAAAATAAAATATGTAATGCTCCTTAGAAACTAATAAGTGCTTTATAAGAAAGGACAACCAAGAGCAGCATTTATTAGTTGGTGCCTTATAATAAAGATCAGATGGAGTATATTATAGTACCTTATGAGAACAAAGTCAGTAACACTTAGTACCCATTTATAAGTCACTAGTAACTCATTTTCTTAAATCAAGGAAAGCATTAAATGGATACAATTTTTCATGTTTGCCCTTAGTTATAATAAGAGGTGCGATTTTTATCTCCCATCCCTTTATTACTTTGGATTTACATCTATCTCTTCTCCTTTTCTCATGTGCCCAGCCAATAGTCAATAGGATAAAGTTGACAAAACCTACTCTAGAAGTGACTTATATGTTGAACAAAACTTTTTGTATACAAGTGACTTATATATGGGTATTAAGTGGTACACCAATAAATAAAAAGGTAAAATTATAGATTCATACCAAAAAAAAATTTCTCTTTTTGTGCCCTACATAAAGGACAAATTTTTTTTTCCCCTCTCTCTATCATTTATCTAGGATTAGAGAAGGAATTATATAGTTTTTATATTTAGAAGTGACAGAGTATTAGTCAATTTTTTTACCTAACCATTCGAACATTACAATTTAAAAACTTACTAATTGTTTACTGTCACGACATTCCTTAATCCAACTTCAATTATTGGAATGATTAGTCAATTAAAGTCACTGCCAATTGATGTGGATTAGGCACATTTCAACGCGTCTCAATTGTCAAATCTACTGTGATAATTAAGAGTCAATGTGAACACTTTGAATTTATTGTAGGCTAACTGTTTGATTTGGGTTTCCTGTCTTAAACGCCAGTAATTAGAAACTGAAGGGCACATTAATTAATTATTCCCAACGTAGAGTATCATAGGAGTAACAAAGAATAGTCCTGTACATTCTCCAACGTCTCAACTAATATTCATCAATTTTTATTTATTAATGAACGTCTCATTTAATGTGACTCATCTGATGTGACTGTTTTTTTTTAAAGAAAAAGGAAATTGCATTCCACATAAGATAATTAGTACAAAAAGACTTTAAACTTTATATGTTATTAGCATGGATAATGAAACAAGCTAAGAGTCCAGAAAATCTTTAAAATGTACATTCAAATTATGCAGTAAAAAGTGATGGAGGTTAGATGTTGACTTTTTATGTAACTTATTGATTAGGATGTATTTAGGATTAATTGAAAAAAAAATATGCAGTAAATAAATCATATTGAAAATAAAATGAGAAAGAAAAAAAAAAAAATTATATCTTGGTAGATGCAGTTAAATTAATGATAGACAGCATTATGCTCCCTCCATCTCTTATTATAGTGTGGGATTCTTCTCTCCAGTGATCTTTTCGAATAAGATAGGATTTAAATTTAGTTTGTCCACTTTATAGTTTACTAATCCATTATTAGATCAAACATCCTTGGCCTTAGGTTGGTTTCCAATTCAATTGTTATTATACTAATATTGCAAAAACCAAAGTGTACTATGAAAAAAATGTTAGTACAGCATGTTTGAGTTGGTGTTGAAAAAATACGTTTACATAAGTTGAGATAAAACTCATATAACAAACTTACTTCATATACTATAAATCACGTTGGGAAAACAGTTTTATCTTAATCTAAATAGACACAAGTTGGTGATTAATGGTGGGCATGTTACCACTCTGCTCTTATTTATAAGTTTAAATTAATTAACTCTCGCATACCAATAAAAGTTAGTTAACTCATTAATTATGGAAAATTTTCCAATTTTTCCCTTATATATATATATATATATATATATATAATTAGTTCTAAAAGTTAACATAAATAAATTCTTTTTGTTTATTACAATTAATAGGGACAAAAATATAAATAAAAAACAGATTTATTACTATGAAACTCCACATATAATAAAGATGGAAATTTTTAATCAAAATGGATTAATAAATAGGAGATATGATCTAACTTAAATGCTGGAATGTCGGTAAGTTCAATGAATTGCCCATCCTCAATAATTGAAATAGAGTATTGTTTACAAGTTTGACTACGTTTTTAAAGGAAAAAAAAATTAATTAAAACAAATTGAATGTCTTTGTCTTCCCAAACAGCAACATCGTTTTCGTCCTAGGTTGTAACTTGTCACGTCCGCGTCATCTTGTGGTTATTATCTAATAACTTCTATTAATTCTCATGCAATGTATGAAAATTTTAAAACAAAATCAAATTGTAAAAATAACATGATTAATATTTACTATCATACGAGTAATATTTATGATTAATGTTTATTTATATTAATGATTAATGTTTATCCGTTGGAAACACTAAACAGCAGGCAGCTGAGACAGAGGCAGGACATGATTTACACTCCACGGCGTCCAAATTGCATGAAAATTTGGGATTGGGGCCCACTTCTTTCAATGGTCATAATCTCATTCTGCGCCACGTGTACGGATGCTGTCCGCCTCGACTATGACAGTACATTATACATGTGCTAGGACACCACCAGATCAGTGTTGCTAAGGGCCAAAATATAAATACTCGTCTTAATTATATGAAAATTTTTGTAGTGGAATTTACACTATAAAAGTGTTCTTATAATTAGGACTGGAGGGAGGGAGTACTACTAATATAAATTAATTTGCATCCTCTACATTAAATATGTTTTAAAATTTTTATTCAAATGGACAAAAAAAGAGAAGGCAAAGTAAATTTATGATTTTGATATTTTATTTATTTTTTAACATTTAAAAATTAATATAAATTGGATTATTGTTGGCAAAAAATATAAATTCGATTTCTGTCTAACCTAAATAAAAGTATCCTCCTATTATAATTTTATAGAATCAATGAGAATTGAATGTATTAAAATTTTCCTTTCATCAATACAAAGTGAATAAGATATTTTTCTAGTTATTTTTCCTTAAGATTATTTTTTAATTTTTTATTTATTTGAATATGCAAATATAAGTCCTCTCTTGTCCTTAATACATGAGCTTGACAAGTAGTTTACTTTAGTTCTAAGGGTAGTTTTAATACATACGGTTAAATAATAGGATATTTAAGTGAAAAACCAATATCTATTTATTACAAATAATTAACTTAATTATTTTTTTTAAAAAAAAATATCTATATATTAGTTATCAAACTCTTATATTAAAAATAAAATGATATGCTATCATTTAACTTCATGAGAAAGCAAGCAATCTTCTAACATTTTCTCAACAAATTGGGATAACCTCTTAAATTAAAATATTAAATTACACCTCATATTAATATATTATTGCTTTCTATTACAGATATCATGCCGTACTAAACCGAGCTGGTATTAGAAATACATTTTATATGAATGAGCTGTCATAATTCATGCATCTTTGAGTGATAGTATTAATCTTAAATAAATATAATTCAAGATGTGTGTGTCTATATATATATATATATTCAAGACATCAATTCGATTACGGCGACAACAGTTTACGGGAAGGCACAAATTGCAGTTCCATATGAGATTCAGTGAATGTGTATAGAAAAACTTGATGATCTAAAAAAGATGGTTATGAACTTTTTCAAAAATGGTGGGGAAATGCTATTAATAAAGGATTTTAATACTCTTTTTTGAAAAATGGGCAAACAAAAGTTAATTAGGAGGTATCGTAATGGATACAAAATCGTACCAATAAGGGTAGGCTTATTGGTGTAAGTATATATCAAGAGAGTAATAGATTCTGTGTTATTGGTGTTTAATAATGATCACCTTCTTCTACTCTCTCATGAAGAGTTTGCGTTTCTTATTGATCAACCCTAAATAATGATGGTGGTTAGATTGAAACCCTAGATATATATAAAATCCCTGGACAGCATTATTTTGGTAAGGTTTCTTGTTAGTATGTGTCTGAGTTTTGTTTTCCTTTATAGGATATATTAGTGTGCGTAATATTTTTATGATATTAATAAAATGGACTCTTTTGACCAAGGAAAAAAAAAAAGCATTAGATAGCCGAGAACCATTCAAAGCATTAAAAGTATATGACAAAACTAGATTAGGTCTGGACAATCCATATCTTTTTTTTTAAAAAAAAATATATATATATTTTAATGTGCATAGAATTAAAAAGAAAGATAATTTTTTAATTGTTAGTTTTCAAAAGAAATGACTTTAGATGTGCATTATCTCACTACAATGATACAATGATGAGCACTCAGCCGCGCGACTAGTCGCGGAACCTGGTTAATATATGTTTGTTTGACATAGCGTTGAAAGGTCTAAAAGCCCAACAGTCATGAAAAAAAAAAGCCCAGTGGGGGAAAGAAAGTTTATGAGCTTGTGGTAAAAAAGTCATTTCGATAGAAGCCATAAATTACAACTTTTCCCACAAAAAAAAAAAAAAATCATTTCCCCTACCGTCATTTCAAATATAAATCACATATACAATATGAATTTTATTCCTATCTTACTTCTACAAAATTCATATTGAGAATAAGTCACTTCTACTACCGTTATCCCAAACAGACATTGCTATGTGCTTTAGACCAGGTTGGAGTGAGGCCTAACCTAGTTTGCCATATGCCTCATATACCCTTTAAATTTCTCAACAATTCTTATGACCTTTTTGCTACATCTTAGTTAGAGCTGAGTATCTATGGAATCCATAACTTAGAGCTGAGAATTAGGGGCCGACCCTTGAAGGGCCAGGGCCTAAAAGAACCGACATTTTAGGCCTAGGTAAGGAAAACGTCTATTTTTTAATACCCAGCCCCAGAGGATGCGGGTCAGGGTTGGTCCAACAGGGCCGAAAGACATTTTTATGAATTAATTTTTTTTCCCTGCATTTTCTTTTCTGAAGAAATATAATTAGTAAAATACAACAATTAAAGTTCTAATTTATCAAATAAATGTTATCAACATTAATGTCTACATAACACACTTAATGCAATAAACAAACACTGTCACTAATTTACAATCAAAAGTAAACTATTGTCCATAAGTAATTCACTCAAAGCATAACAAGCTTACCACTAAGCAACAAGAGTACAATGACTATCGTTTTCATTTTCTTTACAACTATTAGAGCTAGGAATTAGAGCCAGCCCTACAGGAGCCGGGGTAAGAAAAACATCTATTTTTCAAAGCCCGGCCTGAGAGCACCAGGGCCAAGGCCGACCCTACAGGGCCCGAAAGTTACTATTCCAAATTTTAACTATTTTTCCTCCGTTTTTTTTTCAAAGAAATATAATTAGTATACTACAAAATTAAAGTTTTAATTTCTCAAATAAATCTTGTCAACATTAATATCCAAACAACACAAATCATCTAACAAATAAACACATTCACTAATTCGTAATCAAAAGCAAATTATTGTCCACAAATAACTCACGTAAAACCTAAGAAGCATACCTAGGTTTTAAATTTAAACTATTATACAATATTTCTATGACAAGATTGACCCTATGACTTGTGATGCGAAGGTTGCCAATATAAGGAGCAAGCTAATTTTCATTTTCAATGAATATTTGAATGGGGGATATCTCTTCCAACTCCTTATTAAATTAAAAATAAAAATTAACTGGGCTTAACGGGCCGGCCCTTTTAAACCTAAGGCCCTGCAAGGTCAGCCCAATTTCATTTAACTTCTCTAATTTTCAAGCTCGGCCCTTGAAGGGCTAGAGCTTAAAAGGGCCAGCCCGACGGGCTATGCTCAATTTCCCGACTCTAACCACTATCGCCAACTTCAAAGACATTTGATTGTGCTTCATTTTGAGTAGTAGACTCTATGTCATGGGTAAAAATATCAAGAATATCTTCTCTCACATCATGAATACATCCATAATCTTTATCTGTAACAAATACCAAACCAAATCATAAAATTAAAGTGTATTTATAGTTAAATGGATAAATAACTCTATAACAAAATAAAAAATACATATAAATTAGTAAATTAAATGGTTATGTTAAGTCAACGAAACAAAAAAAAATATATTTAAAGGGCCTACCAGGGACGGCCCTCAACCCTACAGGACCGGCCTTGCAGAGTCAAATTCATTTAGAAGCTCCAATTTATAAGCCCACCCCTTGAAGGGCGGGCTTAAATGGGTCGGCCCGACGGGCTCGGCCTGATTTCTCGGTTCTACCATAACCCATGAGCCGGCCCTCAACTATGTAATTGGGTCATTTTATGCCCACCCAAAAAGACTTATAACGGGGTGGGTTAGAACCCGCCCATTTAAGACTTAAATGGGTGGGCTATGGCCACACCTACAGGTAGCCCATACCCACCCATTTAGTGTTTTTTTTTTTATATTAATTACCCATCCCATTCCACATTTTGGCATAAGGTGAAGGTGTGTCTTGACTCCCTATCCTGAATAAATTTATGTTATGATATACTTGGCTAAATTTATGTTGTTTTATGTGGATTGTGATTATTAAACTTTGAAGATTCAGATTTCAAAATTTAGAATGACGAATTTGGTTGGATGCTTTATGCTTATGAATATATGTATATATATTTTTTTCAAAAACATAAACGGGTTAAATGTAAATGGACAACCCAAAACACGGTGAGCCCGCCCATTTATGTACTAGCTCGTTTACACAGGTTTAAATGAGTTGAGGTACGGGAAAGAATTAACTCATACCCGTTTAAAGTTCAACGGGCGGGCTATGGGTTTGGCCTTAGGCTGCCCAACCCGCCCATTGCTCTGCCCTTCTGCATCCCATTGCTATGCCCTACTACATCTTATCAAATCATACATGCATAAGATAGGGTTATGAACACTTCAAATCCATCAAACCTAAAAGTCACTTCAATATATATATTTTTTCCTTTTCAAGTGAAGTTAAAACTTATGTCATAAACTTGTAAATGTTTTTTTTTTGGTTGCTGTGCAGTTCAAGGGTTGCTTAGCTAGAGATCTTGTCCCTCATAAACAAATGGTAGGTACATGTAAATATTGAAGATTGAATGCAAATATATTATAAGAATATTCTCCAACTACTATACATATAATTATTAAAGAAGCAAAGAATAAAAAAATAGTGGAACAAAAGGAATTTGGATTTTGGTAATGTCATTCTCAGTTAAGGAATAACGTTTTTGTTATACTTTTGGAAGTGGGGGATCACTTGCCCTCTACAAAATTTTGGGACCATCCCCACAAATGATGAAGTGGCTTTCATTCAGCAATGATTAACTACCAGGACCTATTATTAATGTATTGGAGACATATTCAATTTAAATTATTTTTTCATCTAAAAAATGAGTAAATAATACTCATCGGTCTTTAATATAAGAACCAGTTGATTTTTTTAGAGAGATTAAGAAAGCTATATAAATTACTTAATCATAATAGGGAAAATCCCATATAGTTGCTTAAAATAGAGAAATTCTAAATCAAGATGTTAAACCCAACAAATCCCTAATTAAGTTATAGACTCAATTTGAGATTTTAAAATATAGGTAAATTGACTTTATTACACTCTCCTAATCTTCTCTATCATCTTTCCTCTTGAAAGAATTTAATTGCTCTTTAACTTAGTCTTTTAATAAGTGTGCATATATATTAACATTAATATATAATAAAATATGATTCATTTAAATCAAAAGAGTTTTTGTGTTTAGAAAGAATGATTTGAGTTTTTAAAAAAAACGCATAACACCGTTATCAATTAAATGTTTTTATCAAACATTTTGAATAAAATTTTACTTTTGAAAGAACTCAAATTATTTTTTTGTCAATATAAAAAAAATCAATCTTCATTAATCACGCAATTTTACTTATGTGATATATAGGTTGTTTTTTTTTTTACATTAATAAATATCTTTTCTTTTAAAAAATCATTAATGAAAATCTTTGATATGCAGTCTCCTATATCAAACAAGTTATTTTTTATATTAACATTTTTTTTTCTCAATGAACAAAAAATCAAGTAAAAAATATATCTTTTTTATTCTCAATGTTCAACTAGAAATCGTTTAATTAATATTGGGGATGATACTTTTTTTTTTGAATTATTCCTGATCATTCTTCCACAAAACGTAAAATTTCTTTGATCCAAGTTAATCATATTTTATTTTATTATATATTAATGTTTTTATATATTTACACTTATTGTAAAAATAAGTTAAAAAGTATTGAAACCCTTTTAAGATGAGAGAGGAGACTATGAGAGAGCAGTAACGTCATTTAATCTAAATTTTAAAATTCTAAATTGGGTCCATAACTTAATTACGGATTTATTGAATTTACTAACCTAATTTATAATTTCCCTATTTCAAGCAGCTTTATATGAGATTTTCCCATCATAATATATATTGTGTATTAATAGATTAGATATTAGTTTCTAAGTCAGACAAACTAGTTTGAAAAAATATATAAATATTTTAAAGTAATTTGTTTAGAATTCTTAATCTCTCCAAAAAGTCAATTAAGGTCAAGGAGCTATCCATCTTAATAGACTAGTCTTTCAGGATGAACTTTCACTTTGGGTTTATGTTCATTACATTGGTAATTTCGTTGAGAGTCTGATATTCATGAAGATGATTACCCACAGATGATTTTGACCGGTAAAAGGCTTCCATATTGGTACATCTTACAAGTAATAGTGTGGTTTATAAGTCAATAGTTCTCTCTTAATGTGTTAGTCTTTTGGATTCAGTTGTCTTATTGGGCTTATATATGTTCATTGCATAATACTCATCCTTTCATATCTAACCAATTATATATAATCATATTTAGATACCCTTCATCTTTGGGTTTAACTAGCGAAGGGGTCGGACTTTCTCACCAAAAGAGAAGGGGTTCGATCCTGGAGTTGATCAAGGCGCTCGGGAAGGCATCCTAGGGGTCTACGAAGCAGTGGAAACGTTGGGTGGAGGTGGAGGCATGTGTACTCTCCAACCCAAGAAGTATGCCCTGTGGATCGGATTCTGCCAGCGCTCTATTGACCGCTGGATAGGTGAGTCCAACCCCTTTCCAATAATTTATTTATAA
Organism: Acacia melanoxylon; assembly: GCA_019022615.1. Taxonomy (NCBI): domain Eukaryota; kingdom Viridiplantae; phylum Streptophyta; class Magnoliopsida; order Fabales; family Fabaceae; genus Acacia; species Acacia melanoxylon. The sequence goes on from JAFJYJ010000010.1 coordinate 11,917,991, forward strand.
AAAATAATCATATTTAGATGGCTTATTTATATGACTTTAATTTTTTAAATCTTATTATTTAAAGAAAACATATGCAAATATATTTTCAAACTATTAACTTCAAACATTAAGAATTAAAAATTGAAGTCTATGGTGTTTGGATCATATTTGAAAAATTCATTTCTTTACCAATGATCATATATATATATATATATATATATATATATATGTATGTATGATAATTCAAGTCTCATAATTGTTACAATTACATTGTTATCATTTTGATCAAGATGAACAGAAGTACACTATACTCAAACTTAAGATCTTACAAAAGAAAAATAAATACAGAACTACATGAACCAACTACATATATAACTAGTATTAATTATAACATAAAAAATATTAATTTTCATATATGAATATGGCTGTGGTCTTTTCGGAATAACCTTTGAGCTTAAAGTGGCCAAAGTGGGAAGAGAAAGGGAGAGATCGTTACACAAACAAAAGAGAAGAAAAAGAGGAATTTCTTTTTATCATTTTCACACTTATTAAACAAATTAAATATTTTTGCTTTTAGTCATCTCACTCGTTCAAAGCAGATTCTCGCACAAAGAGGGCTGATAAAAAAGAGACCATAGACAAAAAACAATCCAAAGCATCTTAAATTATAGATATTGGAGCCCATAAAAAGTAAGATTGTCGGGGAAAAAATTTTACCTTAAAAACCCATCATATAAATTCACTAATATTTAAAAAATAAAAATTTCTTAATGGTTAGCGTTATTATTAATATTTTGAGATTGAATATTGTTAAAAAAAATTAAAACCTGGTAGTATAATAATATTTTTAGGTTTCTGATAATTTTAGAAAATATGAATAATAACTTTAGAAACAATAAATAATAATTTTGAAAAGTGAAAGGAATAATTTTAATATTTGAATTGATATTGAAACTACAGAGTCTCTGTCTATCTTTTACTTTTGTTATTGATTGATAGCCCTAAGAAATTGTGGCCTTGCTTGGAAAGTATAATGATGAGCACCTTTTTTATTATGTGAAGTAAGCATGCACTTTTGTTTGTCTAGAAAAACATTCATCCTAGGAGTAAGGGACTTAGTGATAGATTATATATTATTAGTACTAAAAAATAAAAGTTATAAAGACTCCACAACACATTTTGCAGCCTTTTCTTCCCAAGTTGTCATGTTTCTGCCATATGGGAAAATATTTTTGGGTGATAAGTGAGATGGGACCTTAATGATTGTACTCTTTAATGGTTCTAAATAATATTTACATTAGAGAGGGTATTTTGATTTAAAATATATAATTTAATGATTAATTAACGGTTAAATGAATGAAAATAGAAGTCTGCAGGCAAAGAATGGATGAAAATTGAATATTAAGAATAAAGAGAATATATGTGTGATATGTAACTTTTTTTTGTCTTTTCAAAAAAGGTCTATATGTGTTTTAAAAACATATTGGGGATTTTGTAATTGAGATAAACAATAGGCATGGTTGGTGTATTTTATCCTAGTTTTTCTGTGTGATTTTTTAAGTTGAGATAACTAATTCATATATGACATGTATTATGGGAGTTTTAATATATTTCTACCTCCTTTTCTCGATATAAGATATGCTTATTAAGTATGGATAGATTAAATAAATTCGTTCAATTAATTATTTGTAAAATATGTATATTGATTGCCCTAAATAAAATACCCTATTAAATCATTTACATTGAAACTACTATTAATACAAACCCCTTAACATATGCAATAAATAGGAATAGTTTAGACCCAAAAAAAAAAAAAACTATTAGAGACAAAAGGTAGGGATCCTCTCATTATCTTTTTTTTCCCCTTATTATCCCTCATGAGCCCATTTGAGCCGTTGATCGGGAAGATGAGAGAAAAATTAAAGTAATATTATGACCTTTCAAATTGATTGGATGGACATGATTTAAATATTATGAGGGATGATGAGGGATAAGTTATAAAGCACCCCAAGAGATAGTAGTATGTTTTAGTCTTATTATATACTCCATCCGATCCTAATTATAGGAACAAGGTAGTAGTATGTTTTAAAAATGTTTCTTATTTATTATATTAGATTGATAATATATTATAGGTTAGTTTAATAGTTAGTAGACAGAAAACCATTCCCCATCATTATTTTAATCAAACAAAATAAAACTAAAAATTTCAAGAAAACTGAAATTTCTTGTTGAATATCATTAATAACAACAATTTAACAAGTAATAATTTTAAATTATTAAGTGAAAACAACAACTAAAATAGTGACATCTAATTTTAGTATTTTATTGAAGGCAATTAAGTCATCCCACAAAAACTTAATTCCAAAATATTACCTTAATATTTCATAAAAATTATGCCATTTTAAAGAATCATTATTAGACTTTGTGATCACTATTAACACCAAACTCGCGAGTTGCTGACAGCTTTATCGTTTTTACGCTACTAGCTTACAAACCGAAGTAGAGTCGAGTTAGTGGTAAACTCGTCAGTAGTTATAAACTCGGTTAAACTCACGAATTTATACACCGAGTTTATCGTTTTTACGTTTACCTTACAAAACCGTGTTCACTCATTCTTAAATTCGTGTTAACTTTTTGATTTGATCATCTTCCATGACTTTATATAGAAATTTTATAGAAATTTCTCTATTAAATATGATAAATGATTAATGTTAATGGATTTAATTTCAATTATTTGGATTTAAAATATATTTAAATCAAATTGTTGTCATTTTTTATATTTTAATTATTTAATTATACACTAAGTAATACCTATTTAATAATAAAAGTAAACTCTTACGAGTTTAAGATTCGAGTTACAATACGAAGTTTTCGTCATTGTCGCGAGTTTGTTTAAACTCGTGAGTTTTACAACTTTGTTTGTGATCACTATTAAGACCGCCATACAGCTAAGAGCGACAACAAAGAATCTTTGTTCCTAGATCGCTCTGCGTTGAAGTGAATACGACATATCCTTAGTTGGGAAGTAAACCCTAGAAGTTTATGTTATAAGCTCAAGGGAATATTTTCCTTTTGTGTATGATGAAATCATGTATATGTAAAGCTGGTTAATTAAATTTAATAATCTAATAATACAAAAATTATTATTGAATCTTGACCAATATCATCAATATATAATATATATAAAAATTTCATTGTAGAATAGTTTGAATTTTCAATTGAAGATATACAATTATCTAGTATATTTTTTTTTTTATAGTATTATCAGGTAAGATCCGGTTGGAGTTAAGTGGCTCCCCCTCCTAACACATGTGTCTCCTCTAGGATTCAAACTCGAGACCTAGAGGGGTTTAATGGAGCTATACACCACTGGACTAACTCCATGTTGGTTAAAAATAAATAACCTAATAAATCAATCAAATAGTCTAGATTTTAAATCAAAAGTAAAAATTTATTTATAATACGTACAAACTATCGAAAGCAAGGGTCAAGTTTATCTCATCATCCCTCATAATCTCTAAATCATATTCGTTTAATCAATCTGAAAGGTCACATCATCGAGTTATACTCCTTGAATTTTTCTCTTATCTTCCCAATCAATGGTCCAAATGAGAGCTTATAAGAAAATGGATGATGAGAGGATCTCCTTTCTCTAAATCAATTAGACAGTCTAATTTTATTACATTAATTAATTTCCATTTTTCCCATTTAAAATGAAAAATGTAACTATGATTTTATAATGATACATCAATCCTTTAAATTTCCATTTCTGCTTCCAACTTTTTTTTTGGATTCTCACCCACCCACATACATCTCCTCCAACACTTTTCTGAAAAGAAAAATAAATTGTTTCAATCTTAAATTTCTTATAGTCAGCTTAGAAACAACGCATTCATGTCATGCCACGAATTTAATATTATCCCAAAACAGACAAAAAGAAAAAAGTCAATAAATCACATACACACACATAATATATCATTATCAATATTTGTCAAAGGGAAATATGGTCTAGTAGGTCCCATAATCCATTAACAAACATATAAAAACTTCTTCTTCTTTATGTTACTATCCACCTCTCCCTAGAAAAGCTTCCTTTTCCTTTTTTTTTTTTTTTTTTTGAATTTTAAGTGAAAAATATATATTTAATCCTTTAACTATATGCAATATTTTAATCTAGTCCCTTAACTTTAAAAATATCTCTTTAGTCCTTTAAATTTAACACCGCTGATCTTAAATAATGATTTTTTTAATAACAATCACTATTATTTTGAAAATTAAATTTTATATGCTAGCACTTTATAATATTTAATCAACATTCAAAATTTCAATATCAACATTTTTTATTTTAACAACCATTAATGGTAATTGATAAAAAAAAAAAAACTGAAAAAGCCCCTTTTAAAGTTAAGGGACTAAATTGAAATTTGTTAAACTTAAATGACTAAATGTATATACTACCTCCGGTCTTAATTATAGGAACACTTTTATAGTGCAATTTATACTATAAAAGTGTTTTATAATTAGGAATGGAGGGAGTACCTTTATCTAATTTTAAATACTTTATGCTTTTGTTGCCTTGGTTTAGATTATTTTATTTTTGATTTATATGATCGTATTTTGTAAGTTGATAGTTAGAAAACTATTATTTTGCGTCTTTTCCTTAAAGTGAGGAAAATGTTAATAACAAAATTTAAACTATAAAAATCAATTTTATTTAAAACAAAGTTCAACAAATATATGTGTACATCATAGATTTATGTTGTATTATCTCATATCTTTTTATTTGATGTGTGATGAGAAAAATGTTCTAGAGATCCACCAAAGTGTCAAAAAGGTGACAACTTTTTTTGTTCACATTTTTTTTTTTAATTTTGTAATGTTTGTATGAGTTGTTTAGGGTTAGTTTTATGACCTAGAGTGTTTATGGAGAGACTAAAGAGTCTGTTTGGCATCCCATCAAAACCTCAGTGCATCAACTAAAAGTCCAGTGAGTTTGAAAAAAAGTCCAATTGGTGAAATCTTAGTGTTTAGGAAAGCTTCTTTGACTGATGGGATTAAGAAAAAAAAGCTATTTTTTAGGAGAAGTAAAAAATTTGAGCTTCTTCCATCAGGATCGCTGCATTAACACATTGCATAAGAGATGAGTTTTCCTCACGTTGTACACATTTGAAGTGTTGAGAGACGCTTAAATCAGTTTCATGCCCTTTTACTATATTTTAGAAAATATACATTTAATTTTAATTTTTTTTATCTTTAATTATCACAGAATATACAATATATATATGTGTCTGTGGTATTTAATAACATTCATGCCCTTTCAACTGACTTTTCAAATGCTATTCCAAACAAGAGCTCATCTGGGAAAAAGTCACTTATGTCACCGTTATCTCAAACACAAATCACATCTACAATCTAACTTTTAAGAAAAAGCATATCTAAAAAAGAGTCATTTTTGTCACCACTACCTCAAACATTAATAAGTTCCTCAAACCAGCAAATATTTTTTATTTTTATCCATCACTGAACATCCTCAAAACTTGAACTAGTCCTCGGTGGCTATCAGTATTAAGATTAACAGATGTTCTTATAGAATATAAGCCACATTCTTACCGCTTGAAATCAAATATCTTTATTGACTACTTTATGTGGCATAAAGTTTGTTTTCAATCCTCTAACTTTATATAATGTTTTATTTTGTTCTTTTATTTTTAGAGAGTATTTTTTCAGTCCTCTAATTCTAACGTCATTAACAAAAATTAACAAAAACTACTGACATTAAAATTTTAAATGTCAACAAAATAATTTTAAATGACATATTAAGGTTATATTTTAAAAAATAATAATGATTGGTATAAAAAATAATCAATTGATATTAATGATGATAGAGTTAGAGAATTAAAAAGATATTTTATAAAATTAAATGATCAAACTAAAATATTATATAAAATTAGAAAACCGAATGGGCATTTTTGCCTTGGCCACTCATATTGTCTATTTTTCACGCAATAAAAGTTAGCAATTTATTAAGACCGACCCAAATGCTCTATGGGCCTCAATGGTCCTTGTGGTCCTTTATGTTTGCTCATATTTAGAAGTAAGGTTCACATATTCACTAATGGGGTCGGTCTACAAAAAAGAGCTAGTTCCTCATAACGTGATGAATAAAGATTCGAACCTCTGTTAGGGGAGGTGCCCATTTTTAGTGTTTGTCAGTACCTTAAATATGATTGCCTTTAATAAAAGGATACCCGTATCTAGAAAAAAATAAAAGTTTCACATGTTTGAAACAGTGATTTTCAATGAATGGTATGATTATATCAATGAATAAATAATTAAGTAAATCATTTATATATTTTTTAAGATCAATGCAAAGAATTTAATATCCTTGAATTTGTTTTCCCTTTTAAAAGGGTATTCTTAACTTTATAGGGAAAAAAAGGTTTAATTATTGGTTGAATTTAGCATGTTGATGGACCTATATGTCTTGCAAATTGGGGTCACTATCATAACCACCAAAATTATGAATGAATGGTGGGGTCTTCATTTATAATTACATATGGTCAAAGCGTGAAATTCTATTAGTCTAATATAATAAAATTAATTAAATGATTTAATTACATTATTAATCAAGTAAGGATTGGAAGTGCACATAATATAAAATGGGCATTTATCAACATGAAAATTAACATAATCTGGAAATAACCTCATATTATATGTATTACTTACTTATGCAATATATGAAATATTGTTTTTTACTTTTTTTTTTTAAAAAAAAAACAAGTACAATTAGAAAGAAAATTTCACAATTAATGAGTAACACCATTTAATAATTAAAGAGACAGGTAACTTTACTATCATTCCCATCATTGATGGATTTTTTCCCCTTAGATTATTATTAAACGAATAAATGGATTGGACAAATTGTGCACCAATTTCCAATGAACGAGTTGAAACTAGTAGGCCCATCTTTGGTAGTTGGTGAACAGGGTCACATGTAACCTTTTGAACCATGAAATTATTACTACTAATTAGAGCTTTTTTTTTTAAACCAACGAAGAAAGTGGTAGCGGCTTTGTGTCGCTTAAGTAAGATCTCGAGTTCGAGCGATTGTGAACGAGAAAACCTCCGATGGGAGACTCACCTACCATAGTCGCGGCCAAGGAGTCGGATTCGGATTAGTCGGCGAATGATTTTTTAGATAGATCGGATGAACAAGAAAAAAAAATTAGAGCTTTTTTTATTTTCTTTTTAGGGAATCCATATGACCCATGTCTTATTTTGACTAGTTGAACAGGTTTTTGATTGATTTGATTATTTCTAATCTCTTTCTAACTTATTTGATTTTATTAAAATAATCGAACGGAATTAACTGAATTTTTTGTTACACAAATGTACTCTGATATGATTCTCATTCTCATGCTAAAATCAAATATCATATATGTATGTAAAAATTTTATTAGAAACCATGCAATTCATATAATAGTAAATAGTGCAACGTCAACTCTTTCACTTCTTGTAAACCATCAATAAGGATTGGCACAATTGGCTAAAGTTGACGCCTTCACCCCAAAAAAGAGAGGAGGGTCGATATCCGCTGGTCGATGTGAGGGCCTCATTGATGGGCAATCTATAAGTACCTCTATAAGCGCTCTTTGAGCCTGGAGATGTGCCCTGGCCCTGATGGGATACCGGTGTCTACCCCCACCTAAACTTTTGTTAAAAAAAAAAAAAAAAACCTTGGACATTTTATACCTTCAATGTTTTGTTTTATGAGCAAAAAATGAACATATTTTGCTGTGGCTCCTCCCCTTAAGAAACCATTTGGGTCAGATACTATTTTTTTTTCCTCAAATTACAAGATCCTCCTATCAAAGAAATAAAAAATATCATATTTGAGGTACTATCGAACATTAAATATGAGAACCTCTCTCACATTATTATTCATCTACTCGCCCCTTCTTCTATCCCCACATTTTTCATGGAAAATTGTGTAGGAAAAAGTGGGAACGGCAGACAAAATAGGACACCTAGGTTGCTTGTCAAGAATACTTCCTCTGATTTTAAATGCAAGAGCTGGCTTTAATCATAAATATCTTTACCTTTTACACACACACATTCATATATTAATTATCCCATTGATTTTCACATATTAATTGGATTTTCATCCTAGATAGTTCAAATGCAAATTTAAGAGGATATTCTAAGAAAGGCAGCACACATTTTATTTTACAAATAGCTAATTTCTTTAATATCTATAAATTAGTCATTTAATTCTTATTTTTACATAATACAAGTCCTATCAATGTAAGGGTAATTGAAGGCAATTTGAAATTTTGAAGAGAGCCATGGACGTAACTACATTTTTGAAATGGTTATATATTATCTTCAGTCCTAATTATAAGATATAGTTAACTTTTTTTGAAGAGATTAAGGAAGGTAAATAAGTTACTTAATCATTTCATATGTTGTGTTTTCTTAAATTATATACTACATCCGGTCCTAATTATAAGACCTAATTGATTTTTTTTTTAAAAAAAAAGATTAAGGAAATAAAATAAGTTACTTAATTATTTCATATGTTGTGTTTTCTTAGATTATATGTTAGTTTATTAGTCAAATTATTTAGTTTGAAAATAAAAATAAAAATATTTTAAAATTTAATTTAATTAACTTCCTTAATCTCTACAAAAAAAATCAACTAGTTCTTATAATTAGAACCGAAGAGAGTACTAGATTTTGTCTCGTACTTGTACATTGACCATAGATTTGCCTTACAAAAGTACGGCAAATCTCAATTAAGTAATCAGTGCTGTTTACCCACTTTGAAGATGAAAGTAATTTGTTTCTTCCCCTTATTATTCAACAATTTTTTTAATGATTTTCTAAAATAAGAATACAAATCAATCAATATATCAGTATTTATCAACATATAAAATATAGGAGAGAATGGTATTAACACATCAAGCTTCAAAGCGCAAAATAGACTAAACTCTTTCTAAATAGAAAGTTAAAAGTATACGCTGGATAAGTTGGGACATCAAATCCATTAGTGTTCAACCTCAATCAGACCCTGACTGATACTAAATCCTACATCAGTCCGTCTCAAAAGCACCTTCAATGGAAAATTTGATCATTGAGGAACAAAAATATTGCTGATACTCTAGGAATAAATACTCTGTAACTTGTACAAATAGTTCTCTCTGAGGAGAAAAAAAAAATATTGATGATACTCTCGGCACGCCATTTGACCTCGCCGGCCATAGATCGCAGGTTCCATCCCGCATGCTACCAGTTGTGATTGAGAGGAATAAAAAAGAAAGAAAAAACAAACCTCTCGCAAGCCCCAGTGGCTAATTTTGGAGGTCTCCCAAGGCCAACTAACAACTTACTAGCCACAACTATGCATTTCAGAGTCTATAAATAGTGAAGCAGATTAAAGAAGCGGATTATTCAAAGAGTTGACACAATAAAATACCCAAATTCCCAAAGATACAAATGTCATCAACTTGCCCAGCATCTATGAATTTGCTAATTAAAGCTACCAACTACTTACACAAATCCAGATTTTTTTGCCCCTTTCAAACAGCGATAATTGGTTTGATACAATAAAAACGAGTTTCTGTGGATCACTCACAATCTCATTGCTTTCTACATTTTTCGTCTCGTCGGAGTTCCTGGTGGTCATGTCCTCTTCAAAAGATATCCCAGAATGATGCCAATAATGCCAACCAGAAGTACATAAATAAATGGAATGCCACTGCGGTTTCTGCTGACATCACGCCTCAAGAAATCCTGCAATGTGAAGGATTCAAGGTGATGGTATTTTTCATGGGAACCATCAATCGCATTGCTAAAACTATTAACTTCAGCACAAAAAGTTAAAAAATAACGGAAGCAAAGGCTACACTTCACAGTGCTACTGAATCAATGTTGATGATCAATACTAAAAGCCAAACTAGACATTGAGCAAGAAGCATTAAGGGCCTGCTTGGTTTTCTGTTTGCCAAATTTGTCGTTTGGGTAGAATTGACTCCGCAGACTTGGTTTTAGGCAAAATTGAGGTTGGCCAAAAAGCAGGTACATGTTGCTTCTTTCCTAACCATGGTTTTGGGCTTAAATGTGTATTGGAAGAAATTTGCTATGCTTCATTTTAAAGTTCCTAAATGTGGCTTAGGGAATTTTGGTAACCACTCTAGACAAAACATGACTTTTGGCTTCAAATCCATGGTTTCCAAAGACCCCAACCTTTTTCCAAACAGGCACTACGTTCCTTCAAGATAGATATTTTCCTTTTCATTTTGTGTCATATTACATCAGCTAGGTAGAAATCAAGGAATTCAGGAGGTTATAAAACACCAGGTGACACAAAGGACTTGTAAGGTTTGGTGGATATTTACAGGAGTGATGATCAGTCCAGCATGGTTTTGGGACTACTAACCTACCGAATCAATATAATCAGTTCTGTAAAATGAACAGACGAAACCTGGATATAGAAAAAACTAAACCAGTCTGTTTTGCAAAAGCAAACATTTCTCATTTTTAATTGACATTCAGGTTGTTACTTTGCCACAATCCAAGGATATTGGAAAATTAGCAAAGAAAAAGAAGTCATGAACTTAATCACCGTTTTAATCACAATCATATATTTCTCAGATGCACCTTACCAAACTATATCAGAATGTACACATTGACAAATCAACTCTAAGAAGCAAACCAAAATCAGATCATGCTTCCATACAATGTATGCCAGTTGTGCTCATGTTTCTCATCAATCCCCACATGAAAAAAAAAGGTACTCCTACGTTAATAGCAGTATAGTAAAATGGCTCCCCACATACTTCTCCTAACTAAGCTACAATTATCCAAAATAGTTGAATGGAAATGTCATGGTAAGGATATTAATTTGTTTTCCAGCAGGCTGTATTAGAATGATGAGATGGGATAAACTATTAATAAACCTATAGAAACTTTAAAAGCATGCCGGAAAGCTGTAAAAGGTTGTTTGCATAATTACATACCAATTCTTGCTGCAGCTTTTTATTTTGCTCAATTGTGTGATTTTTCTCCTCAATCACCTTTGAAACAAGAGTCCTCGCCTGAATCAATAATAAAAGATCAATGACCACAGAGCTTTTATGAAAATCTCAGCAAGAACAAGCCCAAGCTCTTCTCATAAGTAGATACTGTGAGAGGCAATATAATCTACCACCAAAATTTCTTCCAAAAATAAAGTAAATGGCATAAATGAAACCTGATGGACCCGATACTGATGAGCTCTTATCTATTGGGCCAAGGCCAGGTCATGTGTTGAGTGAGTGAGAGAGAGAGAGAGCTGTGAGATGTATATATTTCTGCAGAGGGTTTTAGTGTGTTTGAAGCAGACTGAGTATTGAAAGGAGAGGGGGTCTGGTCTCTTGAATACCAGACTAGGAGGGAATTGTTTTCTCTTGTTTCTTTCATTTTTAAGTGTGCTTTAGCTTTCTCAAGGCTAGAGGAAGCATTAGGAATTGCATTCTCTACATTTTCCAGCAGTATTAGAGGATACAGACCATTATATTTCTTCAAATCTGTCTTAAAACTAGCTGGCCCTATCAAAACCAGTTCAAACTATAAATCAGTAAGCACATCATAAAGGATGCTTGGAACAGGGCTACCGACATAGTGCCTGGCTGCACAGACCTCTGTCAATAGATCTTAACCTCACGGACATGAGTTATGGGAAAAGAAAAATCTAATCCACAAATTCTGCTACACTTCTAATCAAAGAGGGTTGAAATTGTCAATTGTAGATCAACAAGGTTTTTGGTTTTTTTTGGGGGACTTTTTCTTATCCCCTGGCAGTTTAAAAAACACAACAGTGTTTCAGCCTAGGAAGCACGGACACACATATTTTTCAAAAATATGTGCGTTGGACGAGGACATGTGTGTCAGATGTGGTCAGCAGACACCAATATGCGTCTTTGACCGTGTCGGACACGGTCAAGGGGCAAATTGGGCATAAAAAACGTTTTTTATTAAATAAAAAAAAAACAGGCCCCATAAAAAATGAAACAGAGAAGAGATAGATCATCTTCTCTGTTTCACACATCCCTTTTCTTCTTAGATCTGAACCTGAGCAAGTCCGCCGCCGTTCCCATGCCATTCTTCGATCTGCATTTTCTTCGTTTGCCTTCGATCTACACCTTCTAGCATCTCCACAGGTAAGAACCTTTGTGGTTCTCTTGCTTCTCTGTGGCAGTCCATCTAATTTTTGGAAGTTCTAGAACATGGATCTTGAAGATGAATGGTTGAACTTGAATGTTTTTGCATTTTGAATTGCAAAATGGTTGAACTCTCTGTGCCGTCGCTCTCTTGCTTCTCTGTGGTTGAACTTGAACATGGATTAGTTAGTAATGTATGCTTAGTTGAGTCAAGAAAAGAAAAATTAGAAGTAGGAGGCATAGAGCTTCATAATTTTTTTTGATTAATTTTGTTTTTGTCAGACTTATTTACAATATGGATCATTCAAGTTCTACCGGTGCTTCTACTAGTCCTGCTGCTCCCACTCTCAGTGCTTCTAGTTCTGCTAGTGCCACTGCTGGTGAATTACTAAGTAAACCATTATGGAAATATGCTACCAACTTAGATGCTGGAGTGGAAGCAATAGGGAATTTGTCTTGGACATGCAATTTCTGTAAAAAATATTGTAAAAGTTCGTATACAAGAGTGAGGGCTCATTTGTTGAACTTATCAGGCAAAGGAATTGCAAAATGTTTATTAGTGCAAAGTAGAGAAATAGGAACAAGAAGCTGCTCAAAGAATGCAATCCAATAAACCCAGAAACGTACCTTTACCCCCTCTTCTTCTAGCTTTTCTGCTGAGTCAAAAAAAAGAACTCAGAGTCCTCTTGAGATGGCATTCAATGTTGAGGAGCAAGAAGAATTAAATCATCTGATTGTTAGAATGTTTTATTCAGCAGGATTGCCATTCAATTTTCTTTTTCCTATTGTAACAGAGTGGTTCGCAACGTGTTATAGCCTGATAGCAAATAACCTACAATATTATGATTTGCTACATAAGTATACAAAGCTTGGAAGTATGGGTTCTTCGCCAAAATGAATGACAATCCTGTTGAATAAAACATTCTAGCAATTAGATGATTTAATTCTTCTCGCTCCCCAACATTGAATGCCATCTCAAGAGGATTCTCAGTTCTTTCTGTTTTTTTTTTTTGGTGCAAGCGGAAGAGGGGGAAAAGGTACGTTTTTGGGTTTATTAGATTGCATTCTTTAAGCAACTTCTTGTTCCTATTTCTCCATCTCTAACAGATCTCTATTTTGCACTAATAAACATTTTGCAATTCCTTTGCCTGATAATTTCAACAAATGAGCCCTCATTCTAGTATATAAACTTTTATAATCTTTTTTTACAGAAGTTGCATGTCCAAGACAAATTCCCTCCTGCTTCCACTCAAAGCATCTAATTTGATAATATATTTCCATAATGGTTTACTCAGGTATTTCACCGGCAATGGCACTAGCAAAACTAGAAGCACTGGGAGTGGGAGCAGCAGGACTAGCAGAAGCACTGGCAGAACTTGAAGGATCGATATGGTAAATAAGTCCCACAAAACAAAATTAATCAAAAAAAATTATGAAGCTTTGTGCCTCCTAGTCCTAATATTGTTTTATTTTTTTGACTCAACTAATTACAAAAAGAAGAATGGGAAGGGAAAGCAGGGAACTGCAATGTAGTCAGTCATCTCTATCTAAACAATAGAAAAGTTGAAGTTGACATCAATAGTGAGATACTCCTACTCTTTACTCATATGGGAAAAATGATGCGCCCAAAACTTAGACATTCCAGGAGAAGCAAGTTAGTCAAACGTTAAGTCAACTGCAAACCACACCTTTAGGGTGCAAAAGCCTTCTAGCACCTTGAGGTGTGGGGCTAAAAAAGTGCTTCCCAATTGAAGGAAGAAACTAAAATTGAGGAGAAAAAAGTTGAAAATAGGTAAGTATGAACAACTGTGATAACTATTGACATATAAATTAACTATATAGCCACAATAAGTCAAAAATCATACAAAGAAAAGTTCAAAACGCTGAACAATGTGAGAAAGAGAAGTGTTGGCTGAATTCTAAAAGCCTACTGGATTTAGGTGGTTAATAGAGTAAAAGACGACAAAGAAAAGTGTCAAGGCAAAAAAGCGTACAAGACTAAGTTTTTCAAAGTAGTGGGAAGCAACAACACCTAGAGGGAAGGATGTTGTGCACTTGTGTTGTCTCTCATGATCTTGCTGCTTTGGTTAAAAAGTGCTAATAACTAAAGGCCTTTAACTTTAAGAACGAATTACTATTCTTCCCTATTACTTATGACTGGCTGGCTTTTGTGGGTTTTCCATGTTCAAAATATTGTTTTGAAATGCTAAAGCTCAACAAAATAGTTACGAGTCATTTAATGGGCATTTAGGCCTATATCTTTGTAAAATGAACCTAGTGAATGCAAGGAGACTAAGGCAGGAGCCTAATTTTTGTTAGAAAGGTGACAAAGACGCTACCAAGTGAGTGCCACGATGAAGGGCCCTCCACCGTGCCAGCAAGAGGCATTGAGGACTCTTGACAGTTGTTGAGGTGAGCCCCTTTGGCTCTTTCCCTCCTCCCTCCCTCCCCCCCCTCTCTCTCTCTCGCTCGTTTACCCACTATTTCTTTAGTTCAAGAACAAAACATGAACGTTTCAATCTATATAGTCAGCCTGATAACCATCGGAAGAAGAAACACACTCTTTCTCTCGTCTATAGTGTTGTTAAGACGTAGAGTCTACGTAGAAACGGTAAGGGTGAGCAAAAACGAAAAATCGGAAAACGTAAACGAAACGTAAGAGTTTACTACATACTAAAAAAAAAAAAACCCAACATATATAAAACCAAAACACACCAATACATTAAAGTCATCACAAATTTAAGTCCAAACACTAAAGGAAATAATTAAGTTCAAACTCAGTCATCATAATACATATTAAAATGATTAATTTGGATTAATGATTGATTATAAAATTTTCAGTTTAGTCCCTCTATGAAACTTTCTAAAAGTTTCAGTTAGGTCCCTACATTAAACATTGCGTTTTGAACCTTTCTCCATTCAGTATAGCAAACCCGAGTCCCGACATTAGAGAATGAGGGATCCGGATACAGAGCCGTGAATCTGATTCAGCGAAGAAGAAGCAGCAGCAATCGCCGTGAATCCGACCGTTCTGCACCACCATCACCGTGAATCTGATTCAGCGAAGAAGAAACAGCAGCGTCCAGCGATCAGATTCAGCGAAGAAGAAGAAAGAAGAAAAAATGCAGAAACGGACGTTTCAACCGTTTCTACCGATTTGAAATGGCGTTTCGACTGTTTTAGATCAATTGCCGTCTCAACCACCGTTCTGACACAATTTTCCGGCGAAAAACGTAAAAACGTACGTTTCAACGATTCGAAACGACGTTTTAACAACACTGCTCGTCTACCCATTGTTTCTTTAGGTCAAGAACATAACATGAACATAAATTTTAAATCTTTCAATTGAGCTTGATAGCCATAAAAAAAAGATGGACTTTGAAAGACAGCATGCGGTGGAATAGAGACAGAAGGTCATCTAGTCAAAACCAAACATGAAAGGGAAATGATTTAAGAAAGTCTGCATGGCTCAACCATTGAAAGAAAACCTGGTTGAGAAAAATAAAGACCCTTATTTCTAATATCATATTCAACTATAATTGTCAATATATCATTAATGCCAGCATTTCAACAGAATATTATGTGAAACGCAGCAGGGGCAAAATAAATTTAGACGTGACTCTTCAGGAATATAGGCATTCTTGGAATCAAGAGTCAAGAAAGCAACTAATGGAAGACAGTGTCTCATAAATATAGAACTGAAATTAGGCATAAACAATGAAAATAAAGACACCCACATCCGCATAGATAAATGAGTCAAAACTGTAGAATCTATAAATCAGACAAATCTGTACCTCAGATGAAGTTTCTTGAGGTTCAACCCGCTCATTGAAAGCATTTGAAGCCTATATTGCATGTTCATAATTAACCATAGTTAATGAAGATGAAAAACAATGAAGACTTGTGTTGAGTATAACAAACTAATTACTCACAAATGTAAATTCAGAAGCATTTAAATGTCCATTTTCTGATACTGACGGCCGAGGAGAAGAATCTTCCTCTGATCCTTCCCGAACTGGGGAAGGTGGTCGCGGAGGAGCAACATATAGAACTCTCAATTTGAACTCTTCAACATGATGGCCTGACTCTTTATTAAACTATATGCAATGAGCACAGAAAAACCAATTATATAAAGCAAAATGATTGCAAATTTTCTTTATGTTACTGAGGCACAATAACTTATATGGTCAAACAGTTACCATGTCAGGAAAAATATCTTTAGGGGTAGCTCCAGGACTTGCCACCACACTCTGAAGGAGAAACTTATCCTTGCATTGCATGTCAGGAGGTGCCTCCTTTTGCGCTTGCATTGTCACTGGATCGAATGGATGAAATGACGGTCAATAGGTCATTACAGAGGATGATTAAAAATTCAGATATAAAGACAGACTCTAATAAATCTGTCGCGAAGCTCATCCAAAAGATTAAACCAAAAAAAATTGTTAAGAAGATAAGCTCAAAATAATTACCAAATAAAACAGGTTAACACCAATTTAAGCATGCAAACATCTATACCAACTATCAACAAAAGATTAGTTTCTCTTTTCATGCGCCTGAATACGTTCATGTTTTTGTTTGCATATAAGACAGTGATGAAGGAAAATAGGGAGAGGAAAACCTATAACATCACAAGTAGACCTCGGCAACACAATTCCAGTGTTAGGTCTAACACAGTATTTCCTGGGGTTCGTTGTCTTGACCTACAAACAACCAATTTCAACGCAAATTAAAAATTTAAAACTATACCACATATAAATGCCACAAATTTACAACTTCAAAACTCGAATTGATGACAAAAGGAGGTAAAAAAAAAAACCGTAAGAAAGATACTGAAGTAAAATTCGAACCTTAAACGCCACATAGTCATCAGTCTTGTTAGACAACTGCAATGAGCAGGAGATCTGCTTCCTCAACTCAACTATTTCGGGAACAAAAAAGGAAGACAAATCATGAAAAAGCCAAGAATCGGAAAAGAAACACAAAGGAAAGGGGAAAACCCAAAAATAAAGAAAGAAAGAAAGCCAGATTATATTATTATTCTACTTTTGAAATTCAAGTCTTACAGGGAAATTGAAGGTCCTGCGGGTGAATATTGAGAAGCTCACCGGTACTCATGCCGGAGTGGATCACCGGAGACCAGAAGAATTGGCCGTTCCCGTCAAACAGAAGGAGACGATTTTCGAATTCTGGAGAGAACAGCGAGCAAAGTAACCACAACGTGGGACAGAGATATAAGGACGATTTCGTCTTTTCCTCTCCTTCAAAATCTTCTAGAACTAAAACGATATCATTTTCTTCGAGCAAAAAACCGATATCCTTTTCTTCGAGGGAAAAAAAAAACGATATCCTTTCCCCTTATTTTATGTCTCGTTTTTTTTTTTTTTTCCTTCTCTTTTTCTAAAATTTGTTCGTAAAAGCAATATTCATTTTGCGAAACTTCACTTTACTAATAAGAATGAAATTAAAAATATATCAATATTAATGCTAATATCTAATAATATAAAATTGATTATAAAGCGTCTAGGCTTTTATTTGTATCAATAATTAAACTGAAAATTGAAAGTTTAAATTCACAACGGAAAAGATGTGAGAATAAATCTTTTGCAGTGAGATGATAGATAAAAAGTGTCGGGAAATAAATAAAATTGATTTGAATTTATGACATTGCTATGTTTTGCAAACCGCAAATTCATAATTTCAAAAGTCTTTATTTATAAGTTAAAATAAAACTCTTCTCATATACTTATCTCATAAATTATAAAAGTTATTCATAAAACTAATCCAGACATATTGTAAATAAATTTTGTATATCATTGAGATTGAGATAAGGTAAAATTGGAAGATAAAGCTTTAAATACCATTATAACGGTGACCACTTTTTCCTTTTTTTAAAAAAAAAAAAGAATAAGGTTGAAAAGAAAATAAAAGAATTCTAGAAAATTCAGACTATATAATATTCTTTTAATCAATGTCAAATAATATAATATATAGATAAAGCTTTAAATACCATTATAATACACATATATATTATAAAATTGATTTATAATATATAATATATAATATATAAAACACACATGCATGCAAGTATATCAAACTTTTCTCATATATTTCAAAGTGTTGCCAAGTTACGTACGATCAAACTTTGATTCAATTATTGCAAGATATATGTGTAGGAACAAAAGAACTTTTAACTCATTTATAACTAATTTCATGAATTATTGACTCATTTCGAATTAAGTCCTTTTTTTTTTTTTTTTACTTTGTTTTACAAAATTGTCCTTGCAGTCAGCCTGGTCAACGCAAAACTGAGTTTGGCGACGAGGTTTGATGTTCACAGTTTGAAAATGACGATGATGAAGAAATTGTACTTTGTTTTACCTAATTACTGGATGATTTATATAGTTTATGGTTGTGAAAATTAATCTTCTAATACTTCAACTCTTAACTCATTCATGACTTAATTCCTAAACTATTCACTCACTTAAACTCTGTCCTTATATCTTTTTAGTTTTTCTTTAGAAAATTGTCCTTGTCAGCCCAAAACTCAGAACGGAGTCATCCTACGTGTAAACTGTAAGTGGTGATGTGGCAACCAAATTGCCATCTCCGTCATCATCAACCTCCCTACCGGCTACCTTCCCACAAGGAAGCTCGCGACTGCTCTATGGGAGTTCCCACTACTCCTACTTGTCTATTCATCAATCCCTCTTTCTTTCTGCGTCTCAGTCCCAAGTCAAACATACCTTCTTCTTTTTGGACTGCATCTTCCATAAACCTTCAATTCTTCAGTCGAATCAGACATACGTTTTCTTCAGTCCAAATCTTCTCGAAAGCGCAATCACAGATCCAATCAATTTCGCGTATTAAAATCCAAATCAGAAAGCAATGACAAGAAGAAAGCAGAAACAGGGTGGGAGTTTTGAGGAGGGAGAGGAGGAGTATTGTGTGTGCGCGGGTGTAGCAACCTGATCACTCATGCATGGTGTTTAATCAAAGGACTGCTACCAAATGCTCTGAAACTGAACAAATTCACTGGACAAAAATGAAGTGAGATAGTTCAATACATAATAAACTGATTCGCAGGAGGGAGGGAGAGTGACTGTGAGATGCAGAAAGATAAAGAGAGAGAGAGACTGATGAAACTTTTTGAAATGAAGAACCTTTTTGGGTTTGTTCTCTTTTTTATAACTTGTTCCTAGTTAAGATAAAGAAGAGAGTGCAGAAACTGGGGAATCAGAGAGCACACAAACGAGGGCGTAGTATAATTCACACACATTATTTAAGAAGAGGAGGCAAAGTAGGAGAGGAGTAGTGGATCTGTCAAAGAACAGCCGCGAGCTTCATTATGGGAACTGGAGATTGATGATGATGGAGATGATGACTTGGCAGCCATATCACCACTCAATTGACACATAGGATGACTCAGTTATAAGTTGGGCAGACCAGGGCAATTTTCTTTAAAAAATATATTAAAGTACTGAGTTTTAATCGAATAAAAAATTCAGAGAATTACTTGCACTGAGTTAAACTTGGAGTAAAAAATTAAATATTAAAAGATTAATTTTCCCAATATCATTTTTAAAATTCTTACAGGAGTGATTTCTGTTGCGATTGAAATTACCTGTTCACCCTCGTTTCCCTCTTAATTCAAGTAGATTAATTTTTGTCTGTTTTTCACTTTTTTTTTTCCCTCTCTACTCCACGTGTTTTCCGAAGTTTAGAGGACGACGCCAAGGCTGCAAAATTTTCTCATTTTGCCTCTAATCGCCGAACAATAGGGTTTGATTTTTTGCGATTTGCAGAAGAGTTCGCCCATACCCAGAGCCAGAGGTAATAATCTGCTTTCCTCCGATTCTCAGTTTTCCTATTGGATTCCTCTTCCTCTGAAATCCTTTTATGTTTCTGCTTTTTCTGTAAATAGTCTCTGATTCATTAGATATTTACTTTTCAGTCATCTCCTGTTTAGTTGGTGGGAATGGATGGGGAAAAAACTTGAAAACCTACTTGAATTTTAGATTTAATTGATGTATGCGCGCCTTATTTTGTTTGACTTGAGTTTTTACATTCTCATTTCGGAAGAGCAATAGTGTTAGCTGAGTCGTGGGCCATTTTTATTCTTTTTGATAAGTTATCTGAACATCATATATAGTTATAACTTAGATTTAAACGAGCGAAAAAATTTAGTGTTTTTGTTTTCCATGGTCTAGTTCCTGTTCTGTCCTGTGAGAATGAAACACTAAGTTCGTTATACATGTGGGACTATTTCAGAGCTCTTTGAAATTGTTAAATTGATTCTTTCATATGCCATATCATGCGATGAGTTATATTATAAAAGCCCCAAAACTTTTCTGTTGTTTTGACTTTTCCCCCTGGTGGCCAGTGTGTTTACGCACAAGATTTCAATTGAAAACCACAAATATTGTAGAAGTTAGTTGATAATGTAAACGAATGAGTGAAAAAGATCAGAATATAACCACAAAGATTGTAGAAGTGCTAATCAGCCAGGATAGAGTACTGAACTTAATTGTAGAATCTGTACCCATTTTCTTTTACTATTCCAATGAGAAATAGGGTGGCAGTGTATGGAAGGCACAAATTGATAGATCTGGTAAAGGATATAATCTGTGGCCTTGCGCTGACTATAAAGAAGGTAGTGTTCTCTTTCACGCATACACATAGCACCACTAGTATGAGCCTCGGCCTCAGCAGAAGGGATGCATACATAAATATTTATGTACCTTGATAAGAATTGAATTTGCGTATTCATAATAACTACCTTTGAAAACAAGCATGCAGAAAGACAAGGAAATTAAGATAAATTGAATTACGTACTACTGTTATCGCTTACCTGATTGTTTCTTTCTTAGTTTCTCTTGCATTAGAAAGTCATTGATTTTAGACCGAATTGCAAGTTTCTATAGAATCTATTTTTTTCCCACACCATAATGCCTCTTACTCATTTCCTTTTATTCCTAATAATAGCTGTAACTAGTAAAAGACAATGAATCTGTTCATGGTTTATGTGGGGTATACATGAATAATGAAATTGTTCATAATTTTAACGTTCACAAGATTATTTCTGTTGAAATTTGTACCAAAAGTGCCTCAAGATAGTTTAGTAGTAGCAGATTGAACACAAGGAGAATTGAATGAGATGCTTTAATGATGGGGACAAATTGATTTTCAAGTTGAAAGTGTAATTTACCTAAAAGTCAAAGAAATTTTATTTTCTTTGTTTATAATGTGGTGTTTTATAAGATGGAACATTATGCTCCATTTAGAATTAGAAGATAAACCAATCATGAATAAGTAACATGATTGTCTGGCCATTCGTTGAATAATTCAGTTTTCTGTTTTGTATATGCCTAGTTTGACATGTGTGCATAAGACATGTTAGATCTAAACTTGTATTAACTCTTGCTTTTGAGAAAAATGAAAACATAATACAAATAATAAGAATATGCAGTATAATTTTTTGTACGACATTATAGTACTATTTTGTTGTGGACTGTAGTTTATTAAAGCTCTATCTGGAATTATCGACAGTGTTTACAATTGTTACTTCATATTTCAAGTTCACATGCGCTCACTGCAGCCAAAATATAATTCATATAGTATAATTATATGACGAATTAAAGTTAGCACTTCAATGATGGATGGTTTTGATGGATGTGGAATATGATAAATGGTTTGGATACTATTCTATTAAATGATTGATCAATTAATCATATTATCTATCAAAGAAATTAATTAAACGGTTTCCAAGAACGTTACTCTTAGCCACTCCTTACACTCAACTGATAAGCCTCCCAATCCCCCATTCGCCATAAGACCATCTCATGATGTTCTGTGAAGTTTGTATTTTAGTCACATGGAATGCTTATAAGATACTCAATAGAGGTGGAGGGATAATATTCAATGAATCAATGTATTAACGTGCAAAAGATCGTCCCATCACATATTGGAGGATCTGTAATGTACTTTTTACCTGCCCTTAGATAATCCTTCTCTTTTCAGTTGACTAGTGTTATAGTTTCTCATAGTCTGCTTAAAGTAGGATATGATGATTTTTTATATGTTGCAAATCTCAGAAAAAATGTAGTTTCTTAATTATGGGAACAGCAATGAATGTGCCATCATCAGATTGCTCTTTCTTAACTTCAGGTGTCAAAGTATAAACAGCACAAGAACTTCACAGTTGTTACAGACATATATAGAGGAATGACATCACTAGCTCAACCTCTTTTTAAAATACAAACTTTCACTTTTGGGAGAGCTCGTCCTAGAAGCCTGGGATTATTAAAATCCGGAAAAATATTCCAAGGACTCACATTTCCTCGCATTTACAAGAAACAATCCTGCATATGCTGCACGGAGTTGACTCCATGGGAACCATCTCCTGTCACATATGCTCCTACTGATGATCAGAGTGATAAGTTCTTGCAGACTGGCGCCAATATATTCGACACCCTTGATTCTAGTAAAAGCGATGAGCCAGCAATAAACAATGCTGATGCACCTGTGGAGACAAAATTTCAGCCAGATGTTTTGTTTCAGTTTCTCAAATGGCCTATGTGGATTCTGGGCCCTTCTGTTCTTCTCACAACAGGCATGGTTCCAACATTGTGGTTACCTATATCTTCAATATTTGTTGGCTCTAACATAGCGAGCTTGCTTTCTTTGATTGGACTTGATTGTATCTATAACCTTGGTGCGACCCTTTTTCTTCTCATGGCTGATTCTAGTGCAAGACCAAAGTCCCCAACAGAAGATTGCAAAAGCAAGGCCCCCTTTAGTTACCAATTCTGGAACATTGTTGCAACTGTTACTGGATTTGTTGTTCCACTATTGATGATATTTGGATCTAAGAAGGGTTTTCTCCAACCTCAACTTCCTTGGATCTCTTTTGCAATCTTACTGGGTCCTTACCTTCTTCTTTTGTCAGTACAAATTCTCGCTGAGGCTCTCACTTGGCATTGGCAGTCACCAGTCTGGCTCGTAACCCCGATCATTTATGAGTCTTACCGTGTCTTGCAGCTTATGAGAGGTTTGAAACTCGGGGATGAACTCAGCACCCCGGCATGGATGGCGCATACAATTAGGGGGCTGGTTTGCTGGTGGGTGTTGATTCTCGGTTTGCAAATCATGAGGGTTGCTTGGTTTGCCGGGGTAACTGCCCAAGCTCGTCGTGAGCAGTCTTCATCCGCTACTTCTGTTGCTGGAATCAGTGAATAATACTAGTAGTGATGACTTTTTGCAAATGCACTTTATGATTCGAAATCTGCGTATACAATCTGAATTGGTCTGGGACTTGTCTCCATGCTCTGCTTCTTGACATAATAATATCAATTCATGTATCTTCAGTCTGTCAGCCAGGAAACAATTCGGTTGATGATCTGGTTTTATACCTCAGGAGTCAGGATATCAAATAGCGAGTTGCGCACTTGTTTTGGTGTTGACTCGAGAAAAGTCTTCAAAATCATGGAATTATACTTTCTTAGTTTGTAAGTATTAGGATAAGTTATGCTAGTTTCATTCCTGTACTTTGCCAGTGACTTCCCAAAATCCACATAGCATATGTATGTTTATACTACTTGAATGATGGGGAAAATGAATTTTCCTACTTGTGTCTCTCTCTCTCTCTCTCTCTCTCTCTCTATATATATATATATATATAAATCTCGCGCAGCACAAAGAGAATGATAGTAGGAGAACAAAAGTGAGCTTCCTGGCTGATTCAAAACCTAACAATGTGTTTGGTGTGTTGGAACAAGAAGGTGATGGAATTAAAAAGGTAAGGTAGATGAGAGGGGAGGAAATGTACATCTGGGATTTTTAGTAAATCGGAAGTTTTGAGATAAAGGAAATTAACGAATATTTTGATAAAGCAAAATCATGAGCTTAAAACTGTTATAGAAAATTGTTATAATTATAGAGTAAATTGTCAAAAAAGTTACGGAAAATCGATGAGCGAATGACTAAAAATGATATAATGGTGATAAAAACAAGTTTAAAAATATTATGATAAATAATTTGAAAGATCATGAAAAATTATGAGAAAAATATGGAAGTGTTATCCCTAATTATGAGAATTTAATAAATTATTTCAGAGAAAATAACATGAAGAAAAGTTTAAAAAGCATTTCTAACCATAAAGTAACCTAATGGGGTAAACATTGTTAATATTTTACATAGGATATAAAATGACAATGTCAAGATAAAAGTTTGCAAGATAACAATATCTGTAAAATTGGTAAAGATAAATATATAAAGAAACCTGATCCTAAAAAGATCACTAAACGAAGAAATTAGGTCGATTAAGCCCTAACAGAGGGTAAAACGAGAATTTTTGGTAAAAAAATATTATATTTTTAAAAAATGGAAAAAATTATAGAAAAATAAATAAATCTGAATTTTTAAAAAGGGGGCTGAAATTCTAAGTATTTTTAATTAAAAATAATTGTTTAAATAATTAAAATGGTAATTATAATAAAATAATAATATAATGCGGTGAGTGAGAACATATAGGGGAATAGGGAAAAGTTAAAAATAAATTCTACAGGTAAACCAGAGGTAAAAATCTTTTCAGACTGATCAAATTAAGTACAAGTGAAATTCTACACGAAGAAAGAATTTACCGACGTCGATTCCCAACCGAAAACCCTAATTTCAAATAAGACGAAAAGTTGATCAGATAGAGTGGAGTCAGATAGGCAAAGTGAGAACCTATAGAAACAATTGTGTCTTTTTAAACACGAGATTAAGTTAGGCAACAACCGGACGTTTACGATCGGTGAATTGTTGTCCGAGAAGTTGGTTCTATCTAAGCGATTTAGAATCGGACGCGTTTGTCCGAATATCTTCCGACGCATCGGAGAATACCTGGATATGATCAAAAAGAGGATCAAAATATATAATATGAAAGAGGATGGAAAGATCTTCAAAGTTACACGCCCGGATTTTTGAGTTTCGCGAAATCGCGCGAAACGGACACCGATCGGTAGGCTTTATCGGCCGGAGCCATAAAGCAAGAGCCATCATGGATGACAACTCATCCATTGACTTTAGGGCTCTTAGATTTCGATCTTGACCATGGATGGCCAAGAGTGTTTTGTCCTCAAAAATGCGATCCTACGGTCCATATTCGTCAAGACCGAAGTTCGAATTATTTACCGATTTCGCCATCCGTCTCTTCTATAAATACCAAGCTCCTCTTCTTCATTTCTCACACCAAAAATCTGCCTCTTAGAGAGAAGTTAGAGAGAGAAGCTCTGGAGAAAGTCTGAGCAAAGTCTGGGTAAGTTCTTCGGTCCCTGGTCTTTAGTTTTGGTAGTTCTTTCGGTAGATATAGTAGGAATGCTAGATTTATCTTTAATTTTTCAAGATAGTCTAGATATCATATTTAGGGGTAAATATGATATATATTTCGAAAATATGATGAGGGAAAAGATGTCAAAATTCTAGAGAGATAGAGCGAAAACAATAAGCTCGCGAAATTCCGCCGATTAGGGGTTCGGGGGCAAAATGGTAATTTGTACCTAAAATGCCCGTTATGCTGCTAAAAGTTGTTAAATATTATCCTTATAGGATATCTGAGATAATCGTACCGCTGTCGAGCCGCTGTTGTGCCGCCTTCACACTAACTTTACCGTAAAAGTTCCGTTGTACCGCCAAAAAGGTACGTTCGCGTACTGTAACACTAACTCTGATGGTTATTGTATGATTATATATGTTTGTTGTGTTCTGTTTGTTGTTGTAGCATACGTGGTTATGTTATATACACGGTTATGTCACATACGTGGTTATGTCACATACGAGGTTATTATTACTGTATCATACGTGGTTATGTTACATACGTGGTTATTATCTTACATACGTGGTTATGTATATTTAATCATACATCTGTTATGGACTGTTGTATTGATTGTCTTTGTCATCGTGTATATGTAGTCGTATTTAAGCATGAGGTTAACGATTACCGAGATCCAAATTGTAATTGGATCTCGGCTCTTATCATAGCGTCAGTTCGGAAGAACCGAGGACCGAGGAGAAAGCGAAAGCGGCCGCGTACGAGTCCGATCAAGACTTTCTTCGGGTGTTATTCATTTTGAAAACTCTCGGTCAATGTACCGCTTCTCAGAATCACGGACTTACGGCAATTTGAATAAATGTATCGATTCTTACTCAATTGCTCCGATGCTCTCTACTCTGATGAAAAAAAAATATACTGCTTTTGAAAATGGGATGTTACAAAATGCTTGGTGGGGATGATTTGGAAAACTTGGAAGGAATCCAGAGGTGCTGTTTTTGTTGCATTGTTTATTGCATCTAGATTTAATTGGAAAGTTATCCTTAAAAATATTATTTGGTCCCAAATGAAAGCAAAATGTATGGCGAAAACTTTTTTTTTTTGATTGACTTGACCTTTCAATTGTCAAGGCCAAAAAAAAAAAGTACTGTACAATTGTACAGGTAAATAAAAAGTTGTGTATAACTTTGAGATGTGGGCTAACTTGAGAAAACCTACAAAATTACATACGACAGATAGTTTTGATAGTACAAAAAATCCCTCTCAAAGAAACTGAGTGTCACCGACGTTCAGATGTCAAATATGAGCAGACTTACCCAAAAAATTATTAGTTGGCGTATAGTGTGCTTGGATTAGATGTTAGAGAATGAATTTTGAAAAAAATAATTATTAAAAGAACAGATTTTGAGGATAAATTTTGCCCAAACCTGAACTAGTGTGCTTATTTGAAACCATGGGTGAGTTTTAAAATTGATTTTCTGCTAGTGCTTGTATTAACTTTTGGAAAATATCTTTTTTTATAATTTACGAGGTAGGTAAACATGTAAAAAGAGTTTTGTCTCGGCGTGTGGAAAAAGTGTTTCAGAGTTACCAAAAAATATAAAATATTCGGGGATTAAAAGAAAAGTGCTTTTGACATCTAATCCAAAAATGTAAAATATTAGAAGAAGTTGCTTGTGAGATAAATTTATGTTAAAAAAATAGGCTAAATTTTACATTTAGTCCTTTCAGTTTTATAAAAGGTATAGTTTTGGTCTTTTAATTTTTATCAAGTATATTTTTGGTCTTATATTTCTAATACGGTTAATATCATTGACGAAAAATATCAACACAACTAATTCAAGTGAAGACTGTATAGATAAAAAAGCATATTAAAGTTTCAATTTTTTTAATATAATATATTTAGATTATTGAACTAAAAGAAACTAACAAATCACCGCAAATGAAATCGAGATTTCACTATTTATATTATTAAACTTTTCTTAATAAACTAATATATTTAGATTATCAAATAATAATTTTTTTATTACAGTCAATGCATGTTTTAAATTTAAGATTAATAGTATGGGAAAATCCATCTCAGGGCCCATATTAGCAAAAAATAATAATCAAAAAAGGCTTAAAAAACTCACATGTCAAAAAAGGCCCCAGGGCCTTTTCTAGTATTATTTCATCAAACGTTAACAACTAAATCAGTCTCATTAACAACTAAATCAATACACATTAACAACTAAATCAATAGCATTAACAACAATATCCTAACAACTTAATCAGTCACATTAACAACTAAATCAGTACCCGTTAACAACTATATCAGTCTTATTAACAACTAATGTTTTATAAAATAATAATAGAAAAGGCCTTGGGGCCTTTTTTGACATGTGATTTTTCTTTTCTGACATTTTTTTGCTAATATGGGTTTAAAAGAGAAAGCAACGACTTAGAGTACACACCAAAATAATGTAAATAACAGACGAGCCTACTGCACCGTTTGAAAAGTAGCATAATCCGATTTACAATTATTGTTTAGGTTTTGTTAGTTCGTTAAAGGCTCTAATTCTAATGAGTTTGTTTATATTTAGTGAGGAAGGTGAAGTCTGAGAGTTAAGTTAATCCTTCTCAACTAATTGCTCTTTCTTCATCATTTGTTTCTATATACTGCCTCCGGTTCTTAAAATAAGATATATTTAGTTAATTTAATTAGATTAAAAAATTTAGTTAAGTTAGTTAATATGACATGTTTTTTTTTTTCTAAATTTCCTTAATCATCTTCCTTAATTATCTCTTACTTAATTATTGTTGAGGGAACATCAATAAGAGTAAATTAAGAAAAAATATGAAAAATAAGTCTCATATTTAGAAGTAATATCGACTCTCTAATTAGGTCGAACGTTAAGGACTGGAAAGAGTATTGTTGTTCAAGTTGTATATGAATGATTGATTTTAACAACAATGTGTTCATTTCTCAAGATACGGTTAGCTGTATTGTGGAATATTGGAAAGGAAAGGTACGGTTTGTCTTATTGACTTTAAAAAGAGGCAAGAGAGCAAGATTTTATGCAAGATATGTGTGGTTATAGGCATAAAATATTTATCTATTGTTATTTTTCTTTTATTTTTATTATAGATTTTATGTTCATTTGTAAATACTAATCCTATCATTGTTGTTATACTTATGCTCCTAGATCTTGGTTGCAATCTTACATTATGTAAATTATGATATAGATTGATTTATCCATGTTTTCTTCCGCTCTGTGGAACAAATTTAAGGTATGAGTTTTTAACTTTCTAAGGGGGTCAAATTAGGGAGTAATATTATCAGCAGTTCGTTAGTAATGGTCCAAGAAGATACACATGGTTATTTGCTCAAATAAAGCTAAGGTTTGGTTATCGATCATATGAAAAACTATAAAATCAAGTTTTAGTTACGCCTCCTGTAGGAAACGAAGGAAGGTTGTGCTGAATGTGGTCTGAAGGAGGAAGGTCTGAGAGCTTTGTACTCTCTGTAAATGTATCAATTTTACATCTTTTTGTAAGGGTATTGTTAATTTTGGTAATTTTTGACAAATTTTCTTTAATTGTTCAATTATTCTAATTGTTTCACTATTCCATTTCCACTCAGTTTTTTCTCCCGATAATTTAGAAATTTTTTATGTTAATTTTGCTAAATTTGGAACATAATTCTTTACTTGATGAATTAATCCAAAAAATGCTTGTAAATCTTTTTTCTTTGTTATTCTACCAAATTCTAAAACTTTTTTACTTATATGATCTTGCAATTCTATTCCATTTGTGGTTATTATCTGGCCTAAAAAAAGTATTTCTTGTTTTCTTAATATAGATTCTTAGGTGATATATTTAAACCTTTTTCTTCAATTAAATCTACAAACTTATTTAAATGTTTTTCATGTTCTTCCTCATTATCTGAAAATATTAATATGTCATCTATATATATTACAGCAAAATTTCTTATAGGTAATAATAATTTTGATACAAATTCTTGAAATGTACTAGGACTATTATGATATCCAATAGGTAATATGTAACACCCCAATTTTTCTAAAGCGTTTTCAAGATATTTTAATCAGAGTAGAGCATCAGAACAATTTAAAAGAGCGAGTATTTGATAAACATTCATTGTTGGTGTATCTGGTTGCTTATACAGCGGTACAATTATCCGAATATTTAAGAGTACGATAATACATATCCAAAAAGAAATTCTCTGGCCGGGTTCTCACTGGTGCTGCTTACCCTTGTCCTCGATCTTGATTCCTCCGGATCCTGAGGCTATAGTAAGAGCTGAGGTCCAATGCCCATCGGACCTCAGGTAACGGTTAACCTAATGCTTAAACATGACAGTATATGTATGAGATATTCATGGCATTTCAAAGCAACAATCAATAAGCACACAAGCAGATGTATCCCAACAGTACATAAGCACACAAAGAAATGTATCCCAATAGTACATAAGCACACATCAAATGTGTCCTAATAGTACATAAGCACACAGCAGATGTATCCCAATAGTACATAAGCACACAGTAAATGTATCTCGATAGTATATAAGCACACATCAAATGTAAAGTTATCGTCTATTACATATAAGCATACAATAAGCATCAGAGTTAGTGTTACAGTACATGTCCGTACCTTCGTCGGTGCGGATAGTGGTATTATATTTCTATCGACTCGGTACGTCTTTGGACTTTCTCGGATATCCTATCACAATATTTTCGCATTATTCTCTTACAAGTAATATTCTAAGAGATATTCTATCCATTATTGACCTTTTGACCCCTGATGGATTTATTATCCAAATTTTATCCCTTTCTTTTACAAAAACGTTGATTTCAGCATTTCGGGCAAAACTTTCGCTAACTTTGAAAAATTATAATTAATTCTACAAAAATTGAAACGAGAATCCGTAAAATTCCTCGGAATCCTTAGGATGTCTAACTTTAAGTAAAAATACTCATTTATGCCCAGAGTCCCTGAGTCATTCCCAGGTTTAAGGTTTCTAAACTCTGTCCAGCATTTTTCCAGAATTTCGTAGCCCAACTTTGGGAATTTTTATCTCCTAGCACAGAACTCAAAATAATTTATTATAGGTATATTTGAAAATCTCTATATGTCTAATTTAACCATGAATTTTATTAGATTTTAAGAACCTCATCTTCAACATAAAATACCGGCTTTTTTACCCCGACTTCAGGAATCGCTAACCGATAAAATTTCGCGAGCTTCGCTACTTTGATCATAATCTTCCAAATTTTTTGCTATAACATCTTCCTCATCATTTTTTCGAAATAAGGTTATATTTAAACTCAGAAACATAAAAGCAAAAATAATTTTGGAAGTTTAAAGATCAAAACAACAAAATAACTATAACATTGAAAGTTTGAGCTTAAGAACTTACCTAGAACTTTGCTCCTCATTCTCCAAGCTTCTCACTCTTACTTTCCACTCTCTTTTATCAGATTACTAAGCTTGCTTTGGTGTGAAATTTGTGAAGGCTAAAAGCTTCTATTTATAGGAATTTGTCATGGCATTTTGGTAATTTTTCCAAACCTAGCTCTTCTTGCATTTTGGCCATTGGATCTGGGTTAATTAAGAAACTCTAGTCCTCACCATTTAACCATGCAAACCACCCCCTCTCCATTCTATCCTCTTCCATTTTCTCAAAATATCACTTACACTTTGTACCTTAATCTTGACTTTTATTCTAACATGTGCTCTTATGAAGTTAACATCTAGATATTAACCCAAGAAGCTTCCTCCTTTTCCTATTTGAAACCGTGGCACTCCTCTTTGTTCTTTTAATTATTTGATTCAATTTTTAGTTACTCCAAGTGTTTATGTAACTAGATGAAAATGATGATTGGTTGCTAACTAAGCACAAATATACTTAGGGGTTTTTATGAAGCTTATTCAAGGCTTTACACTAGCTTCTTAACTTTGAATATTATGGCTTAATTTAAAGTCTCTAATTGCCCTTTAAAATTAATCCCAAAAGTTGAGGAAAAGATTTTGGAGATAACTTATCCAAAGCTTAAAATATGTTTGTTCATAATAAATCCTTATATTTGATCTATGATTAACGTATCTCAGGATACAATTTATTTTCTATAGATTCGCATTTACTTGTGTCTTGAATTAATCCCAATGGTTTTTAACTCTCAAATCAAAGAAATACACAATTTTCTCTCTCCTACACTAGGCTCACAACACTCACAACTCTTACACACCTACTCTCACACATACACACACACACACACCTATAAACCGCCCCCTCTCTCCCTTTTTCTTCAAGTTTATCCTCTTCCAACTTAATTAATGAGAAGTACATATTTTCTTACATAATCTTGACTTTAATTTACTTGAGCATTTGTTTATTTAATCACCTCCACTCTTGAATCAGATTTTATGCAACCGTGTATATCCCTTTTTACTCTCTAATTTTTGTGTTTTCATTACCTCACAATATCTAGAAGGAAGGCTCTCATTGGCTAATTTTTACTTCACAAGGATTACACTTTATGAAGTCAAATTAAGGCCTTAGGATTTAGCTTTATTAGATTTAATCTAAGCCTCTAATTTGTGTTGGAAATATCCTACTACTATTGATGATATTTGTTCATATATTATGTGCTCTTAGGATTTAATATTGGTGCAATTTATCTTGCCTCTTACTTAAGGAATTTTCGCCTCCCTTAATTAAATAGGGAAGACTAACTTAATCTTGGTTAATATCTTCCAAGATAGTGTTTATAAATGTTATTAGGCCTAATTGATAGGTTACTATATTAGTAATAATTATTTGTAACCCCTCATGTGCTAATCTTGGTCCTTAGATATCATTTGGATGCTAATTAAGTTGATATATCCTTAATTATGCATTTTTAACTTAATTATTATTTAATTTTGAAAATTAATACAAGTATTTCAATTATTGCAAATTTAATTTCCTAATAATTGTTGATAATTTTCTTTAATTGATCTAGGCCTTTTGATGACATTTAATTACCTTTTATGACATAGTCACAATTATACTTAATTATGATTATCTTAGGGTATTTTATGATCCCTAATAAGATTTAGAAAATTTAGTCTGTGGTCATTCTAATTCTAGGGAAGAATTGCCTAGAAAATAAAACAAATATAATACAAAAATTTGAGACCAAATATTCACCTATTTTAAATAGGTATTAATTACCAAAATATTATATTTAAAACAATTAGAATTTTTTTTTCAGGTATTACATAATACATTCCATTCATACAAACCTTTAGATGTACTGAAAGCTATATATTTCTTACTATCTTCTTCTAATTTTACTTGAAAAAAATCCTAATTTACAATCAAATTTACTAAATATTTTCTTTTATGTCTAAGTGTTTTTCTTTTATTTTATCATATTGTTTTTTGTTAAATTTTATTCTTTTTTCTAGTGAACTTTCTTCAGTATTTATATATTCTTCATATTCTTGAAATTCTTGGTTATTAATAATTTCATTGTTTTCTACTTATTCTGCACTATATAGATTAATGATACAACTTACAAGAGAAATTGATAGACTAGAATATGCAAGAATTTTAGCAGCAGATAATAGATATGAGCAAGCACAAGAACGAAATGATCCAATAGTAACAAACCAAGCAAGAGAAGAAATACAAGAGGCTTATGAATTTTGGCAACAAAGAGAGAATTATTTAGTATATTTAATAATGCTGAAACTAGAAAATTAAATATGATGAAAAGTACAAATGAAGATACAGATTCAGAAGATGAAATAGGAAAATTTATATGTCCAAAGCAGAGATGAAAGAAGATATTGAAGAGGAAGAGGAATTTCAAAATAAGATGTCTAACATTAGAGCTTAGAATTAACATATTATATTCCAAGAAATGTCCAGAGCTATAAAAAATGATGAAGTTCCTGGGTAGGCTCCAACTTTATTAAAAGGAAAATGAGAGGCATATTTAACATGTGGATAAGATATTTCCATGTTACTGGTTTTTCTAACAAGGGTTCTGAAGTATTGAAATTTAGAATAAGTCTGAAGGAGGAAGGTCTGAGAGCTTTATACTCTCTGTAAATGTATTCCTGTATGAAAAAGGACAGGTATCCTTCCATGACCCGAATCATATTTGGTCAAACCCTAAAGCTTGATGGTTGGTTATAGTATCGAATTTGTATCTTCATTTGTACTTTTCATCATATTTAATTTTCTAGTTTCAACATTATTAAATATACTTAATAATTCTCCAAATTTATCTCTTGTTTCTACATTTTTTAAAACAATTTATCTCTTATTTCAACGTTTTGTAATACATGACTATTTTTATATTCCATTTTATATTCAGTTTCTTTTCCTTTGTTTTTATAAAATTGTTCTAGTTTTCTTAATCCATCTACAATATCTATCTTATTACTATTCATAGTTTCATATATTGTAAATAAATTATTATTAATTACATTTTGACCTTTTTTAATTTCTTCTATTATTATTCTAGTTTGTTCTACATTTACATTTAAATTTTGGTTTGTTATATTATGTATTGTAGTGTCTGAATTTTCCCATTCGTATAAAGATCTCATCATATTTATTTGTGCATTATTATTTATTGGTTCTAATTTTTCACATATTCCTAAAGCCTTTTTTATTCCTTTTTATATATATATATAAAGAGAAGCTGATATAGTAAAAAGATAATTTGGTGTGACCTCATGCAAAACAATAAGGTACATGCAAACATTTCTGACATTTGCATCACGGAGGATCATTTCCATTAAGGCACCATCACTAGCAACCTCATGTCCTTCGGACATCACAGAAGGTATTAAATGCAACAAAAGCAAGATTTTACAAGGAACTTTGAGTTGATTACCAACTCTAAAATAGAGGATCATGGGAGGCTAATAGAGTTGGGGGCGGAGAATATGAAAAGTGAAGAGTGGGGTAAGAGAAATACATTCAAAAATTATTTTATGAAATATAAAAAAATTAATTTATAAAAAGCATTAGTAGTGGGATCGAGAGTAATGCAATATGATAAGATTTCAAAATATTTTGAAACTACTTTTTCATCATCTGTTTATTTTTTATATATCTATTTTAACATTATTTTATGTTATGTTTTAATATTTCAAAATATTTTGTAATTTATAAATTATAACTAATGTCAGATATCCCTTTTTTTAAGCATATTTTATTTTTTCCCTTTATTTTTAGTCGTTATGATATTTGCAAAAGTAGGGAGTGACTCTCAACATAAAATATTTTATTTTATAATTTTATATTTCAAAATATTTTGTGATATGTAACTAGCCCATAAGTCTCTTTATTTTTTAAGCATAATTTATGTTGTATCTTTATTTTACTCCCTTTAGTCCTTATTATATAAGGCACCAACTAACAAGTATTCTTAGGGCCCGTTTGGATGAGCTTTTATGATGAAAAAAGCACTTTTTTAATGCAAAACAAAATTCTCTATTTATTAATTTATGTGTTTAGATGATATTTTAAAAAAAAAACAAAAGTCACAAAAAAAAGCTAAAATGCTGTTTTTTTAAAAAGCTCCAATTTGGAGCTTAAAAAAAAAAAAGCTCTACAAAAAAGCATTTTTTTAAAAGCCCATCCAAACGGGCCTTTAGTCATTTTTATAAGGCACTTACAAGTTTTCAAGTAACATTTAATTTATCTTTCCATATCTGCCCATTTTTAATAAGGGTAGTGGGAGAGAGTAATAATTAATATGATATTTGAGTTTAGTGTAGTTAGTAAGGGCAATATGGAAAATCACATGAATATTAGGACAACTTCAATGCTTTTAATTGTTTTTTTGTTTGTTTGTGAGAATTGGTAGTTTGTGCTTTATAATAAGGATGAAAGGGAGTAGTTGTTATGATATTAATGATAAGAGGACAGACTCTAATTGTCCTTCCTTTTATATAGTCAAATATATATATATATATATATATATATATAGTCACAGTTATAATACTACCTCCGGTCCTAATTATAAGACCCAGTTAATTTTTTTGAAGATATGAAAGAAGTTAAATAAGTTACTTAATCATATCATATGTTGTGTATCTTTAGATTATATATTAGTTAAACTAATTGGTTTGAAAAAAAAAAATACTCTAAAGTAATTTAATTAGCTTCCTTAATCTATAAAAAAAGTCAACTAATTCTAAAAATTAGGAACGGAGGGAGTACGTTGGAAATTAATAAGGGTTAAAGGTCTAATTTGCCACGGAAGTATTGATAAGGGGGCACTCAGCACCCGAAAGTTTTTGTGGTACCAAATTTGCCCCGGAAGTATGAAAAAGGTACCAAATTTGCCCAAAACTGACGGAAGGTCAAACGAACGTTTGCCACATAGGATTTTTTTTTTTGGTTAAATACCTAATTTGCCACGGAAGTATTGATAAAGGGGCATTCAGCACTCGAAAGTTTTTTTGGTACCAAATTTGCCCCAGAAGTATAAAAAAGGTAGCAAATTTGCCTAAAGCTGACGGAAGGTCCACGTAAGTCGTTAAAATGCCACATGGCTAGGAAAGAAACACAGTGGAGGGTGAGTCATATGCCAGATCATTGGGACCATTGGGAACACCATTGCTCTCCGATGTGGGGCTGAGGACCTGCAAGGCAATGTGATAAATTCATACCAAACGATTTTATCCCGTAGACCCTTACAATTTCTCGATTCTCAAATCTTCATGTAATGCCTCCTCACTCCCCCCCCTAATTCCCTTATTTTGCTTCTCTGAAATTTTACGATTTGGTGAAAATTTGACCATCCATATGACCATCTCTAACTGAGTTTATTGGCGGTTTTTTATTTATCTTGATTCGGAGAACTGTTTGATTTCTTGGTAGAGAATTTTTTAGAGTACAATGGGAATACAAAATTGTTCTAGGAATTATCTCTAACCGATGGCTTTTGCAGATCCAGAGCTAATTCTAACATCCCGTTTGAAATTTTCTTGATCAATTTGATAAGAATGGCTTTTGGTTTTCTTGGTTTGGATTCCTATCGTACCTATATTTCTGGGGATCGAAACCAATCGAATTTGAAGTAGAGGAAGGTCACAAAACAAAGTTGGCAGGCATTGTTGTCGAAGCTGGCATACCCGTCGGTGAAGGAGTAGGTGAAAATTCAGATGCACAAACCGCCGAAAGCGAGAGGGAAGAGAGAGAGAGAGATGAATGAGGTGCTGACATAGTTACATGATCTGGCATATGACTCACCATCTACTATGTTTCTTTCCTAACCATGTGGCATTTTAACGACCTACGTGGACCTTCCGTCAGCTTTGGGCAAATTTGCTACCTTTTTTATACTTCCGGGGCAGATTTGGTACCAAAAAAACTTTCGAGTGTTGAGTGCCCCCTTATCAAGAGGGGAATTCGGAGGGAAAGTAGAGATTAGAGAGAGGAGAATTTGAAAGAGAGTGATGTACGCAGAAATCGGGGTTCGGATTCAGGAGGGATTGGATGGTATAGAGTTGAGAAGGATAGGCGTCGATCGAGCGATGATTTTAGGACGAGGGTGAGAGTGAAGGCGTACAGATGAGCCAACGAGAGAGTGAGAGTGAAGATAGATCCCATCGAACACATGTTTTAAAATAATTAATGAAAGCATTTTGCGATGGATTTCATTTTCCATCACAAATTGCGAGGGATTTCATTTTCCGTCGCAAAATTTTGCAACGGATTTGATTTTCCATTGTAATTTGCGACGGAATTTATTTTCCTTCGCAAAATTTTGCGTCGGATTCAAATCCGTCGCAATTGTGACGGATTTTTTTCCGTCGCAAATTCCGTCGCTATTTTAGTATTTTCTAGTAGTGTTTCTTCTGGCCAATTCACACTAGTCAGCTCAAAGATAATGAGCTATATATTCTTGCCTCAGAGGCACACCAGATTTATTATGTCAAAGATGAGAGGCATGGAGATTGGAATATGGTGGTTCACTTAAAGCTTCGAGACCTTTACGGTATGGGCGATGGTGATAATATCGCCTACGAGAGTGAGTCATTCTAGACTGTCAATTTCAAAGACTTCCTCCTTGAAGGCTATGTGAGTTTACCTATCGTTCAGTCAGTTTTTTAAGTTACACTTTCTAATCAATTAATTTAAGTTTCATTTGTGGTCAAACGTATTAAAATCAACTCTAACATTTTCTTCCCATCTTTTTTGTAGTGATGGCGACGAAGATTGAATTAAAAAAAGGTGATGGAGCAAATTGACCAACAGACTTTTATTTCGGGAGCGGCCAACACAAAAAACTTTTAAATGGACCATTTATACCAAACGACTTTTTAAAAGGTAAAAGTAACACAAAAAACGTTACTTTTGCCAGCAACTCCGTTAGTTAATATTACCTTTTAAAAGTCTTATTTGTGCCTCTTTTTCCTTCTCCCTCCTCTCTCTCTAGTTTCAGACTCACCCCTCTCTCTCTGGTTGCTAGCTGATAGACACATAGACAAGACAAGGACATCTTTGTTAGGTTTCACCCGCATGAGATTGAAAACCAGAGGACCCTAACACTGTATTCCTACGTTTACCAAAAATCACCGCTAACTTCCATCAATGGTGGCCAGTAAAGTCAGGATGGCCATGGGCCTCCAGAAATCGCCCGCCCACATTCATAAATTTGACACTCTGTTGCTGTCGCCCACCAAGCAACACACTCCGTCCTCCACCGCCGCCTGACATGACGGAGCTCCTCTATATCGTGAAGGAGCTGCGCGAGAGGGAGCCTCGGTTGAAGACTGAGCTTCTTGAGCATAAGCTCTTGAAGGAGTCCATCGCGATTTTGCCTGTTCTGGAGAACAAGATTAGTGCCAAGGAAACCGAGATTGTGATGAATGCCAGGCGGGTGGAGGAATTGGAGGTAGAGAATTTGAGACTGGTTACTGAGTTTGACGAGTTGCCACGTCTGCATTTTTTTATTATTTCAACTCATTATCTCCCCAAATTTTGACCCACTAACAGAGTTGCTGGCAAAAGTAACGTTTTTGTGTTACTTTTACTTTTTAAAAAGTTGTTTGGTATAAATGGTCCATTTAAAAGTTTTTTGTGTTGGTCGCTCTCGAGATAAAAGTCTGTTGTCCAATTTGCTCCTTCACCTTTAAAAAATGCTTATCTTACTGTAATCCGTCTATGCTTTTTTTTTTCCTTAAAAAAATGTTGTATTTTTTGTAGCTATCTCAAAACCGCTACAAATACCATCATATTAACTGGTACAAATAACAACTACTACAACAACGGTCACATAAACCGCTACATGTTCTACACATATATCTCTATAAATACCACCATAACACCTCATTTCACACATTTTCCCACTTCTTCCTCCCCAATTTCTCTCTCATTTTATTTTTTCTTGTCAATGTTTTCTTAAGCTTAATTGCTGATTAAGCTTATCATATTTGGTAAATATTTTTTGTGTTTCATGTTATTTTTTATTTTTATTTTCGTATTATCATGTCATTCTAACTATTTTTTAGAGTAAATACCCTTTTGGGTCCCCGACAAAAAACACGGACCCCATTTTCGTTCATAGGGACTAAAATGAGACTTTTTATGGACTAAAAAGGGCTTTTTGGAAATTTGCGAGGGACCAAAATGTTCACAAATCGACCCTTATTCATCCTTTTCAGGGACTAAAGGGGTATTTCTTTGTGTGAGGGACCAAAATGGGGTTCGTGTTTTTTTTCCAGGGACCCAAAAGGGTATTTACTCTATTTTTTATTTCCAGAACAACGTTCCCTCAACATTCCGTCTATAATAATCAAAATTCATTTTATAATCAAATATCATCTAGTTGACAACATAATAATATGTCCTCTAGCTGTCATTCAGTAGCGGTGACCTATACCCGCTACAGTATCAGTAGCGGTGAAGTTACTTGAGTAGCGGATTCTTTTAACCCTATTTTGCCACCGTGTTTTTTGTAGCAGTTTGTATAATTGCTACTACTGTCTTTAGTAGCGGACATAACCGTTACAACTATACAGTTTTGACCGATATTGTCAAGCACTTTTCCTGTGAGTATCAAGCCAACACTCGAGTGTTTAGAGTAACCCTCGAGTATGTCCATACCAAAACACTTTGAAATTGGGAAAAACACCCAAATAAGATTTTTTTTTTTTTTTTGCAAAAAATGTACCCGATTAAAGCAGATAAGAAACTTTTTACTAAAGTAATCCAGTTAGCGGCATTGGGTCAGGCGACGCCACTAATGGCGTAAGAACTCTTAACGCCACGTGTGTTAGTGGCGTTAATATTTTTTACGCCACTCATTTGAGTGGCGTCTATTATATATATAATTTTTTTTAATATTTAATATAATAATAATATATAATAATAAAGTGGAATAATTTAAAGTTCTATTTTATTTAATTTGAGTCAAAAGAAAGAAAGCATGGAGCTGAAATAACTCACTAAGAATACCCTCACTACTAGAAAAGTCGGTTTTGCGACGGAAAAAATCCGTCGCAAATGTGGGTTTTTCCATCGCAAATTCATTTTGCGACGGATTTTGCGGCGGATAAAGTCCGTCGCAAAAAACAAGTGGCAATTGCGACGGATTTATATATTCCGTCGCAATTTGTGAGAATATTTAATCCGTCGCAATTGGTCTAACTTGCGACGGAAAATAATCCGTCGCAAATTCCGAAATTTGCAACGGAAAATTATCCGTCGCAAATTCAAAATTTGCGACGATTTCATCTTCTGCCGCAAATTTCAAAATTTGCCACGGATACAAATCCGTCGCAATTGTGACCGATTGTTATCCGTCGCAAATTTCGATTTTTTTAAATTTACTTTCTTTATTATAATTTCATTTTTTTTCTTTTAAAGTTATATTTTTTCCATTATTTTTTTAAAAAAATTATTTATTCTATTTTTAAATTTTGTTTTAAAAATTATATAATAAAATATATAAAAGAAAAAGTGTTGCATAACATAAAAACTGAATTTATAGTCATAAAGAGTCATTCATAGAAAAGACAATATCCAAAGAACATGTACTAAAAAAGAAGTCTAAACAACATCATCATCATCATCAAGATCGAGCAAGATCACCACCAGAGCGGCTCCGGACCCTTGTTTTTCATTAGGGACATGATTTGAAGTTGCATCTCCCTAACCAACTCGCGTGTCTCGTGGAGCTCATTTTTGCCGCCATTTGTTGTTGCCTTGTTGGCTCATTTCATTTTGCTGTCTCCATTTGTTGTTGCCTTGTCTCGCTCGGCTTTCACCGCTTGCTCCTCCACCAACGCGATCATCTTCTTCACCTCATCCGCAAAAACATTAGGAAATATAATAATCTTTTTTTGTACTTCATTTAAATGGACCGAGAGAATGAAAATGTAACAATCAATATCAAATGTATCACGTTTACTGTAGAAACACCTTCGGTGCCGGATGTGGAGGATGTGCGGTGCTTTGTTTCCCTAAGTTGGCGGGGCGAGGCACCGTACCCGAAGACTCGCTTTGCTTTGTTAAATCCACTGCGACTGAAAGCATAGACTCTCGTTATCGGCACGAGAGGATGCGTGGCCGGTCCCACTCTGCGAGTCTCTCTCCCGTGTCAGCCTCTGATAGGTGTCCTACAAACGAAAAAATACATTACAAATAAGCCATGTGAAATGAAATAAACATGTTGGTGTCCGAAACAAAGAATAAATGCAATATAAATGTCTCACCGCAACTTGCCGAGACACGGTGTTAATCCGGCGCCTCTCACTCCCTTGATTCTTTGGGTATGAGTCCGCTCAAAGGCGGTCCACTCAACATCTTCGGAGGAACTTCCCAGACAGTGCCTGCAAACACAAAGTATGACCATTAATAAATTGTTTCAAAGTACAAAATATTGAATACTTTAATAGAAAAAAACTTGTACTCACAACTTTCCGTTTATGCTCACTCTGTGGAATGGAGCCGCCGGCATATGAAGGTCCTTCCGTCTGGCCCTATTTTGCTTATTTTTCGACTTCTATTTTTAAATTTCTCATCGACGGCCCAATTTTGAAGTAATTGGCACGCCACATCGTGGTCAATCCAATCTTGCTTGCCCGTACCCTTTCTCAATTTATAACACCTCTCGATCAACCACCGGCTTCCCTTATGGTTAAATGCTTTTCTCGATTTTTATGATGTTCGGGTAACGTCATAAACTTATTCGAAAATCAATAACGAACAATTAGTGTTCCAAATTTTAAAAATACTTAATCGTTTGTATGAAATTAATAACTATGAAACACTTAACTTACCAAAAACTCCTTGAACCAAGCGTCCCATTGCACCTTAGGAATGTACGTCCACGTGGCATAAGGCTGATTGAAATTACGGAATATTTGAGTTGAGAGGACACTAGCCACCTCATTATAAGGCAAAAATCGAAGACAAAAGATTTGATGCAAATAAGAGCATACAAACTAAAGGTAAAAAATCGTAGCATTATTAGTAACTTCACATGACTCACTCCTCGGTGCCCTTAGGACGGATCCAAAGCTTCCCCGTCGCAGGATCTCTCTCCCCATATTGGTGTATTAGAGGAACTACCTCCTTCGTCGACCTGGCTATGAGGCGACGGAGTGTCTGAAGGAAGGAATGTGAACTATTGAAGATAACATAGATGGTAAAAGAAAACTAAACATATATAAATCAATCAGAAATATTGATTAAACCTGGTGTCCCCCTTGTTGTGGATCAGTGGAGGAAGACGGAGACACTGACGAATAAAGCGATGGTGAAGTGGACAAATAGATCGACGGTGAAGTGGACATATAGACCGAGCGGTGAAGTGGACAAATAAACCGATGGTGAAGTTGACATCTCATGTGGCGAAACCTGCGGGAAGTGCCTCTCCCCCGCCTACAAAGGGAGCGGATGACGTTGCCCTACCCCTCACGATAGGACGGGGTCCGGTTCGACCACGACCACGTCCACGATCTGAACGACCTCCAGGATGCTCCATCTCTGCACACTTACAAACATTATGTCAAAATAACTATAAAAATAAAATATTTACTTGAATTATTTGTGATAGTAGCGCAGTTACTGATTATGCAGTATAACAGATCGTCATAAAAAAAGCACTAACACAAATCAATCGGACGATTCCTGCTCTTCGACATCTTCTTGCACGCCTTCCTCTGAAGTCTCATAGTCGTCAAACTCGATTCACTATCGAGTAAATCACTTTGTCTCATCGTCGATTCGTCATCCTCAACTTGGATTGGAACCAACTCTAAGTCTCGCAGAAGAATCGAACATTGCTTGGTACATCGTCGTCGGTAATGTTTACGGGCCCATGTTCCACATCGCTTGGAACGGTTCCTTCATGCCGTCATTTGCTTTCGACTCTTTCGACTTAGGTATAATATTCCGTGCTTTGGTTTTGATAACTCCCACCCACCCTTGGCGAAGTGGGGTATACCGTATAGTAAACCTGTTCCGCTTTGTTGAGCAAGGATGAATGGGTCATAACCAACCGTATATCTCCTTGTCCAGTGAATCTCAATATTCCCATGTTTGTCCACTTTTGTCCCACGCGAACTGTTATCAAACCACTCACATTTAAACAGTGTCACCACCTTGTCCCACGGGTAACTCACCTGAATTATGTCAATTAACATCCCGTAGTAGTCACCCTCCACCC
This sequence comes from Acacia melanoxylon, assembly GCA_019022615.1. Lineage (NCBI taxonomy): Eukaryota > Viridiplantae > Streptophyta > Magnoliopsida > Fabales > Fabaceae > Acacia > Acacia melanoxylon. The sequence goes on from JAFJYJ010000010.1 coordinate 11,961,166, forward strand.
CGTCAACTTGGTCACCTCGACAACATACACCGTAATTGCAACATAGTGTACTGCGTTCGTTCAACAAAAGATAGAAAACCGATACCCATTGATTATATATTTTTTGCACCGGGTAACACTAATTGCAGCTCCATAAGATAAACTCCACGCAACTTCATTGGGATCTGATGGATTTTCCATGAAATAGGATCGAAACCACTTTGGAAACTCAGAGTTCGTGAATTCATCAACTTGGGAATCCAACATTGAAGGATTTACCGATCGGACCCAATTAGAGAAGTAAATGTAAAAAAAACAAAATGAAGTTATTACTTTAACACTTACCGTAACAGTAAAAAGAAAAGAAATCTTACTTTAAATCGGGCGGCCTCTTCACAATTGTTTAGAATGTACCACTCGCCTACTCGCTTATCTCTTCCTTCAAGAGTTGACCTCCTACGTTTTCCCATGACTCGGCCTACGGAAAATTAAATATTGATTTCTGTCGCTCGTATTACCGCCATCATCGTTGCGAGGTACCCCTCTCCATCTTGATATCATTTCAGGGGGATAATAGTATGACGCGAATTTTGTGGCCTCTTCGACTAGATACGCTTCAGCGATAGATCCTTCAACGTACCTTGTATTTTTTATTTTGTGCTTAAGAGTGCGTAAAAACCTACAATGGACATGGTATTTATAGACTAAAGTGCGTGAAACAAATAACAACACGAAAGAAATATATATTACCTCTCAAACGGATACATCTACCTATATTGTTGAGGACCTCCTACCTTTGCTTCATAGGCTAAGTGAACAGGCAAATGTTCCATTGAGTCAAACATGCTAGGGGGAAACACCATCTCTAACTTGCATAGGGTTATTGGCATGCTCACCTCCAGGTGCCGTAACTTTTCAACATTCAACTCAGAAGCACAAATTTCTCTGAAGAACATGGAAAATTCCGTCAGAATAGACCATATATGCTTCGGTAGTGCTACGAAGGCCCACGGCAACAATCTGGAAAAAAACATGACAATCATGACTCTTCATCCCGGATAACTTCGCCTCGTGCATCTTGACACATCTTTTCAAGTTTGACGCATAACCATCTCGGGAGTTTCGGATCTTTAACCCATTGCAACAATTCTAAATTCTGTTGTTTGTTTAATGTGTACGGCGCTCTAGGTTTGGAAGTCCGTCCCTGTCATGCTCCACCAAATGCAAAGGGCCTTCTACAAATCGCTTCTATGTCCCGTCTTGCGTTGATTGTATCCTTCGTCTTGCCTTTGGTGTCCATCACGGTGTGCAGAATATTGCAAAACACATTGCTCTCAATATGCATAACATCAAGGTTGTGTCTTAACAATTGATCTTTCCAATAGGGTAGTTCCCAGAAGATGCTACGTTTGTTCCAATGATGATCAACGCCATATCCCTCAGGTGTGTTGGAAGCAGCCCCCTCTTCGACACTTTGAATATTTTTGACCCGTCCCATATTTCTTCGCCACTAAAACGACGAGGTTGATCTTCTCGTTCGGTAACATTCGCGTGAAGTCTTTTTTATTTCTCCTAAACGGATGATCGGGGGGTAGGAATCGCCGGTGCTGTCAAACCAACGGAGACTTTGTATTTGTGTTCCAAGCTAAAACCCATGTTCTGTTCAAGACATACCGGGCATGCAAGCTTTCCCGATGTTTGTCATCCACTCAACATCCCATATGCAGGGAAATCATTTATCGTCCACATTAAGGCAGCACGCATTGTGAAATTCTGGCTCAATGATATATCATACGTTAGAACCCCCTCACTCCATAACATCTTCAACTCGTTTATCAAAGGCCCGAGGTACACGTCTATCTTCTTTTTGGGTTGGATGGCCCAGGATTAAGGCGTTAAGAAAGAAAAACTCTCTTCGCATACACATAGATGGTGGGAGGTTGTACGGCGTCACAATGACAAGAGCCAACAAGAATAATTGCTGCCCGTATTCTTTGAAAGGAGCGAACCCATCCGAACATAGACCAAGACGAACATTACGGGGATCCATAGCAAATAAAGGATTCGCCTCATCAAATTTACGCCAAGCTTCGGCATCGGATGGATGCGTCACAAAGTTTTCATCTCTATGATGTTCCGGTGCCATCTCATATGAGCAGCTGTTTGTTCTGATGCATACAATCTCTGAAGTCTAGGCACCAAAGGAAAGTACCACATTTTGCTTAATACTTGACGGGTCATTTTCCTTCCTTTCCCCACAATTTTATATCTGTCATGTCCACAGAATTTACAATTGGTCAACTCAGCATCTTCCTTGTAATACAACATACATCATGCAGGCGCAGCAATGGATTTTTTCACATCCAAGTCCAAGTTCTTTCACTTTTTTTGCTTGGTAAAAATCCTTCGGCAAATTATTGTTTTTGGGAACAACTTTACTTATGATCTGCATCATTTCGTTGTAATTCCTCTCACTCATATGGTGATCGGTCTTCAAGCTTAGTGTTGCTAGGGTAGCCGATAGCGATGAATATTCACTACTTTCAAAGTGTTCGCAACCTTCCCATAGCGGACATTGCGCTTCTTGAAGCATTTTATAGAACCTATCGGCTTCCGGATGAGGATCCTCTCTTATGTATGATGGTTGATTATGTGTACCGGTCTCCTCTCCAATGTATGACGGTTCACCATGTGTAACAGGATCAAAATATCTGCCGATGGACGGTCCCGCGGCATCCATAACCAACTGCTCATATTGATTAAGGTTTTCTCGATGACTACTTTGTCCCCGTAATAACCACTCGGTTACTGGTCGGACTTCGCCATGAAATTCCCAAAATTCATAATCCTTCATGAATCCATTTTTACACAAATGAATTCGACCTTTCCCGAATCTTTAAATCTTAAACACCTACATTTTACACACGGACACCTGATTTGTCTACTAGAATTATTTGAATGCGCCAAAGCAAAATTGATGAACTCTTTCAAACCCACCAAGAATCTTTGGATTTAGTTGTCTTCTATCGTTAAACGGTTGTACATCCAACTCCTAACATGATTGTCTTCCATACTTCCTGGCTAGTTCAGTTACTAAGCTAATTAACATCTATCTCAACATGACACAAATATATATAAGTGGCCAATACAATTGGCCACTTAAGCCAACCAATTGCAACTTAATCAAGGAAGTGGAAAACAAACACATGCATTGAACAAATAATAGATCCCAGCAAGCAACCAGAGAATGCGGATAGCACACCAGAACATGGGGACATACTTGTGGAGGGGGCAAACAAAGAATAGAACACTATAAGTATTTTGGTGAGCCTATCAACCGATGTGCAGCTTAACAATGAGTAGTGTATCATCTTCAGAGCACAAAATAAAATATCGTATGAACTAAGTATTGTATATTAAATACCACAAACAGAGTTATATACCTCAAAACTAGGCATTATTTACAATCACCAAACATATACAGAATTTTCCATAACAATTTTCCGTAGCCTTCACCAATTTTCCATATACGAATTTTTCATAAGTAATAAATATGACTAATTTTTTCAATTTTTATCTATACTAATTTCTATAACAAATAATGTAAATAATGTGGTGAAAAAAAAAAGAAACACGGCTTTACGGAACACACGGAGTGGGGGTGGGAGCTGGGCGCCGGAGTGGGGGAGGGAGGCGGGCCGCCGGGGGGGGTCGCCGGAAGCCGGGGGCCGGAGTGGGGGTGGCTGTGGGAGCCGGGGCGCCGGAGTTGGGGAGTGTCTTTGGGGCGCCGGAGTGTGGGAGTGTCTTTGGGGCGCCGGAGTGGGGAGAGAGGGGGCGCCGGAGGGGCGGTGGCGGGTGGGAGAGAGGGGAGTAGGGGGCTGGCGGCGAGGAGCCCGGGGGGGGCTGGCGAGGGAGTGGGGGAGAGGGGAGTTAGGGGGCTGTCCGTGAGAGGAGCTGCGGGGGAGAGGAGCCGAGGGAGAAATCGAGAGAGTGAAGGAGAAAAACGGGGGCCCTAATTAATGGATTTTGCGACGGATTAATTGTCCGTCGCAAAATCCGCTTTTTGCGACGGAAAAGTTATCCGTCGCAAAAAGCAACGTTACATTTTTAGCGACGGATTTCTTATCCGTCGCTAAAAGACAAACTGGCGGCCTTTTGGCCGCGGTTACGACGGATGAATAATCCGTCGTCGCTTATTGCGACGGATTAATAATCCGTCGCAAAAAGCAAAAACTGGCGGCATTTGGCCGCCAGTTAGCTAGCGACGGATTATTCATCCGTCGCAGGATTTTGCGACGGAATATTATCCGTCGCAAAAAGCAAAAAACTGGCGGCCATTTGCGCCCGATTAAACACGGATCGATTATCGCCGCTAATTTGCGCGACGGATAAAAATTCCGTCGCAATTTGCGACGGATATATTTTTCCGTCGCAAAAGGCATTATATTGTGACGGATTTTTTATCCGTCGCAAATTTGCCTGAATTCGCGACGGAATAATTTTCGTCGCTAATTTGTTTTTTTCTAGTAGTGCCTTTAAAAGATTACGTGGTACAATTTGGTTATAAGAACAGATCCCAAAACGGGGGGATCTATATATTTGTTATACACCAAATATTAAGTGTACCACGTAAATATAACAACAAGTTGTTCTAACAACAATTTGTTATACAAATATTTATGCAGTACACTTAATATTTGGTGTATACAAACACTTTTACGCGATACACTTTTTATACAGATCCCAAAATCAATACTGTTGTTATACTAATATTTAGTGTATAAAAAAGATATAGATTCCCCCGTTTTGGGATCTGTTCTTATAACCAAATTGTACCGCGTAATCTTTTAAAGGGCGTTCTTAGTGAGTTATTTCAGCTCCATGCTTTCTCTCTTTTGACTCTAAATTAAATGAAATAGAACTTTAAATACTCCACTTTTTTTTTTTATTATTATTATATTAAATATTTTTTTAAATAATAGACGCCACTCAAATGAGTGGCGTCTATTATATTAACGCCTGAGTGGCGTAAAAGATATTAACGCCATTGACACAACGTTAAGGGTTCTTACGCCATTAGTGGTGTCGCCTGACACGACGCCACTAACTGCATTACTTTGGTAAAATGTTTCCTATTTGTTTTAATCGGGTACATTTTTTGCAAAAAAAATCTTATTTTGGTTCTTTTCCCCTTTGAAATTACTTTTTGATTCAAGTTTTGGTTTCAATGACTATTGTACACTTGAGTGCTTTTTAATACACACTCAAGTGACTTGAATCATCAAGTATGTATTCATTGCAAGTGTTTATTATCATCGAAACTTATAATTTGAGAACTAACAGAAAATAGAAGAGGGTTGTGAAGATCGAGTGACAGAGAAGATTAAGCATGGAAGAAGAAGGTCGCCGCTTCAAACTTACGGCATTGTGCGATCTGGTATGTGGGTGAAGTGAGTCAATAGATAATGGTGGAAAGAATTTAGGGTTTGGTCATGGAGAAAAATGAGAAAGAAGGGGACCGAATGGGTGAGAGGAAGACGTTAGGGTTATTTGCGATGAAAATAAATTCCATCCCAAATTACCACTTTTTTCTCTCACAAAATCCTATTTTTGCGACGGATTTTTTTTCCGTCACAATTAGGGATGGTCTAGCGACAGACTTGCTATGGACTCTGAGATGGTAGTTTCGTGTTGGAATTTTAGCCTGTTTTCCGTCATAGTTTTTCGACGGCTGCAAATTCGCTTTCAAATGGCGACAAATATCTTTCCCCTCACAAATTCTATCGCCCTTGCGGTATTTTCTAGTAGTGATCCAAATAATTTTAATTTAAAATTCTTCAGATTTATGGCGGAATTTAAATTTAAAATATTAATTTAAATGAAGTTGCATGAATGTTATCCCGAATTAGTCATTATGTGTGGCTAACGTACAAGATTGCATACGGAAATCATATATATGTGTGTGTAATTTTGTATAACAGTATTTTATATGGAACAGGAGAGAGGCTCATATATATTTAATTTCTTTTATAAATATTTATTTCAAGAAAATATTTCTTGAATAAAACTATGAAAATCCATTCAAATTATCATTATAAATAAGGGACGCCTAGCCTTAATGGCTTTGCGTTTTAGAATAATCTCTCCCTCGACAGAGCAATTAATAATCAAGAGGTCCCTATTCCCTACAACAATTACAATGTCGTCATCTGTGGAGGCAATTACTGTGTTGAGCAGTGACGGCGACGAGTTCAAGATAACCGTCAGTGCGGCGATTCTATCGAAGCTATTAAATGAGATGCTGGAGGCGGAAGTTTGCGTCTCTGATGATTCCAAAGTCCCATTAGATAATGTGAATAGTAAAACATTAGAGAAAGTGATTGAGTACTGTGAAAAGCACGCCCCCAGGGCCAACAGCGGAGCCTCAGATTCCGATGCGGAGGAGCTGAAGAAATGGGACATAGAGTTCATGAAGATGGAAGTGGAGGATATACTATTTCATATATTAATGGCGGCCAACTATTTACATATTAAGGGCTTGCATGATTTGGCTTGTCAAACTGCGGCGGATTTGATGAAGGAAATGACTGTCTCACAAATTCGAAAGATCTTTCACATAAAGAACGACTTCTCTTCTGAAGAACAAGAGCAACTTCGTAGACAACATCCAGGTTGCTCCTTTGATTAATCAACTCATCAAACTTCTTCTGTATTTTCTTAAATTCGTATGCAAGAAATCTTGTTTTTCCGTTTTCTTTTTACCTAGTTTTTCAGTTTTCTTTCATTTTTTTCTGTTGCAAACATATTGGATGATTCATCCTTAATTCCTGAAATTTTATGAGTATCGTAAATTCTCAACGTCAACAGTGAGTATCCTCCTCAAGAAGAACAAAAAAGTTCAGTGAATTCTTGAATTCGTATTCAAGAAAATATCTTGTTTTTTAGTTTTCTTTTTTCTCGTTACCTTGTTTTTCAGTTTTCTTTCATTCTTTTCTGTTGCAAAGATATTGGATGATTCATCCTTAATTCCTGAAATTTTATGAGTATTGTAAATTCTCAATGTTGACAGTGATTATCCTCCTCAAGAAGAACAAAAAAGTTCGGTGAATTCTTGCATTCGTATTCAAGAAAATATCTTGTTTTTCAGTTTTCTTTCATTCTTTTCCGTTGCAAAAATATTGCATGATTCATCCTTAATTCCTGAAATTTTATGAATATTGTAAATATTAATTTAATTTGATCTTGTGCCGTAATATATATGGAAAGATTCCGATTTAGATATGTTCCCCTCTCTTTATCAATTTAATTTAATAATTAAATTCTTATGTTTTGAAGGAATAAATTCAAAAATATAAATTTAAAAAGGACCAAACTTATATTTACTTAGGTTAAGTACAACCAAGTATCCAATCAGAGCGTGCTACGCATATTCGACTATTAGTGGTTTCCATGTCAGCAGTTAACCCTTAACAGCAACTTAACGACAATTAAACCCAAATATTGGTTAAAATTGTTTTTTTTTTTTTAAAAAAAATAGAGAACACTGAGCAATCGTTGATTCTGGTGCGTCATTTATTATTGTTGGATTCTTTTGTTTTGGTTTTTTGTGCTTCTTTGATTTTGGTTCCTGAGTGATTCTGGAAAATTCGTAGTGGAAGAAAAACTAGCAAATATAATGCAATTCTTTGACGAACACAGACTATAGCTTTGAACTTTAGATTTTAGTACCTATTTGAGACTTCTAGTGAGAGATGCTTGTTCTGTTTCTTATGGTTTTTGGGAAGTATTACGTCTTCTGCTTAAAAGCATCTTGCTTTGGTTGCTTTATTCAGTAAGGAAGAACTTGTGATATACGTAAAAAATAAAGCATTGTAAAAGCCAGGTGAAGTACGGATGAAAAATGGAAATTAATGGTTTCTGAAATCAGTAGATGTTGTAAATTGTGGTTGGTGAGGAAGAGTCGCAGGATTGCTTAGAAGTTGCGATATACTGTAGTCTTAGCTTAGGAGGCATCAGGCATGTATGGATCTCGTTGGTGCTCAATCGGCAATTTGTATAAAAATGAAGCTTTTTCCAGATCACAACGTCAAGGAATGCCGACGATGATCGACGCAACGACGATTGCCCAGGGTTCTCTATTATTGTTTTTTTTTTTTTTTTTAAAAAAAAAAACCTCTATTTAGCAATTTTTTAGGGTTAACTATGGTTAAGTTGCTGTTAGGGGTTAACTGCTGACATGGAAACCACTAATACACGGGCACGCTCTGATTGGGTACTTAGGGTCCGTTTGGTACAAGGAAAATTTGAAGAGGGAAAGAAGCTGAGGAGGAGGAAAGGAACTTAAACGAAGGGAAAGGAAGATTTGAAAGATGGGGGAAGATGACTTGAGTTATTTGGTAGGAAGAAAATGAAGGGATGGTAGTTGGTAAAGAATAAGGAAATGTCTATTTTACCCTCAAAAGAAATTAATTCAAAATAAAAAAGAAAAATATTTTTTTTGCTAAAATATATTTTAAAAAATTATGTTCTTGTTAAGTTTGAACTAGTATAATTTTTTTTTGCCAAGTTCAAACTTTCCCGCTAAGTTCAAACTTCTCGCTAAGTTTGAATTTCAGGGGCAAATCTGTCCAAAAAAGTGAATAGTGACGTGGGAACTTGAGATCCCACCAATTTTGGTGGGATCTCAAGTTCCCACATATGAGGTGAGGGAAGAGTGGTGGGTCCGGTGTGGACCTGGGAACTTGGGTTCCCAGGAAGATTGGTGCAAAATGTGTACCAAACGGAGGAACTTGCCAAAGTTCATTTCCCTCCCGACTAATTTTTTTTTTGTACCAAACGGGCCCTTAGTTGTACTTGACCTAAGTAACTGGATATAAGTTTAGTCCATTTAAAAATATTAAATTACCGCTACACAACCTCATACATTCTCTTCAATATTTACAATTAGGCTAAATCAGACATAACTTTCTAAACTATGGGTCAGTTGTATATAACCTTTTGATATTTTAAAGTTGAAATTTAACCTCCTAATGTTTCATTCTTTTACCATGAACCACTTGCAATTAGTTCGCCATTAACTTTTTTTACGGAAATTGTCATGTCATATCAATATGGTACACATGGGCAACCTATGTGGCATCCTATATAATTTAATAATTTTCTAGTAATTATGTTTTGGAAAAATTGCACCTAGGTCCCAAACAAGGGAAAATATGACAAAATGGTCTCTCTCAAATTTGCGGTGAAGTCACTACAAAAAAAAGAAAGATCCTTTTGTAGAGGTTAAAAGTAGGTATTAGTAGCAGTTTTAATCGCTACTAATGACATGCGTAGCGGTCAAACAAACCGCTACAAAATGCACCATGACAAGCTGTTTTGTAGCAGTTTATAAAAACCGCGACTCACCTACCAAAACTGCTACTGAAAGTGTACCGGTTTGGTATTACCGTTACAAGATGAAATCCAAAGGACATATTGTGTTAACATTTTATAGCAGTTAACAAGATGAAGTTGGACAACTTTGTAGCAGTTTATGAACCGCTACTAACTACGTCCATGATTTTTAAAAAATTAGCGGCAAAAGTTTGAATGGCGGAAAAATATTTTAAGAATTGGTGGCAAAATTTTGTAATGGTTTAAAACCGCTACAACATTGGATGAAATTGGAATATTGGCGCCAAAAATTTTGAAATAAATTTGTAGTGGTTTTAATGCCGCTACAGGATATTAAGATTTTGTAGCGGTTGTAAAACCGCTACAAATTTAGGTGAAAATTTAAAAAGTGTGCTAAATTTTTTTTTTTTTTTCAAGATTTGTAGCGGCTATATAAAACAACTACAAAATTATTACTTTTTTTTAAAGTACATAATTTGAGTCCTTTTTTTTTCTATTATTTTATCATTTTAGTGTCATTATTTAAGTGATAATTTATATGTTAAATTTTAATATATATCTTAAAAAAATATTACTAGTAGATGATATTTGATTATGAATATTATATAGGTATAATGTTGAGAATGTGTAGATGATATAAACTTATATTATGATGTCCACTATAGGATATTGGATTATGAAATGAATATTGATGATTAGAGAAGAAATGATGAGGGCATGTCTTTAAAATTTTGGATAAAAAATTAATATTAGAGAATTATAAGAAAGTGAGAAAATGAAAAGAAAAGAAGTGTTAGTATTTACCATATTTGATAAGTTTATTCAGCACTTAACCTCTTCAGAAAAAGTTGATAAGAAAAAGAAAACGAGAGAGAAGTTGAGAGAAAGAAATGAAGAAGTGTGTGAAATGAGGTGTGGTGGTGGTATTTATAGGGATATCTGCGTCAAATTTGTTGCTATTGATGTGATGGTTTTGTAGCGGTTAGTGTGACGGTGTTTGTAGTGGTTTTGTTTTATTTTGTAGCGGTTTCCATGGGGGTTTTTTTTTTATAAAAAACAAACATATAGAGTGATTACAGTTAAATAAATATATTTTTTGTAATCAATCTTCGTCGCCATCACTATAAAAAAGGTGAAGAGAAAATGTTGATTGTGAGTTTAATACGTTTGAACACAAATTGAACTTAAATTAAGTGATAATAAAGCATAACTTAAAGAAAAGCACCGAACGATAGGTAAATTGTCATTGCCTTTCGGGAAGAAGTTTTTGAAAATGGTGGCCTGGAACGGCTCACTCTCGAAGGCGATGTTATCACTATCGCCCATGTCGTAAAGGTCCCGAGGCTTTAAGTATACCACTATATTCCAATCCATGTGCCTCTCATCCTCGACACAATAAACCTGGTGTGCCTCTGAGGCAAGAATATATTGATAATCATTTTGAAACTGATCGGTGTCAATTGGGTGGGAGAAATTTATTGATGTGATGCCTAATTTGTAATTGTGAGTCCCGGGAAGTTGTTGTATTTGCCCAAAAACACTTGAACAACGTCACCTTGAAACAACCTTAGTAATTTATTTCCACGGCATCAAGAAGCTTTCCATAACACAAGAAGTCTCCAAACTGCATGTTCCCGTCACTGCTACTCGCATAACTCCTTGTCCCAAAGGTGCCATAAACACCCGAGTTTTGGATTAGCAATCCTTGATCTCGTGAAACCGTGCAAAACTTGAAACCATTGATATTATATGCCGTAAATCAGACTGCATGGTCAAGAGGGCCGAGTATGAGAGCTCTGAAATCTGGTGAGTGCGGGTTTTGGTAATTTAGTAATCTCCTCGCAAACCATCATGGGAAATCGCTATGAACCTTTCAGTCAATTTCGGAGGATGCCTATGTACAGATCTTGAGCTGACGCTTCACATGACTTCTGAATTCCTTGTAATTAATCATGAGGTGGCGATCATGAAATGTAAGTATAAAATGTAAGGAAATACATAGAATAACATATGAGTGTACAATCCTTACTAAAGGAAGGGTTCAGCTTTAATACAATTAATCAAGACATTTCTATGTCCTTGGAACTTCTCAGTTGCTGTCAATTTGAATCTCTTACTTCCTCCATCTGGTTTACGAACATAAGGGATTAACAACTCTGTTGATGATGGCTCATGTTCAAGTTCAGGACAATCGTCTACACGAGGCAGTCGATGGAAAGGGGTCTCAATATCATCATGATCAGTGATCAGTGAGTACCTCTTCCTGTTGTCATGAACGACAAACTTAAGCTGTATCACAATTGAATAATTAATTAATTCATTAAAAAAACCATATATTATAACTATTTACATTTGTAATATAATTAAATGCAATTAAGTATTGTAGCAACTTGTTCCCACGCTTTTTTCTTTTGCTCTTTCAGAACTTGTTTCCAATTCCGAAAGTGGATAAGGAACCACATCCAATTTCTGCCCTTGTCGTTTAGCCAGTAGTTGAAGAGGTGACCACTATTCTTGATCGACTGGTCTATGTGCTCATTCCACGGAACCATGATATGTGGCCCATTCATCGCATTCACACTGGACACATCCAACTTCCTTTTGGTGATGTTCCCATGTAGATATGCACAATTGACAACATTTTTTATTATAGCTAATTATACTTGTAATGAAATGTATGGAAATTAAATATTAAATTTATTAAAACAATAGTTAACTTTAGACTTCCATGTTAAACACAGTCGACCGCGAAGATGACAATCGGGGTTCCCCTAGTCCTAGGTGATCTCCCTATCAAGGAACCGATCTATATCGTGTAACAGAATGTTCAATTCATACTCCTTACCTTGCTCAAAGTTGCTCCAACTGAGCTCAACCTCCTCATCCTCAACATGGAGCTTTTTTTCAATATATGCCAAATGTCAAACTATACAAGTAACCCCTTGAATAAATAGACAAAGGAAACCACCAAAATTGGTTTCCCGGTAAAATTTTATGGCACAGGAAAATGCTTCATCTCGTTGTGTCTGAAGGATACCAAAAGGGCAAAAAAGTCAAAACCCTCTTTCTGCCTTTCTGTCTTACGCTCGACTCTCATCTTGGGAAAAACACTAAAGTAGCAACTTTTAGCAAAAAATATACCAAAATAACGCAGTTTTGAAAGTATTTACTGAAGTAAGGTTGTTTTGGGGCAGTCACGGTGGGCAGTACGACTAGGGGGCGGACCTAGAAAATTACAGAAGGGGGGGCACAATTGGCTGGCTGCCCCCGATTTTTTTTTTTTAAAAGGAAAGTTTTAAATGCATTAAAAAACAAAAGAGTATAAACAAAAAAAAATATCAAAAAAATATTTATGAAATCAAATGAATACTAATGATGTAATAAAAGAGACAATTATTTTACAAACCTGTCATTTAGAAAAGTAAGGCTAAGTACTGTTAGAAATAAATGCAGCTACATAAATTACAATAAAGGGTGGGCACTCAATAAGTTCAAGTACATATATTTTAATAAAAAAAGTATATTATAATAAAAATGATTAGAATGTCATCCTTCTAAGCCTTATTTTTTTGGAATTCCATCATAATTGTCTTATTATCAATGCTATCAAATACATTTCTTTTTCAATATAAGGCACTAAACAATAATTCAACCATTCATCCCACATCTCATTACGAAGTGCAACCTTGATGTATTAAGGGTGTGCAATGATTCAAACATGTATTAATTTATTTTTTTAAAAAATAAATATTTTAAAAAATCCAAATTGTTGGGGGGCAAGACTCATAACATGGGTCCGCCCATGAGTACGACAAGATCGGGTGGTAGTGCCGTCGGGGATCTGGATGCCGACGGCACCATCGTCTGCCGTCGTGACCCTGACGTCACTAAGTAGCGTTAGGTACCCTGACGGCACTAAGCGCCAGGTACCAGGAATTGTGCAGGGATTCCTGACACCCCTCTTAGTGCCGTTAGGGACCCTGACGGCACTAAGCGTCAGGGTACCAGGAATCCCTGCACGCTTAGGGATTCCTGACGCCCCCTCCCCCCCATTCAACATGTACCCGTGACTGCCCCCCCAATTCAGTATTTAACCTGTGACTTCCTCACTATTTAGCTCCTTCCCTTTCACTCAACATTCACTTCTAAAGTCTCCCTCATCGGTGACTCCTTCCCTCATCTGAAAACTCTCTCCGTCCTACATCTTCTTCATTCTGTTTCTTCATTAATTTTTTTGCAAAAAATGAATCAAATTCGTTCATTTGTATATTATAATGGTTCTAAAAGTATAGGTGCAAACGAATTGAGCTTTGAAGGTGAAAAAAGAGCAATGTTTATTGTTCAAGGCATGTCCGTTGAAGATTTATGTGTACAAAAGCTGACCCTCAACAGTAGCTGAGTGCTCCTCCCAATGACCCCAATAACGGTCAAACCTGCTCATCTATATGTTTCCGCTAGTCATTTCAGATGGGTGTGGAGTCCAACCCATGTGTTCCTGAATAATTTCTGCCCAGTTGCCATGCGTCCGACCAGAAACTACTCGACCCTCAGTAGACAAACCTAAAATGCCCTCTACATCCTGTAGAGTAATAGTCATCTCACCAACCGGTATATGGAAGGTGTGAGTCTCCGGCCTCCACCGCTCAACCAAAGTAGAAATAAGGTATTTGTCAATCTACACCAACATAAAAGTAGACCACTGATATGTAAAGGTCCTATATTATCTGTATCATGTACAAACAACTAAATGCATATAATTAATTACATACAGAATTTTAAAACATACCGGGGGTCTCTTCATGCAAGACACATGCCAGAAACCTGCATGAATAAGGTGCTCATACAAATCTAGTGGGATGAGATCTGGGTCATGGACATCTCCTAAAGACCCCTGTGAGGCTCACCTCGGCCTCAAAGAATTGCAATCTCCTACGTTCAACACAACTTGTGATCAGTGTGATTGTTGTACCTCCTCATTAAGAACTCCCAACTCTTTGGGGCCGGGCTCAATATTTTTGCGACCGCGTTGGTCATCCATTTAACTAGTAAAAATTTACGATAACACAACACATGATTAAGTCACTAATTATTATTTTCTCACTAATTAATTAGTTAATTAATTATTTGACTAATTATTATTTTCTACTTAAGCTTATCTTATCTATCTTAGGGTACTATAAATAATAACATACAACATATTTCACGAAATATTTTTATTGATTCACTAATTATTATTCTCATAATTTTCTTTAATTCAATTTAGCTAATAATAATATTGTTCAAATTATATATCAAATTTTTAATTTACAAAATATTAAATAATTATTCAACTATCTTAAGGTTTATAATTAACATAAAAAGTAAATAAATAATTCATTAATTCTTTTGGATCGGTGTCAGCTCCGATGGTTTGGTGCTTTGGTGGGCATGAAAAAGGTGGAGAGAAAATAATTATACATAATTTTTTTTACAAAAAATTAACGTTAAATTTTATATTTAATATATTAATTAGTGTTTCAAAACTGACTATATTTTTGAATTCTACAATTTGAATCAAAAGTATATTTTAATATATAAGGAACACATAACAAAATAATATTTTGAATTAAGTGGATTAATATTTTAAGTTCTTTAATATTTATCACTCACATGTCTATGTCTATTTTGTAAAATATAAAATCGCTTAAAAAAATATGATCTAAAATAGCATCATCATCTTGTTTGTCCCCTCTCCTTTACTGCTTCTAGTCTTTTTTTATAAAATACAAATTATTGAATTAAGTGGATTAAGAAGTCGGTTGAAATAAGTATAAGAAAATAAATGTGTAAGGAATATATTTATGTAACTTATCAGACCTAATAAATTCATATACAATAACTGAAATTCTCTAATCTACATTTATGAAACAAAATTTTCGTAAAGATTTTAAAATCTAACTATGGATTAAATTAATTTTGAAAGCTAAAGTGTCAAACTATGATAATTCATGATTTAGTTGGCAAAAATTTTTTTTTTTTAATAAAAAAAAGCCTATGATTTTTTGGTTTTCAAGTTTTAATTGGCTCTTTTTCATTTTTTTTAACAATCTAACCTTCAGTTTTTAGTAATCTCCCTAATTGAAGAACAATATAAAATTGAAAATGTGAAAGAAAATAAAACCCAATAAACATAACATGTAGCCTTACCAGAGGTAAAATCTAAAGTAGGAGTAAACTATTTAAAACCCAATAAGGAAGATTAAAGAAAAAAAACCAATTACACAGATTATTAAACAATAAACATAATAGAAAAAATAAATGTTACTTGAGTGAGAGAGAGAATTTGATCCTCCTTCTTCTTCCTTCTAGTGATTCTCTCTTCTCTAGGTCTCAAAGTTTCTTAGCCTCTCTCAAGGGTGAGAGTGAAAAAATAATGAAGAAGACAGAGTTTCCGGATGAAGAGGGAGAGGGAAGGAGTGAAAAACAATGAAGAATGAAGAAGATGGAGGATGGAGTGAGCTTTCAGATGAAGAAGTGAACACAGAAGAGATGAATAATGGTGAGGGAGAGGGAAGGGTTTTGTGTGTGTAGGGACCCCGGGGGGGTTTTGTGTGTGTGTGTGTGTGTTTTTTTTTTTTTGGAGGGGGGCTGCAGATGTGTTTTGGGGGGGTGTGTGTGTGTGTGTTTTTTTTTTTTTTTTTTTTTGGGGGGGGGGCTGCGTCAGGATTCTGACGCCTTGTGCCGTCAGTGGCCCTGATGGCACTTGACGGCATTGATGGTGCCGTCAGAACCCCTGACGGCACTACTAGTGCCGTCGTACCACCCACCGTGACTGCCCCAAAACAACCTTACTTCGGTAAATACTTTCAAAACTGCGTTATTTTGGTACATTGTTTGCTAAAAGTTGCTACTTTGGTGTTTTTCCCCTCTCAACTCACTTTTACGGTGAGAGTCTCACCTTTCGCTGCGACTCGCAATCGCATCTCACCTCTCAATTATCAGCCTCATCATCATCTCTCTATTTCTGGATATGACTTGAAACTCACCTCTCCCAGGTACCAATATTTTTTATCCCTCTCTCTTTGTTCGCTCTATTTATCGATTTTATGCTTTATGTCTCTACTGCTAGGGCTTGCAACTCTAGTTCTTCTTAGATTCGAGATTTCAATCTTCATTGTTTCTTCTCTCTTTGCTCTTGTGTTCGGAGCTGTAATTATTGATAAAAATCACAGCTCATAGATTACAAAGCTCATATGAGCTTCGATCTAGTATAAATTCAACAAGTCCTAGAACTTTCTTTTGAAAGGTTTGTTGCTCAATTGCGATGGTAAGACTAGTTAGAGTATAATGAATCAAGTGTCCATGATGCCATTAAAGATCAAATAAGACAACTGAAAAAATCGAAACAAATAAGCCAATTTAAAAAATCTTGATTTGAATTTGTTCCTTGCATCATATGCTCATGCGTTGTTGTTAATCCTTTGTTGGGCGCCGTCGCACCATTTCCATTTAAATTTTTCATTTTAATTTGTCTTTGAATATGGTCAAGTAATCGTTTGAATATTTGATGCTTTTGAATAAAGATTGAGTTTACCTTTCTTTTTAAAAAATTATTACTAATTTTTGCTTAAATGGCGTGCAATAGGCTACTGTACTTCTTCATTTTGATTACTAGTGGCTTATATGCTTTGGATTGTTTTTTGTTTTTTTTTTTTTTTGGGGTGCAATGTTGGATTTGTTGTGTATTGACATTCTATTTATTTTCTTTTCACAAGCTTTTCAAAATTTCCAACTTCTTTTGTTGCTTTTGTTTGAGAAAATCCCGTGCAAGAAGGACAATGAATAATTTTGGTGCAGATCTTGGTCTAAGGACTTCCCAGCTTGCTACTGCTAGTGGTCTCTCTTGCTAGACTTCATGTTTACCTTACTCATCTGAGATTCTCCTTGTGAATTTTCATCATTTTGAGAATTTTTTGAACGTTCTAAGATTTCACTCTAACACAATGCTTATGATATCTCTGTTTAGAACGAGGCGTGTGAGGTTGGAAGGAGAGTATTTTTTTGTTCAACGTGTGAAGAATGAGATAGTGTTATTTAGAAAAGCAAAGCATGTTTGGGTGTTGTAGTAGTAGTGTGTATTGTACAGCTATAGGCGAACATAAATGGGAAATGGCATACCACACACTTGGCATTTACTTGTGATTTAGTTGTCAATTTGTTATGTATATTTTGTGACTGAGATTATTTATGTTTTTTTCAGAGAAATTGTTTCTTCTAAATGCCTCAAGAGTGAAGCCAGAGTTGTTTGAGAATGAGGAAAAAATTGAGAAGGAAGTTGTAACGTCCCAAATTTTGGGATTTGAAATTGGATTATTATATGGAATTTAATTATGAAATTTTGGCTTAATATTTTATGGCCCAGGGAAAATTAATTGAGGAAGAAAATCCTTATATGGAATTATGGATTTATTTTTAATATATATTCCATATTTATCTTGTAGATTATCAAAGAGGATCGAGTGGGATAAGTTTTAAGTGTCCCAACAACATAAATCCATCAGCCAACGCACAGAAGCATTTACGCCCATTTCATTTTTTTCAGTTCTGCAACCCAACACGTCAGAAAGGAGGAGATCAAAACCCATTACATATGATATAATGCTCAGCCCATATATCATTTCACCCAAAACTAACCAGGTGACGTGCACAATATCGGTTCTCCAATTCATTCCTCCAAAAACACAAAGCCACAGAGAGAAATTTGTCAGAAAAAGATCTCAACCATACTTCCATCATCAGCACTTTTGGCGATGAACTGAGCACGCAACAGTAACTCCATGCTTCTCCAGACCCTTCACTATGCATCTCGAGCTCCACACCAAACCCTCTGCTTCTCTTTATTTACGGCATGACAGCAATATCGAGCCTCCACTGTGTGTTTTGGAAAAACAGCAACGGTTACATTCTCTCATTCATCTCTTATTTCCCATTCATTCCTATCATCCCTTTCGGCTAGAAAGCGAGACTGGAACGTAGAAAGAGAAAGAAGATCGAGAAGCAGAGAGTCATACCGTGGTTCATCTTCCTCTGCATTGTATACCGAGAACAGGGGTGCTCTTGTTCCTCCTTGAAGGTCACGTCTTGCAAGACTAAACTGAAGTAAGTCATCAAACCTTCTTCCTCCTGGTTCCCGTCAATGACCAATGCAAATGATGAATATTAAACCATAGGAATCAAGTCACAAGTGGCTACAAGATTGAAACTAGAAACAGGGACCGTTTTTAGTTTACATTTGGGGTCTTCGAACCTTTTACTACTACACAGTATATATATATATGTATGAACCGACACTACACATAAAAAAATAAAAATTAAAAAAGAGTAAAAAAGGGAAAGAGGAAACCAAAGTTTAATATATACACACACACACACATACATAAAGGCGTTGCATTTAGAATATGTGGAAGAAAATATTTTTGCTGTCTAAGTATATGATCTCGCTGCACATGGTAAATGAGTGGAAAACTTACTGTCTCATATATGAAAATTGTTGTATATGTGGAGAAACTCATTTCTATACATATATATGCTTGTAGGTCTTGTTGGATAAGATTAGTTTTGATAATGTCTTATATAGATGTCTTATCCAGAGCAAAAATTTGCATATTACATTTATCTTCTACTTTGACTAATTTTTATATTTAATGTAGATGTGAAGTTTAATACAATGAAGAATGATCAAAAATGGAGATTGAAGAAAGAAGAACTTGTTAAATATCATGAGAATATCAATATTAAAGTTTTTGGGATCAAACAGAAGTTGGAAAGCAGTTGGAACGGCTTAATTTGGAGTTAAAATAAGCAAGTTCAAGTTTTCAGATGAATAGTAGTTTGCTATAGTTACTTCCTACAATTCCAGCTATTATTTTCGCATGAACAGTGTCATGCTCGAGCATAAAAATTCCATGCTCGAGCAGAGAACTGAAAAGACCCCTTTTTCACTAAACAACAATTAACCATAATTATTCTTAAAATTAGATTAATGATTATGGAAACCCTTCCTTTTCAATACACACCTCGTGGTCTAGGGCACAAATTTCGCCCACAAACCCACAACAGAAAATCCATAACTCTGGGCACAATTATCGAACAGGAGATTTTATAGCCCACGTGTCTTACAGCACTAACCCACAAAAAAGGGTCTACACAGAACAGTTGGCACAAAAGATATAATTGTGGACCCACTATGATATGATAGTGTATAAAATAAGACCTTCAGAAAATCAACAGTCATCCAAAATAGTCAATGTAGTATTTCAAAAATATGAGGGCCCTATGATGGCAATATATAAATCAATACAACACTAATACCAAAAAGAGGCCTACAAGTTTCACAACGTCTATGCCTCTGGCTGCTTCCCTTATCCTCGACTAAGGTTAGAGGTCTCGCCTGAAAAAATTAATAATGACAAGGTGAGACATAAAGTCCCCGTAACCGAAATTAATTTATCAAATATGCAAGAAAGGATTGCAAGTCAGAGAAACAGGTTTGTTATCATAATTAAAATATCAGTAATAATTAAACAATACATAATAGTTAACAATATTTAAAACCATCCCCACTCATCCATCCTGCTTCTCCTTATATCTTATGGTTGTGGTACAGCCTATCAGTGCTAGTATACCCGGCCAAGGTTAGCTAATCACTTCAAGAATACTGTCCCCTCCCATGTTACCACCAATATACTGTAACAGGGACATGTCCACCCAAAATACTCAACTCAAATTCCGAGCCAGGGATGAGAGAGCCGATGGACACAGATTTCACCCTCCATCTCTTCCACACAACTCAACATATCCAACAACGAAGAAATAATATAATAGTAAAATTTTCAACAACAATTTATTAAATTATTATTCCATATACATTATCTCGCAACAAACATTATGTCCATCACAACAATAACAACCCCATTAATAATATTAATTTAAATACATAGATTGGAAAAATACATTGCTTCACTGAAATAATTTCATATTCAAATATACACATAATTTTTCAAAACACATACAAGTATTATATAAAAAAATTTATGTGTTTTGTGAAAGAGAACCGTTAGAGGAAGAGAACCAAATAGGCTAATAATTTGGATTGTAGCTAGGATTAATGGTGAAGTAAGATCAAGTACGGATAAATTGTAATGATGGCATGTTTCTTGCAATGATCAAATACAGACTTATAGATAACATGTTTTTTTTTGTAATGATCAAGTACAGAGTGACTGCATTTATGACATGTTTTTTGTTATGATCAATTACAAAGTGATTGTATTGATGACATGTTTTTTTTTTGTAATTATTAACTAAAGCCTGATTGTATTGATTAGAGTAGGGGTTTGCACTCACAACTCTATGGGTTAGTATTGACAAATCTATGGGCGTTCATTAACAAGTCCATGTGCCTATGTTGAAAAGTCAATAGGCGTCCATTGATATGTCCATGTGCCTGTGTTGACAAGTCCATGTGCTTGTGTTGACAAGTCTTTGGGCATCCATTGACAAGGCAATGTGCTTATGTTGACAAGTCCATGTGCGTCCACTGACTAATTCATTTCCATACATTGACAACAAAAATTACATCATAATAGAAATTTTCATAAATGAAACTTGTATATAATACCCTATTATATCCAACCTTCATTTACATCTAAAATGCATCTACAAGGTGCTAATTAAAAATTCACAAACCTTCCATAAAATTCATATTGTCTAGATTTCTATCAAATGACATTTACACACACGGCTAGTGAGGAGGGAGAGACAAGAGAAGAGTGTGAGGAAGAAGGAGAGGAAAAGAGAAGAGGAAGAGGCTATTTTAAGGTATGTTATTTATCTTATAAGGTTATTTTGGTAACTAAACTATCTTCTTTTCAACAAACTTCCTTCATGAAAGTTATTCTACATGTTTTTCTCTTTCTGATGAGGGTAATATTGTGTTGGTTAGTGAAAATGTTGGGATTATAATTTTGGGAGAGTTTTGTCAATACATGACTATATATATGTAGATAATTATTAATAATTAATTTTAATCAGTTTAGATTTGTTGTAGGAATTTTAAAATTTATTTTATATTTGAGAAGTTTAGGATTGATGTCCTACGGGATATTTTTATCGATTAAATATTGTATAAATAATTTATTTGGGTTAATAAAGATATTATTGAAATTTTAATTGGTTTATTTTTGAAATTCATGGGACTAACTGTCAACTCAAATTCGTGGACTAAAGCTGTCATTTCTGAAATTCATGGCCTAAATTGTCATTTTTGAAATTCGTAGGACTAAACGGTCCTACAAATTGTGAATATATACATATATGTATAAGAATTGAGAATTGTGATATTATGACATGTATATGAGAATGATTTAAATAACGTGAAATGAACGTGAAAATCTTGAAAAAAAAATCTGTTGAGTTATTTATTGTGATGATTATGGTAAGGGTTAAATTGGGAAGAAATGAAGTAGTTTATTTCATCACGTGGTATTGCCTCAATTGGTGCACGATGGTTGGCTCTATATCGTTCCGCTAGTTCAATGATGGACTGCCCCATTGTTTCAATGAGGGCTTGCGACACCCCACTAGTTCAATGATGGGAAAAGACCCGCGGTCTGAGACATGTGCTCAGAGGATTTTGGCCGATCCTCATCACATGACCAGTGAGTTTTTGAGTAACCAGTAATATGGATAGTAACTTATCTCATGGGTCTAGTCGGCGAAAATAAGGCAATTTGGTTGGACTGAAGGGAGGCATCTTGGAAATTGTGTTAAGGAAACCGGGATACAGAATTTATGATACATAATTCATGATATGAAATTTGTGATGTGGATATTAGTGAATTCTGTTTTTAATACCTTGTTATACATATTGTTCACTTTGCAGCTCACAAGCACATATTAGTATTTGTAATAAGTTGGATTGATGGTTACCACCATTTTTCAGGTGATAGTTCCCATGCTGGTCTATCAAGGAAGACTTCAGAAGCTTAGGCTACTTCTATTGACAGTAGTGCTTCCATCTTTTTGGTATATGTTGGATTACTATATATTGTCACGGTATGACTCATTTTGTGGTTTTTAGTTGGATATTTTGATAAATGATGAAACATTATTAAGTTAATGATCAAACCCTTAGTTATTATGTAAAGTAAAATGGAGGATATTACATTGTGCATGCCTTCCTTAATGGTTCTTGATCTCACCGTTTCCCCAACATATGTTATATCACCGTCTCCACTAACTTCAAACCTTCCCCTATATGAAGGAAACATAGTAGAAACTTCCCAGACGTGCTAGCCATCACCATTGTCCACTTGCACAATATAGTTGTCATTAACAAGTTTACCACCTTTATTAACAATTATCACTACCTCTATTAACAACTCATTATGACTTCCTACATCAGGAGTTCCAACCACACAAC
Organism: Acacia melanoxylon; assembly: GCA_019022615.1. Lineage (NCBI taxonomy): Eukaryota > Viridiplantae > Streptophyta > Magnoliopsida > Fabales > Fabaceae > Acacia > Acacia melanoxylon. The sequence continues at coordinate 11,984,000 of JAFJYJ010000010.1, forward strand.
TTTTACCACATGTTGATTAATTCTCACTTTTAAGTAGTAAAAAGAGCACAAAATACCCAAAAACATCATTAAACCAAGAGTAAACATTTAAATATGACTTATTGTTGTCATTAACAAGTTCATCACATATATTGACAACTATCGTTGTACCTATTAACAACTCCTTTTTTCCTTCGCACACATAATGTTGTAACCACAAAACTGTCACTGTAACATTCCAAATTTTGGGATTTGAGATTTGAATATTTTATGGGAAATATAATTGTGAAATTTGCCCCCAAAATAATGATGAAATTAATTATTGGGATTTAAGGCGTACTTTCCCATAAATTAAGGACAAATAATTAGAAAATAATATGAGGAAGTTAAATTGGTGCAAAAGTGGATAAATGATTAAGATTAATGATTTGGAAAAATTAGGAATTTATTTCTATATAATATGCAATAATAACATTATGGAAATATTGGCAATTGATAAAATATTGTATAAAGCCCAGATGTTGCCAAGCCATTAGTTTGCTTTCAGCCATGACAAATATATACATATAGGCAATCATTCTACCACAGCCCATATACTTTCGATCCAGCAAGTAAGAATAACCCAACCCATTACTTTCATCTAAACCAACCCACTATCTTCTAATCAAATACCCCCTCTGTACGCAAGACGCTGAACACGGCATCACAAAGATCAGCAACAAATCATCTACTCAGGCATTAAAGTTAACCACTGTTCACGCAATATCCATGTGCTACTGTCCTGTGTCTTTCATAGCCATGCCTCTCGAGCCCAACGTCCACAACAAATCTTCAAACTCAGACACACCACGTACATCCTCTGTGTATCTCCTCGGACCGGACTGTTAATCCATTATATAATCCATACTTCTTAACTTCCCTCATCCATATTGCTTCGACCAAAGGTGAGACCGTGACCGAGGAAGAGATATAGACGAGGAAGAAGTGAGAGAGAGACAAGCCGAGACCATTCCTATTTTAAGGCAGATATATTAATATGTGTTGAAACCTTTGGGAAAATATGGGAACGTTGCTGTAGAATGTGTGTGTATATTTACATATCTATTTTTGTAGCGTGGTAGGAAGAATTTATAAGGCAGGATACTCATAGGGAAGTACTGCGTGATGTACTAAAATATCATCATATTTCATGACTTTGAAAATAATTGCAACCTCTTGAATGAATATTAAAGAACAGTGAATATATCATGCGTAAAAGTTTCTTCGACAAACTTCAAGATTATGCAAGAATCATCAAAACACTCATTCAAAAGCCTTCCATAGCGTTGAATATATATATTGAAAATTCTGGAAGAACATCTAAAACCCACGGAAGATATGTTGCAGAAGTTTTTCTTCAATAGGTCTCTAGAGGATTTTCAAAATCTCGATTATAACTTTATTATACAAAATGAGTACTTTTCTGTTGTTCTATAAGTTTATAATTAGCATCATTTTCTATCATTCTCTGTGCTTACTTATAGTACCTGATCACATAATTTATTTCATGCACAATTACACCACTGACTATCCCTCCTCGGCCTGTCAACAAATCTTGGAGTCAATAATAATTCTTAATCCTCAAACATGACTATTTTATGGCTTATTCCTTGGCAGCCATTTGCATGGTATTTGACTATCTATATATGATCAGGCTTTGAAGTGAATAATACTAAAACCGAGAAACCAAAACTCCATATTTGGTCTTTCAAAAAAAAAATGACAAGTATCAAATATTGTTATTTCTACACATATGATGAAACATAATTTATATGGTGATAGATATTAAAAAACTCCTAATTTAAAGTGTTAGAATAAGCCTCTGGAAGTTTAAAATAATTGTAGGTAAATAACAATAATTAGTAAAATAGTAATAAAAATAATGATAATAAGAAAATAAGTAGATAGTATTAAATCATATTACTATTGTAACATCTCATTTTCAAAAGCAGTATATTTTTTTTTTCATCAGAGTAGAGCATTGGAGCGTAAGAATAACTGATACATATATTTAAAATGCCGTAAGTCTGGCTGATTACAAAAGCGGTACAACGACCGAGAGTTATCAAAAGTACATAACAACGGAGGAACGTCTTGGTAGGGTCTCATGCGGCCTGCTTGCCTTTCTCCTCGGTCCTCGTTTCTCCTGATCCTGACGCTATGTTAAGAGTTGAGGTCCAGTGCACCGGACCTTAGGTAACGGTTAATCTCATGTTTACATACATCATATAAGTACTACAGATATTCATGGAATTTTGACGACACTTACTACGTTCAAAGTAGGGTATACATAATCAGATATATATGGCAATAACAATACGGTCGGATGTAAGGTTAAGGCACAAGAAGAAATGTACATGATCGGATATGCACGGCAATAACAATACAATCGGATGTAAGGTTAAGGCACAACGGACATTGGACATAATCGGATATGGACGGTAATAACAATACAAATCGGATGTAAGGTTAAGGCACTGCGAGAAAATACAAAGCATGATCGAGGAAAATACATATATGCATACAATAACCATCAGAGTTAGTGTTACAGTACGCGAACGTACCTTGTCGGTGGTACAACGATACTTTTACGGAAAAACGGAAAATTTGACAGCGGCGTAAACAGCGGGATGTCGGCGGTACGACAGCGGTACGTTTATCTCAGATATCCTATAAGGATAGTATTTATCAATATCTAGCAGCATAACGGGCATTTTAGGTACAAATTACCATTTTGCCCTTGAACCCCTAATCGGCGGAATTTCGCCGTAGCTTTGTTTTCGCTCTATCTCTCAGAATTTTGAGATCTTTTCCCTCATCATATTTTCGAAATATATACCATATGTACCCCTAAATATGATATCTAGACTATCTTGAAAAATTAAAGATAAATCTAGCATTCCTACTATATCTACCGAAAGAACTACCGAAACTTAAGACCGGGACCGAAGAACTTACCCCGACTTTGCTCAGACTTTCTCCGCAGCTTCTCTCTCTAAAACCTCTCTCTAGGCTGCATTTTTTGGGATGAAGAAATGAAGAGGAGAAGGCTTCTATTTATAGAAAAAACGAGGGACAAGGTGGGAATTACATAAAAGTTCTTCAGATCGGATTTCGACCGTCGGATCACACTTCTACACATGGCTTCATCTTGTCCATACACCTCTTGTGCTGACATCATCCTTTTAGAAGAAGATGATGTCATGCATGATGTCATGCATGCTGACTTACCGATAAAGTTCCCTGATCGGTGTCCTAATCGCGTAATCTTGACGAAACTCAAAAATCCGGAACTAGGTTTTGTAGTTCCATTCTTTCTCTTTAAAACTACGGGTTTCATTATATTTTTGATCCCATTAAGGGTATTCCGTTATCTGCCGAAGATTTTCGGACAACGCGTCGATTACGGAAATAACTTCCGATAGAACCAGGCTTCTTTGCGTAAAATCATCGGTTCGTAATATGATCTGATCTAAGTAACCATATCCCTGGTTTGAAAAACACGGTGCGTTTTCTATAAGTCACTTTTTGCACTATCTCGCCTTATCTTAATTATCCGGGTACTCCTAATTACGCTGTTGGTTTCAGAAACGACTTATGAGACCGCTCAATCCGAGATAGAATTTCACTGGTTCATAAAAGGTCCAGATGACTTAGACTAAATCCCTATATTTTGGTGTAGGATTTAATTTCTATCCATTCTCAAATGTCTTGTTGGCTCTTTACCATATATATTATTATTTTATTCAAAATATCTAGATATTTATTTATTTTTCTTTTATTTTTTATTTATTTTTCTAAGCATAAAATATTTTATTATTTATTTATTTAATTATTAATTTCAAATTTCTCCTTTAAATTAATTATTTACTAATTAATTTACTTATATCTTAATCTAAACAATTAGCCACTAATTACTTAATTAGCCACTTACTAATTGTTGATAATTTTCATAATTAGGATTAATTATTATCTCACAACTTTTGCACCGACATTGGTATTTTATGTCCCATGTAAAATATTAAAAAATCATGGGGCCATAAAGTGCTTTTAATAATATTTTATTTATGCTTCTCTATTTTTCAAGGAAATAATCCCAAAAATTCCTAAAATTAGAGACAACATACTTCCCAAGTTTTTGTCAAGTATTTGTTGCCATATGATATTTATCATAATATTTTCGTGCCATTTTTATTTTATAAAATACATTTTTCATGGATTTTAGCTCTTTATCTCTCCTAATTCCCATAGTAATTACCTTAGAAAATAAGATAATTATTACTTATTATTTGAAACCACATATTCACCTATTTTCAACAGGTATTATTTACCGAAATATAATATTCCGATAAATAATTATCCGGTTATTACAACTATTATTAAAATTTGTATATTTTTAATTTTATGAAATTTATAATTTAGATTATGTAAAGTTTTAGAAGAGTTATTAATGGTTAGTAAATTGGTTGTGGTAGATTGATTTTTGGCGTGTGTTTGAGCTCTTGGATTAGGAGCAATGTGATAATAGTTAGCTTCGGTGAGAGGTAACCACTTTCCACTTGTTATGTGTATTAGTATGTTGTTTGTGAGTATTTTGTGAAATGATTATGAATATCTTAATAGAAATTGCCTTGCGGAACCTTATGATTTGAATTGTGAATATATACCTATATATATTTATTTATGTATAAGAATTGAGAATTGAGGTATTATGACATATATATGATAATGATTTTAATAACACGATATGAACGTGAAAATCTTTAAAAATTCCTATTGAACCATTTATTGTGATAATTATGGTAAGGGTTCAATTGGGAATAAATGGAGTAGTTATTCCACACGTGGTGAGGCCTCCATTGGTGCACAATGGTTGGCTTTCTATTGTCCCTTTGTTCAATGAGGGCGGCCCACTAGTTCAATGAGGGCTTATGACACCCCACTAGTTTAATGAGGGAAAAGACCTATGGTCCGAAACATGTGTTTTGAGGATTTTGGCCGGTCCTCATCACATGACCAGTGAGCTTTTGAGTAACCAGTAATATGGATGTAACTTAGCCCATGGGTCTAGTCGGAGGAAATAAGGCGGTTCGGTTGGATTGGTGGGAGGCATCTTGGGAATTGTGTTAATGAATACTGTGATACATAATTTCTTATACAGAATTTATGATATGAAATTTTGTGATGTGGATATTGGTGAAGTATATTTTTAATACTTTTTTATATAATTTGTTCCATGTGGCACCTCACTAGCACATATTAGTATTCATAATAAGTTGGATTGATGGTTACCACATTTTTCAGGTGATAGTTCCCGTGCGGATCCATCAGGGAAGACCTCGGAAGCTTAGGCTACTTCTGCTAAAAGTAGCGCTTCCATCTTGTGGTATATGTTGGATGATTGTATATTGCCACGTTAGGGCCTATTCAACATACTCGGTTTATTTTTTATCATTTTGATAAATGTTGTTAGTTCTCTATGTGTTTTGATGATAACCGACAATTGTAAACAAGTATGAATGATTCTAGATGAGTTAAAATGATTTTCTAAACTTACTGTTTTTTTTTAACCAAAAGAACTCTATCAGCCACAAACTCGAGCCTAGATAGGCAACCTCGAGTTTGATACTAACAGAGAACCAAACTTGCCAGTTTGCATTTAAACTTGACATTGTGCCTTAGTCTTGAACTTGAGAGTTTCTCTCATATCTTGAGTAAACTCGAGGTTACATTTGTAAACTCGAGTTCGAAAGAGACAGAGAACATTTCAATTTAAAATCCACTTATAAACTCGAGGTTGTAGTTACAAACTCGAGATTGCGTCGAGCATAAACTTTTCAAGTTTTTCAAATTAAGGAGACTTCAATTTATGTCTTTCTAAAGTTTGTTCAAAGTTTTCCAAAAAGTTTTCTAAGTTAAGAAAACTCGAGTTTAAGGTTGTAAACTCGAGTCTGCTCCTTACAGAAAGCAATTTGATTTTAACATTAAGAAAACTCTAGAGTTTGCACTGGAAACCCAAGGTTTACATTTAAAGAACTAAAATTGTTTTCAACATGAATAGTTCTAAACTCGAGGCTAGTCACTAATAGACTCGAGTTTGTGTTTTACTCAAAATATATTTCAAGATGATTTCGCAATGTTTTCCTCGACAAAGCTATAAACTCGAGGTTAGCATTATAAACTCGAGTTTGCATCACCGAAACAATGATGAACGCATCGAGATTATTTTGTTCAGTTTGATCTATGCTTTATCTTGTTTCGCGAATTGGTTGCTTATGATTTATATGCTTCATATCAATATTCCTAACCAGATTTAACCAGCTTTGCTTATGAGATTTCGAAGACCTAAGAGTTGCTTTAGGAAACATTAAAGCATTCAAGAGAGATGATCAATCAATGCTTAATTTCGAGATAAGCTATTAATGATCAAGATTTCCGTCAATCGTGTCAACGCCTTAATATCAATTGGAGATATCCCATTCGCCGAGATTGGTGCAATCAATTGAAAGCTCTCAACGGACAAAATCAAATATTCAATTCGAAATACTCCCAACGCCTATATTCATCGACATGAACCCAACGGCTAGTATTTTCGAATTGATTCAAGTCTGAACGGATCTTTAACGGTCACAAGCCTCAATCCAGTATAAATACATGAAGGTTTGAAGTCTACAGACACAGAAGACATACACAGAAAAACGCATACAAGCATATCAGTCTTTTATTGCTTAATTCGCATCCTGTATCGTTGATACACTGTACTTCAGTAATCATCTTTATTCACTCTTAGAGAGAGTTCATTTCTGTAATTCATTCATTGAAAGAATCTCAAAGTTGTGGGACTTTGAGGTTGGGCTTTCAGATTACAACTTGTAAGGGGGAGTGTATCCTAGAGAGATGATAGCTTTTGAGTACAGAGTGTGTATTTGATTTGAGTGATAGTAGAAAAACCCAGAGAGTTTGGGGACTGGACGTAGGTCAAGAGTTGAGACCGAACCAGTATAAATCTTCTGTGTCACGCTCTTCTTCCCTATCTCCATTTAGCTTCTGTTGTGTGAGTGTTTTAAAAAGAATTTTTAAAATCCCCAATTCACCCCCCCTCTTGGTGATTTCCTTCACTTTCAAATGTCGAAGCATTACTTAGTTGTTAATGAATCTTTAATTAGTTATTATGTTAAGTTAAAATGGAGGACGTTTCATTCACCCTCATCTTCATTCCTTAGCCCTTGCAATGCAGAAATAGAGCAAACTAAGCTTGAAAATAGAGCATACTAAACGCTACCTAAACAAATTGAAACCACAACCGCTTTATATACATTGTATTTAACTAGGTCACCTTGAAATTTTACAAATATAAAAGCGGACAACATAGGTTATCACTTTAATACCCAAAAACCAAAAATATGATAGCTTTTTCATATTTTAGGGCAAAAATAAGATGAATAATGCAAATATGTTCTCATGGTCAACACAAAAAATCAATCAAATGGAATAATGAAGATAATAGAGGTGCTGGCATCAATTATGTACCTTCCTCTTTAAGCTTGTCTCATGATCAAAACCTCTGTTCCATGCGTTTTGCGTGCCAATTCTGTCTTCCGACTTTTACAGGTTCCATCCTTTCCTCTTTCTATGTATTCAATGGGGGTATTTGTGTCTTTCAATATTTGGAATATGTTACGGACCTACTTTGGGCCCAACACTGAGATGGCCCAATATGAAATATATCGTATATCAGGATCTGCCTATAATAAGGGGAAATCCTATCTTATCTATAGCCCAGGGATATTTAAATCTATATCTGTGAATATGATATAACGGGTTGAGATTGCACAAGACCCAAGATATCAAACCTAAGGTATACTCTATAAATACAGAGGCAGAATCCTAAGGTGCACACATTCTAAACCTTGAACTATTTACATACTGTCACACTGTACACACAAATCACCCCCTTTTGGCGAAAGCCTCGACTGTGTACAGAAAACCCAGGACTCAATGCTGAGACGAATAAAGAATATGGAGAAGCGCCATAACTTCTAACGTCAGGAAGATTTCAGAGTGATGCAGCAGATGATGGAGGACCTCTTCAAGCAGCTGGAGACGATTATCTAGAAGAACAACTGGGATGATGGGCGATCCAGGAAAGAAAAGACGATCAGTGAGCAAACGAAGTCCACGCAACGTGAAACTGGCAGAACGGCTCAGCAAACGGATTCGGGGCGACGTCGAGTCCAGAATCTTGTCTCGTGCCACAAGAAAACGCGTGCCGAGAGGACCCTAGATGTTGAAGACCGAGATGTTGAGAGACCAACTTGACAAGAAATCTCTCCAAAGAAGTATAAGATGAAATACGCCATAGGGCACAACAACAGTGCCTTCTCAGACGAGATAGCGAACGCGCCATATCTGGAACACTTCGACTTGGCAGACTTGCCCAAGTACGATGGAACCCAAGATTCGAGGTCCCATCTTGATACATTCGAGTTACTCATGTTCGTACGTCAGATTGGCGGGCCGGTCATTTCTCGACTCTTTGCCGACACACTGACCGGGCCGGCCCAAAAGTGGCTCATCACGCTACCGGCCAATTCAATCCAGAATTTTGAAGACCTCGAAACCAAGTTTGAGTTAAACTTTGCAACCAGTAAGAAGCAGCCGAAGTCCCAATTCGCTCTTAGCAACATTAAGCAGCAGCGCGGAGAGACGCTCTAGAAATACCTAGATAGATTTAAGGAAGTTGCATTGAGAGTACGGTCACTCCCTGAGAGCATACACGTACATTGCCTCATCGATGGGCTGGATTCATCATCCCGGCTGGCGAATTCAATTTTCAAAAATAAAGTTTATACCCTTACCGAGTTCAACATGCGGTCTAAGCAATACTTAGAGGTGGAGTAAATGGAAATAGCCAATGCAGCCGGGAATGATAGAGGAAAGATACACCCCCACGAGGAAAATGACCGTCTAAAAGTGGAAGAGAAGATCCCAACAGACGAAACCGAGACAACAGATCCCGAGGGGAAAGATTTGAAGGGAAAGCTTGAAAGAAGGAATATCACCAAGAGGGGGGTGAATTGGGGATATAAAATTTTTCGCAAGAATCCTCTGTTTAACCAAATGTAAAACAGAGATAAACGAGTAGGGATAAGTGAGATTGAAAACAATGGATTTATCCTGGTTCGGTCTAAATCCTTGACCTACGTCCAGTCCCAGACTCTCCGGGATTTTCACTAACTTCAACGATTACACACTCGTAACTCTCGAAGCAATTCTCTCTCTAGAACTTGCTCCCCCTTACAAGTTGTAATCAATTATCCCAATCTCAAAGTCCCAATACTTTGAGATTCTTACAAGAAAAGATAATCAATGAAAGACTCTCTAAAAGAGTAGAATAATAATCACCGAAGCTTAATATATCCGAAGATATTCTCTCTGTGAGTTGAAACTATAAATGCTTTTAATTGCTAATTGAATGCGCAGAGTTTCGGTAGGTGGAGACTTGAATGCTTCTTCTATTTATAGGTTGGTAGCATTGATGACCGTTGAGAAGAATAAATGAGCCGTTGTGAGTAATGAATATATCCGTTGTAAATCACTTGCTCGTCTCCTCGTATTTCTTCCGTCATTTGACCGTTATTCTTTATTAACATTCTTTATTTGAATTGTCCGTTGGGAGACGGTGAGAATGTTTTACGGGAAGCGACCGTAATGCTTTTTGTATGTCCAGAGGTTTATTTCTTCTTTCAGCTTCGAAGTCTGGGACTGCATTTAATGCTTCTGACACCCAAGCTTTAATCGAATGAAAACCAGAATGCCCAGAAAAACATATTCAAATCTGATATGAACAACTCGAGTTGCTTCACATAACTTGAGTTATATTTAGTTCAGAAGATATGCGCATGAAGAACAGAACTTGAGTTATCCTTAATAACTTGAGTTGGCTAACTCGAGTTACTATTCCTAACTCGAGTTACTTCGAGAATCAATTATTTAGGAAATTCTTCGAAATGTTATAACTTGAGTTATAGTAATAATCGGAGTTGTCCAACTCGAGTTTTGTACTCTAACTCGAGTTTCTTTGGAATTCAAATCGACGAGAAAGTTTTCGCAGAAAACATAACTTGAGTTATTTCGATGGGAGTTTGTCCAACTCGAGTTATCTTGAATAACTCGAGTTACTTTTGAATTTAAATCATTCAAAAAACTTTCGCACATAATATAACTTGAGTTACAAAAATAACTTGAGTTGGGCAACTCGAGTTATACGTAACTCGAGTTTTTCCGCTTCGAAAATCAAAGAAAGTTTTTAACACTTGGGCAACTCGAGTTTTTACTTGTAACTCGAGTTATATCGATACCCAAAATCGATATCGCGATGAGGCTTTTGGGAAGCGAAGTACAACTTATAACTTGAGTTGTTTAGTGACAACTCGAGTTATCCATTGTTTGAGACTATGAAAAACTTGAGTTTTGACAGTAACTTGAGTTGGGCAACTTGAGTTGTTTTCAACAACTTGAGTTACCAATTTTCAAAATCATTCTACTAGGCTTTAATTTCAATCTGTCTAGAACTTAGATCTTTCCAATTTTAATTAAGTACTTATTACAATTGTTAGACATCATCAAAACACACAGAGAACTAACAAAGCTAAGTATGATAGATACACCCTTTTGAATGTTGCACGTTCTCAGATTTGGAAGGAAGTGGCACTGACCGAGATGAAAAAAGTTGAGAGACCTCAACCCCTCCGATGTCGAACCAACACGGACCAGTCCAAATTTTGTGCGTTTAATGACGAACCGAGACACACCACAGATCAATGTTATGAACTCCGTGATGCTATCAAGAAATTTGTACGAGATGGCAGATTGCGTCAGTATGTGATCAAAACTCAAGGGGGAAGAAATAACAAACGCAACCGTGGGGGCCGTAGTTCTAGCCCGGCCCACGACCAGAAGAAAGAAGAAAAGTGGCGAAAGCCACCCAGTGATGACGAGGAATTTCCAGAAGCCGAGTTCAATTGCAGCGTTATCAGTGGAGCCTTAGGCGGTGGAGGAGACACTGCAAGCCAGCACAAGAAATACTTGAGGAAAATCTTCTCCGTAAGGGACATCCCAAAATTTAAAGAAGACCATAGCAAACCGACACCTCCACCATTAGCATTTACTAATGAGGACATGAAGGACGTAGTCCTAGGCCATGAGGATGGTTTGGTGATCACAGGAACCCTGGTGAACTGCCGGGTAAAAAGGATTTTTGTGGATGCAGGGAGCTCGGCAGATATCATTAGTTTGGATTCTTTAAAAGGATGAAGCTGGATACAAAGGATTTGAAACCATGCAAAACGACCCTCACAGGGTTTAACGGCGAGCATTCTCCCCCCAGGGGGTATATCAATCTCAGATTAACGCTGGGAACCAAAGAAGCTTTCAAATCAGAACATGTAAGATTCATCGTCGCCGACATCCCATCTCCATATAATATCATATTGGGAAGGCCGACTATCCATAAGTGGGATATGTTGGTTTCCATGAAGCATTAGAAGTTGAAGATGGTAAATAACAAAAATAAGGTGGTCACGATCGCCGGAGACCAGAAGGAATCTCGACAGTGCTATTTCGAGATGATCCGAGAAGGTGAGAGCAGTCCGTCATCTCCACCTCGGATTCGAAAAGGCGAGAGAAAGGCAAGCGCGGAGGAAACAATGCAGGCAGAGCGGCCAATAAGCTTGGTAGAACTCGATTTAAGAGAAAAGCCCGAGGTCCCACGCCCAGAGCCAGAAGGTGAACTAGAAGACTTCATATTGGGAAACGAGCCCTCCCAGATCACTAAAATTGGCGGAGCAATGAGTCTGGAGTTAAAAGGCCGATTGAAGAACTTCTTGAAGAAGAACTGAGATATATTCGCCGGACGTCGGCGAAGTACCGGGATAGACCCCAGATTTTGCTGTCACAAGCTGGCTATCCGTTCGGGATCATCACCCGTGGCACAAAAGAAGAGGAAGTAAGGATCAGACAAGCAGGTAGCACTGGAAAAGCACATCGACGAACTATTGGAGGCCGGATTCATCAGAGAACTACAATACACCACATGGTTATCAAATGTGGTTATGGTCATGAAATCAAATGGTAAATGGAAGGTGTGCACGGGTTACAAAGACTTGAACAAAGCGTGCCCCAAAGATTCGTATCTGATGCCCAACATTGACCAATTGGTCGACAATTCGGCCAGGTTCCAGTTATTATACTTCATGGATGCCTACTCCGGTTACAACCAAATCGCGATGCATCCAGAAAATCAAGAGAAGACGACTTTCATAACCGAAAGAGCTAACTATTGTTATAGCGTGATGCCCTTCGGGTTGAAGAATGCCAGGGCCACATACCAGAGAATGATGAACCGAGTCTTTGATCGTCAAGTCAAAGGACCCCGAAGATCATATCCAGGACTTGGAGCACACCTTTGAGAAGCTGCGGGCGTATCAAATCCGTCTGAACCCGGCCAAATGCGCATTCGCAGTCCCAGCCGGGAAATTCTTGGGGTTTTTGTTAACAAGCCGTGGAATCGAAGCCAACCCGGACAAATGTAAGGCGGTCTTAGACATCAAAGCCCCTCGAAACTAGAAAGAAGTCCAACAATTGAAAGGAAGACTGGCGGCGCTAACTAGATGTTGGAAATTATGCCCTAGGGGCAAGTCATTGTACTATGAACATTTAGGATATTTATAGTATTCTCCTTTTGTTATCATTTTCGTTTTCATGTTTGTATTGATAACTGCATCCCTGGATATATCTTATAGATTATCCTAAATGTCCTCGGGTCGGTCATCTACGCGGGAGCGAAGATGAGTTAAGACGATATGACTTTGATGTGATATGGAGATACAATCAAAGTCATGGGCACTTGTAAGAGTACAAGGTCTTTGGACCGACCCACTATGAGAAAGTTTGTATGGATCTAGTCATTAGCTTGTCTCATGTATAACCGCGTCACAACGCCCTATGACCGAGATCATCATGGATTCCTACATGATGAATCATTAATCTTTGACCTAGTCAAAAGTCACCTTTGACCGTGTGATGATAAAGGCTGGGATCGGGATCAGTGGTTTTCATGCGGAGGAATGTGAATGGTCAAGATGGAATTTGTCCCTCACATTTGTAGAGAGATAATCTTTGGGCCCCTCGATGAGTGAGTCTAAGAAATGTATGGCCATACTATGTTGGAAAGGAGTTTCCATTTCACTTATTAGACTACTCGAAAATCGAGAAAGTAATGGACGAGAATATGAAGTTGACATTGTCCATGCTTCATCCTTGACCAAATTATCGCCTGACAAAAGGGACGTGACATGTTTGTATGATAAGGTTGTATCGTGATATCGATCCCCATGTGAGTTGGGTAGTCGCAATGTCTTGCTAGAGGCCGCTTGCGACTTGTGGGTCGATCGTTTTGGCCCACCGCCAATCTCATATGGGCTGCATAGGTCGCACACAAGAATAACCCAACACGAGCATTTGTGTCCGTGTTCATTGAATCTCGATTAATGGAATTAATGAATACTAAATTCAATCTAGGATAAATATATATTTATTAAAATTCGAAATTAATATATATATATATATATATTAATATTATTAATGGAGATTATAATATTATTATATATAATATTTGTTTTATATTTAATTTATTTGATAAATTAAATATCTAAAACAAATAGAGATATTGTATCTCGTTTAATATTCGAATAAGAATATCGATATCCGTTTAAATTAAATTGAGATATGGTATCTCATAATTAATTAAATAGATGGATATTATTTCTCGGATTTGATTTATAGAGATAAATTAAATCGAAGGCTTTTAATTTGCATTAAGTAAATACATTAGATTAGATCTATCAGATAGATTTAATTAATATATTTTTTAAATTCAAGAATTCAAAATTCAGATTTCAAAGATCAGATTTTGAAATTCGAAATTCAAGATTAATTGTACATTAATGCGTATTGATTCACATGAATGCGTATTGATTGTACATTAATGCAGATTGATTGTACATTAATACGCATTAATTCACATAATGGGCTGATTGGTTTTGTAACGGACAGAACTTATGAGGCAGTTTTGTGTGTGTGGATGAATAGGCCAAAAAACGAGAAACCAATGACCTAGGTGATCAGAATCATTGAGAGATACACGGAAAAAGCGCTAGCACGCGCGCGTAGCCGTGTTCGGGAAATTGTTCGTGTGGATACCGGTAGAGGAAGCCGATTCAACGAGTCGTCTTCTCGCGATCGAGGAGGTAGCCCACCGGTTCAAAGGAAACGAGACGCGAACGGATTCACCAAAGGTAATTTCGGATTCCCTTAGTCTTGATTTAAACGCACTGAGTGATCCTCGGGACGGGATTCTTAAAATTTTAATCCGCTGCGTTGTAGAATTCCTTTCACTAGATTCTTACCAAGATTGGCAGAAAAGGCTCTTCCTTTCTTCAAACTTCTAAAGAAGGAGGCGCAAGGGGGATGGAACCCAGAGTGAGAGTCTGCATTCAACAAGATCAAGCAATGCCTGGCAACTCCGCCAGTCTTGTCAAAACCTGAACCCAGAGAGATACTTTTCCTCTACTTGTCGGTGGGGAAGAAGCTGTGAGTGCGGTTTTGGTTCGGGAAACAGAGAACGGCCAAGAACCGATCTATTTCATAAGCAAAGCGCTGCAGAGCTTGGAACTGAGGTTTCAGAAACTAGACAAAGTGGCCTTTGCCCTGCTCATGGCGGCAAGAAGGTTGCGCTAGTACTTCAAGGGATTCCAGATCGTCATTCGAACCAGTCAACCGATCCGACAGGTGTTGTACAAACCGGATTTGGCTGGCAGGATGATCGGTTGGGGAATAAAGTTATCTGAGTTCGACATCACATACAAAGCCCGACACGCGATTAACTCGCAAGTGCTAGCAGATTTTGTAAGGGAACTCACCTCGGCCCATGAAGAGGATGCAGCCGGATTGGGGATGTGGAAAGTATATGTCGATGGTTCATCAAACGCCAAGGGAAGTGGAGCTGGGATGATAATCGAAAACCCAAAAGTGGTCGCGATTGAGCACTCACTTCACCTCAACTTCCCAACTTCGAATAACCAGGCAGAATATGAAGCAGTGTTGGCCGACTGCAACAAGCAAAGGAGCATGGAGCTCGGAGGGTTAAGGTCCTAACTGACTCTCAGCTCGTAGCGGGCTAGCGGCACAGATCGAGGGAACCTACCAAGCAAAAGGGCCTCTGCTGGCCAAATACCTGAATAGAGCAAAGGAAATGATCTCTGACTTTGAAGAGGTAATGGTCACCCACATCCCACGCGAGGAGAACATTAGGGCCAATATCTTATCCAAGCTAGCCAATACGAAGGGGCTAGGGAACCACAGAACCGTGGTACAACAAAATCTAGCGAAACCGAGCTGCATTATGACCATATCAGCAGCTACAGATTGGACAAAACCAATTGAAGACTATTTAGAAAGGGGAATCATCCCCGTCGACCCTTCTGAAATGAAAAAGTTGGTTCGAGAGGCCGCCATGTACACTATGGTAGACGATCAGTTGTACCGACGAGGACTTCACTCTCCTATGATGAGGTGCTTAAACTCGGCTGAGATGAAATACGTTTTGGCATAAATACATGAAGAAATCAACGGCCAGTATATGGGAGGAAAAGCTCTAGCCAGGAAAGCTTTACGACCAGGCTACTACTGGCCGACCATGGTAGCAGATTCCAAGGAGTTTATGAAGAGATGCGACAGTTGCCAGAAGCACGCCAAGAGCATCTAGCTCCCTCCTGCGGAACTGAAGAGTATCTCGGCCCCATGGCCTTTTTACAAATGGGCGATGGATCTTTTGGGACCATTCAAAACAGTGCCCGGACAACTCTGGTGGCTAGTAGTCACTGTCAATTACTTTACAAAGTGGATAGATGCCGAGCCTTTAACAACAATCACTTCGGCTCACATACAACGGTTCTTCCGACATAGATAGTCACGGATAACGGGACCCAGTTTGTCGACAGGATTTTAGGAAATGATTTCGGACCTCGGTATCGAGCAGCATTTTGCTTCCGTAGAACATCCCTAGTCCAACGGACAGGCTGAAGATGTAAACAAAATAATCGTCGAGGGTTTAAGGAAGCGGATGCAAGAGGTGGAATCATGTTGGGTTGAACAACTCTACAGCGTGCTGTGGGGTTGTAAGACCAGCGTTCAAACTTCAACCCAGGAAACCCCTTTCAGGTTGACTTATGGATGCGAGGCGATGATCCCAGTCGAGATAGGCCAGCCATTGCGGAGGCGATTGAAGAGTCTCCAAGAAGGCGAGGCGATGAACACCGAGGCACTGATGACGGAATTGGATTTCGTGGATGAGGTCAGGGTTGCAACACATTGCCGAGATCTGGCCATGAAGCAACTCATCGCGGCCAAGTACAATCGAAAGGTGAGGCCCCGGTCTTTCGACAGGGGCGACCTCATACTCAGAAGAGCCAACGTCGGAAACAAAAACGCCAGGGACGGCAAGTTAGCCACAAATTGGGAAGGCCCTTACCAGGTTAAGGAGAAGCTCAAAAAAATGGGCCTACGTTCTGGAAACCCTAGCAAGGAAGCAAATCAAAAGGACGTGGAACGCCAACAAAATGAAAGTCTACTATAGCTAGACCCAGCTGCTGCGCGTATTATGTGTCGGATATACCATGTCCGAGTCAGTTAATTTTGATTACAGTATTTCTATTTTAATTTTTTGATCGTACTTATGCGATGTCCTTATTTAAAGTTGGTAGCTCTTTAGAGGGGATTATTTCGTTAATTAATGAAGAACTCCTCTGCGGAGATTCAATTTATAGACTATTGAAATGTCTCTCCATACACCTGCAAAGGAATACGCAAAGACTCAGGTCATTGAACCCAGTCGTACACCAGCTCGGTTAAAAGAATGACACCGGGGCCAACAAGCTCGGGTTTTTAATTACACAAGGTCGTTGTTAAAAGCCTTTGCAAAATTTTGTTGCATCAAAAAACTTGCTCCTAGATAAGAAGGTGAATTGTCATTTAGGCCCTGATCAGGCCAAAATGTTTAAGTGTGCGTTTCTATCCTAATACCTTTTTGTCCTTTTTGTCCAAGCCACAGCTGGACATGTGACAATTTGCCCTTATCCCGGTTATGATCCCGGACTACGGATCCGAAACTCAGTAATGCAGTTAAATTGAAAACCCCTATCCTAATACCCGGTCATAGCTACCGAAAGAATATAAGCGGATTATGCATACGTTTGACCCTGGCTCGGTCATATAATCTCCAATGTGGTTCGGGATTCATAAAACAAGAATTATCGCAGTAAAGTAAAAGGAGAGAAAGCAAGCTCTACTCAATCAAAAAGGAACTAATTAACTATTGACATTAAAATTGTTCACAAGGCCGAAATCAAAGCCGGCAATAGTTAAGACAAAGTCACAAGGGCATCATGTTGGTCGATTTCCTTGATGGCAAGTGAACCAGTCGAGCAAGTAATAAAGTGTAAGTAGAGTATCATCCCACAGAGACTGAGATACCAAAAAGTGACGCTCGATTGCTATGATAGTTGCGCAAACAGAAAGTAAATATGATTGGTTTGAGAGGTTTTTGTATTTATGCTAGTAATAGAAATAAACAGAGTATAGTAGTTCTAAGAAGATATCAGTGAGAAGTTAGGCTGAACTCGGAATCACCCTTAAGTGCATCAATCCCCCAGTTGCTCTACCCATTGCTATAGCATCCATACTACATAGCTTCCGCAATGCTATAGCATAGCTGCTAACTACAACGCTATTCGGTTAACCCACCACTATAATCTATCGAAGCTTCTGCGTCCGATACATATGATACTAGCTATACTCCTTCCATATTCCTATGGCAACTTTCTAGTTAGATCTGCATTACACTCAGGGTGTCAGGGTTATGAGAGGTAGATCCATTCCTGAAGCCTACAATAATAGGTCAAGCCTTGCACCGGCTGCCTAGCAAACACTGTTTCTCATAGGTCTAACCTCGACTCATTGCCAGTAAGCCGAGGCCATAAATCTAGCCCTTAGCTTACACTAATCAACTAGTAATTAATTCACTCATAAGCAAACCAAATCTATTAAATTAAGAACTTGCAACTGGGTACATTTAACACTTAAGAATTCATCCTCGTTCGGCCATAGGAAAATCAGTTCATGACTGACAAGGGAAACACCAAACAGATAGTAACAGAATGACCCATGATCTAAATACTAAAATAAAAGGGAAAAACAGAAAGTTTGACGAAGTTCTGAAGGCGTGGAAGAAGCCCTGTCACGTCACCACTCCACATCTTCTTCTCTACGTCTTACTGCAAGGAAGGATGCTGGGTTATCCTGGAATTCTCGTGCTTGTGAAATCTCCCACTCTTCTTTCGAGTCTGCCAAATGTGAAATCTCGTTTTGGCTTTGTGCGACTCCCCGCTAGGGTTGACTTGTTGTTTCCTTTTATACTCAGACTTTCTTGTGGCGCAAGTTCCAGCGAGCCGGGCTTTCCAAATCTGTCGAGATCCATCGCATCTTCCGACTATAGTAGATTAATTCTGCGATCCCGTGGGATTCTTCAAATCTTTCGTTTCGATCCTCCGCATCTTCTATTTTATTACGTCGCAATCTACTCCGTCGTTCTCGACCTTCATTATTATCCCTGAAATCATCTAGATAAAAAGGTCAAAAAATATGCCGCATAACATTGCGTCCTTTACTTTGCTATAGCTTTCGTGATGCCTGTTATTGCGCTTCGAGTTGCTGTCAGAATGCTATAGCATCGTATCAGCTTTGCTATACGTTCTTTCTTAAAAACAATGTAATTTGCTCCTTTCTTAGCACATGTTTAGGATGTAATTGGTTTCTATCCTTCAGTTCCCCATATCATGAATATATGCCTTTTTGCTTGGATTGTTTGCAGTTAAGCTTTCATTTACCACACAATTCAGTCATGAAATATAGGGAAAACATGGCATGATTTGTGCTCATCAAATACCCCCACACTTAGCTTTTTGCACTCCTGGGCAAAATAAGATGAAGCGAACAAAAACTCATAATCATAGTACTCTTGTCTATATAACCCTTGCTTACACAATTGCTTTCAGTTAGCGTCCCCCATTCGACAATCCCACTGCCCAATGCTAACAGCTCAAAATGCGTGGTATTGCTTAGATGAAGAAGCCTCAAGAGGCTCTCAAGTCCAGTGTTTACGCTCTCTTACCCTGGGGATTTTAGTTTCTCTCTTGTCATACGGGCCCCAAAGTTCCATAGCCTTGTCAAAGTTCTAAGATTGCTTTCTAGCATCTGAGTATTCGTTAATCAAAAGGACTTCTTGGGTTACAATGGTGAGGATGGATAGGAGTTTGAGATGGGAAATGTTGGTGAATGCTATAGCAGATGAGGTACACAATTATCTTGGCTTCAGCCGAGTGCTCCTCCTTGAAATTTGTATTTCTTGCTGCTATTTGTTCTAGATCTTTCCCTTTTCTTCTTCTTCTTTTTTTTTGATAAGCAAAACAGCAGCTCTTTTCGTAGCATTTCATGGGAGCACTCCGCCCTAGCATTTTCCACAGTTTTCTTCTAGTTTTTTCTGTCTATCTTGTTCTGCTATAGCACACTCGTGTGGCTCAATGTGGTAGTAATGTGGAGATGATGATAAATGGGTTGTGTATGGGATTGATGGGTATAACATGAATTCCTTTATCCTACAAACTTCAAACTCAGATGCCAGATAGTTTATCAAAGAACTAAGACAAATCAAGGATCAAACATAGGCTAGCAGACATGCACACTTTAGAATATAACAATTAAGCTCAACTCAATCCTTCCATTGGGGGTTCTTCCCTTTAAACTTCCTCACTACCACTTTACCCTGCATCAGATTAGCTAGCACTGTCAATTTCCCAAGCCTAAAGGTTCAATTTCCTTAAGCAATCATGCTATGCTCCGTTATACAGACATTCCTTCTATTGCTACAAAATTCTAATCATACTTTATCATGCAGTTTGAAAAAAAAAATCAGTTTGTGCCAAAAACTAAATGCAGAGTAATTAGGATTACACACACACGGAAATAGCATATAGCCCACATAACTAATCCCTCCCCCACACTAGTACGATACAATGCCCTCATTGCAGCAGCAGCAATAGAGCGATAATAAGAAATATGGCGGGCAACAAGGGTACGGGAGGAAAATAAAGAGCAAGAGAAGCAAATTAATCCAGCATCATTCACAAAATTGCCCTGGGGCACATGCCCAGGGCATTAGCAAATTGTCAGATTAAACAGAAAGAAAATAGAACAAAAGCAATAAAAGAAAAGGGGAACTAGGGTGCGGGAGGGGCAACTCCTTGGCTTGATCCCCCCGCTGGGTCTACACAACCCACAGGGCCTGGATGTCCTTGTCGTGGGCTGGAGGAGCTCATTATTCGCCCTATCAAGAGCCTCCCTGGTCATTAGAAGCTTGTCGCTTAACTTGCTCTTCTCGGCCTCGGCTATTTGTTGAGCTTCCTCAGCCTTCTTTTTCTCCGCCACCGCCCCATCTCTCTTCGCCTTCACCTGATTCAAGGCAACACTGGCTTCAACATGATTATGCTTTAAGATGCTCATAGCCTGCACCACTCCGGCGGCCTTCAGAGTATACTTCTGGATGTTCTAGAGCTCGGTTTCATCCACTTCTGAGAACGGGACACTATCCGTATAACGCCGAGGAGGAAGAAGGGCTACAAACAGTTCTTCGATATTTCCTTTGCTCCAAGTATGACCGCGCAGGAGCTTGGGGAAAGGCGGCGGAGGAGGGAGAGTCGAAGAGGAGGGTGTTGGAGCTTCTATAACCATGCAGGAAGTCAGAGTCACTTGGGCGAAGCCGGTAGAGGGCAAGATTATAGGATTGTCTGGGGAAGTCGCCTGGCCGGCCTTAGTCTTCTTCGGCGCCCTCACGATGGCATCCGCATCGGCCTTAGCCTTGAGAGGCTCCAGTGCAGACCTCTTTCTCGGCTTCACCGTTCTCGACCCTCCAAGAGCCGGATTCACATGAGACAGATATTGTTAGATATGATTGGTTTTGATGATGTCGTATATAGATGCCATTCTTTAGAGCAAAAAGTTTACATAATATATTTATCTCCTACATTGACTAATATTATGTTTAATGTAGATTAGTCCAAGTTGAATTATTAAGAATAATCAAGAAGGAGATAAGGTATTAAAGAAAGAAGAACTTGCAGAGGTTGTCAAGGAAGCAAGATGTTATTCCAAGTTGAATGGGAGAGAATGCCAAGGAAGCAAGAAGTTAGATAAGGTATTAAAGAAAGAAGAACTTGCAGAGGTTGTCAAGGAAGCAAGATGTTATTCCAAGTTGAATGGGAGAGAATGCCAAGGAAGCAAGAAGTTCAACAGTATTTTGGGAATGATCAAGAGAAGAGAAGAAAGAAAGTGTTCAATCATGGGGAATAACCAAGAAGGAAATAAGAGATTATAGAAAGAAGAATCTGCAAAGAAGCAAGAAGTTATCAAAGGATATTGGGGAAAATCAAGAAGAAGAGGAGAGATTGAAGAAGGAAGAACTTCTTTGAATGGAATATCATTATTAAAGTTCTTAGATCGATGCTAGAAGCCTCCAAGATCATATGGAAGTTGGAATGGCTAGATTATGAATTAAAATCAGCAAAAATCAGCTTCAGGATGAGAAAACTCGAGGTTCCAAGTGAAAACTCGAGTTTCAGTACTTTCAACAACTTTGTTGCACTCTGTTTCACGTTTCAGCTGGACGAGGTCTGGTAATTCGATGATATCTCCCAAACTATAGATCCGATTGTGGTGAAACAATGGCATATGAAACTAGACTTCCAATGCGTCATTTGGATATAAAATTCAAGCCCAAAGGAGTTCATATCAAGGAGTTATGAATTCTGGAAGTTGACACTGAAATTCACGCCACACAGCAAACCAAGCTTCAATGTTTTGAGTGTAACTCACAAACTACAAATCGGATTGAGCTGAAATTGGTGGCATATGAAAGTATACTCACAGAGCGTTCCATCAAGAGTTAAACGAACCAAAACGGAGTTCAGACCAAGGAGATATGACCTTCGAAATTTGACAGTCAGTTCAAGACGTTTCAAAAACGCTGGTCAAGAACAATCTTCATTCATCGGATCATAACGGACATAATACAATGAGTTTGGAGCTGATTCTTCTTGCATTAGATTCTTACCTCGAGCTTGGACATGTAAACTTGAGTTTGAGATTAGCCAAGAATTTTTATCTTACAGAGAAGAAATCAATTTATCGAACCGAGCAAAACTCGAGGTTTCATAACACGAGACTTCTCAACATTTTTTCGGAAAATGGAATACTCGAGGTTTTTGTTCAAACCTCGAGGTTTTGACTTACGAGATAGTCTCCTAAGTTTTGAACACTTGAAAACCTCCAGTTTTTGTCTAAAACCTCAAGGTTCTGTTTTTAACATAAAAATTCCACGTTTCACAAGTTTTGTGAAACCTCGAGGTTTTGACCTGCCAGAGAAAACCCAAGTTTTGGCCAGTTTTTCAAAACCTCCAGTTTTTGTGAAAAACCTCTAGGTTTGAGTCCTGTGCAATTTTCTCAAAACCTGTCGTTTAAGCCAAAACTCGAGGTTTGAGGACAAACCTCGAGGTTTGTCCAAACAGAGAGGATCTTTGTTTTTCCAAGTTACAAAACCTCCAGTTTTACCTTCAAACCTCCATTTTTATGTTTTGGCGCAAAAACTCGAATTTCCACATTTGAGCGAAACCTCGAGTTTTGGTGAGAAACCTCGAGGTTTTGGCATCCGAGAGCACACACCTTTCCTCCGATTTGGAAAACCTCCAGTTTCCCGAGAAAACCTCCGGAGTTTGCCTTGACGCGATTTTTTTCAAAGGTTTCATATTCAAATGAAACCTCAAGGTTTCTGATAAAACCTCAAGGTTTCAACGCGTCTTCAGAATTTCAAATTCTACGATTTTGTAAAACCTTCTTGTTTGATCTTAATACTTCCCATCATTATTCTCTAATGATCCTAGATATATTTAACCACTTTATTAGTGAGTTTCAGATGATTAAAACGAAGGATTAGAAGCAAATCTCAAAATCTCATATTTGTGTCAGAACATCAAAAGCTGTGCAAAAGTTCTAACGGCTAGTTCCAACTGATATTTAACGGGTACTATTCACAACGGTCATATTCTCAACGTTCGATGATCTTCATCTATAAGTAGAGGCACATTCAAAACGAAGAAAGGGAGAGACAAGAGCTTGCACTGTCAAAATGCCCAAATTCTGAATCTATAGCTAATCTCATACACACTCTGTTTTCAATGCTTACATAGTTCTTCATAGAGAGTGAAATTATTTGTCATGTACTTCAGTGTTTATCTTATTCACTTCTGAGAGAGAAGATTCGTTATAAACATTATATCTGTTTATTTGAGAGTTACTCAAGATTGGGTGATCTTGAATGGGAACAGATTGTAACCTTACATTGTGTAAGGGGAGTATCTCGGTGAGAGATTTGGCTTCACAAGTGCGGGTGAACTTGTGGGTTTGTAAAGGTTTCTCTTGTGCCCGGATTAAACAAGAGGATAGTGGATTGAAAATCTCAAGTGGAGCTTGGGACCGGACGTAGGTCAAGGATTGGGCCGAACCAAGTATAAATCTCGGTTGCATATTCTCTTCCTTAATCTCCTTTATTTCCAAAGATATATGTTTGAATGATTTTGTCTATAGCTTTATAACTCTTTCTTTGTCATACAAACTAATTTTTTGAGTTACAAAAATATTTTCAAAGTTGCTAAGTTTTTATCATCCTAATTCATCTATGTTTTTAGTGTTAAAAAACAGAGCATTTCTGAAAAGATTTTTAAAATCCCCAATTCACCCCCCCTCTTGGGTTCAGCTGGTTCTCACAGATATCTCAGCAGAGGCTCCATACCTTGAGCTACATGACAGAAAAGGAAACCAATTAGAGCAAACAAGTGAAATAATCATATGTTGAAAAGCAAAAAAGGACTAACACGGTAATGGAAAGTATACGCGGGGCTCGGTAGGGAGCCCAGAAAGGACCGAGGCTAAAGTTTTTACACCGTGTTCGTTAACGTAAACCACCAAGTGAGATACAGAGCCGACATCTTCGGCAGGGAGGTCATCTGGGTCAACCTGATAGCTGGTAGAGTGCTTGTTATGGTGATCGTTGGTCCAGTATAATGGGAATATCCATTCTACCTCTTTGGACTCGGGCCCATGAAGGAACCAGGGTTGTTGCCCGGGAATGGCAACCACCTTAAAAAAGCCGGTTTTGAAGTGCTTGAAGGACTTGGAGAAGGCATGAAAAAACGTCCTACCGAGGACCCACCGGATGGAGGTCAAACCCTTCAATCGGCGGGCTCCTTGCTAGAACAAGGAGTAAAGGGATAAAAGAAATAAAAAAAATACGGTGGCTGTACAAGGGATGGGCTCCACAAAGGAATTGCAGAGACGCTCAAAAGCAAGCAGAAAACCCCACCCGTTAGGGTAGAGCTGTGAAGGAGCTAGTCGGAGGTAATTGAGAACAGATATCTGGAACTCAATAAACAGGAAGCGAATACCGAGCTGGGTGGCGTAATCCCGATAGAAGAAGAAAGAGGTGTTGGTTCCTTCACGAACGGAACATACAGGCTCCCCATCGGAGGGAGGACATAGGATGCAGCTAGAAGTATCACCCAAGTTAAGCCTGTAGACGTCGGATTGGTACATCAGAGAATGTGTTGTCAACACCCCATGAGTGACCCAGGGGTATTTCCCGAGTAAAATTTTAGGGGGACTCGCAGAATCTAACTCCCCAGTGACGAAGGGCGTCTGATCGGATGATGACGGTGACTCCATATATACCTATATAGCAATAAAATTAAAATCAGAATCTCAGCTATATACCCGAAGCATGCAGGCTATGGTGAGGGGGTAGAATGACGGGTCTGGGACGAGTCGGATTCTTAGTGACCGGGCTAGAAGATGAGGGAGACCTATGTCGGCAGGAGCCTAGAGTAGCATTCGCCATGGAATCCTGACCGCTCACAATATAATAGGAGCTGAAGGCAATACAATCCCAGAATGGGCCGAGGTATCCATCAAGAAGGGATTCCGGCCTTGCGTAAGGTGGGGCCTCGTAATAGTTGATGGGTTGGGCCGGGATGGCTTCGAGGACACCTCAGCCTCCGGTGCCTTACAAGATATGGACAGGAAGGTCATTCTAGAACCCGATGGTGGTAGAACGAGACTCTCTAACGCTGCCCCGACCAGACCCGCCATGGAGTAAGGTGGCCAACCTTTCCTTTTCAGTTAGAGGGGAACCTAAAAGTAGAGCTAAATCACCAAGAGGGGGTGAATTGGGGATTTCAAAAACTTTTCTGCTTGCTCTGTTTTTAAGCACTGAAAACATAGATGAATTAAGATGAGAGTAGAAGAGCAAGACACAAGGATTTATACTGGTTCGGTCCAATCTCTTGACCTACGTCCAGTCCCTAGACTCTCTGAGATTTTCACTATCTCAATTGATTACACACTTTGTACTCAAAAGTAATTCTCTCACTAGAACTTACTCCCCCTTACAAGTGCAAATCAATGAACCCAATCACCAAGTCCCCTGACTTGTGATTCCTTACAATAAATGAATTACAATTAAGAAAATCTCTCTAAGAGTAGATAATGATAAACACTGATGCTTAATGTATCAACAAATACTTTACACAAGAAAACTCAAGAGTAGTTGGAGACTTGAATGATTTTCATTTTCTGTAGTCTTAGTTGTTGAGAAGAATTGAATGCTACTCTATATATACTGAGAGAGCATTAAATGACCGTTGTAATCTTCAATATAACCATTGTCTTCATTAAACAAGGTTTAGCTTAAGTTTCGGTCTTCTTCTCTCACTAATCTTCTCTTAATCCATCTGTGCAGAAGTTCAGAGTTGACTTCCTGACAATAAATCCGTTGGAGTGGCAGCTGCTGGATGTAGAAACATTCTTTAATTCTTTGTTAAGCGTGTGCAGGTAGATTACCCAGAAGGATGCAACTTTCTGGGTTTATCATTTAATGCTCTGACATCACCTTTTGCTTTTGATCAAATCTTCTTATAATGTCCTCTAAACAATCTGAAACTCACTAACAAACTCATTAAACATAGTTAAGAATAGTAGTGAATGTAGAGGAAAAGTGCTGAGATCAAACAAGAAGATTTCACAAGTTCGTCAGACTTGATTTTCAAAAACCGCGACCAATACTCGAGTATGTTCCTCAATACTCGAGTATGTCACTGTGCACTAATGTGAATACTTGAGTATGCACGTCCATACTCGAGTATTCTTCTTCCAGAGAAGCACTTCTTGTTTTGAGCTTTGGACCATTACTTTGAATAGGATCAATACTCGAGTATTCAAGTCCAATACTCGAGTTTTGAACTTTTTATGTGGAAATGAGTTTAAGTCCAAAACCTCAATACTTGAGTATCTAAATCATTTGAAACAGATCAAAGCTCTCTGTATGCCCAATACTCGAGTTTCAAGCTCAATACTCGAGTATTCAATTTTGTTGAAAAAACTTTGAAAAACTTTCCCAAGTCAATACTTGAGTATTCAAAACATTTGAGAATAGCAAAACTTTTTGTATGGCCAATACTCGAGTTTCAAGTCAATACTCGAGTATTCAAGTATTTTCAAAACTTTGAGAAGTCTTTGCTAAATCAATACTTGAGTTTTCATTTCAATACTTGAGTATTCATAAACATGTGTAAAGTTTGAAAGCTTTTGTTAACCCCATACTCGAGTATTCACATGTTGGAATACTTTGGTGACTCTCTGTGTGACCAATACTCGAGTATCTAAATGGATACTTGAGTATTGAAAGATTTGCCTTTTTATTGAAAGAGTCTTACTATGGTCAATACTCGAGTATTCAACCCAATACTCGAGTTTGGCTCATAGTGAAAAACTTGGAGTGCTCTTCTAACTTCAATACTTGAGTATCCAAATGAATACTCGAGTATTGCTTTGTTTAGTGAAAATGAGCTACTCTCTGTCAAGTCAATACTCGAGTATTGAGACCAATACTCGAGTTGGCTTTGACAGTAAGTTTTTCAACTTACTAAAGACAAACTTCAACTTGTGTTTACAATTGTCAGTTATCATCAAAACATATAGAGAACTAACAGAACCAAATAACCAAAAGCTAGCTCTAGGGTAACGAGCACGTAACGACTCTTCCTCTTCTGGAATTAACGTCTGACTCGAATGGGGCAAAGGGTTAATCCTATCCATCAACACCGGAAGGTGAAACCTAGAATAGGAATAAAAAGGTCCGATAAGGAGGGGAAGAAACCAAAACAAACGAAACTGGGCGATAGACATTACTATGAATAGGGAATATGCCTAGGAGAAATAAATCCCGAACCTAAGGTCTCCCCAGAGATTCATACCAAAACTCAACCAGGAAACACAAAAACAAACTTATTTGGGGATTGAGAGGGAGTAGTGAAAGGCGTAAATTATATAATCGATGAATGTAGTGGAACAAGAGCAAAGAAGTAGTGAGAATCGACAGACATACCTGAGGAAATGTAGACGGAGAAGCAAGAAACAGCGTAGACCAAGAGTTGCTGAGAAGTTATCGGAGCAAGAAGAACCAGAGTCGTGCGAGCAGGAAAGAGAATGCCAAATAGATGGAAGAATGCCAAATAGGTGGTGAAGTGAGAATCATGGAGGGAAATACGAAATGACACTGAAGCGACGGGGGTAAAGGAGACAATTCACCCTACCAATAGGGGTGACGTACGGCGTGCAAGGGGTGCATTAAATGTGCACGAAAATCGCTGACGGCTAAGCGTGGCGGTTGCAATCCTATGCCAATCCAGAGGAGCCAGGTGTCAGGGGGCAATGATGGCGAATGCAGAGAGACCCTGACCTCGAAATACAGCGATCCAGCTGGCACTACCTCGGATCCTCGAGTGCCACGGTGTTAGCTCGGATCTTTAAGGCATGACCTCGGGTCATTAAACAGGATAGGGTCCTCAGCAGGACAGCCCGGTCTAGTGGCAAGATACATCCCGGCAGCTCAAAAGCTTGAACTACCGGGCTGGGGGCAACTGTTACAGACCTACTTTGGGCCCAACACCGAGACGGCTCAATACGAAATATATCGTATATTAGGATCTGCCTATAATAAGGGGGAATCCTATCTTATCTATAGTCTAGGGATATTTAAATCTATATCTGTGGATATGATATAACGACTTGAGATCGCACAAAGCCCAAGATATCGAACCTAAGGTATACTTTATAAATACAGAGGCAGAATCCTAAGGTGCACATGTTCTAAACCTTGAACTATTTACATACTGTCACACTGTACGCACACAGCACCCCCTTTTGGCGAAAGCCTCAACTGTGTATAGTGATCCCACACTCTTCTGGATATTTGCTTCATAGATATTCAGGCAGAGTTTATTGATCCAATATTAAAGTGTTAGCCCACCAGGCTAGACATCTGTATTCTACACCAGAACAAAATTCTTTATTCAATTTTAAAATCTAAACCTTAAAAAAAAAAAATCTCAACCCCTATAAATTGATATATTTAATCTTTTATATTTGAAACCCTATAAATTGAAATATTCAATCTATTATAAAAACTTGCTAACAAATATTATGTATATACCGTGATTCTAAAACTATGATATTCTTAAAAATAAATGAAAAATTTTACATGTATTATATAATTTCCAAGATAGCAATGTCTTAATTTTTTTTTAACAACGGAATAAACAAATTTTATATAGATAATTATTGATCTCTATTTTTTTCTATTTTTTTGTGATATATAAAATTTGATTATTTGAAATGTTAAAAAATTAGGTAAATTAAAGAAGTTATTATGTTTATGATAAAATTTATTACTCTATCATCTGTCATAGGAGGATTTGAAGAACTTCCAAACCAAAGAAAGATTTGAAGAAGTTGCCATAAAAAAAAGTTTTGAAGGAGTTTAAAGTAAGATAATAGGTTTAAAACTATGGGTTAATGTTCAATTTTTCTATGAAAATAACCACTTAGGAGCGTTAGGTATTTAAAAGTTTTTTGAGGAATAGTTTTATCCTGATAATAACAAAAATATAACAATTTTTTCCCTTATTGTTAGAAATATTAACGGCTAACATCAATTTTTTAGCCGTTAAATGATTAGCGTTTATTTTTTAATAGTTGGGGCGGATATGCTTTTTTTTACACATTTTTAGAGAAAAATTACTCTTTTGAAAAACTTCTGGATATCCAAATTTATAAGTGATTACTTTTAGATAAAATTGCACGTTAATCAAGAATTAAAGGACAACCCATGCATAAAAAACGGACACAAACATTGTGCAGAGCGCAATACAATGCTTTACCATTGTCAGCCTTCGTAGCGTGAGTCCTTTTCTTAGTCTCTGCGAAAGAAGATGCGGCCATTGAAAGGATCCCCAAGGAAATATCACGGCTCACTCATTTCATTTGAGTCTCCCATATAAACATGGATATTAATATAAATGAATTCATATAAGCCGTCTTTATTAAATATTAAACCTAGCTCTAATACTAAAATTATTAAAAATTATAATTAAATGATAATAATTTTAAAATATAACACATGATCATATGTGATCAAAGAACTTGATGAAATATAAAAAGAAAGAACTTGACATAAGTATTTTTTTCTATTATTTATTATTGTGTAAATTTTAAAATAGAGGAAAAATAAGAAGAAAATACCCAGAGTAAGTTATATTTATGAAAGGTATCTTAAAAATTATAATTATTTTGAATAACAAAATATAAATATAAAAATAGTATTCATTTCCACCTATATTCATATTTTTTTAAAAAAAAAAAAAATCCTATCCTACTAGGTTCACATGCCCTATATCTATGAACAACACAAGGCATGTTCATCATCCCCAAAACCAAAGCGTTTTCGCCTTTTCGGTTAGGGAATCCATTTTTTTAATGTATTTTTAGATTAAATTATATACAACATCTTAATATATTTTTGACACATGATATCTCAAATTAATTAATTTCTAGTATATTCAATATCCAGAAATATTTTATCTTAAATTAATTAATTTCTAGTATATCCAATATCTAGAAATATTTTTCTAGTACTACCCAATAATCTGAAATATTTTTCCATTAATAGCAAATATCCTTAAATATCTTTTTATTTTAACCCAATATTAATAAATGTTTAGTACATCCAACACTATAGATTTTTTTTTCCAGTTAATGAGTGCTACAAAAAATTCTCCATGGTGTTGGATGCACTAAAAATGAATTAATTTTAGATATTGAGTGTTACTAAAAAAACAATATAGGGTGAAGGTGCAAAAATGCGCGTGTTTTACCCTGAAGAGCACCCAACACCAAATATTTTTCTTAGGTGTAAAAACACACATGAACTTGCAAAACTAAAGCAAATATATCATCTCTGTTAATCTAAGTTACGTTGAATGACCAAAAACGTTGACATGGAAGCTGATTTGGCTATAATAATATCCTAGTTGGCTGTGAAAAAAATAAATAAAATTAAGCATATTCCTTATACACCACAAATATTAATTTATTATTTTAAGAAATAAAAATGTCAAATAAGTTCATACTCCTCTGGTTCTTCAATCGCTCACTTTAGTCTCCTCCCCCAGTTCAGCTCCCATTGGTCGGAAAAGAGGAACAATGGTCCCCGACAGCTTCTCTCTATCTGGTCCTGATGTTCGTTGGTCCGAAAAAGGGAAAGATGAATAGTGGTCCACCTCCTTGTGAGGGTCTACTCTATCGTCCACTCCGACAATGGTGGCGTCGGAGTTAACCTCTGCCTCACCTCACCGATCTCTTAAGCTTGTGGCTCCCTTTGGTTCAGTCGGTCAAGAAGGAGGATGATGAATCGTGTCTCCCCTGTTTCTTTCTTTGTTTTTTTTACTCAATGATCCTACTAGTCCTTTTCCTTCCCTGGTCTCGACCTCGCCGACGACGAAGAAGTAAGGGGAAGACAAAACAGAGGTCGCCGGTGAGGATGAGGGAAGCCAAGAGCTGTGCAAGATGAAGAGTGTGAGGGAGTAGCGGAGAAGGAGAACAAGATTTTGAGGGGGATTTGAGATTTGAGAGGAAAAAGTGGAGACAAATGGAGGAAGGGAGAGGGATTGAAAAATTCTCAGCCACACAAATCACATGGAACTTTTTCACCTAATCAAATCCAACCAAGGCACCCGATAAAGCTATTGAAATTTAACCCTAAATAATCGAGAGATTGGCCTATGGTAGCTCAGAAAATGGTGATGAAAAGGACGATCCAAATCATTCAAGTGTAAACAAAACGGACATAAGCAGGAAACTCGAGCATGACGCAATGTGAAATAACTTTGTCAAGAAATATATGTAAATAATATCATCTTTTTTTTCAAGAAGACAATAGAAAGTAAGGAGTCTGAGAGAAAGACTCATGGATTGAAGAAGGGCGGAATCAGAAGCAGGATCATTAGTGGTATTGGAGTCTCTGGCACTAATAGACAACGTTCTGAGTTGAAAATCCGAATTTCTGTCTCGCTTCGTCATTTTCAATTGTAAATTGGTACTTGTTTTTCCTTCTAATCCCACAACGAAATTAAAGTGAATCTTTGCAATTCGACCGTGCTTGAAAAGTTATTTCATCATTGACGTCTGTGAGTGATTATTGAGAATAACTTCGAGTAAGAACAAGCAAGGTAATACACACACAAGACAACACACGAAGGATCATCTTCCCGTGGCAATGATAACAACATTTATTTTTTCCACAGCCAATTAGGATATTATTATAGCCCAATTAGCTTCCATGTTAATGTTTTTAGTCAAAGTAACAGTCAACATAACTCAGATTGACGAAGATGATATATTTGCTCTAATTTTGAAAGTTCACGTGTATTTCTGCACCTAAAAAAAACATTTGGTGTTGGACGCTCCTAAGAGTAAAATACGTGTATTTTTGCAACTTTACCTAAAAATAATGTTGACTATCAAATATAACCTAACTCAAATAAATAAAGTAATTGATGAAAATCTTTTAAAAAAAAAAAAAAAAAAACACTTATTTTGGGATGAGCATTCCCTAGTGAGCAGGAATGTGGATTCCTATCCTACAATGAAAATATCTACATTATTTAGACAATAATACTAGATTTAAAAAAAAAAAAAATTTCTAACTTACATTTGCATCTCAATCTATTGCCTTATTATAAATGTTTTTTGTATTGGAGGTGCCGATGTAGGGCTAAGATGCAGCGGAAGAGTGAAGTAGAGTTTTAGGTATCGTGTCTCGCATTCATATCAGTCAGTAAAAGCAAGCACTCTGAAAGTGAAACATAACAGTTCAACCATGAAGATAGGGGACGACTGGAAGAATTAGATGAGTCGTCTCTACCACGTGGTGGATAAGGATGGGACAATTCCTCTGGACCAGCTGATCGCGAGCCCCCCAGACGGCATCCCTTCGAATGATTGGGCCAGTTTTGTGTAGTACAGGAGGAGTTCAGAGGGCCAGGTACATTTTAACTTAATTCTACAATTTTTAATAGTTAGAAATTTTATAATTTTTATTGAAACGTATTTTAACATTTTGTCTCTTATATAGGCTCTTTCTCAAGAGGAACACTAGAATCCGAGAGCAGCAAATGATCCACTACATGGCCGGATCCAAGACTATTGTTGTTACCTATGGTGAGTTGGTATCTTTTTAAGTTAAATTATTAATTGTTTTTTAAATACAACAAAGTTGATATTTTTTAAATTCTTATAGGTGAGGAAGGCTTAGGAGTAGAATCTCAAAGGATGATGAGCGTGTAACTTTAAAGGTCTTTTCATCCTCTTTCATATTATCTATTTGGATCCTCTTTTGATCATATCCGGACTATGAGGAGTTATACACATACACCCACAAATACCAAGATGGGACACCAACCTCTCAACAAGCAGAGAAAGTCATTTTTTACCAAAAATTCTTGTTTTACCCCCCTCCCGTCTTATTAAGGCTTAAGTGATATACGTAAAAAAATATATAATTTATGTAATTAATTTACATACATACAATTGTTTTACTAATGTCTTATAAAATGTGTGCGCTAGGGGCTTTTTAAACATTTCTTCATGTTATTGAAATAATTTATTAAATTCTTATAATTAAAGCCCGCCCAAACAGTATTTATCATAAGACTACTTTTATCACCATTATTGCGCCAGTCCTAGATCCCAAAGTCACTATAATAGGGTCATCAAAATATTCAATCCCACCGCCCCTTGAAAGCTAGTATGAGCCAAGTTGAGCACTTCGGACGCTGTAGGGGTTTTGGGCTAGGCGCCAGCCCTAGCATGGCCTATGGCAGGAGCACCGCCTCTGAGGCCGGAACCTCTCAAGCAGGAACCTCCGACATGAGAAGGCCGACGGAGCAAATGTTTCAAGCGATAGTTGAGGAGAAGGCTTAGGTGATGGCTCAGTCAATCTATGAAGATGTTACTAGGAATGTCGCCATGCAGCTTTAGGACTAGGTTGCGAGTGGTTACTACTATAAAAAGAGGATATTACCTCCTTAAAGGACGTTCTTATTTAAAAAAAAAAAAGTAAAAACCGAAGGCGGTGACATCCTCATAATTATTTGCTTGAACTTTAATAATTAGGCGTCTTAAAATAATTTTGGAATGCCTAAAATAAATTTATGAGTCCCAAAAATCTTTCAGAACGCCTAAAATTAATTATTTGACGCATTTTGTGAAATTTTTGGCTCCAAGGGAATTTTTTAGCATCCTAAATATGAATTGGGACGCCTAAAGTCACATTTTAAGCGCCCCAAATTTACATTTGGGACGCCTATTAAGGCATCACAACTTCCAACGCATCTCTCACTTATCACAACAAGTTTCAGAGCTCTGCACAAGGCAAGCTACGCTCATGAGTCAGTGTTACGTGGGGAGAAGGGGAAGTGTTGGTGAGAGATTGTGTCAGCATTGTCAGGAAAAAAAAATTATTATTATTTTTAAAAAAATACTTTCAACTTCCTAAAATTATAAGGACACCATAAGTCATGCCTTTTCTGCTTCCCCAGTATAGGCGTTCCTTTATAAAAGGACGTAAAATGGGTTAAAAAACGGACGTTGAAGACCATATTTGTAGTAGTGGGTATGCTCAGAATAGGCATAGCTGGGATTTCATTGCGAAGGTGTATTCTCATATATTTCTTAGTGAGGACGTTCCACCACCCTCGGGTCCTCCTATTTTCACTGTTGATCCGCCCCCTCATGCTGATGATGACGATTTACCTCTGGTTAGCACGTTGATCCTGACCCCACTGAAAGAGGACCTAATCATCAGGCTCCAGATAGTTAGTTAGGTTTTGTTTTTGTTTTTGTTTTAGGACATACAAATCATGTTATTTAAAATATTTGATATAGTTTATTGAAAATAGATAGTAAGTCGTAACATTTTTTAAATTTCATTATTTCCTCATTACCTTAAAATTTCTAAAAATAAATTCAACATATTAAATAAACAATTTGAATGTTTTGTAGCGGTTAAACTTATGTAACCACTACAAAATGTAAACATTTGAAAATCAAAATATTTGATTCTACTAAGTGTGTAGCGGTTTTACTACTCAAACTACTATAGACTTTGAAATTACAATTTTCACTTTCCATCCTAATAACAGTCACACCTTTGTAGCGGTTACAATAGTATAACCGCTACAAATATAAAATATTTGAAAGTTGAATAGTTCTTCATTTTTGTAGCGGTTGATGTAGCAGTTTATTTTCTGTAGCGGTCTTGGTAGCGGTTTGTTGACCACTATACATTTTCTCTTCACCTAGCTTCTATCATAACTTTGTTCAATACATATGAATAAGGCATGGATCAAGTTGTCGCGCAATTCTCTAGCATATTTGGCTGGATTGAATACTTTCTTGGATTTCTCATTTTCTCACGCCAGTTGTAATGAGAAGATCGTGTGTCTGTGTTGTAAATGCAAGTTTAAGAAGTGGCATACACGAGAAGTTGCTGAGGAACATTTTCTTATGAAGCTTTTCGTAGAATAATATATGTTCTAGGGAGTTCATGGTGAGAAACTTCGTATGAGATATGATGATATTCTTCCTCAAAGTTCACAAGTAGGAGTTCAAGTAGATCAAGATGATCCTGTTAATGATGCTTTTCATGATGCATTTAGTTTTCAAGAGGACAACTCGGTGTAGACCTTGTTTTCTTGAGGAATGATGTAGATCGTTACTTCTTCAACCTCATGGATGAAGCAAATTGTCCATTATATCAAGGTTGTCGAAAATACTCCAAATTATCTTTATTGATCAAATTATATCATATCAAATGCTTGTGTGGGATCACTGATGAGAGAATGTCGATGTTGCTGGAATTACTACAAGATGCATTCCTTAACGTAAACATTCTCACAACCTTCTATAAGGCCAAGAAGCTTATTAACAAATTTAAAAAAAAAAACATTGTACTTTTTAAAAACATGCTTATCTTATTGTAATATGTCTATGTTTTTTTTTTTTAAAAAAAAACATTGTACTTTTTATAGCTGTCTTAAAACCGCTACAAATAACAACTGCTACAACAACCTTCACATAAACCGCTACACGTTCTACACAGATATCTCTATAAATACCACCACAACACCTCATTTCACACATTTTCCCACTTCTTCCTCCCCAATTTCTCTCTCATTTTATTTTTTCCTGTCAATGTTTTCTGAAGCTTAATTGCTGATCAAGCTTATCATATTTGGTAAATATTGTTTGTGTTTCATTTTATTTTATTTTTATTTTCGTATTATTATGTCATACTAACTATTTTTTATTTCCAGAACAGCGTTCCCTCAACATTCCGTCTATAATCATCAAAATTCATTTTATAATCAAATATCATCTAGTTGACAACATAATAATATGTCCTCTAGCTGTCATTCAGTAGCAGTGACCTATACCCGCTACAGTATCAATAGCGGTGAAGTTACTTGAGTAGCGGATTCTTTTAACCCTATTTTGCCACAGTGCTTTTTGAAGCAGTTTGTATAATTGCTACTACTGTCTTTAGTAGCGGTCATAACCGCTACAACTATACAGTTTTGACCAATACTGTCAAGCACTTTTCCTGTGAGTATCAAGCCAACACTCGAGTGTTTAGAGTAACACTCGAGTGTGTCCATACCAAAACACTTTGAAATTGGGAAAAAACACCAAAATAATATTTCTTTTGCAAAAAATGTACCCGATTAAAGCAGATAGGAAACATTTTACCAAAGTAATACAGTTAGTGGCGTCGCGTCATGCGACGCCACTAATGGCATAAGAACCCTTAACGCCACTGACACCTTTGTGTCAGTGGCGTGTGTCAGTGGCGTTAATATTTTTTACGCCACTCAAATGAGTGGCGTCTATTTATAAATATATATATATATATATATATATAATTAATATTTGATATAATAATATAAAATAATAAAAAAGTGGAATAATTTATAGTTTATTTCATTTATTTTGGAGTCAAAAAAAAGAAAGCATGAAGTTGAAATAACTCATTAAGAACGCCCTTTAAAAGATTACATGGTATAATTTAGTTATAAGAACAGATCTCAAAACGAGGGAATCTATATATTTGTTATACACCAAATATTAAGTGTACCGCGTAAATATAACAACAAGTTGTTCTAACAACAATTTGTTATACAAACATTTACACGGTACACTTAATATTTGGTGTATACAAACACTTTTACGCAGTACACTTTTTTATACAGATCCCAAAATCAATAATGTTGTTATACAAATATTTGGTGTATAAAAAATATATAGATCCCCTGTTTTGGGATCTGTTCTTATAACCAAATTGTACCGCGTAATCTTTTAAAGGACGTTCTTAGTGAGTTATTTCAGCTCCATGTTTTCTTTCTTTTGACTCCAAATTAAATCAAATAGAACTTTAAATTATTTCACTTTTTTATTATTCATTATTATATTAAATATTAATTTTTTTATTTTTTTATAATAGACGCCACTCAAATGAGTGGCGTAAAAATATTAATGCCACCGACACAAATGTGTCGATAGCGTTAAGTGTTCTTACACTATTAGTGGTGTCGCCTGACGCGACGTCACTAACTGCATTACTTTGGTAAAATGTTTCCTATCTGCTTTAATCGAGTACATTTTTTTGCAAAAAATTCTTATTTTGGTGCTTTTCCCCTTTGAAATTACTTTTTGATTCAAGTTTTGGTTTCAATAACTGTTGTATACTTGAGTGCTTTTTAATACACACTCGAGTGACTTGAATCTTCAAGTCTATATTCATTGCAAGTGTTTATTATCATTGAAACTTATAATTTGAGAACTAACAGAAAATAGAAGAGGGTTGTGAAGATCGAGCGACAGAGAAGATTAAGCATGGAAGAAGAAGGTCGCTGTAACATCCCATTTCAAAACGACGGAATTTTTTTTTTTTAAAACGTTTCCAAATATTTCAAGCGTAGTAGTCGAGTAGAGCATTGGAGCGAGTGAGTAAGCGATTCATAACAAACATCAACCATAGTGTAACATTGTAATGATTACAAGTAATCCTAGAGTTTGAAATTGGATAACCGAAAGCGGTAAAGATAGATAAGTCTTTGGTTGTACGTCTACTTCGCTTGCCTCGATCTTCGATCCGTATTCCTCCGGATCTGAAGCTATAGGCGAGATTCAATTCACCGCATTGAATCTCGTGTAACTGATTAATCTCAAACTCAAACAATACAAAGATACGGATAACGAGATATTCTAGACAATACAACAAGTATATCACTACATAAGCATCGAGATGCATGATCATTGTGCCGACAAAACATAAGCATTACGCAGTATGTAAAGCCCCACGATGTAAAACAACAATAACAGCTTGCACTATTCACCAGTGCCACGATACCACTCGTGTTCTCGCGCTAGAAAAATATACGGCGTTATCATAACTATAACCCGTGTAAAACCTGTCATCGTATATCGGTCTACGAACGTATCTA
Organism: Acacia melanoxylon; assembly: GCA_019022615.1. Taxonomy (NCBI): domain Eukaryota; kingdom Viridiplantae; phylum Streptophyta; class Magnoliopsida; order Fabales; family Fabaceae; genus Acacia; species Acacia melanoxylon. Next base: position 12,022,192 of record JAFJYJ010000010.1, read on the forward strand.
TCACACATATATGCATTTAAGCAGTACAAGATTAGTGTTACAAGACGCGTCCGTACCTTCGTTGACAACGTTAGGTACTTCGCGGAAAACGTACTTTTACGGAAAAACGTGAAATGTTCGACGCGCACGTCGGGCGGCGAACGCGTAAAGTAAATCAAAGTTTCTGATGCCCTATCAGAGTAATATCACTTTCATTAGTGATTTGACATCATAACTGGCATTTTAGGTAAAAATTACCATTTTGCCCTTCTACCCCTAATTTGGCGGAATTTCGCCAGAACTTCGTTACTTTGACCGTATTCCATTTCATAACTTTGAAGATCTTCTCTTCCTCATCAATAATATATATTTTAACTTAGATTTTGGTCCCTTACGGGTTCCAACGGTCCGAGTTGAAGTTCTCTCGAAAAAAAACGTGTCCGGCGCGTACGGTTACGAAAATCGTTTTCGGAATCATCAACCCTCGGACAAAAATTCACCGATTCCAAATATGTCCATATAATTATAAACTCATCTCCGGATGTTGAGTTATAATTTATTTTCTTCAGATCCAAAATGTGACTATCTGCATTTTTCCCTATTTCGTCTTATTAGGCAAATGTGCTACCGACCTCGGAATTAACTTCCGGAAGAGGTCACTTGAAGGTAAAAACTCACTGATCAATATTTTACCTTGACTTTGGAATTCCTATTCCTGGTTCTCTAAATAGGATCCGTTTCCTATTTATTCATTTACTATTCACTATCTTTAATTATATTATATAATAATACAACTTTACAAAAAATATCATGATTTTTAAAATTTGTTCCTTCCTCCATTTTTTTCGGCTGGACCCTTTTTATTTTTATTTGTATTTATTTTTTTATTTAATTATTTATTTATTCCAATTTTTCCAAAAATTTCACAAAATTACCTAATTGGTCCATTCTTGTATTTAGGCTTAAAAATACCTAAACTCACTTATTTTTCACAAAATTTTCCAATTAATTAGTAAATATGTTCTTACTAATTTTAAGCCAAAAACCACTAATTTTAGGGTTTTAAAAAATTACTTATGAATTTCCTTTACTTATGCTTAAGTAATTAGCCGTAAATTACTTAACTACTTTATTATCACTAGTTGATAATTTTCTTAATTAAAATGCCTCATTACCTCATAATTCTAGCACTGACATTTCTGTTTCCATGTTTTCTGCATTATTCTAGAATTTGAGAGGGTATTATGGTAATTACAATACTTTTTGAGCATTCTTATTCAATTTCTCCAAGCTCATAATTTATCAAATTATCACAATTAGAGATAATATACTCTCCTAACTCAAATAATTGTTTCATTGCCTATTAGGATTTTTCACAATTTTCCTAAGTCATTTTGCATACCAGGGGTATTTTGGTCATTTGGCACTTTGGCCCTTAAATTCTCTAATTTCCCACAGAACTCATCCTAGAAAAATATACTATAATAACACAAGTCTTGCAACAATAATTTCACTTATCAGAAATAGCCAATTTATTTACCAAAATGTAATATTTCAGATAAATAAATATCCGGGTATTACAGTCGCCGCTTCAAACTTATGGCACTGTGCGATCTGGTATGTGGGTGAAAGTGAGTCAATAGATAATGGTGGAAAGAATTTAGGGTTTGTTCATGGAGAAAAATGAGAAAGAAGGGGACCGAATGGGTGAGAGGAAGACGTTAGGTTATTTGCGATGAAAATAAATTCCATTGCAAATTACCACTTTTTTGTCTCACAAAAACCCCTTACAAAATCCTATTTTTACGACAGATTTTTTTTTTCCGTCACAATTAGCGATGGTCTAGTGACAGACTTGCCATGGACTTTGAGATGGTAGTTTCGTGTTGGAATTTTAGCCAGTTTTCCATCATAGTTTTTCGACGGCTGCAAATTCTCTTGCAAATGGCGACGAATATCTTTTCCCTCACAAATTCTATCGCCCTTGCGGTATTTTCTAGTAGTGATCCAAATAATTTAAATTTAAAATCCTTCAGATTTATGGCGGAATTTAAATTTAAAATATTAATTTAAATGAAGTTGCATGAAAGTTATCCAGAATTAGTCATTATGTGTGGCTAACGTACAAGATTGCATACGGAAATCATATATATGTGTGTGTAATTTTGTATAACAGTATTTTATATGGAACAGGAGAGAGGCTCATATATATTTAATTTCTTTTAAAAATATTTATTTCAAGAAAATATTTCTTGAATAAAACTATGAAAATCCATTCAAATTATCATTATAAATAAGGGATTCCGAGCCTTAATGGCTTTGCGTTTTAGAATAATCCCTCCCTCGACAGAGCAATTAATAATCAAGAGGTCCCTATTCCGTACAACAATTACAATGTCGTCATCTGTGGAGGCAATTACTGTGTTGAGCAGTGACGGCGACGAGTTCAAGATAACCGTCAGTGCGGCGATGATATCGAAGCTATTAAAAGAGATGCTGGTGGCGGAAGTTTGCGTCCCTGATGATTCCAAAGTCCCATTAGCTAATGTGGATAGTAAAACATTAGAGAAAGTGATTGAGTACTGTGAAAAGCACGCCCCCAGGGCCAACAGCGGAGCCTCAGATTCCGATACGGAGGAGCTGAAGAAATGGGACATAGAGTTCATGAAGGTGGACGTGGAGGATACACTATTTGATATATTAACGGCGGCCAGCTATTTAAATATTCCGAGCTTGTTAGATTTGGCTTGTCAAACTGTGGCGGATTTGATGAAGGGAAAGACTCTCTCACAAATTCGAAAGATGTTTCACATAAAGAACGACTTCTCTTCTGAAGAACAAGAGGAACTTCGTAGACAACATGCAGGTTGCTTCTTTGATTAAGCAACTCATCAAACTTCTTCTGTATTTTCTTAAATTCGTATTCAAGAAAATATCTTGTTTTTTAGTTTTCCTTTTTCTTTTTACCATGTTTTTCAGTTTTCTTTCATTCTTTTCTGTTGCAAAAATACTGGATGATTCATCCTTAATTCCTGAAATTTTATGAGTATTGTAAATTCTCAATGTTGACAGTGATTATCCTCCTCAAGAAGAACAAAAAAAGTACGGTGGTGAATTCTTGAATTCGTATTCAAGAAAATATCTTGCTTTTTTGTTTTCTTTTTCTTTTTACCTTGTTTTTCAGTTTTCTTTCATTCTTTTCCGTTGCAAAAATATTTGATGATTCATCCTTAATTACTGAAATTTTATGAGTATTGTAAATATCAATTTAATTTGATTTTGTGCCGTAATATATAAGGAAAGATTCCGATTTAGATATATTCCCTCTCTTTATCATTTTTATTAATTTAATAATTAAATTTTTATACTTTGAAGGAATAAATTCACAAATATAAATTTTAAAAGGACCAAACTTAAATTTACTTAGGTTAAGTACAACCAAGTATCCAATCAGATCGTGCTACGTGTATTAGACTATTAGTGATTTCCATGTCAGCAGTTAACCCTTAACAGAATCTTACGACAATTAAACCTAAAAATTGGTGAAAATGGTTATTATTATTATTTTTTAAAATGAAAGAGAACACTGGGCAATCGTTGATTCTGGTGTGTAATTTATTATTGTGGGATTCTTTTCTTTCCTTTTTTTTGGTTTTTTGTTCTTTGATTTTGGTTCCTGAGTGATTCTGGAAAATTCGTAGTGGAAGAAAAACTAGCAAATATAATGCAATTCTTGTTGGTGTTCAATCGGCAATTTGTATAAAAATGAAACTTTTTCCAGATCACAACGTCAAGGAACGCCGACGACGATGATCGACGAAACGAAACGACGATTGCCCAGTGTTCTCCATTATTGTTTTTTTTAAAATAACCTTTATTTAGCAATTTGTTAGGGTTAACTGTGGCTAAGTTGCTGTTAGGGGTTAACTACTGACATGGAAACCACTAATACACGTGGCATGCTCTGATTGGGTAGTCAGTTGTACTTCACCTAAGTAACTGGATATAAGTTTAGTCCATTTAAAAATACTAAATTACCGCAACACAACCTCATACATTCTCTTAAATATTTAGAATTACACAAAATTGTACAAAATTTCTTAAACTATGGGTGAGTTGTATATTAGTTCTGATATTTTAAATTTAAATTTAACTATCTAATGTTACAATTTATTCTTTTACCATGAACCCCTTGCAGTTAATTGGTCGTTAATTTTTTCAAGCAAATTGCCTTTCATCTCTCTATTTTTTTATTATTATATAGAAATGGACTTTGAAGACTGGAAGTATTTTCAAGATATGTTTTTACATCCGATTTTAAAAATCCTTTTTAATAAATTTTTTTTTTAAAAAAAAAGACTTTTCAAATCGGGTGTGCATCCTGAAAGCTGCATTTGAATGAACCACCATCCCGGTTCATTCCCAGAACTGGAAGGAGAGAAACTAATGTAAAGGAAGAAGATTTCTTCAGTTTCCACAGTAGCAACAGCAAATATCAGGAAGAATAATAAACTCGAAGTCATTTCATGAAGGCAAATCAGGAAGAATAATAAACTCCAAGTAATTTCATGAAGGCAACAATACGGCACATCATGGCAAGAGCATTCTCATAGCTTGGCTTGTACATGTGGAACATGTGAGCTTCGTCTTCCGCCTCTATCCATGACCATGGGCGACCCAAGTATATGATTGCCCCCTTAAATTGGGGAATTGGAGATTTTTTTTCTTTTTAAAAACAATTAATATATTTTTGAATAATTGCTCACTCTTAAATTAAGTACTCATCCTTAAATTAAGTATCTACCTTATTACATCAAGACTATACTTCGTGAATCGGATGGAGGATATATAAATGGTTGAATGATTATTTAGTCCTTATATTGAAAAAGATGTATTTGACAAGCGATTGATAATAAAGGTAAGCTATGATGGAATTCCAAAAATAGGCGCTAGAAGGATGATATTGTAATTATTTTTATTGTAATATACTTTTTTTATTAAAAAAAATATGTATTTGAACTTATTAGTCTTTTTCCACCTTTCATTGTAATTTATGTAGCTACATTTCTAACCGCACTTAGCCTTACTTTTCTAAATGACATGTTTGTAAAATAATTGTCTCTCTTATTACATCATCAGTATTCACTTGATTTTATGAATATTTTTTTTTCTTGTTTATATATTTTTTTAATGCATTTAAAACTTGTTAACAAAAGTGATTGAAGAAGAATCAAGATGAAAAATCATATATTATTAACAAAAGAGAGCAATATGGTCATACAATGTAACCCACTTGGGTTTAACAATGATCATCCCTCACCGGAGGGTGATTAACAATAAACCCTAATTCTAGAGATCTAGGAGGGACTACCTTCTCTAAAGAGAGAGACTCAAATCGTCCTCTCTCTAATATAGTTAATGAGATACTCTACTCACTAATCTCAATGATTAAACCCTTTATATAGAATGAGTTTTAACTAACTAATCGACTATTCCCTTATATTCTAACGGGTGAAGGTGCAAAAATACACATGTGCTTTATCCTGAGGAGCGCCCAACACCACATGCTTTTTTTAGGTGCAAAAATACACATGTGGTTATAAAATAGGTGCAAAAGTCACACTCTCCGTTATCTAAAGATAACTATGTTATCTAAAGGGTTAAGGTGCAAAAATAGACATGTGTTTATCTCCGAGGAGCGCCCAGTAGCAAATATTTTTTTTAGGTGCAAAAGTGACTATGTGGATACAAATTAAGTGCAAAAATAGCGTTTGACCGTTATGTTTGACTTTTTCTTGACTAGACGATGACGTGGCATTTCAAATATTTTTTTTATCTTTTTAGTACTTGGTCAATACCGAAATATTTTTTCAAGATCTTAAAATAATTTTTCAAAATTATGAAATATTGTTTTTGTACCAATCAATTATCCGAAAATACTTTTTAGTACTGGTCGACTGCGAAATATTTTTTTTTTTCAAGCACTTTTTAATCTTGGTTAATCACGAAATATTTTTTAAGATCATAAAATTATTTTTGCACCTTTGAAATGCCACGTCATCGTCCGCCAAAAAAAAATCAAACTTAATTGACAAACGCTATTTTTGCACATAATTTATAACCACATAGTACTTTTCGCACCTAAAAAAAAACATTTGTTATTGGGTCTTTATAAAAAATCGCCTATTTTTTTGACCTTAACCCTTATCTAAAAGCTGGGCTTTTGATTTCTCCATCAAAACACATTGCCACGTGTAGTAACTTCTCATTATCTTCACCTTTTTGGCTCAAATCAACATCTTCACCTAAAACAACCAGAAAGCTCGGGAACGGTAGGCGCAAGACTCTGAAGAGGAAAATGTGAATGCCTCATCGTCTTCAACTTCAACCAAGGTAACTCAAGATTGGGTGCAGTTTGATTAATTGTTGCTTTGCTCATGTTGGAATTTGTATGGAACAGGAACGCTCTGCTATAAGGCCTCTGCAACACCATATTATTGTTGGGCCTTGCTTATTATTCATTTGACCTTCAGATTTTTAACTTCTTATGATATGAGCTAAACCCACTCTTTGAAACAGATCCATTGTTGCCTTTTGAGTTTATATTCATTTCACTTTTATAGTTATTGTATTGTCTATCATTGTTTCTCCTTATTTAGTTTCTATTCACCACCCTGTTTCATGATCCACCGCCTCGCTGAAAAACCATAATACTTGATTCTGTAACCTTCATCACTAATTTGTTTTTCCCTGTATTCCCTCTCCTCTGTTTTATGTCTTCAAAACAGAGTTGAACAGAGCCTCTCTCTCTACAAAGCGAGCAGACTCTATTGACACAGAAGAGCTTTCCAAGATAAGTCTATAAGGATAGATATTTAGGGAGATTTTTTGAAAGAGTTGGCATTGAAATGATAGATCGCTTTATAACAACAATTGAGGAGATTGAAAATGAAATAAGAATTTGATATGGTGAAGTCATTCCCCTGACCAAGTCCCAGCTGTTAAGAATAATAATGTTTTATTTTTTGTTTGTTCACCATGCAGATTTATGACACCTATGGTGAGGAGGGTAAAAAATTCACTAGTGTTAGTGAGCATGGTTTTATAATATACCAACAGCAGAGAGCAATTGCATGCATGCAAATGAGTAGGCATAATTAGTCAAATTTGATTTTTAAAAATTACTTCAGATATTGAAGGTTTCTCCACCCCTCGTCAATTTTGCCGTCGTGCTTCGTATCAATTATACTTTCTTAATCTCAATCTTGTGCCTACCGTTCCCGAGCTTTCTGGCTGTTTTAGGTGAAGATGATGATTTGAGCCAAAAAGGTGAAGATGATGATAAAGTTATTATACGTGCCAATGTGTTTTGATGAAGAAATGAAAAGCCAGCTTCAGATTAACGGAGTTAGCTTTAGATAAGGGAAAGTGTGACTTTTGTACCTATTTTCTAACCAGTATTGTATTTTTGTACCTAAACAAAACACGTGGTTGGGCGCTCTCAAGTAAAGCATATGTATATTTTTGCACCTTCACCCTATTCTAACAAAAATTTTCTTAAAAAATAAAAAAAATCGATTGGTGCCTTCGGTAATTTTCTGGTCCGCCCTGCCTCTATCACTTCCACATCTCCAGAAAACCCATTTGTCTGCAACGATATTCCTTGTAGTAGTACCATCCTCTGTCCTTCAACAAATCCTTCTCTGCAACACAAACAAGCACCCTCTTGCAATCTAGCTTCCCCAGATTCGGATCCTTCTCCGGGTTAAGCAATGCATCATCAGATCCCGACGTCGTTGGGCAAGTAAATCGCCAAAAATCATCTGCCTTCGCTGTAGCTTCAGCTTGGTTCAACTCAGGTCCGATTCGTTCTGCGCCCCAGAAATAAATGGCGAACCAGAACAATGCCTTCAAGCTTTTACCGGCGGAATGGACACAAGAAGGTTTCTCTACTTCAAAATAAAAATCAGCACAAACATATATGACTCCGAATCACGTAATCAGAAATCAATCTCCAGTTTATTAAATGAGAAAGAAAAAAAATTATAAATAAACCTCGAATGGTATCTATGAACATAGCCCCTTTAGAAGCAATCAGCATGTCACAAGCGGAAGAGGGAAGAGAGGGAAGAGACCAAGATGAAAGCGCAAGTTCGGGGAAATTCAATTTTCTGCGGGGTCTAATAAAAATCTTTTAGACGGATGCGATCTAAAGAAGGCTTAAAAGTTAACATTTGAAACCGGTTATTTTATAAAACCGGTTTTAAAAATAATACATATATAATTTTTTTATTCTACACTTTTTGGACCGGTTTAGATAAAGTTAGGTCTAAAAAATTTAATTTTTTAAACCAAATATTTGTAACAACCGGTCTTAAAAGTATAATATATATTTTTTATTTTAAATTTTTAGACCGGTTCTTTATAACTCTGATCTAAAAAGTATTCCTTGTATTTATAAAGCGTCACATTGTAAATACTTTTTAGGACCTAATCCTCTATAATTGGTCTAAAAGATGTTATTTATATTTATGAAACTGCTACTGGTCATACTTTTTAGATTTGATCCTTTATAGTCTGATCTAAAAAAGTTTTTATATTTATGAAATTGCCACCGGTATGCTTTTTAGACCAGATTCTCTATAATCTGGTCTAAAAACATTTTTTTATAGTAGTGCCATTTATTATTGGAATTTAGAATTTTAAGAATTGATATATTATAACTTCCTAACCATGATCAATTATTTCTCATGATTTGAGAGATCATAAATCAATAGAAAAATATAAAGTTTCGGAAGAAATTACACACACATTATCATGTTTAGAACAAAATCGTGCCCTGATAGGTTTATTAGAGCCCGTTCCTAATCGTTTTTTAATATTTGTTTTGGTGAAAAACAGGTCATTCAGAAAAGAGATGTTACGAGTCTTGTCTTCCTCTTTTTTTTTTTTTTTTTTTTTTTTTTTTAACCATGAGTTTTTGGTCTTTTTTTTTCAAAGATTATAATCTTTTTGCTTTGTACACGAACATTGCGAAGGGTTTTAAACTAGTATATATAAATACTCGACTTTTAAATGAATTAAATTAAGTAATTTAGAATCTTTTAATGAGCGTTTTTAATATTGTTAAAAATTATGATAAAATGTTGATTTTAAGGAAAGATATTTTTTTAATTTAAATTCCTTTATATTTTTGACCGAATTTAAATTTAAAATATTAATTTAAATTGCGTTCCATCAATGTTATACAAAATTTTAATTGTATGGCTGACAAGATTGCATATGGATAATATCATAAATTTTTATTAATTCTGTATATAGGTATTATATAGTGGAACAGAAAATGAGCGCGTAATTAATTTCTTATATAAATATTCATTGTAACAAAATATGTCATGAATAAACATTATCAAAATAAAACTAAAAACTGAGATTGGCCTAATTACCCGGACAATTAGATGGATAGAGTGTATGTAATACCCGGACATTTCTTTGTCTGGAAATCATATTGAGATGAATAAATTATTATTTCTTATAGGTGAATATGTGGTCTCAAATAATAAGTTAAAATTATATTATTTTCTAAGGTAATTGCTATGAAAATTGGAAAAAAAAAGAGCTAAAATCCGTGAGAAATGTATTTTATAAGGCATATAATGGCCTCGAAAATATTATGATAAATCCCATATGGCAACAAATATTGACAAAAACTTAGGAAGTGTGTTGTCTCTAATTTTAGGAATTTTTGGGATTATTTCCTTGGAAAATAATGAGGCAAAAATTTAAAATAATTTTGGGGGAGCATAAAGTTGCCCCATGATTTTTAACATTTTACATGGGATATAAAATACCAATGTCAAGTAAAATAGTTGTGGGATAATAATTAATCTCAATTAAGAAAATTATCAACAATTAGTAAGTAATTAATCAAGTAATTAATGGCTAATTGTTTAAGCATAAGATAATTGCTTAATTAGATAATTAAAGCATAATTTAAGTAATTAAACTATCACATGAGATATCTAAATCCTTAATTGAGTCATCTAATATCTGCCCCAAAAGTCCACTTGTGCGTCTAGCATGTGTGAAGAATTATAAGCCAAGTATTCAAATATTATTCCATGAATTTACTTGAGCCAACAAGCAATAGGAATAAAACATTTTGCTAAATGAAAAGCATATTTAATGGCTAAATGGGAGAGACCATGTCGGCACACAATGGAAGAAAGAGGAGAGAGCATTTATCATAATTTAACTTAGCTTTGAAAAGTCAATTTTGGCAACTAGCCAATTAGAAGCTTGATCCTTGAAATATTTGCTAATAAAGTAAATACAATAAATTGCTAAAACTAAGAGTGGAGGTCGGCACTCAATATTGGATCAGTTTGTTGGGAGTTTATGATTAAATAATGGGGGTATTTTGATTTGTCAATGACGCATGAACAAAAACAAAAGCAAGAGGTGTTTTGATTAAAATGCATATTTAATGGTTAAAGAAAGAGAGCATGTCGGCCAGCCAAGGGAAGGATGAGATTGAGTTTCAAAAAGTAATTTTTCATCCAATGGATAAGGTGAGTTTTGGTCAAATTTAATTGCCTCTTGTGTCCCCAAACTTTTCCTATAAATAGCAACCTCCATTCCTCTCATTTCTCACAATTCTAAGAGCTTTCTAGAGAGAAGTTAGAGAGAAGGAAGAGCTGGAGAAATTCTAGCCGGGCCCTGCCAGGTAAGTTCTTGGTCCTAGTCTTAAGCTTCGGTGTTTTATTCAAGAACTATAGTAGGAATCTTGTTTTTATCTTTAATCTTCCAATATATTGTAGATATCATATTTTTGGGTAAATATGGTATATATTTCGAAATATATGATGGGAAAAGAATTATGGCAAAATTTTTGGAAGATTAGAGGCAAAAAGCAAGCTCCTGGCGAAATTCCGCCGATTAGGGGTCGGGGGCAAAATGGTAATTTTTACCTAGAATGCCCGTTATAGTCTTAAATATTGATAAATGTTATCCCGATAGGATATCCGAGTTGATCGGACATTGTTAGTCCATTTGTTGTACCGCCGTCATTCCATTGTTACCCCGCTGCGTCATCATTTGTCAAAATACCGTTTTTCAGGAAAAGTACCGTAGTGCCGTCAGCAAAGGTACGGACGCATACTGTAACCCTAATCCTATACTGCTTATATACATATATGTGATAGATACGTTCATAGACTAAGGCTCTGTTAGAGTTGTCAACCATACTTACAGTTTACACGGGTTATAGAAATGATAATACCGTATGAGTTTTCCTAGCGCTGAGGACACGTGTTGTGATCGTGGCGCAGGGTATGTGCAGACATGTTGTTGGGCTTTACATATTGCTTTGTGCTTATGTTCTGTCGTTTTGATGTTCATACATCTGCTCTGTGCTTATGTGTTGATATGCTACTGTATTGTTATGAATATCGTTGTCCATATACTTTGTTTTATTTGAGTATAAGGTTATCGATTACCCGAGATCCATATGGGAAATGGATCTCAGCTGTAGTTTCAAGGTCGGGAGGACCGAGGGCTAGTGATCGGGGCAAGCGGCGGCGTAGGATTCTCGGATGAAGATTTATTTATTTTTTCGTATTTACTTACGAACCTTGGATGACCGTATCATTACTCTTACACTGTGGTTAATGTTTTGTTAATGGTTCAGTTACTCAGTTACTCTTCCGCTCCCATGCTCTACTCTGCTATACTCTGATTGAAAAAAAAAATCCGCTGTTAAAAATGGGATGTTACAGTGTAGAAAATAGATAGGGACAAAATATTATTTTTACATAAAGTGAATTAAGTAATTTAAAATATTTAAAGGAGCCTTTTTAATAGACAAAAGTATACTTTTCCTTTAAATTTATATAAGATACCATTTTGGTCATTTAAATTTATAAAGTGTGTTTTTGGTACTGTAATTTTAACACTATTAACTTTACTAATGAAAAAAATGTTGATTCCACAACTTTTAAAAATAACTGTGCAACTGAGAGAGAGCAGATTTAAATTTTACTTTTTTTAATATAACATTTTTAGTTTTTAAAACTAAGGGTTAAGTAGTAATTTTGCCCCGGAAGTATACCCCTAGGAGCAATATTGCTATAGAAGTTTTTTTAAGCTCAATTTTGCCTTGAAAGTCTGAAAACGTAATAATGTTACCTCCACTAATGATCAAGACTAACATAGTTAGCACACTGAGTATGATACCCTCACACCCGAGTGTGCACAATCTTTTTCCCCCTTTCCGCAAGGTGCACAATCTGAGTGAGTGTACACAATGCACATTGAAAAAAAAAAATCTTGCACACTTGAGTGTGAGGGTATCACGCTCGAGTGTGCTAACTCCATTAGTGTCTACTATTAGTAGAGGGTAACATTACTATGTTTTTTATACTTCCAGGGCAAAATTTAGCCCTAAAAAACTTTCAGGGAAACATTACTCCTGAGAGTATACTTCCGAGACAAAATTGTTACTTAACCCTACAACTAAAATAAACCTTCAAGACTTCCTCGGCTATACCTACACTTTGCCCATGGCATCTCTGCGTCTCCTGCAGTAGCAAACATTTTATCATCGATAACACTCCCAAACTACTTCTTCAAAGTCTCTTTTTGGATTTTTGTTACAAGTGTTTTTTGTTTTTTAAAATTATAAGTTTTATTTTTTAAGAAATATTAAAACTTAAATCAGCTTTGTTAGCTGCACAATCCTTACTTAAGGTCGCTGAGTCAGGATTTTTCATTAGTAAAGTTAAGTTTTAAAATCGTAGGCGAAAAGTATACTTTAGCATTTCTAAAATTGTCAAAAATTATGATAAAATGTTGGTTTTACGATAGATAGTTTAGAATCCTTTATATTTTTGGCCGAATTTAAATTCAAAAGGTTAATTTAAATTACGTTGCATCAGTGTTGTACAAAAATTATCATCACATTGTATGGCTAACAAGTTGCATATGGATATCATAAATTTTTATTAATTCTTTATACAGGTATTATATATCGAACAGAACATGAGCGTATATTTAATTTATTATATAAATATTCATTGTAAAAATATATATCTTGAAAAAAATATAGCCACAAGCAAACAAAATAAAATATAAACAAACCGACAAGTCGTGGGAAAGTCTACTGTTTTTGGTTATTTCAAATTAAAATATTTGTAAACTATCATTATCCGTTAAAGGTTTATCTTTTTTGATATATTATTTCGGCCGGTTATTTCCTTAGGGTGTGTTTGCTACACAGAACAAGTGGGAAAGGAAGGGAAAATGAGTAAATTCATTTGTTTGATACACTTTTTTGTCCAATCTTCCCGAAAACTCAAGTTCTCGGGCCTACTTGAGCCAATCAATCTTCTTTTAAAGATGATAAGATAAGATCTCACCAAAATTAGTGGGAACCCAAGTTCTCACATGAACAGTGATACTTTTGAATATATTTACCTCTCTTAAAATATTTTTTCGTAATGCAAGAAAATATGATTAAATTCAAACTTATGCGTTCAATTTGAACTTAGCAAGAGAATATTTTAGATAAATTCAAACTTGAGATAATATTTTAGACAAATTCGAATTTGAGGGGACAATATTTTAGACAAATTCAAACTTGCTAAAAGAATATTATATATATATATATATATTAGAAAAAAAAATCATTTTCATTTTGAATTAATTACTTTTGAGGGTAAAATAAGTATTTCCTGATTTTTTTTACCACATATCACCCCTTTATTTTCTTTCTACCGGAAAACTCATCTTCCATCAAGTCATTTTCCTTCATCCCTTAAAATCTTCACTCCCTTCCTTTTGTTTCTCTCCTCTAAGGGCCCGTTTGGTATAGGGAAGATTTAATGAGGGAAAAGAATTTAAAGGAGAGAAAGGAATGGAATGGAAGATTGAGAGGGAAATTAAAAAGTTGAGCTGTTTGGTAGACATGGGAAGTGAACTTAAGTTGATGAAAAATGAATTGTTTGGTATGAAGAATTGGGTGTTGGTTAAATGGGAATATGAGGTGAAATACCAAAAAAAGTCTCTATATTAAAAAAAAACAAAAAAACAAGCATGAAGTTGAAGTTTATATTTTTCGCAGTGGGAGAACGACGAACCCTAAACCAGATTGCATCAACGTGCAGATTGAAAACGGAAGTAGACGTGGATGCGAAATGGAATTGCGCCGACCACTGGATTCGGGATGTTGAGAAGGACGACGAACATGATTGGAAGTAGAAGGTGACAACAGTAAACGATGAAACCAGCAACGAAAATAGTGACAGAGGAACAGGGAAAAAATAGCAAACCTTTAAACCCAGTTGAGGTATTCATAGAGGAGGGAAAAATAAATGAAAATAAAGACCAAAGAAAAAAACCCTGAAAAGTGTGAAGTCCATGAAAAAATGGAGTTCCTTCGTGAGGAAAAACACGGGTGACGCGAAAAGCGAGGAAAAGAACCGAGGCTTTTAATTTAGCTAATTAATCAAGACCTTTGTGTTAATTCCACATCAGAACAATGATAGTGACCTCTGTTGCGTTAATGCGGCACAAAAACAAAACATGTGCACTTGTATGCGTATGAAGAAGAAGATAGAATGAGTGATACAAGATGCATATCAGCACATTTTTATTTGAGAAATATCAGCATAAAGAAGCAGACAAAGAGTGAACCAATATAATGCACACAAATACAAAACGAAGACAGATTGAAGCAAACTTTTGAGAGATGGAATGAAAGAACATAATCAAATTTGGCCTTCTCAAATGCTTCAGAAGAAGGAAGGCAATGTAGGATTACAAGTCACATGGCTAATTGAGAAGAAATTTTCACAGATGGAATGAATTAACATAATCAAATTAGCCATCAAGACACTTAACAAGTCCACATCGGAAAAACCGAGTGATATATCAAGCATATTTGTCGAGAGATATATCAAAGCATAAAGGCACAATAGACAGAATGAGTGCATTTAGACAGAGCGTTGCCTAATTCAGACTGATTGAATCATTGAAAATGATGAAATTTTGCATCTCAAATGCTTACAAACAAGGAAGGCAGTGTTAAAAGTCAGAGGGCTAACTGAGACACATTGAATGAAACCACATAATGAAATTTCCCATTCACAAATGCTTAAAAACAACGAAGGCAGTGTTGGAAAGTCACATTGCTAATTGAGAAAGTTTGAGACAGAATTAATCAAACAACCTAATGAAATTTGGCCTTCTCAAATGCTTCTAAATAATGCTATTTAGCTTTTTCAAATCTTTGCCGCATAACAAGGCAAAAGCGGCGAGTTGGGCTGAATAATCATAAGGTACCCCACAAATGGTCTACTACATGCACAAAGTAATAACCATGATTTTGGACAATGAACAAGCAATGTTCTTTGACAATCCAAAAAAAAAAGTATATCAGTCAATTAGCAGCTGCAACTTAGGGGGAAAACATATTCAATACCAACCAAAACATAAAAGACATCTAACACATGTGAAGACCATAGCTAGGCATTAAAACATGCCAAATAAGTATGCAGGCAGTAGTGAATATGACGGTAAACATACATTACATTGTATAACATAACAGCAACTTGTTAACAAGTGACAATGGGCTCAACTGCAGTAAAACACAAAATGTCACGTTCGAACGAAACAAGCACGTTTGAATGCAACATGACAAAAGCTACACCATGACAGCAAAAGTTAAACCAGAAGTAGCACAGCAGGTAAAATTCAATGTAGTGTATCCACTGCTTACAAAAAACAGTACATCATAACAAAGGAAATAAACTGTCCTAGTCTTGCTGCATAAGAAGGAAGTCAAAGTTGGATTCAACAACCATAAAAGGTTCCCTACAAATGAGGTATACAACATAACAAAGGAAATAAACTGTCCTAAAACATATTTCTGGTATACACAAGTAAAGATAATGGATAGCACTTAAGACATAGAAGCAATATCAACACAACTGGGTCCAAGTTCAATTGCCCAAAAACACAAAAGTTGACGTTCAAACGAAACAATCCTGTTCGAACGCAACATGACAGAGCTACACCATGACAGAAATAGTTGAACCAGCAAAACAAAAGCTGGGTAAATGCAAAAAACCGTAGCCACTGGTTACAAAAACAAACAACATACATTACAATATAAAAAGTCTCCTAAGCCTTCTTTTGCCTCTTTGTTGGGGACCTCTTGCTAGTGGACCGCCTTGGTGATGTTGCCTGTGAACCAGGGAGGTTGACTGGGATGAATAAGGGGGAAGCAGACCTCATAGGAGGAGAAGGAAAGGGTGTGGCAGTAGAGAATATATGGGGCAAATTCTCAGCTGCTGGCCTGGACTTGAAATTGGTTGCTGGGATGACTCTCAAAGGCATAGGCGCGTCTATTGTCCTCGAAGGTGTAGGAGGAGGGTTTACAAGTTCCGGTAGAGGCACAATAGACAGAGGTGTGATTGGCTCATACTCATCAACGTCAATTGGTGAGTTGGGTTCAGGCACATGTTCTTCTGCTGCCGTGGAGTGAGTCACCTCTTCCTCATCAGCAACATCAGGCTTGGAATGTTTTTCAGGTGACGGATTTGTACTGTCATGAAGGTGGGAAACTTCATCCTCAGCATTGGAATTAGGCACAACTGCTTCTTCACATGCCTCTGTACTCTCACGATGGTGTGAAGGTTCATCAACACCCTTCGCACCAGCCACGTCTTCTTCATTGAGCTGTGAAGGTTCATCAACAACCTTAGCTCCAGGCACCTCTCCTTCATGATGCTGTAAAGGTTCATCAACAACCTTAGCTCCAGGCACCTCTTCTTCATGATGATCATCGATATTTTGTGAGTGGTGGGAGGGCAATGGAGAGGCACGGTCACAAGTTTTTGAACTTGTTGGAGTCTGATTGTGAGTTGATTTGTTTGCATTATGAGCTTCTGTATAAGGTGCACTACATTGCTTTTGCGAAGCTTTGAATGCTGCATACTCCCTGCACTCATCAGTTGCGTACATCTGAATAAACTCTCTCAGGAAAACCATCTCAAGACAAATGCTGCTCATTCTGGATTCAACACTTCCCAATTGTGCAACCATTGTCTCAAGCTTCTCTTTCAATGGCAGAACCTTCTCCTCCACAATTTTCCCAACTAGTTCTGCCATGTACCCATTTGTATCCTCAAATGATGGTTCATGAACACGTGGCTGTTGAGGAGGATGTCTCTCAGGCTCAGGGTTGGACTGAGGAGTCTGTTTACACTCATTGGTAGAAGTTGAAGCCTCCTTCGCAGCAACCCGAATCTTCATTTGGTTTAACGCTTCTTCCACCAAATTGGGGACTCCATATTGGACTTTGGCCATGTTCCAAATACCAGATTTTGTTCTTCTGCAAAATCAGAGAGACAACCGAGGGTAAGGCAAGTGTGAGTTTTTTTCTCGCATGTGGCGGCCTTGACATGGTGTCAAGGATTATCTTCCCCAATTTAAATGGCTTGGCCTTGATCAAACAAGCTAGCACACGTTTGTCCTCATGGCTCATCGTTGCGTAGTGACTGCCCTTATTGACAAAGTTTCTACTATAGAGGTAATGAAGCACTCTGTACCTATCTGGGAGTTGTTTGGGTCTGCACAAAGAAGAATCATCATCTGGTGTGTGTCCCTCAAGCAATGTGGCGTCAATTTCTTCCCCAGTAAAAGTTGTATCCTTCGCTTGTGGTGTCGTAATATCTAACCATTCTAGTATTTTTCTTCATTTATCTCAATGGTCGTCCTCGAACACATGTATACACAACTCCCTTCCTTGAAATTTTAAGATTTGAATAAAAAACCTTAACCACCGCCTCATTTGTATGGAAGTGACAACTCTATAACGCCCTTGAATGGCATGAGGATGTCAGTTAGGCCAAATTCGAAATCATTTTCAAACGTGTCCAGGTTTTGACAGAGATTTGCCGTCATCTCACAAAATAACCAGATTAGAAAAGATTTGCGGTATAATGTAACCGGGTCGTTTCTCTCAAGGAATTTGCGGTGGGTTTAAATCAAGCAACAAGAAACGGAACAACAATAAAATTGGGGTTTTTGATTTGGAACAGATTAAAACGAAATTAAACTCAAAACAGATCTGAAATATGCAGAAACAGATAAAAACGAGATTGAAATAGATTAAAACGATCAACCCAACGTTTAGATTCCGAAACTTCCTTCATTGAATGAAATATAAACGAACTCGCATTTGGCTCGACGAACCGAAATCTCTGCGTTCGTCCGAAATCCCTCAACTAGACGATCGTCTAGAATCTGTCCAGAAAACGGTGGCGTCTCCTTTGTGCAATCGCACAAAGCAACACTCTAACCTAGTTCTAACTCAGTCCTTGGGATGAACCAAACCGAATATTAAATCTAATATTCGAACTATTTTAAATCGGATCCGATAAGATGAAAACGAAACGAGTAAAGTTACCGATTAAGTACGAGTTCTCTGGATGAATCATGGAATCCTCAACGTTGGGTTAACCACAGAAGGTTTAGCCGAACATGGCTGGGAAAATCGAAGAACAGACGAAGAACACGAAGAACACGAAGAACACGAAGAACATTTCAGAGAATCTGAAAAACTCTATTTTGATCCACTAAACAGAATAAAAACGTGAATGAATGTGTTTGTGGCTGCTGCCTTACTTAACCTAAATTGGAAAACGAAATGGGGCTCCAATCAATAATCCAGGCCCAAACAGAAAATAATACGAATGGGCTTTAGTCACAAATTCGAGCCCAAATAAAACATCTGACTTTGGCTTCAAAATCGACCGTCTTCTTGTCCGAATTTGCCCTTCATGTCTTCATAACAATTGTAGATCTCTGAATCATCTGAAATATGAAACAAAAATGAGGCAAATCCGATGTCTGGTTCAAGAGTTATGGTAAGATTAGTGAAGCAATGTAAAACTGGAATTTTATTAATAAAAATGGCTAAAATATAATCAAAGGCCCAAAGCCCAAATAAGTATAAAAGCCATTATTTATTAACTAAAAAGTCCTAAATTATTAATCAAGAGATAAAAAGAAGTGTATAAAATATTCAATTATCAAATTCCCCCACACTTATCTTTTTGCACTCCCGAGCAAAATTCAAAGACCCAAAATCCCTTCATCTCAAATTACAATTCCGGTAATCTCAATCAATGATGCTAATCACAAATGATGGTCTCTCAAATGATGCGCTCAATCAATCAATCTCTCAAGTGTTTAAGGTAAATAAGTGTATCGCTCAAATTCTACTCAAGAAAATTGTTCTACCATAAGCTTGCTCAATTTCTACGTCTCCACTACTCATAACACATGCATGCACAAATCAAGAGAGCTTATTATTAAAGGTTGTAATGGGGTTAGGGTGAAGGTAGGTAATAGTATGGAATGAGAGGCTAAGCACCCAAGAAATTAAAAAGAGCATTGATTAAAATCACAATGAAAGACTTTTATTTTACTCTCTTTTTTTTTTTTCCTCTTTTTTTTTTTTTTTTTTTTTTTTTTTTTTTTTTTTTTTTTTTTTTTTTTTTTTTGAAACTATATACAAAATCACAATGACAAAACCAAACATCTCCCCCCCACACTTAAACTGTTGCACTCCTGAGCAACCCCCACACTTAAACACAAAACCAAGGTGAAACCAATGCTCAATAAATCTCCAAGGTGCGGAATAAAATGGTTTTACGCTTAGGCTTGTAATGTGGCTTAGAAAAGAATGAGTCGAAAAGGCACAAATGGGCTAGCAAAGGAAACATAATGCAAGGGAAAGCTATTTGGCCAAAGTGGGAAAATAAAAGAAAGAAAACAAGCTTCTATCATATTTATGCATGTAAGTGAAAAATGTAGTTTCAACAAGAAAAGGAGCAAGTTCTAGAGAACACCAATCGGAGCGGATGCACACATGAAAAGAGAATGGGAAAAGATGAATTCCATTCAAGCAGGCCCAAAACCTCACAAGGTCAATACCAACTTAGGCAATCAACAACATCAAATCAACTACCAAGATATGTACTCGAAGAGTCAAGAATCACAGCACCAAAAGAATGATCCATTAAAACCAAAATGTCCTAGTTCATAATATATAGCAATCATAGAAAGATAGACTGTATTTATTTTCGAAAAGCAAATTGCAAATATGAAAACAAATAAAAGAGGGAGAGGGAGAGGAAAGAAGAATACTCCCCAAGGGTTTAAGGAGGATAAGTGGCATCAATGAGGATAATCTCTGCTTCCTCAGGCTGTTGCTGGGATCCCTCATGGAATTGCTTGAGGCGATGACCATTGACCTTAAAGGTTCTCCCTGTGGGTGGATCACATAGCTCAACAAAGCACCAAATGGAAATATGTTAGTGATCTCAAAAGGGCCATCCCATTTAGATCGAAGCTTACAGTGCATAAACTTCGGACGGAGTTAAACGGAAGAACTTTCGGCCCACGAAAATTCTTTCCTCGGAATATGCTTATCATGGAATGCCTTAGTCTTTTCCTTGTACAAACGCGAACTCTCATAGGCATCCAATCTAAGTTCATCCAACTCTTGCAACCGCAACTTCCGTTCCATGCCGACTTAGCCAAATTCATGTTACACGCTTAATGGCCCAATAGGCTTGATGTTCCAACTCAACCGGAAGATGACATGCCTTACCAAAGACAATCCGATAAGGAGACATCCCAATCGGAGTCTTGTAGGCGGTGCGATATGCCCACAAAGCATCCTCTAATCGCTTACTCCAATCTTTCGGGGTAGAGTTAACAGTCTTCTGAAGGATTTGCTTAATCTCTCTATTTGAGACTTCAGCTTGACCATTGGTCTGAGGATGGTATGCTGTGGAGACCTTGTGAAGCACTCCATACTTGCGTAACAAGGCACCCATGCTTCGGTTGCAAAATGGGAACCCCGATCACCGATAATAGCTCTAGGAATGCCAAACTGCGAGAAAATGTTAGACCTAACAAAATCCACCACCACGGAAGAATCATTAGTCCGAGTGGCTTTCGCCTCAACCCATTTTGAGACATAATCAACGGCTAGCGGGATGTAAGTATAACCATATGAAGCGGAAATGGACCCATAAAATCAATACCCCAAACATCAAAGATCTCACAAAACAATATAGGGTTTTGGGGCATCTCATGCCTACGAGAAATACTCCCTGCTCTCTGACAGTTATCACATGACTTACAAAACAAATGGGAATCATGAAACAAGGAAGGCCAAAACAATCCACAATCTAACACTTTCCTAGAAGTGACCACCACAGGCAGAAGCATGAGCAAAATGCAATATAGAGTGAAACTCATGATCAGGCACACATCTCCTAACTACTTGGTCACTACAAAATTTCCACGAGATAAGGGTCATCCCAAACATAGTATTTAGACTCACTCTTTAATTTGAAGGTTTGGGCCCTAGTAGAATCTTCGGGCAAAACACCGCCTACCAAGTAGTTAACCAGATCAAAGATACCATGGAAGATTCCTTTGTAGCTGAGAAGCCGCTGCTCATCGGAAAATCATCCCGAATAGAAGAGGGTGAGAGGAAGAATGGGTGATACGACTCAAGTGGTCGCTACCCAGTTTTGTGCTCCGCTTCGTCTCGAATCTCAACATCAAACTCTTGGAGCAATAGCATCCACCGGATGAGTCGTGGCTTAGCATCTCGCCTTTTTCAAAAGAAATTTCAGAGCGGCATGGTCGAGAAAACAATTACTCTACTAGCTAGCGAGATATGACCTAAACTTATCAAAGGCAAATACAATAGCCAACAACTCCTTCTCGGTAGTGGTATAATTAGATCAGGCGGGATCCAAAGTCTTGGAGGCATATGCAATCACATGAGATGCCCTATCGACCCGTTGTGCCAAGATAGCACCAACCGCATAGTTGGAAGCATCACACATCGCTCAAAGGGAATGCACCAATCGAAAATTTGGATCGGTTTGGGGTTGTAGTCGCAACGCTTCAAATGATCGAAGGCCGCCTTGCAAGCATCATCAAATACAAAGTCAATGTCCTTATGCGAAGGTTGGACAAGGGTCGGGGCGTCTTCGAAATCCTGAATGAAACGCCGATAGAAACCGCATGACCAAGAAAAGAACGAACTTCCCGCACGATGCGGGGTAAGGCAAAGCAAGTAATCACATCTATCTTAGCGGGGTCTACCTCAATCCCTTTCCTAGACACTATGTGTCCCAAGACTATACCCGACTCAACCATAAAGTGACACTTTTCATAATTGGCACAAGATTAGACTCAATGCACCTATGCAAAACTCTAGATAGATTAGCTAAGCATGCATCAAAATCGAGACCCATATACGGTGAAATCATCCATAAAGACCTCCATGCAGTCCTCTAGAAACTCGGAGAAAATACTCACCATACAACGCTGAAAAGTACCGGGTGCGTTACGAGAGGCCAAAAGGCATCCTTCGGTAGGCATATGTTCCAAAGGGGCATGTGAAGGTCGTCTTCTCCCCGATCCTCGGGAGCAATATGGATCGGGAAGTATCCGGAGTAGCCATCCGGGAAGCGGTAATGAGACTTGCCGCCAATCGCTCTAACATCTCGATCAATGAAAGGTAAAGGGTAATGATCTTTGCGAGTGGCTTGGTTGAGTCTCCTATAGTCAATGCAAACTCTCCAACTATTCTGAACTCGAGTAGGTATGAGCTCATTCTTCTGATTGGCCACCACAGTGACACCAGACTTCTTGGGAACCACACGGACCAGGGCTAACCCACCGGCTATCGAAATGGGATAGATGATACCGGCTTGCGAAGCTTAGTGACCTCCTTCTTCACCACATCAAGGATAAGGGGATTAAGGCGTCTGGGGTTGCCTCACCGCTTAGAGTCCTCTTCCAACGAATTCGATGCATGCACATGGAAGGGCGATGCCAACTATGTCGGCTAATGTCCACCCAATGGCTTTCTTGTTCGCCCTCAATAAGCTTAGCGGCTTATCTTCTTGTTCGGGGAAGAAGGTTATTTGCCACAATGATGGCAGTATTTGTTCATCCACCTCCGTAAATGCATATTTCAAGTGATCCGGGAAGTGATTTCAACTCAAGTTTGGGTGGTTGCTCGGTAGATGGGAGAAGCTTGGGTGGTTGTTGCAACAACTCGATGTCATCACACCGGAAATGCACGAAACCACATTCAAAGAAGCGAGAAGAACTATGGCTACACAGCTCAATGTTAACATCAGAATTCAGCTCATCAAAATCAAAATCAGGATGCACATCAGGATCAGGATGAAGCTCAAACTCAGAATGAATATCAGAATCCACAAGTAATGCAGAATAATCACCCAGCAAGTCAGAATCACCAAATAATGCAGCATTAACCAAATGAGTACAAACAGAGCACCATTCATTATCAACACATGCACAAATGGAAGAATCACTCTCGGATGAAAAATCGGGATAATCAAGACACCAATCGGCAAGAACATCATCCACAAGATCATCAATCACATCAATACGAGAAAATAGAATGCTCTTCCCTAGGATGTCTCATGGCATCAAAGATATTAAAATTCACGAAATATCACCAAACTCCATGGAAAGAGTACCAGAATACACATCTATCTTCGTCCTAGCTGTTTTCATGAAAGGTCTCCCTAGAATGATTGGTGACCTACTACTAGAAGACTCATCCTGCATATCTAAGATGTAAAAATCAGCGGGGAATATCAATTCATTAACTTTGACTAATACATCTTCAACTAAACCGAAGGATGGGCATTACTCCTATTAGCTAATTGAACAATAACACCGGTTGGACGCAAGGGACCAAGACCAAGAGATCTATAAATAGATGCAGGCATGACATTTATAGAAGCACCTAAATCTAGCATGCAATCATCAAATTTATAATTACCAATAAGGCAAGGGATAGAAAACGTCCCGGATCTTTGCACTTGCGAGGCATGGTAGTTTGGATGAGTGCGATACATTTCGGTTCAAACTCACTCGTTCATTTCCTTCGCCTCTTGTTGGTACATAACTCTTTCGGGAACTTGGCATATTTAGGAATTTGTTTGATGCATCTAAGAGAGGAATGTTGATCTCTACTCTTCCGAACGTCTCAAGTATATCCTTCTCTTGTGCTTTTTCTCGCCAACTTCTTGGGTTTAATCGCTCTCGAGGGAAAGGAAGAGGAATGGGAATGTCTTCCTCTTCACCTTGCTGGATTGCCTTTTTATTTTTAGAGTCAATCTTCACATTTTTCGACTCTCTTTGATGTGGAAGTCACATCTACGGCTGGTTTAGGTTCCTCCAATTGCTTGCCAGATCGAAGGGAGATAGCACTCACATTCCCTTTAGGATTAGGAATTGTTTGTGAAGGAAGAGTGTTGGATCCCTGAGGTTGAAGCTGGTTCAATGATGTTGCCAACCGCCCAATTTGTGTTTGCAAAGTCTCGAATGGAAGTGTCGGTTTTACGTTGAAATTGCATATTGGCGTGACAAATTGCTTCATCATATCCTCTAGTGAAGAACCTTTGCACGGGTACTAGCTTTCTTTGTTGTCCGCTTTGTGGAGGTGCACATATGGCTGGTCGAGGAGGTGGTGGCGGCAAATGAGGTGCGAGTGTTGTTGGAAATTTTGTGGCATGTCTTGTCTCCGGGTAATTGGTAATTCCGGAATTCGCGATATTGGTTATTCGGTTCGATTCCGGTTCCAACGGAAATTGGGGTGATTTCTCCAACCGGGATTGTAGGTATTGGAGAAGGCATTATTCGCGGTATTGTGGTTTTCTGGAAAAACACCCACTGCAGCCTACCGACCGGTCTTGACAAAGCGGGATCATGCAAAGTAGGGCAAGAATCGGTAGAATGACAAGGGTCGAACAAAACCCACGGGAGTACCCAATGCGAGGAGGGAAGATTGTCTGCGGGTCACCGCTAAGCGCCTCACAAGGAAGTCGGATCATCAAGTCTATTCTCCAATCTCGAGAATCGTCTTGGACCGGAGGTGTTTGAATATGGTAAACGGGAGTACCATTGGCCCTGGTGCCAAATTCGAGAATTAGCGACCATAGTAGATATCGGCTCTCGGGCATCTTCGGGTGTCTTGCTATCTAAGGCCCCACCTTTGGACGCATCCACGAAACTTTTATCCATCGGTAACAAACCGAATAGAAATATGTAATCGGGAGTTGGTCGAAATGCGGTGGTGTGGACGGCTTGCACACAATCGCTTGAATCTCTCCCAATACTCATACATTGTCTCCCCATTGATTTGTTTAACACTAGTGATCTCCTTTCGAATAACAATGGCTTTTGAGGAAGGAAAGAACCTCACTAGGAATAACTTTCGCATATCATTCCAACTCCCAACAGATGTGGGTTGCAAATTGTATAGCCAATCCTTAGCCACGCCATCTAGGGAAAATGGAAAAGCTCTCGGCTTAATGTGGTCCTCATCAATTGCTTGAGGTTTCATTGTCCGCAAACCACATGGAACTCCTTGAGATGCCGTGAGGACATTCACCCGCAAGACCATGAAACTTGGGCAACAAATGGATAAGACCAGATTTTAATTCAAAGTTAGCGGCAAGTTCGGGATATTGAATACACAAATTCGATTGCCCACATCGGGGGTAGCTAATTCTTTCAAAGTGGGACGAGCTACTTGCTCTTACGCCATAATGTACGAGTTAGCAAAATTGCTACTAGAATCAGTGAAAACAACAAGACTAGCAGAAGTACTATCAGAGTCAAGATCAACAGAATGGACACAATCAGACTCAGACTCAAGTTCAATGTCAAATTCAGTATCAATCCCACGACTAAGCCTAACAATTCCTCTAGCAGTGAGAATTGTTCTTTCAATTTCAGGATCAAGTGGCAACAAGTCTTTTGGATTAATAGTACTCCTAGTACTCATGCAGCATAAACACAAACACAAGGCAGAATTTGCGAGAAAATCAGAATTACGAAAATGCCACTAAAAGTGGTAAAAATGAGAAAACACTAAGATGACACAAAAACACAAAAACCTATGTTGGAATTTGACCAAAACAAGTCCAAAACAGCATCAAATGATTTTTAAAATTTATGGGACTTGGACGGGAAACTCCTAGACAATTGGGGAACACAAAAATGAAATAAAAAAAACTTCAAAAAATGAAAAAGTGGTCAAAACGATGGAATTTGGGAAATCGAGCATACCACACGAGAAATCAAAGATTTCTTGTGTGCCCAAGGTTTTTGACCATTTTCTATCGCCTGTAAAAATTTCAGCTCATTCGGAGATACTCCAGAAAAAATGACCTAGTAGAAATCACAAAATAGAAACTTAAAACAGTGAAAACGAGGTCCAAACGTTGGAATTTGGGGAAAATAGGGCAGACCTCACTCCCAAGGAGAGTGACTCTTGTTTAAAATGCCCAATTCCTTGTGAATAAGACCTGGTTTGAGTGATCTGGGTCAAAAATATTTTCTGTCCAGCCACCCGAACCACCGAAAACTACCGTTGCTTAACGAAACCGATGCAAACTCCCCGGCAGCGGCGCCATATTTTGACAGAGATTTGCCGTCATCTCACAAAATAACCAGATTAGAAAAGATTTGCAGTATAATGTAACTGGGTCGTTTCTCTCAAGGAATTTGCGGTGGGTTTAAATCGGCAACGGCAAAACGAACAACAATAAAATTGGGGGTTTTTGATTTGGAAGCAGTTAAAAACGAAATTAAACCGAAACAGATCTGAAATATGCAGAAAACAGATAAAAACGAGATTGAAATAGATTAAAACGATCAACCCAGCGTTTAGATTCCGAAACTTCCTTCATTGAATGAAATATAAACGAACTCGCATTTGGCTCGGACGAACCGAAATCTCTGCGTTCGTCCGAAATCCCTCAACTAGACGATCGTCTAGAATGTCCGAACAGTGGCGTCTGTTTGTGCAATCACACAAACAACACTCTAACCTAGTTCTAACTCGAGTCCTTGGGATGAACCAAACCGAATATTAAATCTAATATTCGAACTATTTCCAGAAATCGGATCCGATAAGATGAAAACAGAAACGAGTAAAGTTACCGATTAAGTACGAGTTCTCTGGATGAATCATGGAATCCTCAACGTTGGGTTAACCACGAAGGTTTAGCCGAACATGGTGGGAAAATCGAAGAACGGACGAAGAACACGAAGAACACGAAGAACACGAAGAACATTTCAGAGAATCTGAAAAACTCTATTTTGATCCACTAAACAGAATAAAAACGTGAATGAATGTGTTTGTGGCTGCTGCCTTACTTAACCTAAATTGGAAAACGAAATGGGGCTCCAATCAATAATCCAGGCCCAAACAGAAAATAATACGAATGGGCTTTAGTCACAAATTCGAGCCCAAATAAAACATCTGACTTTGGCTTCAAAATCGACCGTCTTCTTGTCCGAATTTGCCCTTCATGTCTTCATAACAATTGTAGATCTCTGAATCATCTGAAATATGAAACAAAAATGAGGCAAATCCGATGTCTGGTTCAAGAGTTATGGTAAGATTAGTGAAGCAATGTAAAACTGGAATTTTATTAATAAAAATGGCTAAAATATAATCAAAGGCCCAAAGCCCAAATAAGTATAAAAGCCATTATTTATTAACTAAAAAGTCCTAAATTATTAATCAAGAGATAAAAAGAAGTGTATAAAATATTCAATTATCAGGTTTATCCTACTCATTTTACATAACGATTTACCAACTAACCGCATGTCGAAGTCCTCCAGTTGCCGTTGGTTGAACTCTGGTGTGGGCTCTGGCACCACATTTGTCCTCTCGTTTCTGTGAAGTTGCGTGTACAACTTTGTCCCGACACCGTCGCCTGCGTCATTAACCTTTTCTTCCTCCTTCGATTTCGATGACCCCCGTTCTGAGTCGTCCTCACTGTCTCCTTCCTCATCCCAACTTGAGTTTTCACTTTCACTAACCACTGCCTTTTCCTTCCCTTTCTTAATGTCATGTAGCCTCTATTTTTTGCCCTTCTCCGATTTACCCGTCTCTACTTCATGATCAGAGTCAGAAGGTTCCGTATCGTTGTTGGAATCCCCTGGCGGTTCCTTTCGCTTTGCTTGTTGTTTCTGCTTCTTCGCGGCCTTTGCTGCATTCTGTTTCTTCCACTTCGTTGTTGCCTCAAAGTCCGCATACCAATCATCGTCTTTCGTTTTGTACTTTGAGCGACCACGTCGTCCACATCGCCGAAGGCTTGCCTTGTGCTTTCTGAAGTCACCAACGTCCTCCATTGTGATTCCCATCTCCTTCAACCGCTCTGTCGTCATTTTCACCCTAGCCATTTGTGATTTTAGGTCTAGGGCTCGGAAATGCGTCTATGGTTGAACAACGCAGGTGATTTTAGGGAAATGCAGGTCTTGGGGTTCCGATTCCACAAGAGAGTAGTCGGAAATCGTTGGTTTCTCGCCCAGAATGAAAACAGAGTAATAGCGGGGGAAGGAGTTTAACGTTGGATGACCATCGGGCTTCCACGCACATTAGTCGGAGGGGTTTTCTTGTGAGACAGGGCACGTTCGAGCAACACGTGTACGTTCGAACGCAATCACCCGCGTGTACTTGATATAATGTAGCTGGGAATGAGACGTTTACGTTCGAACGTATCAATTACGTTCGAACGTAATTCCAAAAAAATGGGACACGTTCAAACGTAAAAAGTGACAGAGGCGACATCTGTGCTGTGAAAATAAAACCATATAAACAGAAGACATACAAGAACTCGAATTACGTGAAACATAAAATGCGGACTTAACAAAGGTCCTTTTACATTTCATAAACTTGTTCCTGATTTACATTCCATATGATGTTGCTGCATATACATTTGAAAGCGCACAACAGCACAAAAGACTGTCAATTACATTGACAAAAGACACAAAGTGTATCCCATCTCCAACTCTAAATTTCCTATAAGTTAACATGGTCTACACTTTGCTGTCCTAAACAAACAAAAGGCAGACTTGTCCCAAAAATGTAATGACAACCCTGCATCATATATGGCTATACAAAAGACTACAGAAATGAGGCCAATCTGTCTTATATATGGCTACACAAAAAGGACAGTTTCAAGCCCATTCTGATCTATATATATATATGGCTATACAATATCTACTGCTGCAGCAAGGTTCTGATCCATGATGTCTTAAACTCAACAGGCATCTTGTAAAATGACCTAAGGAGTTTGTCACACGCTATTATCTTCATATGAGCCAAGTTCCTCTCATTAAATGTGAGATCCTCAAGGCGAGCGGCTCCATGAACAGATCATCCCCTTCGCATCAAGTTCGCTTGCCTTTCTTGTGTGGACATTCGATTCCCAGTTTTTCAAAGACAGTCACCATGGTCTTGTCAAGCGTTGTTACTGTCTCTCTCAGAGCCTCAGCAATCACTTCTGAGTGGTTCAGCCGGCGCTTCTTCCTGGCACCCACAAAAGTTTCACTTGGAGGGATTTGTGTGAAACCAATGTCAGGCTGTGTGGGTGAGAAATCAGAATCAACAAGGACAGCATTTGGTGTTTCCGGCAGGCCATCATCTTCAAGATTGACATCATCCTCCATCCCAACCGGGGATCTTACATCTTCACCCACAGCCCTATCCTTTCCCCACACGAAGCACAGACCATCAAAGTTGGGTAAGGTCTTGGTGCGAAAATGAGAAGCCTTTGGATGAGCCTATGAAAAAAATTAATGTTAGCACACATGACATGTCATCCATGTCAGTTTGAATAATTAAGCTAAGATGAACACAACAATAGTATAACATACCTTCATATACTCGTCCCAAACCGTTGGGTCTACAGTAACAAATTTGGTGTCGAGGTCCCAACCAAATCCGGAAGTTTTGGGACCATATACCATGTCATAAGCCATTTGCCACAGTCGTTTCAAAGTCTTTAACCTAGAGGTAATGTGTGGAGTGGCTTTTACGCCACAACCTGGTAGCTTTGCTTCCATCATCTCTTGGAGGGCATTGGCAAACCCATTCTTGAAGCCGTTATCAGCCATGTATTTTTGCTCCATCCTAAGAGTGACTAAGCGGTCAACAAGCAACTTGTCTCCTCAAAGACACCACATTTTCATCCTGCGATCAGATGACTCCATATACACACAATTTGATGCACATAAAACAAATTAAGGCATAATATGTTTGACATAATAACAAACAACAGCACTCTGTACCATTAAATCAACAACCATCACACTTCAAGAAACACATAAACGAAGTCACTAAATGGAATTGAAATTAACAAAATAAAGCATTGTTTTTGCCTCATACTACTGTCAGGCCATGGTGTTCAAACAAGTCTTAATGTTTAACCACATTATCAATTATCCCTATTCGTCGCAAAAGCAGCAAACATGTCATTTGCAACATGCTCCCTAAAATTAGTCCACAAGTCGCTAGTTTCCATAGGCACGATGGGAGTGTTGAGATTTGTCTCTGTTGCAGGTTCAAACGTATCAAGATGATGATTAAAGGGGTCTTCAACATTGTCTCGACGAATAAGGTTGTGCAACAAACAACAAGCGACGATGTATCGGTTCTGGATCTTCACAGGGTAATAGGAGGCGCTCCTCAGGATGGTCCAACACAACTTTAGTATACCAAAGCACCTTTCAATAACATTCCGAGCAGCTGAATGTCACATATTGAAGCACTCACGTGCAGATTGGGGTTGGTATCCTTGTCTCCACTCATTAAGGTGTTACCGTTGCCCTCTGTATGGCGCCAAAAAACCCTAGCAATTCATGTACCTCGCATCAACCAAGTAGTACTTTCCTGGAAAAAAAGATCAAGTGCGTTAAAATTGTTTAATAACTTATGAAGTATACATGCAGCAAACAATTTCAGCATTTCCTACACCATTGTAAACACATAGCTTGCGGCACTCGTAAGCCGTGTGGTCTGCTTATAGCATCCCTCAACACCCTCCCATCCGCGGCTGACCCTTCCCACCCAGGTAAGACATAAATGAATTGACCATCCGGTGAGCATACACCAAGGACATTGGTTGTTACCTCTCCTTTCCTATTTCGGTATCTACCCTTGTGTGCCGCAGGTACTTGTACGCATATGTGAGTACCATCTAATGCACCAAGGCACCCCTGAAAACACAACCACATTATCAACGGTTAGGTTAATGAAATTTGTTTAATTATCGTCAAGTAATAAGTGAGTTGCACAATAACACATTCTACGTACCTTGAACCACTTCCAGCGATTATCATTTGAGTCCTCCGGAATGGGCTCCGGTTTCTTCAGAAACAATGATTGCAATCTAATCGTAGCATTGAGCACCAATTTAAAGTATCTACTAATGGTTTCACCTGACCTTCCAAACTCGAACTGAATTACTCTATTCTTCACATGATGACCCAAGATGTGAAGGAACATTGCCACTTGCTCATCAACTAGCATATGTTTAGTTGTTTTCAACCCACCAATTGTGTCTAACATGTAACACAATTTATCAAACGTCGCCCGGTACATCCTAATTTGGTTGAAGCAAGTGGTGTCGCTACTATATATCATAGCCCTAAAATTTGCTCTCTTCGCATGAAAATCTAATCTAAATGACCTATCCGGTAAGTGCCTTGGTCTAGCTCCTCCCACTGGCCACTATCATAATGACAATTATCCTCCTCAATGCTATAAGCAAAGCTAGGCACCCCGCCAACATTGCAACCATTTCCTCTTCAGAATGTGGCTCCATACCTACACAATTTTTGTGCACACCCATTTCCTTTTCATTATAATCTACTGCTCCTCTTTACAAACAACCACTATTTACATTCAAACATATCACATTTTCAGCCACCCCAGAATTTTTATAGCAACAAAACCCAACCATAGACATCGCACCGTGACTACAATAAACTCACATTAATTCTATAATTCAACTATGTTAACTTTCTAATCCAGGGGTTAGCAAAGACAATTTTATTGTTAGAAAATGCAAGGATAAACAAAAATAACTCCTATATACTAAACAGTTGAACAATGTCACAATGGCTTTGGCCTCTCTTCTACGCTTTCAGACATTTAGAACTAGATAACGAATTTTAGGGAAGCACCAAACAGAATCAGATTCTCAAGTCTCCACAGCTAATGGACAAAACAACAATAACAATTATATGCCTACTAAATACAAAATAGAGTTAGAATACTCATCCAAGATAATAAAATATCAAAATAGGGGAGAAAACCGACACTAATTAATATACAAAACATAAGAATGTGTATCCATTTTTCATATTAAATGCGCATAGCCACACACAAACCACTTTCATTTATAACATAGCATATTAATGACCGCATTTATTATTGTAGACAAATAGAGATGCTCTGTACCAGCTGCCTCTAACATCACCTCACTCCCATTAACCCACAAACATGCATATTAGTCGACCAACGTTAAGCTCGAAACTCAGATACCCATCGACAACTCCATACCCATCGACACAGAAAGAGACGAATGTAAAGAAATGAACACGGGGCATCGGCAAAAATGGAGAAAACTGGCAAACAATTCTTGTACCCATCGAAACTCACCTGTATTTGCACCTTCATCCAAGTTGAGCTGTGTCTCCAAATCCAGTGTCTTCAATTCCAGGTTTGCGCCCTTCGTACACCTCAACCCACGAATGTCTTTTTTAATAAAGAACTTTCACCGTACAGGGGCTTTTTTGTCTTAAATTTCACTCTCCCGGGAACGATTTCACTATCCCGCCAGATTTGGAGGGATTCAACTTTGCCGCCTGTGTGGGAAGATGGACGCTAGCGGGAAAGTCATTTTCCAGGACAATGACGCGCCAAACAGATTTCTCCGTGGGAAGACACGATCTTCCCTTTCCCTTTCCATGAGTCGGCGTACCAAAGCGGCCCTAAATTCCTTTCCCTTCTCAAATCTTCGTGATACCAAACGAGCCCTCGGTGAATTTATAAGAAAATCTTTTTTTTTTTTAATTTAAATATTTGTAAACTATCATTATCCTTGAAACTTTATCCCTTTTTTAATATATATTTTTATATTTGTAAACTATCATATTGCCAAGTTTATCTTTAATCGCACGACTAGTTTATCACAACTTTAGTTTATATCCACTAAGGGGGAAAAAAAATCTTTAGCTACGGACAAAATCCGTCGCGAGAAAGACAAAATCTGTTGCAAAAAGGGTATGTGACGAAATTTACGTGGGAAGAACGGCCATCGCAAAAACCCTTGTTGCAAACGAAATTTGCAACAAATTTTGTGTAATCTAAAATCCGTTTCAAATTGCAACAGATATATTCGGACGCAAAATTGTGTAAATTCGTCAGCAACTATGCTTGCCTACCTACATTTGAAAAATTGTGTAAATCCTTCATAAATTGCGACAGAATATGGAAAAGAAATTCGTCACAAATGATGTGATAATTTGCGACATAATATGATTTTTTTAAAAATATATATGTGTGTAATTTTGTATAACAGTATTTTATATGGAACAGAAGAGAGGCTCATATACATTTAATTTATTATATAAATATTTATTTCAAGAAAATATTTCTTGAATAAAACTATGAAAATCCATTTAAATTATCATTATAAATAAGGGATCCCCAGCCTTAATGGCTTTGCGTTTTAGAATAATCGCTCCCTCGACAGAGCAATTAATAATCAAAAGGTCCCTATTCCCTACAACAATTACAATGTCGTCATCTGTGGAGGCAATTACTGTGTTGAGCAGTGACGGCGGCAAGTTCAAGATAACCGTCAGTGAGGCGATGCTATCGAAGCCATTAAATTGGATGCTGGAGGATGTTGGCGTGTCTGATGATTGCAAAGTCGCAATAATTGAAGTGAATAGTAAAAATTAGTGAAAGTGATTGAGTACTGTGAAAAGCACGCCCCCAGGGCCAACGGCGTAGCCTCAGATTCCGATGCGGAGGAGCTGAAGAAATGGGACATAGAGTTCATGAAGGTGGACGTGGAGTATACACTATTTGATATATTAATGGCGGCCAACTATTTACGTATTGAGGGCTTGTATGATTTGGCTTGTCAAACTGTGGCGGATTTGATGAAGGAAAAGACTCTCTCACAGATTCGAAAGATCTTTCACATAAAGAACGACTTCTCTTCTGAAGAACAAGAGCAACTTCGCAGACAACATCCAGGTTGCTGCTTTGATTAATCAACTCATCAAAGTTCTTCTGTATTTTCTTAAATTCGTATTCAAGAAAATATCTTGTTTTTTAGTTTTCTTTTTTCTCTTTACCTTGTTTTTCAGTTTTCTTTCATTCTTTTCTGTTGCAAAAATACTGGATGATTCATCCTTAATTCCTGAAATTTTATGAGTATTGTAAATTCTCAATGTCGACAGTGATTATCCTCCTCAAGAAGAACAAAAAAGTTCGGTGAATTCTTGAATTCGTATTCAAGAAAATATCTTGTTTTTTAGTTTTCTTTTTTCTTTTTACCTTGTTTTTCAGTTTTCTTTCATTCTTTCCGTTGCAAAAATATTGGTAGATTCATCCTTAATTCCTGAAATTTTATGAGTATTGTAAATATTAATTTGATTTGACTTTGTGCCGTAATATAATATATAAGGAAAGATTCCGATTTAGATTTGTTCCCTCTCTTTATCAATTTTATTAACTTAATAATTAACTTGTTATGTTTTGAAATTTGAAGGAATATATTTAATAATATAAATTTAAAATGGACCAAACTTAAATTTACTTAGGTTAAGTACAACCAAGTATCCAATCAGATCGTGCTACGTGTATTAGACTATTAGTGGTTTCCATGTCAGCAGTTAACCCTTAACAGCAACTTAACGACAATTAACACAAAAATTGGTGGAAAAAGTTTGTTTTTTTAAAATAATAATAATAATAATAATAATAATAATAATAGAGAACACTGGGCAATCGTTGATTCTGGTGCATGATTTATTATTGTGGGATTCTTTTGTTTTGGTCTTTTGGGCTTCTTTATTTTTGGTTCCTGAGAGATTCTGGAAAATTCGCAGTGGAAGAAAAACTAGCAAATATAATGCAATTCTTTGACGAACACAGAATATAACTTTGAACTTTAGATTTTAATACCTGTTCGAGACTTCTAGTGAGAGATGCTTGTTCTGTTTCTAATGGTTTTTGGGAAGTATGATGTAATTTGCTTAAAAGCATCTTGCTTTTGGTTGCTTTATTCAGTAAGGAAGAAGTCATGATATACTTACAAAATAAAGGATTGTAAAGCCAGGTGAAGTACGGATTGAAAAAAAAATGGAAATTAATGGTTTCTGAAATCAGTAGATGTTGTAAATTGTGGTAGGTGAGGAAGAGTCGCAGGATTGCTTAGAAGTTGCAATACAGTGTAGTCTTAGGAGGCATCAGGCATGTATGGATCTCGTTGTTGCTCAATCGACAATTTGTATAAAAATGAAACTTTTTCCAGATCACAACGTCAAGGAACGCCGACGATGATCGACGAAACTGCTGACGATGATTGCCCAGGGTTCTCTATTCTTGTTATTTAAAAATTGTCAGGGTTAACTGTGGTTAAGTTGGTGTTAGGGGTTAACTGCTTACTTGGTAACCAGTAAGACACGGTACTCTGATTGGGTACATAGTTGTACTTGACCTAATTAATTTTATATAAGTTTGGTCCATTTAAAAACACTAAGTTACCGTAACACAACCTCATACGTTGTCTTCAATATTTAGAATTAGGCTAAATTATATAAAATCTTTTAAATTATGGGTTAGTTGTATATAACTTTTACCCGAGCAAAAAAAAAGTATATAACTTTTGATATTTTAAAGTTTAAATTATAACTTTTGATATTTTAAAGTTTAAATTTAATCCCTAATGTTTTATTCTTTTACCATGAACCCCTTGTTATTAATTCGCAGTTAACTTTTTTACAAAAATTGCATGTTATATCAATATGGTACACATGACATCCTATATAATTTAACAATTTTCTAGTAATTATATTTTGAGAAAATTGCACCTAAATCTAAATCTTAAACAAGAGAAAATATAATACAATGGAATTCAAATTTGAGGTGAAGTTTAAGACTTTTTTACAATATATTCCATGTCAAAAGATACAAATACACCCATTGAACAAATAGAGATAGAGAAAGCACCAAAATTGTTTTCCCGGAAAATTTCATGGCGTAGGAAAATGCTTCATCTTGTTGTGTTTGAAGGATACCACACGGGTTAAAAAGCCAGAAATCTCATTCCGTCTTTCCGTCGACTTTTCGTCTTGCACTCGACTCTTGTCTCACTTTCACGATGAGAGTCTAACCTTTCGCTGCAACTCGCAATCGCCTCTCGCCTCTCAGTTCCCTTCCTTATCATTGTCTCTCTATTTCTAGATCTGATTCGCAACTCACCTCTCCCAGGTACCATTCTCTCTCTCTCTCTCTCTCTCTCTCTCTCTCTCTCTCTCTCTCTCTCTCTCTCTCTATTCGCTCTATTTATGGATTTTATACTTTATGTCTCTACTGCTAGGGCTTGCAACTCCTGTTCTTCTTAGATTCGAGGTTTCAATCTTTATTGTTTCTTCTCTCTCTGCTCTTGTGTTTGGAGCTGTAATTATTGATAAAAATCACAACTCATAGATTACAAAGCTCATATGAGCTTCTAGTATAAATTCAACAAGTCCTATAACTTTTTCTGTAAGCTGTGTTGCTCAGTTGCAATGGTAAGATTAGTTAGAGTATACTGAATCAAGTGTTCTTGATGCCATTAAAGATCAAATAAGACTACGGAAAAAATGAAACAAATAAGCCAATTAAAAAATCTTGATTTGAATTTGTTCTCTGCGTCATCTGCTCATGCGTTGTTGTTAATCCTGTGCTGGGCGCCGTCGCACCGTTTCCGTTTAATTTTTTTATTTAATTTGGCTTTGAATATGGTCAGGTAATCATTTGAATATTTGACTCTTTTGAATAAAGATTGAGTTTACCTGTAAAAAAAATTTATTACTACTAATTTTTGCTTCAATGGTGTGCAATAGGCTACTGTACTTCTGCCTTCTTCATTTTGATTACTAGCGGCTTATATGTTTTGGATCGTTTTGTTGTGCAATGTTGGATTTGTTGTCTATTGACATTCTGTTTATTTTCTTTTCACAAGTTTTCCAGAATTTCCAACTTCTTTTGTTGCTTTTGTTTAAGAAAATCCTGTGCAAAAAGGACAATGAATAATTTTGGTGTTGATCTTGGTCTAAGGACTGCCCAGCTCTAGTGGTCTCTCTTTCCATACTTGATGTTTACCTTACTTATCTGAGATCCTCCTTGTGAGTTTTCATCATTTTTGAGAATTTTTTGAATGTTCTAAGATTTCATTTTAACACAGTGCTTGATGTCCCTGTTTAGAACGAGCGTGCGATATTCGAAAGTGTGTATTTTTGTTGTTGTTGAACGTGTGAGGAATAAGATAGTGTTATTTAAAAAAGCAAAACATGTTTGCGTGTTGTGTTGGTTAATATTTGGGGTGTCGCCTGACATGACAACTTGCTCATGAGGTTGGAAAAAATTTGTTAATTATTGCGGAATCGGTAACTCTTTACGATATTCATGAGCCATTAACCGTAGCTTCTTAGACCAATAAGTTATTATTATTTTTCTTTAACCCGTAACTCTTTACAGTACTTATGAGAACCCGTAACTACTTATGATACTCATGAGTTATAACTTGATGATTCTGTTGATCATTGAAGAGTCCATAACTCTTTGCGGTACTTATGAGTTATAACCCGTAACTCTTTATGGAATTCATGAGAACCTGTAACTCTTTACGATCTTCATGAGTTATGTTTATGAGCAAATTTTTGGATACTCTTAATAATACTCATGAGAACCTATAACGTTTTACATGCTCATGAGTTATAATTTAGGATCTATCGTTAAAAACTTTAAATACATAAAGGGTTTTAGAATTACCTTTGATCAATTGAAAAGGCAACAAAGATTATGAAATCCTCTAATGTTGATCCACACTGCCGCCTCCTGATTGCAATGAAAACTCCTTCTCCTTGATCCTCCTTCTCCTTGAATACTTGCTAGACAATGACAAGGTGGAGGCTTCAAGTCTTTGGGTTTTCTTTTCTCAAGGCGGTGATGATGTCTTTAGGTTAGGTGAGGCGCAAGAATGGAGGATTGGATAGACAAGATTGGGGAACTTACCTTTCTTGAATTGGGGCACATTCATGTCGTCCAAGACCTTCTTGGTTGGTGGCACACCAAAGGCGTCCAAGACCTTCTTGGTTAGCGGCACACTTATACCAATGGTGCCTTCTTACCTTCTTAACTTGAGAAAGCCGCATACACCTAGGTGCCTTGTGCCACCAAAAACGTCCATGAATTGACCCCTAAAAAATCAGCCACTTAATCAAGGTATAACCCTAATTTTTGTGCCCACAAGAAAGACCCAACCCTAAAAATCAAGATAATGGATCATATTCATATCTTGAATTCAAAATTCAAGATAATATTTATCGAATCTTTATCAAATATTTATTGGATATAGTTTTGGATAATTTAAAAGTTTCTTTTATAACCTAACCTCTTAAATGTAAAATTTGAATTTAAATTTTAAACTTAAATTCAAAATTCAAATTGGCCCAAGAACCCGTTGTGCCTTCTAACACATTTGGGCCTATTAGTAGAGAAACTAATTTCTCACTAATTAACCAAATGTGGCGCGATCTTTATTATTGGCTTTGGAGTCCCACTTCAACCCAATTACACCTATAGTCTTGATAAAGCCCAATAACAATTATTGGCTCAAACTTGCGATATTAAGCAATCAAGAACAACCTTAGTGTGTGACCCATTAGGCCCAATTAGTTACTGACATAGATAAACTTGGACTAATTAAGCTCCTTTAATGGGCCCAATTTATCTAATAACCACATAAGACACTAGCAATGCTCTGCAGCCCCAAAACTGTCACACCCTGAAAATTAAAGGGCGACCAGCTTGGAATATGAGAAAATTTCTCATTCCTTTAGCCTATAACATATAAAATATCTTGCATCTGCCAATAGACTCACATACCTTATGGAATATAGATTCCTTGGACATATATTTTTTATATGATTGTTCTAACAATACTTACAAGTTTCTAATTAAATTGGAGCTCCACTCCATATCAACATATATACAAAACAAGAGTAGGGTGAGGATCCTGCCTATAGCTTATGTGGAGCATCTAAGTTGTAAAAGCAAAGGTTTACATGGACATCAACTAGAATTTGTTCATCATGAATTTGCAAGCTTTAACTCAGTCGTGATGTCCTCACTGATCCCGAGATGCATAAGTTCAGCTATGTTATATGGAGCCAAAAGTAAATTTTCCAATGAATAATGTCCCATTAACAAAAGGTAATGAAAATAACTAAAATACGTAAAGAAATAACTTGATATGATAAAAATATATAATAAATAGGTAACTTGTTAATTTCAACTTCCAAGTACGAAATCATAACCATAAAAGAATATTACTAAGCATAACTAAAGCGGCATAGAAGATTATTGAACGAACAAATACCAACTAGGAAATAAAACAATTTGTTCTCAAAACCAGTTTAAAAACAATAAATCTCAGATTTCATCCTTCTGTAGGACTTCAACAGAACAAATAACAAGCGTGGACACAAAGTCTATGAGGGAAAGTAAACCAAGCATGGCTGGTGGCCATAAAAAACAAGTGTGGACACACAGTCCACAAGGGTAAGTAACCAAGCAAGCACAACATGAGGCCACAAAACAAGTGCAGCACGATGCTACGAAACAAGCGCAGGTACAAGACCCACGAATAACAAGCGTGAGAACAAATCCCACGAATATCAAGCGAGCTCGAGTTTGACCATGGTGCACCAAGGACTAACCGTACTACTGTTAGTAACTAGTGTTCTGTATTCGGTCCTCTGATAAAAACGTTTACAACCATGCTTGGGGCCATCTATCAAAGCAATGAGAAGTTATTCTTTCAATACCATAATAGCTCGTGTCAAATACGATAGAAGAGAATACCCCAACATGAAAGTTCACAAACATTTTGAAACTCTCCTTCAAATTGAATCTATCGACAATATCCTTTTCAAAGATTAAGAACTCGCGTCAAAACATTTCAATCTCAACAAAAAAAAAAAAAACTGAGATAATTCTAATAAATTTTCATTGATAAAATTGTAACCGAGAGAATGTGGTAATTAAATTAAATTAAATATAACAAATACAAATATCATTTATAAAATTCATAATGGGACGCTATTCACTTACCTCGTACATTCCCGAAATATAATTCACTCTTTCCAAGACTTCCCAAGGCAATCACCCTTGTGGCCACCTAAATGCCTAACCAATAGAAAAATATCAACATCTCAATATAATTCTTTTCTTTCATGTATTCTCAAGATTAAACATCCATCTCAAACTCAAGATAATTTTATTAGTTATTTTCTTTATTAAATTGCATAGCCACACATGCACACTTGTAGGAAAGAAGACAACTCCCTTCCAGCAACTTTAATTTTTCACCTAATAACTCAATAGTCTTAAAAAAATATCTTTCATTTTCCTTGTTTAAGCATACCATAAGACTTATTTCATCAAGCAAGCCTCTTGATTTCTATAGAATTTCTATATCATTGTGATGCATATAAATCTTTTTTCAAATTTAAACATTCATATTAAGTGGTTTCTACATTATATAATTATGTCAATGCCACTTTAACATCCGAATTCAATTTCATTAATGTAACATCCCTAATCTTCATGCAAACGGATTAATGAAATATATGAATTATTCACCAATTAGTGGTCAATGGTATATTATTTTTCTGACAAGATAAATTAATTGTTGAAAAATAAAATAAAATAAAATAATGATGTGGAATTATTTGAAATGTGGCTAATAAATTTGGTTATAGAAAATTTGAGATAAGTAATGTCAAGAAGGCAAGAATACATTTTTCCCTCATTATTCTTACATTTTTCGTCCAATAAAAGGAGGGGGAAATTTTGACGAAAAATTAGTGGAGTTTCAATATAAGTCTAAATTGCCTTTGAAAGATGGATATTGGATAAACCTAAATTAATTAAAAGGGAAGGTTGTGCCCATCAAATAAGACATGGACGAGTACACATTTTTCTTAACTCCATTATTTCCTATCACCCAACGTGTGGAAGAATAAAAGAGAAAGGGAATTTTTTTTATATATATTATACACATAGGACGTGTATGTGAAGAAGCAAATGGGAATAGTAGAAAAAAAAAACTGATACTTCCCATTCTTAGAAAATCGCCGGCTGTGAGAAGTAATTAATGAGACCACATTGATTAATGAAGGAAGGAAGTGATGTGTGTGGGAACCAAGGCAAAAAAACCAAACACAAAAATATTTCCCCATGTTTTTTTCAGGCGCCGGATGTGGGAGAAAGAGAGAAGGAGGGATGTGATGGATGAGACTTTTAATTAATGAGATGGACTCATTTTTTCTAATATTTCCTCAATTCCGACGTGAAAAAGAAGAAAAAAAAATTGTGTATTTAATATCCCCCAAGACCGCCGGATAAGAGAAAGGGGACTGATATTTGAGATAGGATAATTAAATGAAATTACTCCCCATCAGCATCCTTCTGATCGCTTGGAAGAAAGGGAAAAATAGGTAATGATGAGATAACCTAGCTAGGTGTTCTTGTTGAGCTAAGTCAAATGACAGATGGGACAAAACGAAATTAAAAAAATAATGAGGGGAGTGTGCTCGTGGAATTGAAGCTGGAAAAAAACACACACATTCTCCAATATCTACACAAGTGTTGGGCGTGTGAGGGAAAGATTTAAAAAAAAACAAAAAAAAAGAGAAGCTCTTTCTTCAATATTTCATCAGGCTGTCGGACGTGAGGGGGAGCAGGTGAAAACAAA
The DNA here is from genome assembly GCA_019022615.1 of Acacia melanoxylon. Lineage (NCBI taxonomy): Eukaryota > Viridiplantae > Streptophyta > Magnoliopsida > Fabales > Fabaceae > Acacia > Acacia melanoxylon. The sequence goes on from JAFJYJ010000010.1 coordinate 12,064,155, forward strand.
TATATATACTCTAAGTCTTCCTCCTAACCCCGGCCGAGAGAAATAGATCAAAGGGAATATATATATAGGGTTAAATAACGTCGAAAAAGACGATAAGCTATTAGGCTCGGGAGGCGTCGCGCAATGATTAACAATTAAGTGAATGGCAAACACAACAAACTTTTAAAAAGGAGCGTAGTAAGACAATGCCGTATTAAAAAAAGTTAACGCCGTTAGCAAAAAGTTAACGTCCGTTATCTAAGGAGCGCCCAGCACAACAAATTATTATTCCAAGAGCGCCCAGCACAAAATTCTAAATTTTACTAAATTAAATAATTTTTAAAAAAGTTTGTCATTATTCAAAACTACTTGTATAAATATCTATGGACAAAAAGTACTCATTCTTCAATTTTGTCAAAATTATAATTTGCTAAAATAAACAAAAGTTTTGATTAAAAATATAATTATATGATTTAAATAAAACTCAAGGTGTTTTATAGCTTATTATATATGTTAAAAAAATATATGATTTATTTTTATTTTAGAAGAAATTTATGTGAGTTAAAAATTTTATTTAATGTTAATAAAATTTAAAAAATCTAAAAAATCTGTTGACAAAATTGATGAGTAATTTTTATTCATAGATATTTATACAAATAGTTTTGAATAATGACAATTGAGAAACAAATTATTTGATTTAGTAAAAACCCAAGGTGTTTTATAGTTTATTATATATGTTAAACAAAAAAAAAATGATTTATTTTTATTTTAGAAGAAATTTATGTGAGTTAAAAAAATCATTTAATGTTAATAAAATTTAAAAAATCTAAAAAATTTGTTGAAAAAATTGAAAAATGAGTAATTTTTGTCCATAAATATTTATACAAGTAGTTTTGAATAATGACAATTGAGAAAAAAATTATTTAATTTAGTAAAATTTAGAATTTTGTTTCTTGAAATAATAGTTTGTTGTCTTGGCGCTTTTAGATAACTAGGACGTTAACTTTTGCTAACGGCGTTAACTTTGTTTTAACGATGTTGTGCCGGACGCTCCTTTTTAAAAGTTTGTTGTCTTCAAGGCGGTCCACTTAATAGTTAATTGTCTTTTTATTTCCGAGCTAATAGTTTGTTGTCTTTGACGCATTTCTTTTAACCCTATATATATATATATATAAACAACAAAAATCCCAGATTTCTCTAGAATCGTGGGGAGAGACCCAGAACCAAATTTGGACATCTATTTAAAGACTCAACTCCTTCTTTTTGGGCGGTCAGACGCAGTGAGAAGAAAAGAAGAAAGTAACTAAAGATTAACAAGAAGGCATAAGGAGAGCCAAACAACATGTTCCAGAGGAAGAGGAAGGTATGGACTTTGAATACTATTCCACCTTCTTCTACTTTCGTTTTCTGAAGTAGAAATTTTGAAGGAAAACTCCTTCCATGTTCTGTGAAGGTGAAGGACGAAAAGAAGGGAGAAGGAACTCTGAGAATCAAGTTCTTTTTTTTAGTTGGTGGAATACTCATATCAAGTAAGTCATAGTTCTAACTACCTTATAAATTCATTGTTGCCAACCTGGAAATGGTAGTATTTTGTTAGATGGGTTTGAGTAATGAATCAGAATGATTGAATGAGAAATCAACTTATGTAAGGTCTAGGTAGAAAGACTAATATGATGTAAGGAAAAAGTGATTGAATGCAAATGAATGCTTGTTACAAGGACGCGAGGAAACTAGGTCATTGTTGGAGAAGTTAATGCCTTCCACGTACAAGAACTTAAAAGATTTATGTATGATTGAGGGAGACTTATTTTTGTTAGTCATCAAATAAATATTTTAGAAGAGTTACTTATAATTATAATTTGGTTATTTTAGGGTCATTTTGATTTTGTGCACTAGAGGAAAATTTTACTGATATTTGTGGTTAACTACCAGGTAGTAACCTTAATCCTCATGTGTTCTGTGTTTCCTTGTATGTTTGTATTTTCCTTGATTGTGGACCCGTGTCTCCTGAAAAGGGACATGCGTTTGTATGCATTCAGTGTGGTCTGGGTTTAGAGCCCGACTACTGTGTCTTCACTAGCGCTGTGGATCCGGGGCTTGCTTTGTTGAACAGTCCTGCGTTTGTTTCTAGGACATGTAGTCCTTCCGCAGTTAACACAGTATACTTGGTATGTTGTATTTGTGTTACTGCGCGTTTGTTACTGAATGCTATTACTTGGTGTTTTCCTAATTATGGTTACATACATACACTGTTTATGCATTACATATGAGATTAATGGTTACTCTGGGATCCATTTATGAATCCCAGATTTTTGTAGAGCCTCGGAAGTTCATTGAGGGCGTTTCGGAGAAAAGGGTAAGGCTGGCTGGGCGGGGAGTAGATGGTGTCATTGGTGGCGGTGGAAGACTATTTTGTTATATATTTTGTTATTTATTTTGAAATGGATAATTGTATATTATGTTGGCCTTTTTGGGTAGTGGTGGATGACTGTATACTTAACCCTTCGGGGACTCTGTTACTTACTTTTAATTATACCAGTATTGTCTGTAGTCCAACCGGGAAATGTTCTGCCGCGATAAACTCTGTTGCATGTTAATCAGTAGTAATTAGAGGATATATGGTAATTATAAAAAGGATTCCCTCTATCCGCCACCCAAAAGGACGAGACCGGTAAGGGTGTTACAATTAAGTTCTTTCATCCAACATTCCACACTTTCTATACCACCCAGATGCTAACAAAAGAATAAACAACTTAATCTTTGAAATTTTTCAATCTCTTCCCAACATGACCATGAAGATGTAAAGTTTGCAAATTCCACGTTTGAGCAAGAATTAAATTCAAGTTGATGTGTGCTCGTGAATAAGTTCATCACCACTATATAAATACTATAGCAACATATCAAATTAAGTCTCATTCCTTTCAAACATTTGAACAAACCTAGTAGCCACTCAAGATTAACTCATAAAACAAACATTTTTGTCACACTAATTTGCCACAACTCAAGTTTCACAACCAAACAATTGATCAAGCACCTCACAATAATCAAAGTTCAAGTCATAAAAAAATAAAATAAAATAACCATCCAGCCATGCAAATCGGTTGCAAAGTTTCTTTAATTTCGTGATTTAGTCTATGATATCCTTAACCATTTAAATTCTCCTCTCAAGCATTTTATCAAACACCCTATGTGCATTTTATCAAACACCCTATGTGGACTCTATATTACAAACTTCCAGAATAATCTTTTTTTAAAATCACAATCAAAATTTCATATATTAAAACTACAAATATAATCTTAACTAATTAATATAATTAACTCAACCTAATGACTAATTACAGATTAATGAATTAGCCACCCACCTCTTCCAATCCATGCACAACACAACAAAAAGAAAAGGCAGCAATTTATAATAAAAAAAATCAGACTTGAAGCATTTAGAAAATCAGAGAAATAGGAAGAAGATAATATACATACCCACACAACTGAAGCAAGAGACAGAGAAGGCAGTGCTCTGCTCTCATACAGCAACGCCATGATATAGAGAAAGATGGAGAAAGAATTAGAGCTTCAAGTCACCCACACTGCAAAGACTGAAGAAAGAACCAACGCTGACCGAAGATGAAGAGACAAGATGAGATGCTCACCCACACCCACTAACGGCGTCGACTAGGGTGGAACAGAGGGAGGAGCGATAGAAATACCGGATAGAGGAGAAGAATGACAGAGACTCATCCCCCACCCGCGCACACCAACCTCAGAAAAAGGAAGAACGACGACACTAAATAGAGAAGGATTGAGCACAATGGTGAAGCTTCTAGAAATTCACTCCTCCTCTTCTCCTCTTCTGCCCGTACTCATCGATCAAGAAGAAGGACTAAAAGGTTTGGGGGAAAAAACAATCTGACAATTTATTTTTTCCTTTTTTATAAAAGAATATGATAATTTCATTAAAGAGAAGCAAAATAAAATATCTCATTGGTAATATTTAAGCCCAATACCCCATATTTAATCACCCATATATGGTTTTGTTTTCTTGCATTAACAAGAGTATTTTTTTTATTAAACATAATAAGATAAGAAACATATTTACCCCCTTGAACTCATATTTTCATATTAATAATATAGTTATCATAATTATTATTTTTATTTTTATTTTTAATTTCTAAACATTTGGGTTGTTGCACTTGACTTCTCATTTACAGTCAGATTATAACTTTGAATATAAGTATGAAATATAGGAATATATAATCAGAATCAAATTTGAAATTCAAATATATTCTATTCACATTTATTTCCTATATTTTTGTATCTCTATCTCCTACAATTTAGGGATTCCTACAATTTTGACAATGCATTTGTTTATTAACTCAATAAGTCAATTAATTAATTATTTTATTATTATTATTAACCAAATTTCTAGAATATTACAAGAACTAATCGAGTTAATCAACTGATCTACCTTTCTAATTTGGATACCATGCCGACATCATCCCTCACATTGTCATTCACATTTAGTCGAGAGCAAAGATAGAGTATCATCTTTCTTAGTTGACTAAATGTAGTTTTTCACGGAACAATGAATCTTCTTCTATTGACTTTAAGACGGATCATGACTCTTAATAATCGCTTGCTGTGTACAGACTCTCGAGGCAACTAGAAGTCATCCAAGCTCTACCGGTCTTGCAAACGACTAATCCCTTGTAGGGGGTTGTGAGTCCTTTCGGCATATCTATATATACTCATGTATTCGAGCTACGACGAAGAGTACACCCCCATTCTCAAGTGGATAGAGTTGTACAATCAAAGTATAACCCTAGGACATAGTGTTCCATGACATCCTCAAGTCTAAGACGATTCACGCTACCAAATGATGAGAGACTTTACAAATCCAATGATACTCTCTACAATGAATTCTTGTGGAGTCTCTCAGCGGGTCAGTTCAATGTTGTCTGTTCTCTAAAAGATCCACCCACAACATCAACTAAGTTATCACCATGTCTGCATTCCATGAAGTCCCTACCTTGTATCTCTATACAAGTACGTGATGTTGTACTAGTCTGATTGAGATCACCAATGTCCTTTCTTGATGATTAAAGACTAGGAACAAGTTTCAGGAAGCATACATATAATGTCCTCGAGTCCTTATGATCATGATTCCTATCATAGATCCTCTAGTGAACACTAGTTCTATTCCTAGGGCTTTTATCTTTAAAGACATTAACCATAAAATATAGGCGAGACATAAATATTGTTAGTTTTCTATATGTTTTGATGATAACTGACAATTGTAAACTTGTATGAAGTTAGTCTTGGTTAAGTTAAAAATGTTTTAAACTTGTTCAAACTTAACCATAACTTTACTGTCAAAGACAAACTCGACTTTAGACTTGTCAAACTCAAGCTTGCACTTGACAGAGAGTAAATCAAGTTATTTGAACTTAGTTAAACTCGAGATTGGACATGAAAACTAGAGTTTAACATTGGCCGAGAGCTTTTCAAAGAATCTTATTCTTAAACAAACTCGAGCCTGCTGTTATTAAACTTGAGTTTATCCTTGGCCGAGAGTTCTCAAAGGTTTTCTTTTTAAGTAAACTAGAGATTGTATTTTTGAACTCGAGTTTACGCCAGACTGAGAGCTTTGAAGGTTTTTTAAACTTAAAGAAACTCGAGTCTATTTCTTTAAACTCCAGTTTGAGTTTTTATGGACTTAAACTCATTTTCAGTATGAATAGTCTCAAACTCGAGTTTGTCACTTCATGACTCGAGTTTACATCTTGTTCAAAATGTTTTCATAAGTGCTATCACGATGGTCATTTTTAAAGAAGAACTAAACTCGAGTTTAGGGAATTAAACTCGAGTCATACACTTGAGTGAAATATTCTAAACTCCAGTTTCAGTCTTACAGAGACGTCTTCATTTTCAACTTCAAATCTTTTCCAAAGAAGATGTCTATGAGACTCGAGTTTAGAAGAGTAAACTCGAGTTGAAAACTTTAGTTTGCTTGAACAAACTCCAGTTTAAAGCGCTCTGTTTTGAAATCATCTTACTTGAATTTTCAAAATCTTCATGAATGATCTATATACTTCTTATCATCTCTCATTACTATTCCTAACATGTTTAATCAGTTTGTTAGTGAGTTTCAGATAATCAAATGAGTATTAGAATGAGGATTAAGCATAAAGCAAAAGGTGATGTCAGAACATTTATTTTGGTCTAGAAAACTTGACACCCTTTTGGCAAATCATTCTCTGGATATTCCAAAGGTTTAAATGTTTTCTTTCCTCTTTTGAAAGCCACATCATCCAACGGATTTATTTCAAGGAAAGTCAACAAGAATGTCTGAGCACCTAGGTTAAACCAAAGAATGAGAGAGAATGGACCTAGTTGCAACCGAACACCTTCATTAATGTCTCCAATGGTTACATTAATGTTTCCAATGGTCATTTAATTCTTCCAACATATATAAGCTGAAGCATTCACTTCTCAACAACTACCAGAATACAGAAATAAAATCTATCAAAGTTTCATTTGCATTTACTGTTTTCTACTCAACTGTAAAGTATCTTCTAATACATTGATCTTCACTGATTATTTCATCTACTCTTTAAGAGAATTTCTTATTGATTATCATTTCTTGTAAAATCTCAAAGTTGTGGGACTTTGAGATTGGGTTTATCAGTTTACAACTTGTAAGGGGAGTGTATCCTAGTAAGAGGATAACTTTCGAGTATAGAGTGTGTAGCTGATTATTGTGATAGTGAAAATCCCGGAGTGTCTGGGGACTTGACGTAGGTCAAGAGTTAAGACCGAACCAGTATAAATCTTCTTGTGCCAAGCTCTTTCTATCCCTCTCTGTTATACCCTATTTTGTGCACCATTTCCAAAAGCTTTCGAAAAGTTTTTAAAATCCCTAATTCACCCCCTCTTGGTGATTTCCTTTATCCATAAATATGATAAATATAAAGTGTACTCAACTATATAAATCATGAAATATGAAATAGTACAAGGTGTTCATATGATAAAACAAATTGTCTCTAAGACACCTACATATTAACATGTTGCAGTAGTAGTGTGTACTGTGCAACTATAAGCGAACATAAATGGGAAGTGGCATACTACACACTTGGCATTTACTTGTGTATTAGTTGTCAATTTGTTATGCAGATTTGTGACTGAGATGATTTATATTTTTTTCAGAGAAATTGCTTCTTCCAAATGCTTCAAAGAGTGAAGCCAGAGTTGTTTGAGAACGAGGATAGAATTGAGAAGCAAGTTACATGGGTAAAAGTGTATGTACAATCAGACACGTGAGTTTACTTCGTGGTTTTGGTTAATTTTATTACATTGTTAGCTTCCTGATTCGCTTATTAATTTCAGTATAATTATATTTACAGAGACTATTGTGGGGTGCAAATGTATTGTCTTGGTTACAGATGTGAGACGGAACTGATGTCACACCCTTCCAATAATATGTCACAAATTAGAGCATTATAGCGCAGCACAACGAATAAAACGGTTTGGGCGTAGTATACTAATAATTTATTACAAACCGGATAATCAGAAACCAGTCCGGCACCTCCATTTGCTAACATCCGCCGCTTTGTCCTGGGAGCTATGTCCAATATGCTGTACAATTCACAGGTAGCAATAGGGGCTAGAATCCCAAGGATCTCAGAGTAACATATTAATCTGATGCACAATGTATAAATAGTGTATGATAGTCTACCATAATAATGAAAATAAACAATATGGCATTCAATACATATCACATACAGTCATATAATGCACACAGCAAGTCCCAGAACACACAATCATATATTGCACACAACGATGATTGCAGAGCACACAACAAGTTCCGGATCCACAGCGTTGGGAAAACAACAACTGGGCCTCGAACCTAAAAGGACTGAATGGAATACGCACGTGTCCTAGACATGGATCACAATCATGGTACAAACAGACATACACAGATATGTAGAGTACGTGAGATTAGAGTTACTACTAGATTGATTTTTAATTTGACAATTTACTTCCATCTCCTTAAATCCTTTGGCGGTGTCACTTTCTAAAATATTAGATAACATTCATTACGCATGCAAACTCTCCAAAATTTAAATAATAATTGAATTAATTACCATTTAACCCTCCTATGGCTTAAAACCCTTTATTAATTGTAAAAATGTCAAAATTATCAATCTTGACTTTTATACCCTTTCATTTTCGGATTCGTTTCCTGAAATTCTAGAATTTTCACCAATCTTTGAAAATTCATAACTAATTATCCACATGTCTAAATTAGGTGATTCCAAAGACCAAATGACCTTTGATGAGTCTATTTTCAAATAAATATATCACCTTCAGCCACAAAACTCGTATTGTTCCATATTCACTTAAATATCCCTACTGTCCAGATTTAAGTTTTAGACCCAAGTGTCAACTTCAAAAATCCATAACTTTTTTTATATAATTCCAAAAATTACAAATTACTTATCAAAATAAAGCTTGTGATGTCTAATTAAATTTTAGAAAATCTCATAATTATTAGACCTCATTTGCTTAATTAAAAACTAGTCACAAGTCTGCTGACCCGACAAGATTTTCATTGAACAGTTTGAAGATTTTCCTAATTTAATCATCAGGCTTCAAAAAAATTATTGTCAACCTTAATCCCACACTATTTTCCATTCTCAATGCTTTGGAAAGGTCAAAATAGCCAAAATCCCATTATTTCCTTATATTTTGGGTCTGACCAAAACTGACATGTCAATAGAACTTATTTCTTCGTCATAAATCTTATGATTTTATGTGCAATTTGGCATTTTAATTGCATATTTAGGCCTAATATATTCTTAAATCTATATTTCAAGTCTTTGGAAACCATCTCCTCTCAAGTTACAACCTTCAAATATACAAGAAACAAGAGAGGATTAATCCAAAAGTTATAACATAACCAAGTGCAAGAGACTACATAAGCCACTTACTTAAGTTGACTTGCACTTATTGAAGCTTTTCCTTCCTCCTTGAAGCCTCCTTGCTTGCGGCCCTTCTTAACAAAGTACCATAAACATTAGTTTTTCAGCATGTGAAGCTTATAAGGATTGAAGAGGAAAGGGTAACACTTAAGCACAACACTTACCTTGTTCCTTGCTACTCCTTCTCTCCTTTCCTTCTTGTTTTATCCAAGCTCTATACTTAGTATTTCTGGCATGTTTTGGGACGACACTTAGCAAGATTTATAGGGTAGGCAGTATTTGATAATTAATGAAAATTTACCTAGAAGTCCCTTTTATAAGTGTTCCAAATCGCCCTTGCTTATATATCTTTTTATGACTTGATTTTAATCTCTTCTTTCTTCCTTTATTTCAACCGAAACATGGCCCTATCCTACTCCTCAATTTTTACTTTTGAATGTGTGGTAAATTCTTAGGCTTCTTGTCCTCTTCTTGTGGTCCAAATTTTTTTTTGGTTGGGAAGAAGGTAAGATAATCCCTTTTACCTTCTTTTTCTTTGCTTTGTTTGCCTCTTAATTTCCACACATTTCACCTACCATGACATGTGGCACTCTAAAATTATTTAATTGCCTTTTAATCCTACTACATAAGACAAACATTTTAACTTTGTGGAATTTCCTATGTTGACCGAAAATTTAGGATCCTTCATGAAGTCTCATTTCATCTTTTCCTTATCTCAATTATATGCATAAAGTTCCTTTTCATCTAGTTACAAAAATTGCCTAGCATGACAAGTGTTAATTTAAGGTACAAAGTGAAATTATATGGCTATTTCCTTTGTGATGTCATCAATTTGACAATTTCTCATGGCCCTTTGCCTCACCTTGTTGGCCAAATATGCACCTCTTTTTGGAGCTTCATAGAGTCTCCCCTTATGTGCCAAAAGGTCTTGGTTTTTACCTTGGATACTTGGAAAAATCCTAACCATACATATGAGTCTTCATCTTTCCCCCTTTTTTTTTTTGACTTTTGCTCATGCTACTTTGCAATTCAATTTTCCATGTCTTCCTCTTGTCTCAAGCTAGCCGAAATACTCTTAAGGAATAAGATTCCAAAATTGTGTCATATTACCTTAGGTCACATGCCCTTTTATCAAATCAATTTTCCATTTATTAATTTAAATTCTAATATGACAGATATATTTCCTTTCCCTTCTTCCTTGTGACCGGATAGACCTTGGTAATTTGGCCTCCATTGTGTACTTTTACATCTTGTAACTATTGCCACATAGTTATTAAAATTTTAATTGTCACCAAAATCAACAAGTAATTTCCAATTTAGACAAATAAAAGCCTTTATTCTAATTTAATTCCTCAAATATAATTATTAAGGAAAAATTCACATGGCCTTCTTTTGCGCAAAATTATGACCTCAATTGGTCATTGGAATATTAATTCCTAGATAAATATGTTTATTTTACCTTATATCCCAAAATCTAAAATTTTTGAAAACCAAAAATTCAACTAATATTTCACTATTCTAAAACTTGCTAAATTCCATTCCATTAAAATATCAAGAAAAATTCCCTTCATAATATTGTCACACTTCCTGAATTAGGCCTAGTTGTCTTCCTGATACAGGCTTAACCTCAAGACTCTAGGCCTAAAATTTAGGATATTACAACTGACCATGGTCATGACGGTTACACCATGCCTTACTATTCGATGGAAGAACTCAACAAAATTAAGGTTAGGTTCTTATGGTGGCTTGTCACTCATCCTAATAATATAGATGGAGACAAAGTTATGTCTTTCGTATTAGAGAACTGTCAAAGGAAGAGAACCAAAGAGGTTGATAAGTTGGATTGTAGCTAGGATTAGTGGTGAAGTAGGGTAAAGGTGCAAAAATGCACATGGGCTTTTACTCAAGGTGCACCCAGTATCATATGCTTTTTGGATGTGCAAAAATGCACATGATCTCTCAAAATTGGTGCAAAAATACCGGTGGCATTAAATTCCCTTAATTGACGTTACTTTTAGGGTGGACCCCACGCCATTTTAAAAAAATAAAAATCCCAAACCTTTTATAATTCCCACCTTGCCCTTCCCTCTTTCTTTGCCTGTTGGAACGTTCCCTTATTCCTGAGCAAAAAGGGAAAAAAATGTTCCCTTCTCATTCTTCTCCATGAGTTTCATCGCCGCATCCCTTCAGATCCATCTCCACTTTCGACCTAGGGTCAGATCTGCAACTCTGATTTGTTTTTCCCTAAGATCTTGGCTTCTTCGACGCTAAGATCGTGTTAGATCCGCGTTGAAGGCTTCGTCCAAACCAGTCGCCGGAGGTTCGCCCAAGACTAGTCGCCGGAGGCTAGCTTGCTCATATATCATTTTTGCCGGAGGTGTCTTGCAAGTCTAGGTTGTGACAAGGAGACGGACAAGCACCGTCGGTTTCTACAAGGCCAATCGCTCCTTCACTCATCTATCCCCTTCGCTGGAGGTTACTGCAGGACCAGGCTTGCCGTCCGTCGCTGCTCTTTCAACTGTCGGAGCCTCAACTTCTCTACCCAGATCGGGAGATCGTAAAGGCGAGCGTCTTTTCTTCTTTGGGCCAGATCTGGTGTGCTACTATGTGCGTAGGATTTGATTTGTATATATGTACACACACACACACATATATGAATTAATGACTACATTTGTTTATTGCATTAAGCTTGTTGTGTAAACATTAATGGTGACAACATCTATTTGATAAATTAGAACTTTAATTGTTGTATTTTACTAATTATATTTCTTTGAAAAAAACGCAGGAACAATATTTTTAATTCGTAAAAATGTGTTTCGACCCTGAAGGGCCGGCCCTTAAAAAACAAATATTTCTCTTACCCCAGGCCTAAAAGGGCTGGCCTTTTTAGGCTCTAGCCTTATTCCCAGCTCTATGCTAATCATAAGAGAAACGACTTCAGCTATATATAATGATGCAAAGATACAGAGAGAGAGGGTTTCCCTGATGAATGCCCCTGTTAGGAGCAAAGGAACTCACATTTTCACCTGATAAACAAATATTCATACTAATAGAGCAAACACACTTCATTATCAGAGACACCCACTCATTACAATAGCCAAAACGTGGCAATACATTTTCAAGAAAACCCCACTCAATTGATCATAAGCCTTACTCATATCCATTTTAAGGGAGAACTAGAAGAGCTCTGCTTGGTTGTTGAATCACTGCAACATTAGGTAGCTAGGCTTTATTTACCTACACACACACACAGAGATAGATATATATGTCTGTGTGAGTGTGTACACACACACTCACGTATACACATACATATACATATATACATATATATAAGTAAATAAAGGTGATGATGGTATGAGAGATTGACACAGTTCATAAAAATAGAACCAACCGGCTTAATTAATATAAGAAAACAAAATCACTTATTGCTATTAATTTACCTATACTGTTTAAGTTAAATAATAGACTAGTTAAGTTGAGTGCTTGTTTGGGATCATGTTTGGAGTTTTAAAAGTGATGTTTTACGTAAATCGAGATAAAACCTCTCTCACATACTTACTTTATATACCGTAATCATGATTAAAAAACTATTTTTGAAACTCCAAACCATTTTTATTCTAGCTTGGCTACTTTTCTGTTTTTTCTTTGCCGAAAGATTTTTAATTTGTTTCGGCATGGAAGAGTCATCACAAAGCAGATCATGGCGTGAAGGGGAAAAAAAATCTTTTAGCGTTCACGTGCTACCACTCAAGGAACCGTACAGCGATATTTATTAGGGAAAATTACATGTAGGTCCCAAGGAAAAAAATAATTACAAAAAAGTCCCTTGAAATCACAAAATTACACAAAAATCCCAAGGGACTTTTTTGTAATTATTTGTATGGAAAACAAATCCAGATTTTTAAATGTTGTTGTAAATATGGTTTTTTCTGTTGTAAATATGACTTTTTCGGTTGTAAATGACCATAATTTAAATTTTGTTGTAAATATAGCATTTCATGTTGTAAATATAGCCTTTTTTCTGTTGTAAATGACCTTTCTACTTTCAAAATCCAAGTGTTTAAATGTTACTATAAATATGACTTTTTCTATTGTAAATATGGTTTTTCTGTTGTAACTGGCCATATTTTAAATTTTATTGTAAATATAGCATTTTTCTATTGTAAATGACCTTTCTACGTTCAAAATCCAGGTGTTTAAATGTTATAAATATGACTTTTTCTGTTGTAAATATGACTTTTTCTCTTGTAAATGGCCAGATTTTAAATTTTGTTTTAAATATAACATTTCCTATTGTAAATCTATGCTTTTTCTGTTGTTAATACAAATAATATCAAAAAAGTCCCTTAGGATTTCTATGTAATTTGGTGATTTTAAGGGACTTTTGTAATTATTTTTGGTCCTTGGGACTGCATGTAATTTTCCCTATTTATTACCCATTTACAACTCTAATTTTTTTCCCCTCAGAAACAACTCTATTGAATCATATTTATATATTGAGGGACAAAGCAGATATTGTTAACCAAGGTTCTACAACTCATTTTTTGCTCGAAAATCGATTCTCTTCTCTACCATGCTTTCCTTCTCTCACCCTTTTTCCCTCCGAAATCAAAAAGAAAAATCCACTTGTGTATTGTATTCCGTTTTATAACAAGTTCATGCTTAGAATCAAGTGCTTATTAGGTGTTTATACATCTAATTAGAGGTATGAGCATATATATTTTTTGCACCCAGTATCTCAAATTAATTAATTTTCATAATGCGGGTATTTAGATTCGATAAATGTATTTTGATAGAATTTTGCTAAGGAAATTAATTAATTTGAGATATTGGGTGCAAAAAAATCTTAAAAAGTAGCATATAATTTAAATCTAAATAAATACAATATATATATATATATATATATATATAAAATATGCTCATACCTTTAATTAGAGGTATAAGCACCTAATAAACACTTAAATGTAAGTACATAATGTGGACTTGTTTTATAACTCTGTCTCTCATTGCAACAAAGCAAAAACACTACAACAAGTGGCGGTGAAGAGATCTGAGGAAGAGAACAACCGTTTTACCGCTCTTCCCATGAAGCTTTATTTGTGCCTAGTGTTGGGATCCGTACATGCAGCGGAAGGATTTCATCCATTTAAAAATCTTACGAATCCCATTAAGAGGATCTATCAACGGCGTTTAAATCGGGTTTGATAGAAACCGTACATTTTCAAACTCGTGTAGGTTCTTTGCGAACTGGTGTGCATCTATTCGATCCGTTAGAAGCCGACTCTACAAATCCACTTCCTCTACCGGTATCCACACCGAACAGCCTCCAACACCGATGGCAGCGTGCTAGCGCCTTCAGTATTTTCGCTTCTCTTCTTTTCTTTAGGGTTTTTCACGACTTGTCTAATTCATTCGTCTTGCCAAATGTCCCATAGGTTTTTCAAAACCCATAGGCGTATTATATATTCAAAATTAATCCTTATTAATCTTGAAATTTGAATTTGAATTAAAATAATATATTAATTAAATCTATCCAATAGATCTAATCTAATCTATTTATTTAATCCGAATTAAAAGCTTGCCGATTTGATTTATCTCTATAAATTAAATCGAGATATGATATCTATCTATTTAATTAAATCGAGATACTATATCTCAATTCAAATTAAATAAGATATATGATATCTTTATTCGAAAATTAAATTTGAGATACAATATCTCTATTTGTTTTTAGATATTCAATTTATCAAATAAATTAAATACAAAAAAAATATTATAATCTCTATTAAATAATAATATTATTTTATTTTCAAATTTAATTATATATATATATATATATATCCATCCTAGATTAAATACGGTATTCATTAAATCTTAGACATATCTAAGATTCAATGAATCCGAGCACTATTGCTCGTGTTGGGCTATTCTTGTGTGCGACCTGCAGCCCTTGGCATGAGATTGGCGCGGAGCCAATATCTTTGTGTACCCACAAGTCGCAAGTGGTCTCTAGCAAGACATTGCGACTACCCAATTCATATGGGGATCGATAATACGATACAACCTATCGTACAACCATATCACGTCCCTTTTGTCACACGATAATTTGATCAAGGACGAGGCATGGATAATATCAACTTCCTGTTCTTGACCATTACTTTCTCGATTCTTGAGTAGTCTAACAATTGAAATGAAAACTCTTTTCCATCGTAGTATGGTCATACAATTCTCAGACTCACTTATCGAGGGGCACAGTATTATCTCTCTAAGAATGTGAGGGACAAATTCCATCTTGACCATTCAGATTCCTCTGCATGAAAACCATTGATCCCGATCCAAGCCTTTATCATCACCCGGTCAAAGGTGACTTTTGACTAGGTCAAAGATCAGCGACTCTCATGTAGGAATCCATGATGATCTCAGGTCAAAGGGCGTTGTGACGCGGTTATACATGAGAAAAGCTTATGACTTAATCCATGCAGCTTTCTCATGGTGGGTTGGTCCAGCACCTTGTACTCTTACAAGTGCCTATGCTTTGATTTGCATCTCCATACTCATCAAAGTCATACTGGTCTTATTTTATCTTCGCTTCCACGTAGATGACCAATCAGGGACATTTAGGATAATCTATAAGATACATCCAAGGACACTGTTATCACTATAAACATGCAAATGATATGATAACTAAATCGAGAAATACTTTAAATAACATAAACTTTTAAAGTATAATGACTTGCCCCTAGATCATAATTTCCAACACCTAATTCGTAATTTTCAAGCCAAATCTAGAAGCATTTGCTATGGCCAGAAGAGTAAGAGATCGAAGCTGAAGCTAAACATCACCTCTGATGCTACTCTTCTCCGACCTCATAGCTTCGTCCCTTCCGTCTCATTTGCAACAAGTTTTCAAGCCAAGCACCTGCAGGTTTTTTTTCCCTTTTCTTTTCAACTTCTTCCACATCATAGTTTATTGCGTTAGGTTTTAGGTCTTGAATGGATGCCAAGAAAATGCTTTTGTCCTTCTTTGTTTTACTGTGTAGCTGCTTGCAAGAAAGCCATGGGAAGAGACTAGTTTTTATGATAATTTTTGTCACTAGTTTCCGTATGTTTCACCTCACTAATTTATGTTTTAATCTTTAGTTTCGTTTACAACAGGTAAAATTGAAGAAAAAAAATTTACCAACTGATACTGGACTGTAAAGATTATAAGAAGTGGTGCAATATGGAGAAACACTTGAATATGAATGAATGTCAACTATAACTCTCATGGTACACACTTTATCCTTGGTAGCTGTTTCTAAAGTTTCATTTAATCAAAAGGAAACTCTATACTCTGTTTGCTAAATCTGTTAGATACCTGGCATCTGACAGAACATTACAATGAAATAACAACAAAAAAGTTGAGCAATATAACCAACATTGCAAAAAATGACTTAAAATACTGAAAGAAATATAGTAATTTGCTCAATTCTATTCTTGTTTAATTGACTTCAATGGCTTTGAGGATGACTTTGCTAGAGATGTAGGACCATATGTAACATTCTTTGAACCATGAGCAGATTTCTTCGGAACTACCTTCCTCTTCTCCTTTGAAGGAACAACATGCATGGCATCAGAATTTGAAACTTCATCAAGTTCAATAGTGGAGAAGGTTTCAGATAGTGTAACTGATGCTTCAGCATCTGCTGAAACCTTATCTTCAACAGTGGCATTCCTCATGAACATGATATCTCTTCTTCGTCATTATATAATCTACTTGGTTGTCCAACCTAATAAGTATCAAAATGAGCAAACAATGAGTATGTTAAAATGTATTGTACTACCTAAGAAAAACAAGTCAACTTAGTAACATTGAACCTCAGAAGCAGCTTCATTAAAGTCATCGATAAGATCAGCACACTCAACATATGTTGCAACAAACACACTTGAATTTGGGTGCTCCTTGTTGTACTTGTTCAACTTCATTTTTAAAATCATTTTCTTGCCAATCAAATTCTCAATTTCACTTGAAAACTCATAGCAGATTGCCTTCTAATAGCAAAGATGATCAACATTATCAAAAGAGTGAAAAAACCATGTAATTGATATGAAAAAGCAATAATGATACCTTAGGAATATCTGCTTTTAGCTCAAATGCAGGTTTCTTCAGAATCTCAGATGCATGCTTGTCAAAAAGCACTACTGGGGCAATTCCAAAATAATCACCAATAAGGTAATTAAGCCTCAACCTGCAGAAAATGAAAGTTTATGAGATCTATACATTTAGCAATTACTATAACAACATATGATATATAAAAGACATATATTTAATCACCATACTTTGATTGGATAGTGCATGGTTTCCCTTACAATAATTGCTACCACACGAAACTAAACCACCGGTTACTTTTGTTTTAGTGCCACACCTTGAACATCCCTCATAAACCCATCCATGACGGGTTTCAAATTTGTTAAACTCACATAGTGTTTATGTGTGTTTCCATAGCCCAATTAGCAAGGCTAGAAACACACATTATTGTTTATATCCTCTTTTTGTTGATATTACAAATTACCAAGGCATTTCAAATCTTGCAAAACTGGGGAAGTAGGTATTTCTTTTTTGTATCCTTGATGAGAACTTAAATGCCTGTCATTCAATGTGTCCGCATTAAGATTTCCTTGATCTTTTTCCATTGTAGCACAAGCTATATGAACATTTAGTTAAGTGTAGCCTTTAAGCATGATGGCTATGTAAGTAGGTGATCCAGACGTTAGCTTACTTAATTAGGTTTGAAAAGTGACCGATTATGTTTTTTGTTTTTTAATATAGAGTAAGATTATATATATAAAATAAATTCTAATCATTGCTGGATTTTTTTTATTGCCGAATAAACTAGTGTGCTTGATAGCAAGTGAATGCCTACGTTGGACTGAGTTCATTTATATATGTTAGCTTCGTTGGTAGTTTCCTCAATATTGAGCAATTTGGTGTATGGTTTTGACATAGTTAACTAAAGTCATTATCCTCAATGGCGGGTAGAAAGTGTTCAATGATTAAAGATATTGATGATAGCACTGATATGTGGATGATTGTTGTTTGTCTGTTGAGGAGGTGGAATAGCCTTGGTAATTAGGCTATGGAAACACACATGAACATTGTGTGAGTTTAAGAAATTTGAAACTTGTCATGGATGGGTTTATGAGGGATGTTCAAGGTTTGGCACTAAAACAAAAGTAACAAGTGGTTTAGTTTCGTGTGACATCAATTATTATAAGGGAAAACCATGTACTATCCAATCAAAGTATGGCAATTAAAGATATGTCTTTCATATACCATATGTTGTTCTAGTAATTGTTAAATGTATAGATCTTATAAACTTTCACTTTCTGCAGGTTGAGGCTTAATTACCTTATTGGTGATGATTTTGGAACTGCCTGGGTAGTGCTTTTTAACAAGCATGCATATGAGATTCTAAAGAAAATTGCAGTTGAGTTAAAAGAAGATATTCCTAAGGTATCATTATGGCTTTTTCATATCAATGACATGGTTTTTTCATTCTTTTGATAATGTTGATCATCTTCACTATTAGGTGGCAATTTGCTGAGTTTCCAAGTGAAATTGACAGTTTGATTAACAAGAAAATGATTCTGAAGATCAAGTTGAATAAGTACAACAAGGAGCACTCAAATTCAAGGGTGTCTGTTGCAATATATGCTGAGTGTGCTGATCTTATCGATAACTTTAATGAAGCTGCTTCTGAGGTTTAGTGTTATCGAGTTGACTTATTTTTGCTTAGGTAGTTCAATACATTTTAACATACTCATCGTTTGCTCATTTTGATACTTATTAGGTTGGACAACCAAGTGGATTATATAATGATGACGAAGAGGATATCATTTTCATGAGGAATGCTACTGCTGAAGGTAAGGTTTCAACAGATGTTGAAGCATGCATATGTTACACTATCTGAAATATTCTCTACTATTGAACTTGATGAAGTTTCAAATTCTGATGTCATGCATGTTGTTCTTTCAAAGGAAAAGAGGAAGGTAGTTTTGAAGAAACTTGCTCATGGTTGAAAGAATGTTGCATATGGTCCTACATCTCCAACAAAGTCATTTTGAAAGCCACTGAAGTCAATTAAGTAGGAAAAGAATCGAGCAGATAACTCTATTTCCTTCAGTATTTCAAGTCGTTTTTCGCAATGTTGGTTGTATTGCTAAACTTTTTGTGGTTGTTTCATTGTAATGTTCTATTAGATGACAATAGGTTAAAATGCCTGTTTATTAGGAGAACAATTGATTTTTTGTTCATGTTGTAGAAGTAGTTGCTTGGATGTTGTTTTTTTCTAAATGCTTATGTTAGTTATGTTATGAAGATATTGTTAGTGATGTTTAATTGGCCAAGAAATGTAAATATGGACCCTTTTATCTGCACTTATCTTTACTAGTATTGAGTAAAGAAAAATATATGCTAAAGCAATGCATTTGTTTTCAGATACTTATATTATGATGGGCTAAGTTTATTGTACAAAAAAAATGCACTTATCTTTGTTAATATTGAGGAAAATTGGGCGATTTCCTTATAATATACCAAGACTTGCATTACTCCATACCTATGCATTTCCCATGAAAG
The DNA here is from genome assembly GCA_019022615.1 of Acacia melanoxylon. Classification (NCBI taxonomy): domain Eukaryota; kingdom Viridiplantae; phylum Streptophyta; class Magnoliopsida; order Fabales; family Fabaceae; genus Acacia; species Acacia melanoxylon. Next base: position 12,083,724 of record JAFJYJ010000010.1, read on the forward strand.
AAGAAGGTTCTTAAGGCCATAGTAAGTACATGGGTGCATATTTTAATCTCATTATTGCAAGCATGAATGAAGTTGATTTGTTATTTAGTTATAACATATGATGCATTCATTATGGTTACATCTATTCTTACTAAGTGCAGGTTTGGAATTGTGTATCTATGTATAAATATAAGTGACATGAATTAGCGCAATGATTGGCATAATGGAGATTCATTAGTTTGGTAATAGTTGACTTAATAGTGGATTTCATGTTGACATGCACCCAGGGCATGTCTAGGATACTAATATGCTATATCCATTATTCTGCAGATACAAAATAGTTGGGGTGATTGATGAGTGATATTTATGTCATGCTTTTCCTATGTGTTTTGACTGTTTTGAACACTGAATCTGAGTCTTATTGTTTACTATCTGATAGAATACTTGAGATTTCATGCACATAGGGAAATATGGGATTAATCCTATAAATTGCTGCATTCTTGTCATTACCCTATGCATGTGCATAAGAAAAGGACCACTTTATGGTTTTGTAGTGAAAGCGCGTAATGAAGCTGATACAATGCTGAAGCATATCGTATACCTGCACCTGCACCAGCAATACAATACGACCGCTATTCTATAGTATCGTAAATGATGCAGAATTATGCGCTAAGTTATTCTAACCTTCCTGCGCAAGTTTTCAGAAAATTAAGACAGGTCACCGAGACAAACGTGGAGACAGTGATTTACTGAAGCTAAATCCAGAAGATGTAGAGGATTGAAAACAAAGATTCAGAGAATCCCTCTATATCAAAAGAAGGATCAATCAACCAAATCAAAGATCTTAGACCTGATAGATTTGGAAAGCCCAACTGACTGGACGTGCAATCGAGGAGATCTAACTATAAGAGGAAAGTGCGGCAAAACCTAAAAGAAGTCAGAAGCCGTGAGAGAAAGCAGTCAACTAATTCCTATCCGACTGAAACTCGCGGTGAAGGAATGAGAAAGACGACAGACCAAGAGGATAGTAGATCAGACTGAGTTCTTCCTTAGAGCAAGACAAATTGTAGAAGACGTAGAGATGTCGCGTGACAAGACGCTTCTTACGCCGTCAACCTTTCGACGAGCTCCTTGTTTCCTTTGTTATTTTTTAAATAATTATGTTATGGGTTGTTCTACAGTACTCTGTGTTATGTGTCCCTCATCAGTTATGAACTAAATTCCCTTTGGCTGAGTGAGGATGAATTCCTAAGTTGTAAAATGAACCCAGTTTGTTAGTTCTTCATTTAATAAATCCAATTTGCTTTAACAGTGTTTTAAATCATAGCCGATTAGTGGACGCTAAGGGTTATCCCAGTGGTCTTTGACAGCCTGGGAGGGAGTCAGGATTAGACCTCTGTTAAGCAGTGCTTGCAGGGCGAGCCCGTGCACGGCTTGACCTAAAACTGTAGATGCCAAGAATGGATTTACCGCTCATAACCAGAACACCTAGAGCTAATTAGATAGACTAGACTTGAAATCATCATAGGAATATGGGAGAGTAGAGTGAGGACTGTATTTTTCGGATTGTGGAAGCTTCTGTATAGGATAATGGTGGGTTAATTGGATAACGTTGTAAAATGTGGTTATGCTGTAGCATTGCGAAAGCTATGCATCATACTTGCTATAGCAATGCGTTGTAGGCAAACTAGGGGAATTGAAAGACCTGGCTATCACCCAAGAGGGGGGGTGAATTGGGTGTATGATAAAACTTTTGGAAGTTTGAAAATCTTTTCGCAATTTACTGAAAGTAGTTTGTATGACAGTAATAATTCATAAAGCGATAATCAATCATTCAAACTTATATGCTGGAAATGTAAGAGTTAAGGGAAGAGAATAGGCAAACAAAAATTTATATTGGTTCGGCCCAATCCTTGACCTACGTCCAGTCCCCAAGCAGCACTTGAGATTTTCCACTATCTACTTGTTTAACCAGGCACAAGAGAAAGGCCTTTACAACCTCACAAGTTTAGCCGGGCACTTGTACAACCGAATCTCTCACTGAGATACTCCTTCTAATCAGTTACACACTCTGTACTCGAAGTTATCCTCTCACTAGGATACACTCCCCCTTACAAGTTGTAAATTGATAACCCAATCTCCAAGTCCCACGACTTGAGATTCTTACAATGATTTAATAATCAGAAATGTTCTCTCTGAAAGAGAAGATGAATAAACACTGAAGAACATTACAAATCTTTTCACTCTATCTGATAAACTATGTAAACATTTGGAAAACAAAGAGTAAAATAAGATGAAGATCAGAGTATGAGCATTTTGAAGTTGTAGGCTTGTGTCTCTCATTTCTGTCTTGAATCTGTCTTCTTTTATAGGTAGAGATCAATATATGACCGTTGGAATCTTGATTATAACCGTTGCCTTCATTAGACAAGGTTCTGGTTTTGTGTTGGTCTTCTTCTCTCTCTAATCTTCACTTAATCCAGCTGTGTAGAAGTTCAGAGTTGACTCTCTGCAAATTTATCCGTTGGAGTAAAGAGTCTTTGGATGTGGAAATCATTCTTTAATTCTTTGTAAGCGTGTGCAGACGGATTACCCAAAAGTATGCAACTTTTTGGGTTTTGCATTTAATGTTTTGACATGCTTTTTGCTTTTGCTTTAAACCTTCAATAAACACTCTCTAATTCATCTGAAACTCACTAAAAAAGTGGTTAAACATATCTAGGAACATTAGAGAATAATGATAGGAAGTATTAAGATCAAACAAGAAGGTTTTACAAAATCGTCAGATTCGAATTTCAAACTCTGCGATGAAAACTTGAGTTTTGATATCAAAACTCGAGTTTTGGACTTTGGTGTGTAAAATCGGTTTAAGTCCAAAACATCAAAACTGGAGGTTTTCTTTCAAAAGCTGCAGGTTTTCAAATCATTGAAAAACATCAAACTTTTACGCTTGGCCAAAACTCGAGTTTTCATATCAAAACTCGAGTTTTCATTTAAATATGAAAACTTGAAGAAATCGTGCCAAGCCAAAACTGGAGGTTTTGGAGAAAAGTGGCAGTTTTCAAAAACTGAGAAAACATGAAGACTTTCTGCCTGAGCAAAACTCGAGTTTTCACTTTACTGTGAAAACTTTGAGAAAACTTTGTCAAACTCAAAACGGGAGGTTTTCACAAAAAGCTGGAGGTTTTGAAAAGCGCTAAAACTTGAATCCTCTCTCGCCGGCTCAAAGCGGAGTTTTCACAAACTTTGTGAAAACTTGGAAAATTTCAAGTTAAATTGAAAACTGGAGGTTTTAGGCAAAACTGAAGGTTTTCAAAGTTCAAAAACTTAAGAGATTCTCTCGTAAGTCCAAAACTCGAGTTTTCAATGAAAACTGGAGTTTTGTCTTTTCAAAAATATTGAGAAGTCTACGTATGGTGAAAACTTGAGTTTCTCTCGAAAACCCCGGTTTTGCTTTGTTCAAGATTTTTCCCATTAAGATCAAAACTCTTGGCTAATCACAAACTCAAGTTTACATGTCCAAGCTTGAGGTAAGAATCCAATGCAAGAAGAATCAACTCCAAACTCATTGTATTATGTCTGTTATGATCCGATGAATGAAGACTATTCTTGACCAGCGTTCTTGAAATGTCTTGAACTGACTGTCAACTTTCAAAGGCCATATCTCCCTGGTATGAACTCCGTTTTGGTTGGTTCAAGTCTTTATGGAAAGCCCTTTGTGTCTTATTTCATATGCCACCAATTTCAGCTCAACCGGATTTGTAGGTTCTGAGATACACTCAAAACATTGAGGCTTGGTTTGCTGTGTGGCGTGGATTTATCTGTCATCTTCCACAATTCATAACTCCTTTATCTGAACTCCTTTGGGCTTGGATTTTATATCAAAATGACGTATTTGGAGTCTAGTTTCATATTCCACTGATTTCACCTCAATCAGATCTCTGGTTTGGAAGATATCATCAAATTACCAGACCTCGCCCAAGTTGAACGTGAAACAGAGTAGAGCAGAGTTGCTGGATAGTGCTGAAACTCGAGTTTTGACTTGAAAACTCAAGTTTTCCTAGTCCAGAGACGCCACAGATGCTGAAGACACTACAAAACTCGAGTTTTGAGTTCTTAACTCGAGTTTTCTCATACCAGAGGGGCAAAATCATTATAGTGAAGTAGGAAACTTGAGTTTTGAGTTGGGAACTCGAGTTTTCTCATCCTGGAACTGATTTTTGCTGATTTTAATTCCTAATCGAGCCATTCCAACTTCCATTTGATCTTGGAGGCTTCTAGCATCAATATAAGAACTTGAATAATGATACCTTCATTCCATTCAACAAGTTCTTCCTTTTTCCATCTCCCAACTTGATCATTCTTCATCATTCAACTCTTTCTTTCTTGTCTTCTCTTGATCATTCTCTATCATTCAACTTGTACTCATCATTCTTTGCAAGTTCTACCTTCTTCAATATTCCCTCTTCTTCTTGATTATTCCCAAAATCCTTTGATAACTTCTTGCTTCCTTGACATTCTGATATTCCAATTATATTGTGTGCAAGAACTTCTTTCTTCAATCTACTTTCTTGATCATTCTTTAATATTGAACTTCACATCTACATTAAATATAAGAGTTAGTCAAAGTATAATGTAAATGTAGTGTGCAACCTTTTTGCTCTTAAGAATGACATCTATATAAGACATCATCAAAACTAATCATAACCAACAGGAATGACATGACTCAGGATGAAATTCGACTCTTAATTACTTATTTAATTTTCATTATTAGTAATAGCAAAACAACCCAAACCAACATTACTTTTACACAACTTATGTTAGAAACTGAAATCATTTGCGGAATCACAATCTCTGTGGGACGATACTTTACCCACTCTTTATTAGTTGTTCGACTGGTTCACTTGCCATAAGAGAATTCAACCAACAGTGATATTCTTCAATGCTAGTCATTACATGCCCAATGTGAGTCATGAAGAAAAGCCTCTGTTGTGCGTAATATATTGTCATGGGAGCAGGTTGAAGGTAGGATATCACCTAGAGGGGGGTGAATAGGTGATTTCAAAAATTCTTTTCGAAACACACACGATGATACAGAAATACACGAATGAGATGGAGAAGAGAAAATGAACACAAGATAGTTTTTACTGGTTCGGTCTCAATTCACTGACCTACGTCCAGTCCCCAGAACACCTGGGATTCCACTATTCTTTCAAATAATTACACTATCTGTAAAACGAAGGATGGTCACTCCACTCCCCCTTACAAGTTGTAATTAATACTCCCTCACTTAAGGTTCCTCAACCTTAAGTATAACTCACTGAATGAAATAAATAAGTGTTTAAAGACTCCTCACGAGCAGATAATAATGAACACTGAAGAACACTCAGAATTTAATGAAACAGTTGAAACAACGAATGAATCGGAATCAAATTAATTGCTCGGCGTTTCGGGTAGTTGTCCAAATTCAATGCTCTTCCTATTTATAGTTGATGACATTAATGACCGTTGGAGAAGATTTGGTAATCTGCCGTTGTGACTCATTAAGGTAGCCGTTAGACAGATGAATCACTTCGCCTCAGTTTCGTCCGTTTGAATATCACAGCTGGAATTTGTTGAGGAAGCATTCTCTTACATTCCTTTTGCATATCCGTTGTCTAATAGCATTTAATGTGCAATGAGAATGTCGGAGAGGCTTTACTTCGATCAGAACAATTTAGCTACGGTTTAGGTAACTTCATTTAATGCTTTGTCAGAGCAAGTTGCTTTATCCTAATCAGCTGGTAATTAGTGTCTTGATAATCTGAAACTCATGAACACACTGGTTAAAAGCATTTGGTAATCTTAATAAGTAAAAATCATGAGTAATAAGATCAGTGTTAAGCTCAGAAGAATTATGTAGACGGTGATTTTTAAAAACAGGGACTACTTTACTCGGGCAACATTATTGGCTTGCTCAAGCAAGCTTCTTCAAATGAAGTTTAAAATGTCTTCTGCTCGCTGATGCTCGAGCAAGGATTTTTCCTTGCTTGGGTATAGTGCTCTAGCATGATGATTTATGTGCTCGGGCAAGCTTTTTGATATGCAGCAAAAACCACTTCCTCTCGATGTTGCTCGAGCAGGCTTGTAATCTTGCTTGGGCAAACTCCAGGTAGAGGCGATATAAAGAGAAAGACTAAGTCTGCTTGGGCAAGCTTTTTTGTTTGCTCGGGCAGCTTGCTCGGGCAAGCATTCTTTTTTGCTTGGGCAAGACTACTTGATTTGAATATTTTTGCTTCTGTCTCGATGTTGCTCGGGCAAGACTGTGACCTTGCTCGGGCAAGGTCATGCTTCCTGATGCTTTCAAGTGTTGCTTGAGCAAGCTTCATTTTGCCTTTGCCATGACGTTGCTCGGGCAAGACTAAGACCTTGCTCGGGCAAGGTCATGCTTTCTGATGCTTTCAGATGTTGCTTGAGCAAGATCACTTGAACTCTATTTTTCCTTCAGAGGACCCGATGTTGCTCGAGCATGATTACCATTTTGCTCGGGCATGATCATACTTTCTGACGTTTTCGAGGGTTGCTTGGGCAAGATCACTTGTACTATGCTTTGGCTTTCTTCAGAACCCGATGTTGCTCGAGCAAGCATATTTCCTTGCTCGGGCAAGGTCATGTTTTTTGACCTTTTCGAAGATTGCTTGGGCATGTTCTCCTATACTTTCCTTTTATTTTTCATGAAGCCCGATGTTGCTCGAGCATAGTTTTGCTCTTGCTCGAGCAAGATTACTTGAAGCCTAAAAGTACTTAATTCAATACTCTGGAAATTGTGATCATCAAAATACAGGAATTAACACAGGTGACTATTTTAGTGAGCTGACAATTTATAAGCCTCATTTTGTCATTAACTCAAGGATACACTACTGCAAAAAGCATTTTTAACATCCATTTTTAAGCCCTTTTTATGTCCCTTTCCAGGGGGATGCCTATGTGAGCGACGTAGTAAAGTCGAGATATACGGCTTCCCTTTTGAAAAAGACGTCGTAAGAGATTATCGGCATCCCTACGCATAAGGTACTTTTTAAAAAAAATATATATATATACAGATCTTGCCCAACGCCCAACCTCCCCTACCCCCACGCGCCTCTTTCCCAGACTCCCCACCATTTCCCGGACTCCCAAGCCATCTTTCTAAGTAGAGGTTTTGATTTTTGAAGGACAAGAAGCAGATCAAACAACTTCAACTTAGAACTCAACTATGCAGTTTCTACCATCTATTTCTGCCTATTCTTTCATCTCTCAACTTAAACAACTTCAACTCACAACTCAACTTTAACAAAGCATTGCAAAAGAGCTTAGAAAAGTCATTGATTTATACAAAAGTTTGAACCAATAAAATAACATAAAATTAAAGAAAGAATCATAAGGGTATGGAAAACAGGCCCGCTCAGCGCGTTCTCTTCCTCCCTCCATTTTGATTTGAGTTGAAAGTTGAAACCACCCTAACACTAGTTGCAGTTCTAGATCTGGCTCTCCCCGCACAATGTCCATGAAAACCTCCGCTGCCGCCATTGCCGTTAACCCGCCTTAACCGCAATCGACATAAGATCTTTCTTTCATCTCCCGCACCATGTATGCCTCTTGGTCTCTCTACGCCACTCCCCGCCCGTGACCCCAACTCCTCGACTTCTACGCCCTTCTCCTGCCCCCGCACCTACTCCGATGCCATGTTACGCACCAGACGAATAGATTACAAGGTGTGGCCTAAATTAAATATCACAACCAGAAAATTCACCATCTAGCAAATCTATGGACACCACGAAGAACTGGCACAATGGAAGAAGAAACGAGATGAAGGATTTGACTAAAGAAAAAGAAAGTTTTGTCGGCGTCGACGAAGAAGATGGAAAAGAATAAGAGGCCGTCTTGATAGTGGTTCAGTGTGGGGAAGTCAATCGTCGTTGCAGGCTGAGGGAGGAAGACATTTCAGAAGGGACGGTCCGCGATTTTGACAGATCTATCAAAGATGAAGGAAGGTGAATCTGGAAGCAATATATAAGATCGACGAAGCATATATGAGACATTAGGCGTCCCAATTTATAATTGAGACGCCTAAAGTTATAAATTGGGATGCCTAAAGTGGATTGGTTATGTTGTAGTTAAACCTTGCAATATGGGCTTATGAAATTGGTAGCTATGCTGACAATGGGACCGAGCTAACTTGATGTAATTTTTAAAGCTATATGTGCGCACTTTGTTAAAATAATTGCACAGCCATGGAAGAAAAAGAAATAATTGCACAGCCATAGAAGAAAAAGAAATTATAGATGAACAGAACATTACAAGACTAAGTATACTATAGGCAATGGCAGAACCGCGGAAGGAATCCCATACCTAATGGCAAGCCGACTTTGCAGTGGCGAACGACCTTTGACCTTCTGAAAAAACCTCTGACTAACGTTGACGGTAGTGGTGGAACAAACGAACGGTGGTCAGACTCGGTGTCTCGGCAGAAGAGGGAGACTTTGTGGATGCCGGATGGAGAGCATGGATGGAGGAAGAGGAACTGAGGAAGAGTGGAGGAACCAAGGAAGAAGAGGAAGCTAGGCGGGAGAGCACGGGATGACGAGAGAAGAGCGAGTGGAGGAACCGAGGAAGAGGAAGTGTGTGGTCATGGAGAACATTCAGCGGGAGGGAAAATTTGGGGGGTAGAGAAGATAAGACATTAATTGGATTGAATTATTAGCCAAAATAAAATATTATATAATGAATACATGTATTTTAACAAATTTTAGAAGGCTAGCTGGGGCCTTGATGAGAAATGAGCTGGGGTCAATTTATTGGCCAAAATAAATATCATATATTCATATATTTTAACAAATTTTAGAAGATTTTATAAGGCCAGTTGGCGCCAAGGCCCCAGCTAGCCATGCAATAGTTTCGCCACTGGAGACCGTACTCGTTGGAGACCGTACTTTATTTATTTATTTATTTTTATCATGAAGCAACAAAGTACATTTATGATTATTTAACTTTAATTCACTACTTACTACTACCTCCGGTCCTAATTATAAGACCTAATTGACTTTTTTTTGGAGAGATTAAGGAAGCTAAATAAGTTACTTAATCATTTCATATATTGGTTTATTAGTCAACTATTTAGTTTGAAGAAAAAAATAAAAATACTTTAAGCTAATTTAATTAGTTTCCTTAATATCTTCAAAAAAAATCAACTAGGTCTTATAATTAGGACCGGAGGGAGTAATTTATTTTTAAACATCGAATTATGAAATGTCGAAAAAGAAAGGGATGGGAAAGGGCAGCTTAGGCTTAGTTAAGATTATTATTATGATGAAATAATTTTGGGAAAATCACCTTGTAGAGGCCCTTTTAACCAAAATAAGTCCAAAAAGGGCCCCAACAATCCGACATTTGCGAACAGGCCCTAGGGCCCGATTGGGATTGAATTGTAAAACAAAATGACCAAAAACCCCAACTTACTCGAAGACAAAAGGAAGGTGCGATTTAAAATTTTTCCATCTCAACATCATCCCACCGCTTGCCCCACGCTCGACTCTCATCTCGTGCTCGTCGGAGTTTCGGGCTCGTGCTCGGAATAGTTGTGGGGCTCGCCTTGATTGTGGGGTTCGTTAAGTGTGAGAATGCGCGTTCCAGCGGCCGGTCGGGCGCGGCGACGATTGCCGCTTTTGCGAGGATGACGGTGGAAGATTCCATAAAGCTTTTGCCTCCTGAGTACTACCTTCTTGGGTCGTCTTCTCTCAGAAGCAGAAGTTGAGCTTAGCTCTTTTCAATGCTCTTCTTGTTCAATGAAGGTTTTACCAGTTAGCGCTTTTCATTTTATTGAAACATCTAATTTTGTTGACGTTGATCTTTAGGGGTGTCTGTAATTGAGGATGAAGGGAGTGGTGTTACAATGGAATTGGAAATGCAGTGAGATGGGAATCAAAGTATTGTACTTGATATTACGACTCTAGTTGGTGTTTCACTACCAGTGCAGTATCCGATTTTCATAATGTCTAAACCTTGTTTTACTAGTAGCTATTTGATTTCCTTCAAATGGTCTTGTTGCTTTTTTTTGTTAAATAGGGTTATATTTGATTTCCTTCAAATGGTCTTGTTGCTTTTTCTGTTAAATAGGGCTGAATCATTAGTCTCATTCATGTCTGAATTTCCATGTAAAGTTGCCAAACCCAGACAATTCTGAATCAATTCTGGATTACAAGATTAATATCTGTATGTTGGACTATTCATTTTTGTTTTGTGTGGGGCTGATTTGAAATCTTATTATGTATGGTTTTGTGGGCTCTACTCTTAATATTCAAAGTAACCATCAAATTCAGCCTTTTGCTTAAAATCTGATTTTATTTCAATAAGAATTTGATCACAATAGGGGTAATAAGGTAAGACCGGTTACGATAGTATGAGAGGTTGGGAAGTAGAAAATATAATGCAGCTTAACAATGTGATCACTATTTTGCATTTTGCATGCATTGTCCGAAAGCTTAGAATTATAGTGTGCTAGCTTCACAATGTGATAAGTATTCGGCATTGACTAAAAATACAACGTTATTGTGTTCTATGATTTGAATCTTTAATGATCATGTCGCCTTTATACGGAGAAGGTGGCGGTGACTTCGAGTTACAAATGCATGACTCTTGTTATCTCTTTTTTCAATGCACAGTAGATTATCTTTTGCCTTTAAGGCAAAAGGTATCTTATCACTTTCTAATGTGATCCGTTCCTACCTGTTTCAGTGCATTTACATTGACATTGGCATTTTACTATTATTATTATTATTATTATTATTATTTACCTGAGCTTGGCTGGCACTTTTCTCTGTTCTACCCTCATTTTAAAATTGAACTATTTATACTCACGTAAGTAAGTTATTGATTATCAATTGCTTGACTAAAAGTCTAAGTAGAGTCCTGTGGGTGGACTTGAGAGAACATTTGTTTTTCCTTTAGAGTCAGAAGTATACCTTTCTTGTTTCTTGTTTGGAGCTGAGAATGAAGAAAGGTTGAGTGATTGAATGCCCAAAGTGTTATTCTCGATAATTTATGATATCATTGATGCACACAAGTAGAATAATGCTAGCATCTATTCCTTTAAAGAATGACAGATAATCATACATACTCTTTTTCAGTCGAAACTTCAGTGTTGATGTTGTAATATATGATGTGAACTGATATATGTTTTTCCAGGTAGTGCGTACGACATATGCACGGCCGCTTTCCAACTTGTAACAAGAAATCTTGGCGCTTCAACATAGCTTGTCTCAAGAAGGCCAAACATGAAGGTCGTCACCACCCAACAACCGGCCACCTTCTTCCGAGGAGTCCGAGGACGAGGGAGGACATGACATAGAGGAGGAGATGACATTAGGGGGATACTTTGTATTAGGACGAAAGTGTTAGGACACATATGTATTTATGACTCCTTTGTATTCATGAGGATGACATTAAAACTTCTTGTTATTTTGTAAGTGACCCCTGTTATTGTTGTAAGTGACCCCTGATTTTGTTGTAAGTGACCCCTTTTATTGTTGTAAGTGACCCCTGTTATTGTTGTAAGTGACCCCTGTTATTGTTGTAAGTGACCCCTGATTTTGTTGTAAGTGACCCCTGTTATTGTTGTAAGTGACCCCTGATTTTGTTGTTAGTGGAGACTGATATTGTTGTTAATGCCCGCTGATACAAATGACTAATATTGCTGATACAAATGCCTGATTTACTTGTCAATTCTTTTGCTGTTCTCATTCCATAAACAAAGATCAAAACATAAGACAAAATTAAACGAATTTGTCCATTTTTTTGCTGTTCTTATTCCCTGAACAAATATAAAAAATAAGCAAAAATTTGCTATTAACATTGAATGAAAATTGTGAAGTTACCATCGTAGACAATTTACAAAAGAACAAATGGTGAATGTCATTTTCATGAATACAAATTTGTGAAAAATACATTATTGTGAAAAACGCATATTTGTAATCAACTACAATGTGTCCTAACAAGTATGCCCCCTAATGTCTCTTCTTCTGCTTATGGTAGTCCTCAATCAAAGACAACACTTTGGATTGTAGCTAGAGAGAAAGATTGGGAGAAGTTCGATCTTGTCCTCCTTTTCCTCATTTAATCAACAAGATCCATGCCCAATCTGCACACACAACTAACAATGACTAGGAAACAAATCAAAATTAATCTACTAAGCCACACAAATCCATGACAATGAATAAGATTCCCAGGCATTTGAAATACTTAAAGCCCCGAAACTAATCTTGTTAAGGCATTCGGTTTGAATGTCTTTCTATCAAAACTATTGCTATATCCAATCAAGCTTTTTTTTTTTTTTTTTAATATATTCAAAACAATTTGGATATCTAATTTGACTAGAGATTACAATCAAGACTTCACTTCAAGAAGCACCTAGTCAACATTTATCATCATGCTTAATCTACTAAGAAAGAAACGAGAATGAAGAAGTTGTGCATGGAAGAAGAGTGTTAGAACCACAATTGATTATAAGGCACTCTAGAACACTCTAGAAATAAAATCCTAGTCATAAATGCAATAAATAATGTCGTAATGACGATTGATTGTTTTAGTTGGCACCATTCAAGCATAAAAGAATTAGAACATTACTTGATCTTTAAGAACAAGTGAGCTATCTAAAATTAAAAATCCAAAACAAAGTATTCTAGAACATTATTTGACCAAAAAGCCTTACTCAATGCAAATAACAAGGGAAACTATATAAAAATGAAATTCAATCATAATCAAATCAAGACAACCAGCGATCATGCCTCTACTCAATTTCTCACTAAAGTATGCTATAGGCCTGTATTCTTCCTGACTAGCAACGTAATAATTAAGAAACGGAATTTAACCCCTAGAAGAAAATAACATGAGTCAATAATAACTAAGAAACAATGTTTTTAGGTATGTATACACCATCTGTGATCAAAGAAAAACAAGCATTATTCATATCTAAAAGCCAAATAATTAACTTAAAAGAAACTTTATCATGCTCCATCTTTATCACCCGTACAAAATCGGAATAAACTATCAAACACTTTTTTTAAAAGACTTGAAAGAGAGCCAGATAGTTAGAGAACATAGGGCAGTGAGGAAAAGTGGCAAACTAACCTGACAATAACCAACATCAGAATCACGAAAGGAATAGTCAACAAGAACACGCCTAAGAGCATCATGTCCTTCTGTAGTGTCCAACCACGGGTGACCAAGGAAGGTTTGTGGCAAGTCCTGTAAGTAGGCATGAGCAATGTTTCTAAGAATCAGAAGATATCTACTTATCACAGTCATATGGATACTAGTGCATACCATTCTCAAATAATCAGATCAATAATTTATGGGGAGGTATGCAATCACAATTGATAACTTGATTGGTAATCCATTTTGCAAAACCATCTCATATTTTTAAAGTATCAATGCTTGATAGATATTATAATAAGAATCCACCAACACAGGCAGGGCAGAGATACTCACATGATCGATCTGTCTGGTGGCGGCGGTGACCTTCCCCTCCACTGCTTTGGTCAAGTCATCGTAATAACTCTCCAGCACGGTGGACTTTTGCTTGAAAGAGTAATGACGATTAGGGAAGGGACTCCCCCAAGTAGAGAATTTCAAAGAACTCTTAAGGGCACTTCCAGACAATGAAAACCAGACCTTTGACCTTTTCTTTATCCACACAGATCCCTTGCACACCTACGACAAAGCCAAGAAACACAACAAAATTCATGCAAAAGGGACTTTTTAATATATATATATATATATATATATATATCGTATAGGCTATTCTCCCTAAGAATAAACCGGAAATACATCAACTTTCAAGTGGATAAGTATGGTTATAAAGCGAGAAAAACGCAACTCGCTTAGCTACGACACCAAATAAGCACTTGATTATATGAGGATGAAGATTTAACGCAAATGATAAGGCTTTACCCTAATTCTACACACGCGGGTTGCGCGAGTTCCCAAGGTTGCTTCGATGAATTATTCGGGAATTGAACTCTAGCGTCTTACAAAAAAAGGGGATGAAAAACCCTAATCCCCAAAACGTTACCTAGAGGCGAACCACGACGGCGACGGCAACACACAAGACGACGACGACGACGGCGACACACACGAGCTTCAGAAGGTCAACGGAGCACAGAGCTGACGGCGAGTGAGCTTCAGAATGTTGACGAACACAGAGAAGAGTCGGGCGGGCAGAGGAGAGTCAGGCGTGAGTTGAAAATGCAAATGTCGTCTTTTGCTGTTGCTTTTGTCTTTAGAGTAAGTTGGGGTTTTTGGTCATTTTGTTTAACAATTCAATCCCAATCAGGGCCCTAGGGCCTGTTTTGGGAATGTCAGATTCTTGAGGCCCTTTTTGGGCTTATTTTGGTTAAAAGGGCCTCTACAGTGATTTTCCCAATAATTTTAGAGATAATTAATGAATTTTTTTCCCTATTTGCCTAAACTATGACATCATCGTGAATAGAAGAAAAATATGACAGAGAAAAAGGGACATGCTTATTCTGAAAATAAGAGATTTCTTTAGTGTTTTTAAAAGTGACAAGAATTTAAAGTGTTGCAAGCAATTTGTATGACAAAAAATTCAACTCCTTGGATTAATTGCGGCATAAGTTGGAATATAATATTTGGCACAACACCTATCATTTGCTCTCATCTTTTTCAATAATTGATATCCATATAGCAAAGTCTTCTTATGTATTTATGTGACATCCTAAATTTGGGATTTAAGATATCTGAAATATCATAAAGGAATTATTTATGGGAAATGTAGCCTGAATAAATTTTAATACTGATATTTGGAAATTAAAAAACATTTTCTCAAAAAATTAAGGATAAATAGTTAGTGGTTAATTTGTGGCCTAAATATTTTAGAGATAATATTTTATGGCCTAAATTAATTAATTGAGGAAGAAGAAAACAAATCCTTAAATAGGATTAAAGATTATTTCCTATAACCAACTCTTATTTCCATATCTATTTTCCTTCATCCCTAATATTCCTTTAATATCCATTCCTCATTCAAATTTCCCTTCAGCCCATATGCAATATCTGACTTATTTGGGCTCAACACACAAACCCAACCCATTGATTTATGCACTCCAGCCCTTTCATTCATTTATACGACACCCCTCCTCCCTTTATTCAATTCTCATTCTCTATTCCTCATCAGTCAGAGAAACTAAGAGCATCGTGATAGTCAGAGAGGGACATAATCGAGCTGAGAACGGAGGAGACAGAGGGAGAGATTGAAGAGTAGAACACCAACAGATCAGCCAGCCTTTCTTCATCTGTTCATTCTCCCATTTCGGTCAACACTGAAAACAGAAAAGAGTGAGAGACGGAGAAAGCTTCACCGGAAAGATCAGAAGGAAGAGGCCGGAAATCCACATGCAAGCTAGTTTATGAATTTAGGAGGGTCTCCTTATCATCTTCCCATCTGGTTTTCTACATTTGTTGGGATTTTGGGAAGCTTTTGATGATTAAGATTCATGAGTTTAGAGAGAGAGAGAGTAAGTTCATGACAGAGTTTCATGCTTGCATGTCAGTTCTGAGTAGATTTGTGATTTCCTCTGACTCTGTAATCAAACTTTAAGATCATGCATGTATGTTATATGCACATATGGTTTTATTTCTAGAAGGTTTGAGTCATAAAGGAAGTGGCATGTGTTGTTTTAGAACTCTGAGTAGGAGTCTGAAAACATAGAATGATTTTCATGTCGTTTTCAAGGGTTAGAGGTTGAGTTTTTCTCTAAAATTTTTACAGGAGATTGTACTCTCCTTAAGCTTAAAAACATGTTTTGGATCACCTAAAACGGAGGTCTATAACTCCAGTTATGATTTTCAGACGTTGAGTTAGTTATGAATCTGGAAACTTTTTGGTATGATTCTGGAGGCGGTCGAATGGCGTTGAGTTTTTTACTAAGTAAAAAAACTCCAAGAATTGTGAACTTTTTTAGATATGTAGTAGACACATAGAGATTTATTTTGATAGATAGTTTGTAATCTTTGGAGCTCTATACAAGGAGTTATGAATTTTTCAAACTAACCTAAGATTCTAGATAATGCTTATGTTTTCGAAATCTGGAAATTTTCTCAGCCATAAATCAACTTAGTGACTTTAACTTATGAAAATAAACTTATCAAGCTTTAAGTAAAAGCTAGAATCATTCCATTTGGAATTGTATAGACCAAGTTATGAATTTTCCAAATTCTCAAAGAAGTTAAATGCTGAATTTCTAACAAGTCTTAGAATAATCACATAAGTTGATAATTGAACTTAACCTTCAAAGTAAAGGTTCTTTGGATAAACTGAAAGGTTAAATGGCTAAGATAGTATTTATTCCATAGTAAATAATATCTAATTAAATAAATCTCAATTGGTATACATCCCTAGTCATAAAAATATAAAAGAACAAGTATTTTGGGGTGGGTCTAGAGGAGCTAAATTGGTATACATCCCTAGTCATAAAAGAACAAGTCTCAATTGGTATACATCCCTAGTCATAAAAATATAAAAGAACAAGTATTTTGGGGTGGGTCTAGAGGAGCTAAATCTTAATTATGTTATTAAGATTGGATTGATTAATGACCCATTTCTATATAGATATTAATTATAGGACTTGAGAATTGCCCAAGTCTGAAGGATAAGCATAATGATAAGAACTTGGTGGAAGATGTTTTGTCGGTAAGACCAACAAGTAGTAAATTTAATCTCACATTCTTTGTATAACTATATATGTTTGTTTTACCATATTTGTATGTCTCGCGATAAGCAAAACTTTAAAGTTCTATAAACTCCGCAAAGATACGGCCGCACTAAAAGTAATAAAGTGATAAGAAAAGATCGTTCCCACGGCGATTATCACAAACTTCGACAAGATTAATTTTACAATTTCGATTAAGTTGAAGAAAGAAATTGGATTTAATTAAAGGAGAAGAAATTAAAAAAAAACAAACTATCACAATAATAAAAAAGAACCCGTAGCTACTAATCCCTTATTAGTTTCATAAACCTTGTTTTCACTAATTTAATTTAATTTCTTAATATCAATTTTGTTAATCTCGAAAGTATAATATATAAGTCAGTCTGTCATTCACTTACAACCCTATCTTGAAAGTATAACTTTGTTATGCCTAACATTCTTACTCAAGAAGCGCAATAAATCTCGAACACACCCTTCAACAATTATATGGGCCATTGGTATACGCTTCTATCCTAATCGCAAATTAAATCGCAATCTAATCTCATATTACTTAATCTCGGAGAGCTTAATTAAAATTCCTTTCGTCAGAACTTAATTCTCAAATTCATATTCACTGATGATAAGACACTAAATAGATAAAGCTAAACAAGATTAGGTAACCAACATTAATCATTAATATTAATTATAACTAATTAATAAAAACAAAGTCTAATCCACACCTATAAGGTCATAGCTACCTAGGTTGCAAAGTAAAATCAGCCACACATGGTCTTAATTAACATCATAGCAGCAACACAAAATTCCAGATTCAAAGCTATAAAAGAAATCAAAGGCAAATGAGTAAAGAAAAAAAAAAAAAACAACACCAATTTCTGAGCCTCTGCTTCTTCTTTCTCGTTGCTGAAACTCGGCCCTATGATTGTGAAGACGAAGCTCGCCGGCGACCGTGGTGGAGAGGGAAGCAGCCGGCGAGAGAAGAAGATCAAAGGTCTGTGGCGCTGCTGCTCTGTTTTCTTTTCTCTCCAGTCGTGCTCTGTTCCTTCCGCGAGAATGAATAAAAAATGTCGCCCCTCAATCCGTTGCACAGCGTCTTCTCTATTGAATTTAGGTCTTCAATTCCTTTAGTTAAAACAGTGCGTCCCTCTTTTGCTTTCTTTTAGGTCTTTTATTTCATTCAATTGGGGGCCCACTTGTCTATTAATTCCTCTTCAATTGTGTATCTGTGCGTTTCCAACATCATCTTCTTTCTTTTTCCAAAGCCCATTGTGTAGCTTTTAGGTCTTTTCTTTGATTCAAATCCACCAGCCCAATTCATTCAATCTCCAAAGTCCAAATAGTGCCCATCTACATCTATTAATTCAATCCAAATCAATTGCCAAAAGGTTCCGTATGTGGCTATGCAAACAAAAAGAGGAATTAATAATAATAATAATAATAACTGATTTTTATTTTTAAACTACTCATTACTATTATTTATTTCCTAAACTCAAACTTTTATTTTAAATTGAAATCCCCCAAATAATGCATCCAAATTGATATTTCTTAAAATTAGTAATAATGACTTCTCAAATATATGAAAATATATCTTAAATCTATTAAAAATGGGAAGTCATCACTCGCCTGTATGGGGCTAGCACCACTCGTGGCTCAATTGAGTGGAAGGGCCGCTCATGGGGCCAGCTTTCCGGTGGCTAGGTAGGGCCTAGTGCATTCAATTATTTTTTGTTATTAATTTACCCAAAATGAATTTTCTAGCGCTAAAGTATTTGAAATCATTTAATGATTACTTGTATTACAAGCTGCATATGTGTAATACTTGTCATATGAATTTGAATACTTTATATGTTGTGTGGACTACTCTGTTTCGGTTGATTTACATATATTGTATATACTAGAATTTGATATTAACCTGTTACTTTGGGATTCATTATTTGAATCTCAAAGCCTTCCCCTAATCCATGACATGGGCGATCTAGTGGACAAGGAGGAAGAGACGATGGCGTAAAAATCGCTTGACCTTGAGAAGAAGGTGGTGTTGATCAGTGGCGGATCTTGGAGAAAATGTTTGGGGGGTCAAATATATACTCATTAACTAATTAATTTTTTTTTTGATGATTATATAACATTTTAAAAATATTATATAATTTTTTAAAAAAAAAATTCGAAGGTTTGTCATGATTTCTTGGACTTTTGATATTAGGGGTAAAATGATCATAATTTGTTAATTATTCATTTATTAGACTTTTGATACTACTTGTTCTTAATTTTGCATTGTAGGTGTTTAAGAAGAAAATTTGAGATTTTGGAGGTTCAAAATTAATGTTTTGAGGACTGAGAAAAGTTATAGAAAAGTCCCAGAATTTCTGGAAATTGCCATCAATGAAGAAAAGGGACTAAGGAAAATTACATAAAAAGACCCATAGTTTTCAGAAATCATAGCACTCTCTACAAAGTTTTCAAAGATTTTTACTTTAGTCCCTTTTTTAAATAAACATTTTTCTTTTGGGGGGGGCATGGCCCCCTGTCCCTATCAAAGATCCGCCATTGGTGTTGATGGTGTAGAGGAAACATTTAGTTTCACTTTTATATATAGATATTTCTATTTCCTTATGACTTATATAATATTTTGAGATAGCCAAATGTGGCTACTAGGATGTATATTTAATTAGATACATATGATCACGTAGAAGTAGACACGATGTGTGTGTGTGTGTGTGTGTTGCTTACTGTTGCAGGGACGAGCATATATATAACAAGGCTTCAAGCATGATGTAGTTTTAATGACTAGTTTGAACTACTTATAAAATGTTTTCAAATGTTTTAAATATTTCAAAAAAGCACATTTAAACTTTAATATTATTTTGAACTCTTTATAAAAAAAGGCTTTCATTTATAGGATTAAACCTTAGCCAATGGTTTAAATTCTTTATTAAATAATATATTAAATTAAGTTTCAGAAGACGCTATACTCTATTATGGGGCACAGAGCAGTGGGTGTGTTGCAATTTAAGTTTTTGATTTTCTACTATTGTCCTTTTTTTTTCTTCCATGTAAATACTAATATTTATTAGTATCATTTTTCCTTTTAATAAAAAAAAAAAAAAAACTAGGGTTGTACAATTAAGAAGTATGAAAAGTTGAAACCCGGTCAGTCAATGTGATACAACCTGACCTAGTCGTCTAAACCCTAACTTGGTTCTATATCTTTTTTGTTTTAAAAAAAAAAAAAATCTTCAACACATCATTATTTATTAGCCACTCAGATTAGACCGGATATTCGGTTCTGCACTTTTTTTAAAAAAAAAAATTATTGTTTGAATGAATTCCAAGGAATAATATTAAAAATATTGGGTTGTCAGCTCACTAAATAGAAACTCGTCTGTCTATCGTGTTGTTAAGACCTGGCTTAAATATTGGGTTACGTGAGTCAACATATGTGGCTAGTGCTACAAGTGAGAAGAATGGAGATCCATAGCCCAAGTATTCCTCAATTCTAGGAACAACGGAGAATAAATCCAGTTTATTTTTCTTTTCTTTTTAAAAAAAGACTCTATGGATAAGTCTACCCTAAAAGTCATTAATGACTTATTTTTTAATTTTATTCCTATTAAAAATGTAGATGAGAGAAACTGTAAGATATCTTTTATACTCATTATTAAATGAAGGCAAGTTTAGAAAAATTAATCAATTTGAAACTTTAGTTAAATGTCTTAACTTTCATTTTTTGGATGTGAGATATAGTTAAACTGAATTTATAATAAAGACGACTAGTTTGTGAATTGTGATAGCGTAGCACAGTGAGCCAATGTATGTGGCTTGCAATGGCGGACACAGCCCCTAAAAAAAAAAAAGCATCAGTGAGGTAGAGCCGTTGGGCTTAATGTGATATACTTCATAAAAAGAAAAAAAAATGAACAGTGGCCCCGCCCCATTTAATACTTCATATTTATATTGTAAGTATTAATTGACAATATGAGATATCCCAGGCACAATATCGCATCACAATCTAAGATATTGCATATCAGTCACCATTCATTTGCTTTTATTATATCCCAACTCCACTCTTTTCCAAAAAAAAAGCTTCGTCTCTTCCTCCTCTCTTACAGGCGCCCCGTCTGCGATTTTTTCCCTACAAATTACCTACAAATTTTGAGAATTAATAAATTACTTAAAATAACTTCTTTTCATTAAATTTCCATCCAGAAATTTATTATGCATAGTTTTAGCTTTCTAATGATACTACTTTTATACTTGATTAGAGAATATTTTAAGGTTAAGATTTTGGGATAGTTTTGATGGAACATTTTTAATTTTCGCCTCTTCAATAAAATTCCAGGCCCCGCTTTGTGGCTTTGGCTTTATTGGGCTCAACAAAACCACCATACAGGTGGAAATAGATAGGGCTCTTATCAGGAGTATACGATCAACCTAGTTTACTTTGAACCTAACATTGACTATTTAGTAAATAGGCTGGCCTCAAGATCATACTTGTCATGAAGCATTGTTTACGAGCCTACACACCTGACTTATTTTATCTTTTTCTTAATTTATATTAGTATTTCAAATCATATAAAATATTATCTAAATCAATTTTATAAATTTTTATAAACAAATTATCTTATTTGTATTATATTCAATTTGTAATTATATTGTGTTTTTATGAGATATTCTAATGAATGTAATTTTTTATTTTACTATAAATTTAAACTATATTTTTAAATAATTGAATAGTAAAATACTCTAATCACCCCTCTATTTTGCCTTAATTATATGAACCTTCCCTTTATCCTAAAAGATCATACAAACCTTCCTCGAAATAAATATATATATTACCCAAATCTCCTTTGATTTTTATTTTTAGGATTCCTTTTCCATTTATTCAATCGCTCTTTAGTGGATTGTTATGTTTGACTTTCAAAATTTTTACTACCAAAATACCCCTCTTCAACAAAAGAATTATTTAAACATTTATTTTTGTCGAAAAAAAAGCATACAACCAAAAAATAATTCTAATATATATTTCCAAAATTTCTAATATGTTATAAAATTTGTTAATTTTTATTAAAATATAAAATATAATAATTGTAATTTCTCATCATATTTATTGAAACTTGTTTATTTTGAGTTTTTCTTAAACAGATAAAAACATACTTCAAACACATATTTTTGATATCATAATATAAATAATATAAGTTCAACATATTATATAAATAATTCATCCCTGGCGATTGATTTTTTCCTGAAGATAATAAACGTTCAAAAAGAAACAAGGATATGAGATGATGAAGCGAAAAGTAGTAAATAATTTTTTTTTTTAATAAATTTTTCTTTAAAAATATTTTTTTTGAAAGAATATTTTTAAGATATTCTTAATGGAGCTAATGTTTTGGACCTAAGTACATATTTTTAAAATAGAGGGAGATCCGTATAATAAAGGAAAAACAAAAAGGTGGTCAAATTATTTTAAAATTGAATCATACATAATATATTTATTGTCCTACTGTTATATTTCACCTTAAACACACAGACTTTAAAAGTCTATTTAAAATCTACATCTTAAGGAGGCTTTTAAAAACAATTTTAAGCCATATCATGCCTTTGGAGACTCAAATCTAAACCTAACAAAATCTACATACCACTCTGGTCCTATTTATAAGTCCAGTTTGACCAAATCTCACATACTAAGGAAAAGTAGTTACCTCAATGATTAAGGGGTAAATTTTCAATTTTGCCCTCATTTATGATTGGACATTTTTCAACTATTTCTTTTCTCTCTATCTTTATGAAAAGTATAATTAATATGGGCAAAATTGTCACAATTTCATTTATTACATAAAACTGGACTTATAAATAAGACTAATTTTTTTGGTCAAACTAGACTTATAAATAGGACCAGAGTGGTACATACTCAAGTCCAGACTTTAGAATTCTATTATTTAATTAAAGCCTACTCTATTTGTCCTATTTCCACCCTAACATTTATTGTGTTATTATCCAATGCCTGAAGTCTTGGATAAGTCAACTCACAAAAGTCAGTTTGGATGTCCCACAAGCCACAAGTGTATGGATCATCGTAATGAAGAGTTTCAGAATTTTACCCAAAAAAAGAAAGTTTCAGAATATTCTCTCGTGGAATTTATGGAAAGGTTGCGTCTTTCTAATCACTCAAATTAATTAATGAGAATTAATTTGGGAAAATATAATCAATATAAGCACTCGGGTTTATAATATCATTTTATAAGTTACTAATTTCTCTATTAATTGACTCTCCTTTTTTGGTTACACACTATTAGTTGACTCATTTTTTTATATATATAAAATCAAATGTTTCTCCTCAAGGCTTAGAGGGTAAAGGGATATCACCTCCCTAATAAATGTGTTTTTTGGGATTTGAACTTGTATTTTCCTCTTTACGAATATGAGATCCCTTACCACCTCAACAAACAACTTAATTAACTTGTTGGTTTTAAATGACTCTTTAATCAAGAATAATAACAGCTATTCCTCTAAGTATTATGCCAATCCAATCATTATGAGTCCATCTTAACGGATTCTCAAATGTTAGTGAATGACAATCAAATCATTTTAAAAATAATTCCCCCTTTTCGGTTTCCTCTCCGTCTGTGAGTGTTTCCTCTCCTTCTGTGAGAGTCTGCCCCAGCTGTTGAAAATCATTCCTCTCCCCCGATGAGAGACTGTTTTTGTGTTTTCTAGTTTTCATTTCTATCTTCTTACTCCAGAAGTACCTCTACTCGAGGATTTTCTCAATTCTGGGGTGTTTTCTTACTATATTATATTAATCCTAATCTTGTGACTTTGTCTATCCTTTTGTCCTTTCTTAACCAGACTATGGAAATTGGCTCGAATAGCAGTGGCACTAAAGGTCCTAAGGAAGTTCATCTGAACATCAGTACCTCGATCAATGGCCAAAAGGGACGCGCATTTATAGGGCGATTGGAGACTGATAAATCCTTGAATAGAGGCATTGTGATTTCTATGATCAAGAAGGGCTGGGGAATCGACAAAGGGATGGAGATCCACGAGTTACCTGACAAGAATGCATTTCTATTCAGGTTTACAAGGCATGAATATTTTCACAGAGTCCTGAAGGGGCGTCCATGGTCTATCCAAAATGTCCTGTTGAATCTCCAATTATGGGATGACTATATGGTCTACCAGGAAATCAACTTTGAGTGGTGCCCTTCTGGATCCAATTTCATGGACTCCCGCATGTAGCTTTTGACTGTGAAAATGCTATAACTCTGGGGAATGCAATAGGAAGGACTCTAATGTATGAACTACCAAAGATACAGGGTCGTCTGTCCCGCACCTTTATCAGATCCAGAGTTCTTATCAACATCCTGAACCCCCTTATTGCAGGATTCTGGGTTCCACGTCCTCAACGTGATCCAATTTGGGTCACCGTTCGTTACAAACGTCTGCAGAATTATTGTTATGATTGTGGGATAATTGGACATGAAGCTAGAAACTGCAAGTTCCAACCAGAAGGTGCTGAAGTTGCTATGGCTGAAACTCGCGTTGGAAATAGGCTGGGAACTCCGCATGTTAGAACAATTGAAGAGGCACTAATGGCGTACGACATGGACTGGGAGGAATCTTCGTTACTGTGCTAAAAGCTTCCTCCGGCGACTGGTCAAACTTTCAACCGGAGGATGGCCGGTGACATCCCTACTCAGAGTAATCGATTAGATTGCGGCAAGGATTCAGCTTCTCCTTTTCCATACCGCGAGATTGCTGGAACTGAAGATGGAAAATCAGATTTCCCTATCACAGAGCATAATCAAAGGGATCATCAATTTAATCGCGGCAAAGAACCAGCTATTCCTTTCCTATACCACGCAAATGCTGGATCCGTATATGGAAATTTAGACATCCCTATCACAGAGCATAATCAAAGGGATCATCAATCTAATGCAATTCCGACAATCATGGCGGATAGTACGGATCCACCATTTAGAGATTCTGCGGCTAATGGTAATTTTCAATTTCAAAGTTACAAAATCCTCAATATGCCCCCAGGAGAGAAATCAGCGGGGAATGAATTGCCAAATCCCATGGCCCCAAATCAACGGGTAATGAATTGCCAAATCCCTGGTGTTTTGAATCGCGGGCCAACACAGACAGAGATTCGCATTAATGAATTGCCAAATCCCACGGCCCCAAATCTGGTGCATTCGTATCCCTTGCCCCATCAACCTGATTCTCGAAATATGAAAGGGAAAGAGATCGTATCTGATCATTTTAATGCTCCAAAAACCCAGGATCAAGTCCATAAACTCAGCCCTAGAATTGCGCCGGAGATTCATCAATCCTGCTACCGAGTTGAGTTTCCGGTGAACGACGCCGAGGATTCAAAGGCCATCATCCCTTTCATCGGACTCTCCCCTATTTCGGCCGTCACTTATGGAGTCAAGAACATTAACCTGAAGCGCCATTCAGAC
The DNA here is from genome assembly GCA_019022615.1 of Acacia melanoxylon. Lineage (NCBI taxonomy): Eukaryota > Viridiplantae > Streptophyta > Magnoliopsida > Fabales > Fabaceae > Acacia > Acacia melanoxylon. Next base: position 12,108,907 of record JAFJYJ010000010.1, read on the forward strand.
CCTCTGGAGGAAGAAGATAGGTCCCTCAATCCTACAAAGAAGAGACTCCTCTTCTTGGAGCCACCCCCGAAGTCACAATTTCCATGCAATAGCCCACACATAATACCTGAGCCAACTCATGTGACTGTTAGAAATTTGAAGAAGTCCCTGAGGCGTAAAAAGCCATTGCATAATACCAACCATGAGAATATTAGCATACAAGTGGGCCCAGACACATCTCTCGCTAGGGGAACTGACGAAATTCCACCCCCACCCAAAGTCTCACATGTTAATAATGATGAACCACTACCCGCCGATGGCTGTCACCAAGCAGCCATCGGTTCGCCATGAGTCTTATAGCATGGAACTGTCAGGGGTTAGGGGTTCCCCTGTCAGTCAAAAATTTAAAAGAAGTATGCAATACACAAAAACCCCATATTGTCTTCATCATGGAGACCAGGAAGAAACATCAGTATGTAAGCAGGATCAGGCAGCGATGTGGGTTCGATGAAGAGTGGATAGTTGATCCAGTTGGGTTAAGTGGAGGACTTGCTTTATTCTGGGATAAAAATACTATTGTTAACATTATCTCATCATCCAGGAATGTCATCCATACATCTATTTCTGACCCGTCTGTTGATCTTCCCCACTATATCACTTTTGTCTACGGGCCACCAACAGAAAAAGACAGACTCGCGGAATATTCAAGTATGATTAAATTCGCCTCCCAAAGGAATGAAAGTTGGGTCTGCTTAGGGGATTTTAATGATACCATGTCACACCAGGAGAAACAGGGAGGAAACCCAAGAGCCATCCGGAAGATCCTCAATTTTCAAAAATTCATCTCTGATTGTTCCCTCATTGACTTGGGATTTCATGGATCTTGGTTCACATGGTGCAATCGTAGGCAGGGCAATGCAACCATCAGAGAAAGAATTGATCGGGCTATGGGAAATTCCATCTTTTGTCATAATTTTCCGTTCTGTCAAGTATTTCATATTGAACCTCTAGGTTCGGACCATCACATACTGCTTGTCAATTTCAATCATGTTTCTGCTAATGAAATAAAACCATTCAGGTTTGAGGATTACTGGACTGCCCACAATGACTTTATACAGGTTATTCAGAACAGTTGGGGAATGGGCACTCTAATGACTAACCAGGCTATATGTCAGTTTGTTCTTTCTTTGAATAATTGCAGGAAAATCCTCATTAACTGGAGTAAACAGAATTTCCCCAATCGAAGAAAGATGATCGATGCTCTGAAGAATTGCCTAACGGTTGTTCGGCAAGGTTACCAAACGGATGCCACTAAAAGGGAAGAAGTTTCTACCCTCCAGAAAATAGAGGAGCTAATGGACCAAGAAGAAAGTTACTGGTGGCAACGCTCCCGCATCTCTTGGCTCAAAGCTGGAGACAGAAATTCCAAATTCTTCCACCTAACCACCCTTATCAGACGGAGGCGAAATTCGATTCTGAGCATTAAGGATGATAATGGCGTGTGGACACGGGACAAAGGTACAATCAATACTATGTTCACAGAATATTTCACTAACCTGTTCTCCCCTTCAGGACCCGAAACCTCTCACCAGCCTTGAACTCAGTTGACTTGAGAATTGATGATGTCTCTAATGAATCTCTTCTTCGCCCCGTAATGCGTGACGAAGTCCGACTTGTAGTCTTTGAGTTGGGAGGATCAAAAGCCCCTGGGCCTGATGGATTTTCAGGTAAATTCTATCAATTCTCATGGGATAAGGTGGGGGACTCTACATTTAGAATGGTAAAAGAATTTTTTGAAATGAGCCTTCCGTTGGATGAAATAAATGGAACCAATATCACGCTCATCCCAAAGATTGACAAACCTGAATCAGTTTCCCACTTCCGACCTATTGGCCTGTGCAATTTTTCATATAAAATTATTTCTAAAGTGTTGGCTAATAGAATGAAATGTTGTCTTGATAATTGCATCTCGCCTAACCAGGGCGCATTTGTACTAGGCCGATTAATTCAGGACAACATTATCATAGCCAATGAAGTGTTCCATTATTTAAGACGGAAAAAAACTGGAACAAAATTTGAACTTGCCTTAAAAATGGACATGAGTAAGGCCTATGATAGGGTTGAATGGGATTTCTTGAGGAAAGTATTGCTTAAATTTGGTTTCTCACAGAGATGGGTTAATCTTGTTATGAACTGTGTGGAAACTGTTCACCTCAATCTGTGTATTGCAGGGGAGAAAATAGCTTCTATTAGTCCGGGTAGAGGATTGAGACAGGGAGATCCTTTATCTCCTTATCTATTTATCTTATGTCTGGAAGTGCTTACATGTATGATTAACAAAGCTATGTCTCAGGGAAGCCTTATTGGAATTAAGTTAAGTAATGATTGCCCAATCCTTTCTCATAGTTTTTTCGCGGATGATGCCTTGTTTTTCATAAATGCATATACTCAAAACTGCCATATCTTGGCTGAGATTCTACAACAATATTGCTTAGCATCAGGCCAATTAGCTAATCTGGAAAAATCAAGTATTGTATTCTCAGATAATACCCCGCAACCTGTCAGAAAGGACATATGTGACATCCTTGGCATAGGTGAAAGCATGGATCAAGGCAAATACCTGGGTATCCCAAGTGTCTGGGGGAAGAACAAACACCAGGCGCTTGCTTATGTTCGGGAGAAAATTGGAAAAACAAATGCTTGGCTGGAGTAGCAAACACCTGTCATTTGCTGGGAGAGAGGTCATGATCAAGGCTGTCATAAATGCTATCCCCATCTTCCCTATGACATGTTTTAAATTCCCAGTCAAAACTTGTAAAGCTCTCAATAGCTTGGTGGCAGATTTTTGGTGGGAGGGACAACATAAGACTCACTGGGTAGCGTGGAACAAACTTACACGACCTAAAGCTGAAGGGGGTATGGGCTTTCGAGACTTTATCAAATTTAATAATGCCCTGTTAGAAAAAACAGCTTGGCGGTTAACTCAGAATCCCAATGATCTATGGGTCCAAGTTCTCAAAGGCCTCTACTTTCCTAATGGCGTATTTCTTGATGCTAAAAAAGGGCATAGAGCTTCGTGGTGCTGGTCAAGCATTTTAGATGGGAGAAACTTTATTAAAAATGATTTATGCTGGAAAATTGGTAACGGGGAGTCTGTCCGAATCTGGAAAGACAACTGGATCCCCTCTCTCCCCAACTTGAGACCAGGTACCCAGGATGCTAGGCTTAAAGAATCGAACCAACAAGTAGCGTCCATTATTGCTGCAAACAGTAGAAGCTGGGACCTCACACCAATCAGACAGAATACTGATGAGAATACCATCAATGCGATTACGGTGATCCCATTATCTAGACTACCTCAGAATGATCGCTTAAGATGGAGGTTGGCAATCAATGGGATATACAGTGTTAAACTCGGGTATCATTTGACTATAGACTGTCCCATGGTGCTCCCTCAATCTACTGGTACGTCTACCCAAATCCAGGGTGAGGTGTGGAAGAAAACCTGGAGAGTTAAAGTTGTGCCTATAGTAGTGAACTTCCTATGGTGGTGCTTAACAAAATCTGTGGCTACAAATCATGCTCTGATCAAACGTAGGAGGGGCCCCACGGGAGTGTGTCCTTTTTGTCAAGACCCACAAGAAACTTTGGAGCATCCGTTTTTCCACTGCAATTGGGTGAGATGCGTTTGGTTTGGGAGTCAATAAACAATCAAAAGCGATCTACACAATATCCATAACTTCGATCAGTGGTGGATCTCCATTATGCACCCGACCTGCCCTCTCACTGACTATGATATTGCATCCATTAGCTGGCTGCTATGGTTCATCTGGAAGGAAAGAAATGATCTTGTGTTTAATAGTGTGCCACCAAACCCTAAAGTTGTGCTCAAGAAAGCGAATCAGGCATTGATTAGCCACTGGAATGCTAACTACTCGAAGTGCCCAGAAAATATAGCTTGTCAGCCAAAAAGGCAAGCAACTCGATGGGAGCCACCAGATGAGAATAAGTTGAAGATCAACCTAGATGGGTCCTTCCGAGATGCTTCTGCTGCAATCGGTCTGGTCTGTCGAGATCATTGTGGGTCATGTACTATGGACCTTTGCTGATAAGGTCAAGTCGATATCGGCTTTCATGACCGAAGCCCTAGCTTTGAAGAGAGCCCTGATGATTGCCCACGACCTGGGAAATAAAAATGTTATTTTCGAGACTGATAATCAGACCCTTGAACGACATGTGAAGAACAGTCAACAGGATTTGTGTGAATGGCAGTCTTGCGGCATCATCGACGATATCCTTTTTGTTCTTAAGTCTGAACCCAGCTTTTCAGTTCGATTTACTCCCCGCCAGGGGAACCGAGAAGCAGATTGTCTTGCTGTATCTACTAATAAGGAGGTGTGCCCAATAGGGTGGGTAGGAATACCCTTACCTTCTTTGTCTCAGATGCTGGAAGAGGATAGAAGGAGCATCAGGCGTCTTCGGGAGCATGTCTCAGTGCAGCCCATAACTTTTGATCCTGATTGATCTATTTTATCAGTAGTTTTTCTCTGTAGTTTACTTATTTTCCTTTCAGTTTATTTCCTTGTCGTTTGCTGTCTTGCTTTGTAAGGCCTTCTGCCGGTGCGTTCTTTCCTTTAGTTTGTAATAGCCTCATTTCATAATATATATCTAGAATTGTTCAAAAAAAAATGACAATCAAATCATTAAATTTGTAATAAATTAATAAATTTTTTCTTTTAACCTTATTAAAATTCTTCTCTCTCTCTCTCTCTCTACATTTACAAATCATATCCTCATCTTTATTTTTTTCAATGAGAATTAAATAAAGGTAAAATTGGAAAATAATTATTAATTAATAACCCTCTAAGTGGACTTATATATTTAGCTTCAATTTTTTTTTTAATAAGGGAATTATAATAATGACCAAAGTAGTAATATTTTCCTAAATTATTGATCTCTTTTTTAGTCTGTGTAGAATTCATTTTCACGAAATCGAAATTGTAACCCTATAGGCTATAGGGGGAAAAAAATTAACATAAATTATTGAAGAAATAAATAAAATTAAAATACAAAGGAGTAGGGAAAGCATACGCGTTTATTAAAACATATATCTTTAGTGCCGTGTGGTTTTGGGAACTATGAAAATGTTTCATTTGTCATCTAACAAAGTGTCTGTGATATATCAGCGTGAAGAGCTCAATGAATGTCGTTATTGTTAGTGTTCCACTGTCAAGCAAATCAACATTTTCTTATCATCAGTGGCAAAAATAAATTCCGTACGAGAGAGGCAATCGGATTGTGTTCACATAGCTATTGCGTTCTGGACCATGCTCCAACAAATTGTAAGAATAGGATTTCAAACCAAACAAACTAAAATCTTGAAAAATCTTGAATCCAACCTGACAACAGCCCCACATTTTTGAGATATTATTTCTTTGCGTCCTCATTGGTTTTGGAAATTTTTGCATCTTCTTTACCGCGAAAAATAAAAAGGTTTCTACATTATACAAAACATTAAGATTAAGTTGCATTAATTTTTTTTATAGAAATCAGGGAGTATCCTCCTCCGATAGCGGAGACTAATCCTCATTCGCACCGTAGTGTTAAGTTGCATTATTTAAACATATGGTTGTTAATCAAAATTACTCTTAACACTACTAATTAATGATTGATATGGAACAATAGTTGGCAAAAAACTGAAACAATAAAGTTGATTACTGTCAAAAATATTTATATATAAACATAAAAGAAAAATCCATATGTTCCCTAGAATTTTACTTATTTTTAATTATTATTTTGTAGTTTTTTTTTTATTTTTATTGTGTCCTTATAATATCCTTATAGGCATTTGCCTCTAAACTAGTGTACTCAAAATATGATAATTTGTAAGAGAAAAGACGTTAGTAAGTGATAATGCGGCTCTTTATTAACCAACATTCAACTAAATTAATTTTAAGGAATTGATTAAAAATAATTAAGTAAAATTATAACAACCAAATGAATTTTTTTTTCAAATTTAAAATGCTTAGCGTATCAAAAAGTTATAAAAAAATTAATTGGTTCCAGGTCTAAGTTTTGTTTTGAATGTTATCGGCATTAGTTATAGATATTTTGTTCCACTACTCAAGAGCGAGGACGTATTTAAACTTCCACGTTATTCTGTTTTATTTCATTAAATATTTTTATTGTGGTCTCTTAAATACACTACTATAGAAAAAGGCTTTAATCACAGTTATTTTTTTATCATACATAACAATTCCTGTGTTATATATTCTTAGCGCAAATACATAATAGTTCCAAACCATAATGTATTTAGTAACATATATGACGGTTCAAATAGGACACCCGTTATATTGTGAAGTTTGACAAGGCTATGATGTGCATTATGTTGGTTGTAACACCTTGCTTTTTATATTAAGTGATGAGTTATTTGATACTGATTTTGAACCACTAAGCCATGTTTAGTATTGTGGAGTAAACACTTTCATAAATAGTTGTAAAACTTAAGCCAAATACAGAGTTTGATCCTATAAAATGAATGAGCTTTTCTGAAAAATTTAAAACTTTCTAAAACAATTAATTAGTAGTTCAAACTCTTCATTAAAACCTATTATTCCTTAACCTAGATTTGATATATAGTATTAGAGTTCTTTTATGCTATCAAGTTTAATCTATCGTTCTTCTTTATGTTTAATTGTTCGTCAAGTTATGAACTTGATTCATACATGTGTTCGTTACTATATTGTTAATTAAGCATAATAATAATATTGATACCACTACTATGTGTACTGATACCATTAGTATGCATGTTGATACTATCACTTTGTGTATTGATACCAATACTATGCCTCTCAATCATGATGATCTGTCTATTCAACCGTTAGGTATTAACATATGTTTCTGTACGAACTCTATCTCGACATACATGACACTTGTTTGTCATAACCCTTAATTATTTATCATGTATGTGTGTACACGATTTTGTAGTAGTGATACTTTTTACCCAAAAAAAAAATTATGTCTTTAGATAATTTCAATCTAAGATAAGATAATAACTAACGGTTAAATAGAGACTTTCATCTTTATCCCTTAAATAAATACTAATCTAGTTTTTGTCTTTAATATAAGACACAATTAACTAATTTCGAGATACTAAGAAAGCTAAATAATTTATTTTAATGTATTTATATTTATAAATTTTCTCCAAATTATTTTTCCTAACTCATAGACTAATATATAATTTAAATATACATATAAGTATTTGAAAAAAGATCATATAAGATATGCTATAATTAAATAATTTATTTAGCTTATTTAATTGATCTCCTCAAATTGGTCATCTGGGTCTTATATTAAGTACTAGAGGTAGTTCAATTCATAACCTTCATATATTGAACAAACATAATTGGCAGGATGGAGTCCTTTTGCTATTTCCCTTTAATACTGCTATTAGTCTATTCTTGTTGCTGAGAAAATAAAATCAAAATGTAATCATTTGTTTAATTGTATATATAGAAAATTATTCCTGGATGAATAAATTTGAATCTATATAGTATAAAATTTATATAATATATTGATATAGCAATATTGATGAATGATTTTTTTAGTGAAATATATTGATGATTGAAAATTAAGTAATTAATGATTATATGGAGCAATACAGACGATTAATGTTAATTAAAAATAGGAAAAATTATAATAAAAAACCAAAGAAAAATAATATTTATTATGAAGGACCATAAAAAAGGGGTTAATTTTTTTGAATGACCAGAAATTAAAACATTAAAATAGAAAGATTAAATTTTCTTTAGATTTCCTATATTCTCTCTAATTAAATCATAATCTGGAATGATTGATAGATAATCACACATAAAGACCAAATTAAAATCTGCACCAACTCCACCATTAACGTGGAGAACCTTCATTCTCATCCTCGTCGGCGAGCTTTATTCCATTCACCCAGATTGTTGCTTCCTCTATTAGCATCTCTACCGCACATAACTCACTTCCCAGTTATGATCAAGATGACTTTTTTTTTTTTTGTCTCTCTTCTAAATTTCTACAGACATATTTTTACATTTGTTATTGTTCCCCACTGTCAATAAATCAATATATTGTTTCTTCTTGATAGGAATAGTTGGGCAGTTGCCCCACAATCATCAATGTATAAGCGTGCGTTTATATGCGTGTCAATATATTCGCGAAACACATATCCTTTTAATCTTTGTTTTGGTTGGAGGTTCCATACTGTCACGAATTAGTCAATTTTAAAAGAAATTTAAGTGTCCTTCTTTTTTCTTTCTTTATGTAGAACAAAATGTTCTCATATATTGACCAGTTAGTCAATTTTGGTTATCTAAAATAGGCAAGCATCATTTGCTGTTGGGTTGATGGAACTCCAAAATTAGAAAGTCTGTCACAAATATTAGGACGACTGGTAATTAGTAAAAACAGGACGTTTCAGTAGATGCGTTTGGATTCTTCTATATATATGGACAAGCGTATCCTCTTCATTGATTCATTTCAACAAAGTCAAGGCACGTGCTGTGGAAAAACTCCTCATCTCATATATTGTTCTATTTATGTGCAATTACTTTATTAGACCTTTCCAAAAAAAAAAAAAAAAGATTGCCTTTTACGCAACCTCTACAAAGTGACTTCCACGTTGTTTGCTACCTTTGAAACTTTACATACGTTTTCCAGTATCTAGACATTGCTTAATAAAGCTCGCTGATGAGGATGAGGATGAAGGTTGACGATGTTAATGTGGAGTTGGTGCAGATTCTGATTTGAAAGAGAGAATATGAGTGATTATCTATCAATGTTCTAATTTCTGGTCTTTCAAAATATTTCGATTTAATCAAGAGAGAATATTGGAAATTTGGCAACGTGGTGTGTTTAAAGACAATTGACTTAACATCTTTTCTTTTTTAATGTTTTAATTTACCACTATCAATCCAAACACAAATAATTACTTTTTTACCGAGGTTTTTTTGTTGTTCTTTTAAATAAATATTAGTTTTCTTAGGTTCTTCTTAATCATTTATTATAATTTTACTTTAAAATATTGAAATATAAGTTTAAAATGAGAAGCGGATCAAATATTAGAATATATATATATAAAAGATATTTGTGGAAAGGATTAAAAAAAAAGATTTAGCACTAGTCCAAGTCTAAGTCAACCAAGTTAACTACCAAGCGCTTGAATTAATTGGCTATGGGTTGTTCACACTTTGAATTAGTTGGTTGCTAGTAGTGCTGTCTACCGGATACACAGGTGGGGGATTAATTAAAAAATTCAACCTAGAGTGGCTTTATTAAAACCTATTTGTTTATTCTGAGAGTATATTTTCTTTTCTGTTTACTATTCTAAATATTTTTAATTTTTATAATTCTTAAGTATTTCAGAAATAGAGAAATGTAATAGTGTATATATATATGTTGGCTCCTCCGTTCTTCGTTGTTTCTAAAAGCAGCGGCAATCTTTGAAGCTACCCACTTCATTCGTCTCTTCCTCTTTCCTATAAACTCGAAAAATGAAAAGCAAATCATTGTGGGTGCTCGCTTTGTATGTGTTTGTTTCGTTCATCACTGCAAGCGACTCAGCACAGTCTGTTGCAGACAGTAGTAATTCAGGTAATCAAGCATCTGACGACCTGCTTTAATTTCCAATTTCTCATTTTTCTACTCAAACGAAGTGCTAATCAAAATAATTAAGGAATACTCCTAGTTTTTTATTTTAAGAGGTTTTCAACTAAATAAAGAAGAGTTAGTTGTACGATTGAAGTTGTTTAAAAATAATCCAATATTTTATTGGACAAAACTTACCCCAAGTGCCTTATATCTTATATCTAGTACATCAACTTTTCCAATCAAGAATAGCCACCAAGATTTAATGAACGCGTAATCATTTAACGCCGTTCCCCTCTCCTAGATGATTACGTGCAGCAAAGTGCTCGATTTTGACTCGGTTCCTGCGAAGAAAAGTGCTCATTAGATCTGGATCATCCTAATATGATTGAATGGTCTAGATCTAAATTTTTTAAATTAAATGATGATTTGTAAATAAAAAATCATTTTTTGAACATATAATAATTAATAAATTTTCTTTACTTTAAAGATTTTATTCTCAATTAAAATATTTTTTTAGAAGAATGCATACTTTTAAAAAACTAGATCTGAACTATCCATATCAGATCTGACGGCCTAGATCTGCTTAGCTCTCATTCCTAAGCAACTTTGCTTAGCAGAAAAACCAATTACCAATAAATCTAGGTGGCTATTCTTGATCGGAAAACTGGATGTACTAGATATAAGGTACTGGATGCAAGCTTTGTCGTATTTTATTTACGGGGTTATTAAGAAGGCATAGAGATAATAATACCTGGCTAGAAGAAAATAGGAAGGGAAAAAAAGGATAAACTTTTGGTCTACGAATTGTTTTCTTTCATTTTATCGATTTAGTCTGAAATTATAGCTCGATACAGCGCTCTATAATTCCTTAACTTGAAACAACTTAGCCTCCATGTTAAAAGAAACAACTATGTCTCTCTAGATTGACTCAGACTAACGCAGTTCAGTAGTTCTTTGACTCAATGAATTATAAGGATTGGGTTGTAATAATAAGTCAAAAGTCCAAAAAATGAATAAGCAATTGAGAGAAAATCAAGGACTAAAAGTTATATTTTTCTTAGAAATATTATAAATCATTGTATTATATATGGCCATAAATATAAGATCCATATGAGGGTTTTTGTTAATATAAAGTCTCATTTTTTGTCCAATATTAATTTTTTTCCTTTCCTATAATGCGCGTTTTTATTAACATTGAAATTTTATTGCTAACGGAAATTAATGGTGCTTTTGAAAAAGTAACATAAATTCCATACAAATTAAAAGTTTCTAAGCTTGTATTCTTTGAAATAATTAAAAGCACTCTACAGTAAATACATATATTTACGACAGGGCACTGAAATTTTCCCAAAACACCATAATATAATAACAAAGGACAAGAGGGTGTGCGTAGTGAAGATAGTAGCGAAAATCATCATCAGGGCCCAAGTGACCAAGATATTCTTAAAAAAGCTTAAAGAAAAGTCACATATCAAAAAAGGATGTAGGGCCTTTTTAGGTATTATGTTAGAAAACGAAATTATAATATTGTACTCATATAGTTGTTAACGTATACTGATTTAGTTGTTAAGATATAATAGTTAACGTATATTGATTTAGTTGTTAAGATATAATTTTGATATAATAGTTGTTAATGTTGTCTTGATATAGTTGTTATACGATATAAAAAGACCAATAAGACTTTTTCTGACATTAACTTCTTTTAGGTCTTTTTAAAGAATATCTTGATCACTTAGGAGGGGGATTTTCCCAAAATAGTATATGATGGGTTGAATCGGCAAGCCTAATTGATCAATTTGTCAAAAAGTTAAACCGGTTGGTTTGCTAAAATGCCATCTTGGTTTGAGACGGCTTTTTCAAACCTATCCCCACCCTAGGTTGGTCCCTTTTTAATTATTTTAATTTTAATTGTCCTTTTTAATACTTAAATTTTAATAGTACTTATACTAAAGGTAGGACACAGCAATTTCCAAAAAAACCCAAAAATAAAGGACTTGAGGATGTGTTTAGAGATGATAATAATATGGGTTGAATTTATCGGCCTAACCAGTCAATCTGTTAAAAAGTAAAATAGGTTGAGTTGACAAAATGTCATCCTATTTTTTGAGACATGCTCTTTCCAACCTATCCCGCCATATGTTGGCCATTTTTTTATTATTTTAATTTTAATAGCCTTTTTTTAATACTTCAATTTTGGTTATAGGATTGATTGGAATTTTTACATTGATACAAAATTATATAAAATAGATTATATTTTTATTTTTTAATTTTATTTAATTATATAATTTTATTAAAATATAAAAAGAATTCAAATTTAGTACCTAAAAATTTGTAATTTAATTTACAAATTATGGTTCATATAATTATTGATCCTTATCGTTTCACTGAATCTTGGTTTTAGTCCATGTAGTTTGAAACATGTCGTTTTGGTCTTTCAATTTTTCTTTCATTTAAAATGTTAGTCTTTATACTTTGAAAAGGACATGGAACAGCAATTAACGGTGTTAGTTTTGCCTACGTGATGCTAGTTCTATTAAATTTGTTTTGTGGCACGCTGACTGGGTAATATGAAGTGGAAAAAAATTGACCTGTATATGTGAAATTAAAAAGAAACGCAATATACCTTGCAGGCAAGCCGTTCCCTAACTTTCTCTTTTTCCCCAACCCTCCCATTCATTTACACGTTAGGATGGTTTGGGACTTCTATATATTCCTTTTCTTTTTAATTTCACATATCATATCCTATTTAACTTTCTTTTCCCCTATTTAACCTCTTTCAAACTCCCATTCATTTACGCGTTAGGATGGTTTGGGACTTCTATTCCTTTTCTTTTTAATTTCACATATACAGGTAAGCTTTTTTCCACTTCATATTACCCAGTCAGCATGCCACATAAGTTAATTTAATGGAGTTATTGTTACGTAGGCAAAATTAACACTATAATTGCTGCTCCAAGTCATTTTCAAAGTATAAGGACAAATGTTTTAAACAGGGGGAAATTTGAAGGACCAAAACAACAGGATTCAAAATCAAAATACAATCAAACTATATGGACCATCTCTCTTATATTAAATGCTGTTAATGTGAAAAAAATTAATTCTCAACACCATCTCTCTGGTATTAAATGTTTGTCACATACATAAATAAATTTAAGATTTTTTTTTTTTTTTAATTCTTGTAAAACTTGTTGAAATTGTCTTTTAGACTCGTATGACTACTAACTGAGAAAGGGTGCATATGTGACCTCGGGGATGTCTCCATTTACCTTTCTCTGCATTTTCTTTTTATTTACTATCATTATCATTTTTTCAATGGTTGAAATTTAATACCATAATAACAAATTAAAAATATTGTAATAATGTTGTTATTAAATACTCCCTCCGGTCACTTTTATAAGAAACAACTACCAAAATTACGTTGTTCAAAATATTAGTTAAAAGTAATAAATGTGTTAAATATGTACTTCTCTTTCCAATTGTACCATTATTCATAGAGAGGAGATATGAGAGATAATGAGTGGCTTATATTTAGGGAAAAGGGGGTGTAAACATCCCAAAAAGGTCCTCAAATTCTGACAATACTTGAAAAGGCCTTAGGCCTTTTCAGGTATTTTCGAAATCTTGGGGGAGTTGTTAATTTGCATTTATTGATATTGTTAGTTAACAACTATATCAGCCCCATTAACAACAATTTTTTAACAACTAAATCAAAGCCCCCATTAACAACAATATAGTACCCCGTTAACAACTATATCAGCCCCGTTAACAACTCCCCAAAGATTCCGAAAATAACTGAAAAGGCCTCGAGTTGAGGACTATGTCGTAGTTTGAGGGACTTTTTTGGGATTTAGGGGCAAAAAGGGCCCTCAAAAGGATTTTCCCTATATTTAATAGGGGCAAAAATGAAAAAACAAGGTTAAAATTTCAGACAAAAAGAGATTTGTTCCTTATATTAATGACACCCCTATGAGAGAAAATATTCCTTATAAAAAGGACCGGAGGAAGTATTTATATAATCGTTAATTCTTTAAGTTTACCCTTATTTTAATTTTAGGTAGAAAATAGATTATTAGGCCTTTCCCAAGGGCCCATAGTCTAACCTATTTTAAACTTAGTCTAACCTATCTAATAAATATGTTAGCTAGGCCCATTTAGGTAAATAGGTCATTTATATTTTCATGAAGTTTAGACTACAAGCTTGCATGCATGACCTATTTATTTTTTTTTTAAAGTGTACTTTCATATATAATTATATATAACATAATCTAAACCAATTTTGTACATTATTTATAAAATTAACTTAGTCTTGACCCCAAAAATTTTACATCCTGTTATTCACCCACAAGCTTAAACTTTTAATTCATTCACTACTCATCTCTCCCTCACTTCTCTTTAATCGCTCAAACGGCAACACTAGATCACTCCCTCTTCCCTAATTTCCATCATTTGCTAAAGTATAATAATTGTTGTAAGTTTATTTTAGTAATTCCCAAATTAAATATTATAATCTTAGTAGGGATTTATCATAGTTTTTGTGGGAAAAAAACGAGATAAAATCCAATTTTACATTCATGCCATTGGTTGTGTTTGATTGGTTGATTTTAGAAATACATCTCATTGGTCAATGAATAACTGCTATTTTTACTTCTATTTACTAATAAAATTGTTGTCCTTAACCTTTTAAATAAATTTGAAGGGTTATATATGACTTTGGAGACATATACTTTTAAGTCTATTTAAAGTCCTACATTTTGGATAGGCCATTAAATAGGCTTTTAGGAAATATTAGGCCTTATAAAGGTTCAAACTTGAATTTAAAAAAAGTCTAATACAAGCCTAGGCTTAGCCCTAAGCTTTAGATTTTTGTTTTAGGCTTAGTTCTATTTAGTTAAAGCCTAGCTTGACCTAGACTATTTCAACCCTAGTTATGGTGTCTCAAATTTCTTTTTGTCTAAAACACATTGATCCCTACAATTTAATAGATATAGATCTTTTACCCCTTGAGGGTCCAAAACTAAAATGAGAGAAAACTTGAAGGATTAAATATTGTATTAAACCTTAAGATTATATATTAAATAAATTTAGGGTTAATATGCAATTTTACTAACAATTTTTTTTTTGGTAAGCGTCTGGCACAAATAAATTCTGGAATAGGCAAAAATAGTAATAAACAATTTAAAAGAGTGTAAATTCACCAAAAACTGTTAAATTTGACAAACGGCCGTCAAATTATAAGAAAATAAAATCCTAATGGTGTTTGGTGAAATTTAATGGTTTTGGTGAATTCACACCATTTTAAATTGTTTATTGGTATTTTTGTCCATTTCAAAATTTATTTGTGCCAGAAGCCCCTCAAGGGAAAAATTTGTTAGTAAAATTGTACCTTAACCTTTAGGCAAAAAAAAAAAAAAAAAAAATTGCACCTTAACCCATAAATTTATATGTTGTATTTCTGTTTTTAATTTTATAATTATATTGTTATAATGTATTAAATAAGTTGATCCAACGATAAAATTAATAAATGGAGAGAAAATAAAAAGAAAGGTAAATGGTGACCTTTTCTCTTCCTTGTGTGAGTAGGTGTCATAAGCATAGACTGTGGAGCAAGCATAGATTACATGGACGAAGTGACAGGGATTTGGTACCAGACAGATGGAAGCTTCATTGAAAGCGGAACTAATCACAGACTAGCTCCCAACATTAGCTTTGACAATCATGCTCCAACTATAAACCGACAACTAATGACATTGAGAAGTTTCCCTGAGGGAGAAAGGAACTGTTACACTCTGAGACCAAAACAAGAGAAGCAGACGCAGAAGTATTTGATGAGAGCCATAATTGCATATGGCAATTACGACTTGAGAAACCAAGTCCCTGAGTTCGATCTTTACCTGGGGGTCAACTATTGGACCACATTTCGAATACTTCCTAATCCATATGGTCCCCAGACGATCTTTCCATTTGAGATAATAATGGAGAAGGATAGGAGCACAGAGACGATACAAGTGTGCTTGGTGAATACAGGACGAGGCACACCTTTCATCAACAGTTTGGAATTAAGGCCATTAAACAACTCTCTCTATCATGTTCCTCTTCCCCTTACTATATTTGATTTGGGTAACTCTGCAAGTGTAAGACTTGACTTGGGCTCCGAGCTCCCGCCCCCTTATTGGACCAGGTATTCTCTTTCAACTTAGGCCTCACTTATTCATTGTCTTCCCCATTTTTTTGTCTTCATTGTTCATTTTCATGAGTCATGACTAATTGAAGATTTTGTAGTTGATTTCTTGTAACTTATAAAGACTCCAAAACCGTTACACACACACACACTTCTAGTTATTTATTACTGTCAACAATGCCAATAAATTTATTTTTGTCATTTTGTTTTGCCTACACTATGTAGCGTGTATGTTAAAATACAATAGATTTGTGATGACCAAGCCATATGGGAATATTATGTATTTATTGTAAGTGCTTGTCATTATTGTATAGCCTATATTAGTAGTTATTATCCTTAATCAACTTTAAATAGGTTTTATTAGTTTTTATTGCTTTGTCTCCTCCTCTAATGTATAAATAGGCAGTTGTATCTCACTATTGTGATATGAGAAAATATTCTTCTCTAAAGTTGTTCACATGGTATCAGACCATCAGGTTCTAAATTGTTATTACAGTATTTTTGGGTAGTGGATCGCATGAGTTTCTCAGTTCTGTGGCTTAGGACGATATTACGCGCATGGCTAGGGAATGTCTGGACTCTCACCGCCTACCCAGAGATGACCATAGATCTCCGATTGGCCAACACAAAAAAGCCAAAGGTGAATGGCGGCGCTTGTCATCCACACACGCCCCCAAGTCTTTTGCGTCAGAAGACAAGTCACGGTGCATGGGAGAGCGTGACCGGTCCATTACTACGGTAACTTCTTCCACTAGCGACAAAACATATTTGTTGAGTTCTTTCTTGGAAAATGCACTAGGAGTGGTGAAGTGGGTACTCCATATTTGTATCCACATTGTTCTCTTGTACTCCCTCTGGTCCTTATAAGGCACAAACTAACTTTTCTCACAAATCAATAAAAGTAATTAAAGTCAATAAAGTTGTCCTAGAATCTAAGTAATTTCCAATATTACCCTTACTAATTGTACAAACTCTAATATTATATTAATTATTACTCTCACCCATTACCTTTATTAATTAGGGGCAGACGTGGAAAAAAACAATCATTGTTCATTGGGAACAAGCAATTGCCTTATAAAAAAGACCAAATAAACTTGCTAGTTGGATAAGAACCAGAGGGAGCAGTCGTGGCAAAGTATAATGTTGGACAGAGATTTGTGGAGATCAGAAAGCATTGGTATTGATGAAGCTTCTGATCCAAAAGTTCGTGTGTCTCATTATTACTCCATATTGATGGCTCCTTATGAGAAATACAAATTCTCAATAGAAAGCTAAGGTATTCATTGGTCATCTAGTGCTAGCATTATTGGCTCAAAAAGGAAACTTCCTTCGAGCTCTCAAAACATTTAAGAACAAGATTGTTGATTCCGGAGCATCCAATCATATGACCGATTGTTTTAAACAATTCTCTACTTATACTACATGTGCTGGAAACGTGAAAGTTCAAATTGCATATGACTCTCTTGCTTCAGTCGCTAGGAAAGAAAGTATTCGAATATCTGAATATATCACTCTGGAATCGGTCATTCATGTGCCAAAATTAGAATGCAATCTATTGTCTATTAGTCAACTAACAAATCAACCTATTTGTCATGCTAATTTTCTACCCACTCATTGTATTTTTTAAGACCTATCATCAAGGATAACAATTGACCATGCTAAGTGCGAGGGGCTCTACTTTCTTGATGATACTGAAGTGAGCCACCAACATATGGTAAGTGTATGCAATTATTTATTGACCTCTAAAAATGAAGATATATTTTATGGCATAAGAGAATGGGCCATTCTAATTTGCAATATCTATCTTGTATGCTCCCATTCCTTTGTCCAAACACTAGCATTGATGAGATGTGAGGTATGCTAATTAGCCAAACACCACCGCTCATCGTATCCTAGAGCTTCATATCCGCCCTCCAAACCTTTCACTACCATCTATAGTGATTTTTGGGGACCCTCTTTTATTCCAAACTGTATCAAAACCAAATGGTTTATTTCCTTCATAGATGATCATATTTGACTTTGTTAATTTTATCTAATTAAAGACAAGTCTAAGGCTCCCTTCGTGTTCATGAATTTTTTCACCATGATTAAGAAAAAATTCGCTACAAGCATCAAAATATTGCACAGTGATAATGGCACAAATTATTCAAACAAACCTTGAGTGCCTTGCTCCAAGTACATGGTATTATCCATAAAAGCTCTTACGCTAACATACAACAATATAATGGGATTGTTGAGCGTAAAACTTGACATATCCTAGACGTTGCTCAAGCATTAATGCTTACTTGCAATGTGCCCAAGTTCTTTTGGAAAGATGCCATCTTACACGCCACTTATGTCATAAACCGAATGTCAAATCAAGTCATATCCTTTGAAATCCCTTTGCAATGGTTACAAAGTGTCTTTCCTACTACCCACCTTGAATCCAACCTTCCCTTTCATGTGTTTGGTTGCTTTGTGTTTGTTCATGTCCATCCCAAAAGCAGATTTGATCCTCGTGCCGTGAAATGTATATTTCTTGGATGCTCTTACACTAAACAGGGATACTATACTTTGATCCTATTTCAAAACACACCTTTGTAAGCTTTGATATCACCTTTCATGAATAGGTTCCTTTCTTTTCCAAGTCCTCAATTCAAGGGGAGAGTATGGGTGAAAAATCTTGGATTTGGGAATCATAACTTAATAAAGAGTATGTTCTCCTTGAACCATGTAAACACCATCAGAGTCATGCCACAACCTTGACCATTAATAGAGCTAGAGCCCACACCACCACCTTCACCATCAATAGACTCAGAGCCATTGCCACCAACTTCAAAGCCATCAGCTTCCCCATAATCACTGTCTTTGCAATCTCTTATGCAAATCTCAAAACAAAAATATACAAGAAGAGGGAGAGATAGAAAAGTAGTAGAATAAGGATATGATGGTGTGCTCACAAAGGCAACAATCAAAGGAAGGAGAACACATTGAACCTGAAGCACTAAAGGAATCAAAAACCAGTGGTAGCTCCTACAGTACCATAAGAGGTAGAACCAGTAGTATCCTCTGAAGAGTTTGATCCTTAAATTCATGGAGAGGTTAGTTAACAATCCGATTTGACTTGTCTTTTGCTTTCAAGAAACAATCTTGATATTGCACATTGCACCTAATTTAAAAGCATATGCCATATAAGGCTTTTTCTCCTAGCTACCAAGCCTTTGTTACTAATCTAGATAAAGTATGCATTCCCAATAACATCCAAGAGGCACTAGAGATACCAAAATGGAGAAATGCAGTTATGGACGAGAAGAGAGCATTCATTAAAAAAGAATGGAACATGGGACATAGTTGAAAAGCCTAGAGACAACAAACTTGTAAGCTACAAATGGGTGTTTACCCCTAAATATTTGGCTGATGGTATACTAGACAAGTTAAAAGTTCATGTGGTAGCAAGAGATTTTACTCAGTCATATGCTCTAGATTATCAAGAGAAATTTGCACCAGTGAAAAAGCTAAACACTATTAGAGTTCTATTGTTTGTGGTAGCTAACCTAAAGTGGCCACTTCATCACCAACTAGACATTAGGAATGCCTTTCCAAATGGAGAGCTAAAAGAAGAGGTCTACATGACCTTACCTCTAGGTTTCGAAAAAGGTAGAAGTGGTTGAGTATGCAAGCTGAAGAAATCTCTATACGGATTAAAACAGTCTCCCAAGGCATGGTTTGATAGGTTCTTAAAAGTCTTAAAATTAGAGGGTTACAAACAAGGATTATGAGATTATACATTGTTTGTTAAAACAAAGGAAGGAAAGAAGTGCATACTCATTGTGTACATTGATGACATAATCCTCATAGGAGATCATATTGATGAAATATCAAGGATAAAAACACTACAAAAAAAAATCAATTTTTGCTACGGAAAAATTCCGTCGGAAAAAAGCCTTTTTACGTCGCAAAATCGATTTGCGACGGAATTTTTTCATCGGAAAAAACCGCGTCGCAATTGCGACGGAAAATCAAAAATCCGTCGCAAATTTTGAATTTTGTGACGGAAAATGAATTCCGTCGCAAATTCCTGGAATTTGGACGGAAATAAATTCGTAGCAAATTTCAGTAAATTTGCTACGAAATGAATTCCGTCGCAAATTCCGGAATTTGTTACGGAATTGAATTCCATCGCAAATTCTAGAAATTTGCTACGGAATTCATTTCCATAGTAAATTCCGAAATTTGCGACGGAATTCATTTTCTCGTCGCAAAACGCATTTTATTAAAAAAAAATTACATAAAAAAATATAAAAAAAAAATTATAGAATTTGATTCTGTCACAAAATTCCATTTTTGCGATGGAATTCATTTTCCATCGCAAATCTCAATTTCAAAATTTTTTTTTATATAAATAAATACAAATAAATACCAAATTAAAAATATAGAAATTATAGGAAAAATTACAAATAAGAAAATGTATATAAATAATACGAATATTGTATTAAAAAAAGTGTATGCGGAAATATGTACAATAGCAATCCTAAAAAATTATAAATAAACAAAACGAAATATAAACACCAATGTTGCCAACAAAATAAACTAAAAAGCACAAAAATCATAAATAAGTTATACACTAAGTAACTAAAAAGCACAAAAAAGGACGCCATTGTAGCACATCTAGATACATCAATGTCTGACAAAAGTTTGGTCACCCACTCCTCCAAAGAGCACCTTCTCTGTAGTGGAATGAAATGTGTTAGTCATTTACAAGGTAAAACATAAACAATAATTATACTACCTACATAGATTTTGCATCCACAATCAACCATCAAGCTCAACATGAGATTAATAGGAAAAATACGAATATGAATAGGGTCACTTAAATTAGATGGAACCACATGTACAGTTGATTAGATTTTTCGTTCTAAAATATAAACAATGCCTTATAAGATTAAATCAAAGAACCTTGTCTTCGACCTAAAACAAAAATCAAAGAACCTTGCCATTAATATCAAACAGGAATGTGATTTTTTTCCATCCACTGTCAGTCACAAAAGTTCCAAAAGTATCATTATCATGTTACTTATGTTGAGTGGGATTGAGAACAAAAAGTTGTCATATTACTTATGACAGATGCAAATAAACTCCAAGCATCAGTTCATCATAACAAAGCACAAGTTAGAAATAAATCAAACTCAATGAACAAGTAAATCTCAAAAATTAAATAGAAACAAAGCTAGAAGCAATTGGTGTAGCAAACTACAATGTGGCATGCAATGAAAACCTATCTTCAGCTGGAACTAACGGGAAATGGTCATCGATCTTCACTATGAATGATAATTTATCCAAAGAAATATAATGGGATTGCTAATTCTTACAAAAATAAAATGAATTTTGAAACTACAGTGTGATCTGAAATAAACTTGGCTCTCCTACCTTTGATTTTTCCAATATTCTACAAAATCACAAAATTAAGAGATAAAAAAATAATCAATTCTTGACACATATTTAATAACTTGCAAAGATAAAATTCCATTATCAGTCAAAGCAGTAAGAGATCTGCATCTGCTACCAGACAAAAAGCTCATTTTTTATATCAATATGGTGGAAAATTAAATGTTATCTTGAGATACATGCTTGCAGAAATTTGGTGGTCTATATTTTACATGTATGTAACATATGTATAGCACAAAAGGGTTGAAGGGTATCTTAATGAGTGAAAAGGTATTTTGGAAAATAAGTACTGAAATGTAGTTGAGTGAAAGCATAGATGACCATTTGGGAGATTTATGACAAAGGGAGTCAAAGAGTTCTGGTGAAATATTTCTGTTTAGAGGATTTCATTGTAAACCTGCGAGATCTTTGTTTCTAGCTCTCCCTGCTCTTCCTCAAGAAGGTTGACTTCATCCACTATGTCTGAAAAGCAATAACAAAAAAGGATGTGTGCCAGCAACACAGCTACTTTGACGTCCTCTACAGTGACTCTATGACTCAACTGACCTCTCTCGAGTTTCAACCCATTAACGAAAGGTTTTTCCTGAGTAGTTAGTACACACACACATGAAATATCCATTCTAAACCAAGAACCCCACTTCATCAGCTCATTAAGGAATGTATTTTCTTCCCCTCTATTTTGATATTTTCTAGTAGTTAAAGTTGCACTTGGGAGAGAATCTGAAGTCAAGGATCTTGTAGGAAACTTAAAATATTTCCTTGGGATGCAAGTTTCCAGGTAAAGACTAGGCATCTTTGTTTCTCAAAGAAAATATATACTTAATCTTCTAAAAGGAACATACATGTTGGGTTGTAGTCTTGAGCCAACTCCCTGTGGTATCAAAAAAGAGGAAGAAGAAACCTAAGAATAACAATAAAGAAGAGTTAGAAGAAGTTAACTAGGATGATGAGATTGAAGAAGAAGAAGAAGAAGGAGAACAAGAAGCCAACGAGTAGTTGACAAAGAAAGATATCATAGACTTGTTGGGAAGTTGATTTATCTCTCTCATATAAGACCTAATATAACCATTGCAGTAAATGTGGTTAGTCTGTACATGAGTGAGACAAATAAAAAGCATATGAATGCAGCCTAAAGAATTATAAGGTATCTAAATGGTACTCCTGGTATAGGGTTGTTCTTCTGAAAATAAGAATGAAGAACTGTAGAAGTGTACACTGATACAGACTGGGGAGGAACTCATCCTGACCAGAGATCAACATTTGGTTATTGCACCTTTGTATGGGGGAACCTGGTTACTTGGAAAAGTCAGAAACAAAAGGTTGTGTCTAAAATCATTGCTGAATTTGAATTAAGGACATTAGCTCAAGGGATAATGAAAGAATTGTAGTTGAAACGAGTTCTATATGAGATACAAGTCAACATAGATTTATTTTTTTTTTGTTTTTTTATAGCAGATGATGTTAGAATATGTATTAGGACTTGTAAATTTTCAGAAGGCTACTTATTATTTTTGAAATGGTTCGTTGTTAAAATACATATGTGCACTTGAAAATTCACTTATGAACACTTTTAATATTTTGTGACAGAAGTTGTTAGAATGCACATTAGAACTCGTAAAATTGTTATATGAATACTTGTAAATTTTCGATTGGAACTTATTAATCTATCATACCATTTGCATATTCAATCTAGCTACAAGTTCACATACGTATTTTAAAACCTAACTGTAGTAAGATGATAAGTTAATCTTTTAGTGGTCATAAATCTTTTGGTTAGATGAGATCAGCGGTTCAAACCCCTTTTTCACACCTAGTTTGAAAATTTATTCTCTGGTGGCCTGTGGGTGGCCTTTTTTTAAATGAAGGAAGATCATTTTCACCATCAAAATCATAATTTAATTTTTATACTTACAATGCCTTGTTGAAATTTTAGAATCTTTTGTGACCTGCTATAAATTAAGTATCATTTGTGGGACTTAATTAAGAGGGTGAGTCTAGACACAATGGTAACATTGTTGCCATGTGATCTAAAGGTCACAAGTTCAGATTTTGGAAATAGCCTATCGAATTGTGGCAGTAAGACTGCATACATCTATCTCTCCTCGGACCCCACCTAATGAGAGCCTTGTGTACTGGGCTGTCATTTGGTGAGACTTAAATAAAATTCCTCCTTTATTATGTCATATTTTAATTTTAAATTTTAAGTAAAATTTTCTTATTACAATATTTTTAAGTAAATTTTAATTTTTTGTATATATTTTGATAAGTTAGATGTCTTGAGCTCTTGAAAAATGAGATTAATATAATTTTCTTAACTATTTCTGAAAATACAGGTTCAAAGACGATGTATATGATCGCTTGTGGTGGAACAATGATAATCCTAATTGGGATGTCTTACAAACAAGTGTAGAAGCAAAGGCAGAGGACTCTGTTTATGAACTGCCATGGGAAGTATTACGCACTGCACAACGACCCCCTAATAATTCCAATCTCTTAACTTTAAAGATGATATCTGGGGATATATCCAACCAATATTATGCGTTTCTTCACTTTGCTGAAATTGAAAAGCTTCCTCGTGGCCAGAAGAGGATAATCAATGTCACTTTTGATGATGAAAATTCCCTCTCTCAGCAACTTACTCTTGAATACTTGAAGCATATTACCCTAATCTCCAACATAACTAAAGGCTTCACCATCAAAGCAGCAACTGATTCAGATGCTCCTCCTATCCTAAATGCCTTTGAAATTTGTAAAGTCATCCAGCAACCAAATTCCCCTACAGCTGAACAAGATAGTAATCCCTTTATTGTTGCCTTTTTCAACATTTGTTTGTATTAGTTCAGTTGGGAATAATTTTTTTCACAAAAAAAGAACAATTCTCACATGGTGACCCATGTGTTCCTTCTCAATATGTATGCAGTTAAAGCTATCAAGGAAATACAGCATATCTATGAGGTCTCCAAAATCAATTGGCAAGGTGACCCATGTGTTCCTTCTCAATATGCTTGGGACGGTTTGAATTGCAGCTATGAGAATAATATAAGAATCATTTCATTGTAAGTTACACTCTGCTGCTCTTGTGTGTGATCTTCAAGTATTTAATTTGAAGCACTGAAGATTAGGATTTTATATTCTTATAGATGTGATCTTTTATATTTGTTACATATATTATGAGCGGTTGATTCCCTTCCTGGAAAACTTGTAATATATATATATTCTAGGAACTTGAGCTCAAGCAAACTCACTGGAGTAATAGCTCCACCGTTTGCTAGTTTGGAAAAATTGGAGTCCTTGTAAGTTGTTTCATTACATATACTCTAAACATTATTCAAATATTATCAATTAATTAATCAGGTTGTTCAATATTATGAATAACACTTGCGTCTTGTTCTTAGGGATTTGTCAAACAATGAACTGACTGGACCACTACCAGAATTTCTTGCAACTCTTCCTAATTTGAAATTCATGTAAGGCCTAGCTCATGTTATTGCATTACAGTTTTCACACTGGGATTCTGAAGCCAAGTGTATAAAAATCCCCATTTTCTTTTTCCTTTTCCATCTTACAGCAATGTTACAGGAAATAAGCTCACTGGTTCAATTCCCAAGGCTTTGAGGGAAAAGGCCAATTTAGAGATAAGGTTTGCATTTCTGAATTATGAGATTCTATTTTAATCAGTCCCCTCTCAAGCAAGTTGGGCCAGTACTAGTCAAGTCTAACACAGCTCTATTTTTCTAGTATGGGCAACAATCCAAGTCTATATTGTCTGGCAAATTCGTGCAAAAAACACAAGAAGTTTGAGATTCCATTGATTGCATCACTTTCGACTTTGTCCATCGTCACTGTCCTCATATCTTTGGTGATCTGGAGATTTAAAATGAAAACAGGTTTTGATTTTACGTATGCTATCATTTCATTGGACTTTTTGATTTTGTGAAGTGTCAAGATATTTTGATTCAACACTGCAGTTTTGTCCGCCGAATCTCAGAAGAAGAAATTCCTAAAACCAAAGAATCAAGCTTTTTCCTACTCAGAGGTTCTCCGTATCACAAACAATTTCGAAACTACAATTGGACAAGGAGGGTTTGGGAAAGTTTACCTGGGAGCTTTAGAAGATGATACGAAGGTGGCTGTGAAGTTACTTTCCCCATCTTCAAAACAAGGGTATAAGGAATTTAAATCAGAGGTTAGAAATATTCAAAATTTATTACAGTATTATCTTTTTTAATTTGAACGGCAGGCATATTGCCTGAGTTGAGGATCGAACCCTAAACTTAGTGCAACAAAGACACATCTTATACCATTAGATCCAAAGATCTTTGGTTCAAAATTTATTTTTCAATCACTCAATAGTGAATATATTCATGTTTGGCGTCAGAATGTTAATAATGATAGAGCTTACTTTTAACTTGTAGGCTCAACTCTTAACAGTCATTCATCATAGAAACTTAGTTGCACTTGTTGGGTTTTGCGATGAAAACGATGTCAAAGCATTGATTTATGAATATATGGACCATGGAGACCTCGGTGGATTATTGTCAGGTTTGTCTTATATCATATTACCGGACTTTGTTTATGGCACACAAAATGCACAAGAGAGGAAGAGAAGAGTATTTTCATTAGTAGAAGAAAAACTATTCTCACTTCCATTCTCAGCCCATGCTTTTCCTTATTCTCATTTGTGCCCCAATTTGATTGAATCTTCTAAGGGTGGACTATGTGTATCCGACAAAAAATTGAGTTGGTATATTAAAAATAGCCTTGTTAACAACAAAATCATCATGTACATATCTTGGCTCGTGAGGCACATTCTCTTGATCAACAAATTGATGCTTGCAGACAAAAACCAAAATGTTTTAAAGTGGAGCGATAGACTTCAAGTTGCTGTTGATGCAGCTAAAGGTTATAGAATCTTTTATCTTCTCTCTAACAATATCACTTTTTATTAAATAAATTCATGATATGATATGATGTGGTCGCAGGATTGGAATATCTTCATAATGGTTGTATGACTCCTATAATCCATAGAGACTTGAAGCCATCCAACATTTTATTAAATAAGTTCATGGTAGCCAAAATTGCTGACTTTGGATTGTCAAGAGCATTCACAAATGAAAGAGATTCTCATCTTTCCACTCAGCCAGCTGGTACACCTGGTTATATTGATCCTGAGTAAGTCATTTGAATATTAAGGAAGAATTATTTGTTACTGATTGTTAAAAGACAATATGCCATTGTGTTTCCTTTTGAAAATCATTTAAATAGACTTATGGCTGCAAAAATTTTGGAATAAACTTAAGTATATTAATAATAATATTGAAAAAAAGAGCAATTATAGACTAATTTTTTATTGGTATTATAGATTTCAAAGATCTGGAAAGCTAGATAAAAGAAGTGACATATATAGTTTTGGGATGATTCTTCTTCAACTAATCACAGGCCATCCCCCGATAAGAAGACAACTTGAGAATGTTTATTTTATAATTGATTGGATCCGTCCAAAAATTGAGTGCGGTGATATACAAGGCATTGTTGATCAAAGGTTGAATGGTGAATTTCAAGTTAGTTCAGTATGGAAAGCTGTTGAGACAGCAATGTCATGCATTGAACCACAGCCCATCCAAAGGCCAGACATTAGTTATGTGTTGAACGAACTGAAAGAATGTTTGGCTATGGAGATAGATGATGCCAATTCAAATGGTTTACAAAGCCAGCTAATTAATCATCATTCTGGGCAGCTTGATTCCATCACTACCCTCTCAGCTAGGTAGTTGCTAGACAATATTATATGGTGTTAACAACCATATAGTTCATCATCCTTGTTTGAGGATACTACATATATAAAACATGCTGTTTGAAGTTTTTTTATTTATTTTGGTTTGCATGCGAAAAAGGATATGTTATGCGTAGTATAAAGTAATTTTTTGAACTTGTTCTTAGAAGTTATGTTTTGTTATGTGTAATGTTTTGTTGAAATGAATATTTATATAAAAAAATATGGGTTAAGGTGAAAATTTGCAGTTTATACTTGAGAATATTGGGCATTAAGAAGTTTTTTAAGGTTCAATGGGTGCCTAATAGTTTTCAAATCATAGCAATATTGTTATGGCCATTATCCAGTTCAGTTTCAAAAAAATTAAGAAAAAATGCATCCAACCCAAAGTATTTGACCAGAATGTCGGTGGAAATGGATTTTTGGGTAGAATAAGAATTTCCTATCTCAAGCTGGAGGAGAGGTGCTAATTAAGGCTGTAGCTAACGCCATCCCTACTTATTCAATGGCCTACCTTTTATATCCTGAAAAAACTTGTATGGATATACTTCCCTGAAAATTCTTCTCTAAATGCTACCCTTCCATTGCGGGGTTTAAGTACATGAGTTGCAGGATGTCACTGTTCCGGATTTGATTTATCAAACGCAATGGAATTTAAATATTTTATCCTTAAGATTCAGATTCCTGTCCTGGATTTTGAAGACAGGTTAATTTGGACTGGTAGTGAAATTTGGATACAGATGGCTACAAAACCACTATTGAAAAATGCTAGACAAGCCTCTTTACTTTTTCTTAAAATATAAAAAAAATTGAACCTGTGGATGTGGAATATAATGTATCTGACTGTCTACGTTGGTTTGTGCTGCGAATGAAGATGCTCATTGTCTGGCAGTGGCAGGTGACAAATCCCTATTTTTATTACATATTTTTATACTTAAAGATTTTGTCATAATTATTGAACTTAAAATGTCTTCTTTTTTATTAATTGGGATTAAGAGTAAATATATTAAATTAGAACTAAAAAAGCAAAATTATCAAAAAAAATAATATAATTACTCTTAATCATTGATTTTTCTGAGAATATTTAATGATGGATATTTTGTTTTGTTTTTTGTTTTTCTTTTACTATATGTGCTAGTTTGAAAATTTTGCCTAAAAGACCCTTTGAGTTAGCTTGAGTTAGGTGAATTAAATTTCCTACACTAAGCAAAGACTTAACTCCTCTAACTGAAAACCCAATTCAAAATTCTAGCCCATGAAACTAAGAATATGCAAGACACAAGTAACAAAGATAAGATATTCATAGCAACTTCAAGTACAAGCTTAACCAAGTCAATACACAAGAAAGTACTACAAATTAAGTTCAAAGTGACAGCTGCACAGATTTAAAACC
Organism: Acacia melanoxylon; assembly: GCA_019022615.1. Taxonomy (NCBI): domain Eukaryota; kingdom Viridiplantae; phylum Streptophyta; class Magnoliopsida; order Fabales; family Fabaceae; genus Acacia; species Acacia melanoxylon. Next base: position 12,137,287 of record JAFJYJ010000010.1, read on the forward strand.
AAATACACATTTAATCACAAAAAATACATAGAACCTCAGTACAAACCTCCAATCCAATATACTAATTAAACTCTAAACCTAGGATTTAACTAATACAAAAGATTAAATATAGAAATTAGAAAGTAGAGCACTCCCCTATGAAGCTCCAAGCTCAAGAATTAACTTATTTCTGTAGGAGAAGAGGAATTTAGCCACTGCAATCTGTCATCACAACTTCACCAAGCAAAACCATACCCTCTTGATTCAAATATCTAGTCATAAATTCTACCACCAAAGAATGAGTTTGAATGACAAAAATGGAAGAATGGTGTGTGATAGTGAAAAAGAGCCCGAGGAAGTCCCGGCTGAGATGGTGAAAGGCAAAGAAAAGATTGACGGAGTAGGACAGTGGTTTTCGACGACAACATTATGGTGAGAGAGAGATTGACGGTGACTGTGAAGGTGGTTGGCGGTGGAAGGTGGTGGTTTCCGGTTGTGAAGATTGTGGATTGAAAGAGTGAAGTTTGGTCTCTTCCTCCAGTCCTCTTACCTCAAAATCGCGGCCTCCCTCTCTTATTGATCTGTGTTGAATCTCGTCAGCTATTATGAATGTTTGAAGTCTTGCTGACGTTCTCTGAAACTCCACCAGCGACTGGACTGGTGTGATGGTGTGTAACACCCCACTGTTATGAGCCCATAATAGAGTGGCGTCTTCACCTATCATGCATTAGATGTATTATTTAATAAAGAATTTAAACCACTGGGTTAGGTTTGATCCTGGAAATGAAAGCCCTTTTTATAAAGAGTTCAAAATAATATTACAGTTTGAATGTACTTTTCTAAAACATTTGAAGACATTTTATCAGTGGTTTAAACTTATCATTAAAAATGCATCATGCTTGAAACCTTGTTAGGTTTTATCAGAGCATTTCCTTATTCCTCCAATTAACCTAGTCCTCTACTAAATCATTCACCACGTTTTGGGACTTGTTATATACATGTCCGTCCCTGCAGCAATATATAGTAAGCAACACACACACACACACACACACACATATATATATATATATATATAACATGTCTACTTCAAGGTGATCATATGTATCTAATTAAATATACATCCTAGTAGCCACATTTGCTATCTCAAAATATTATCTAAGTCATAAGGAAAAAGAAATATCCATATACAAAAGTGAAACTAAATGTTTCATTTGCATCATCAACACCACCTTCTTCTCAAGGTTAAGGCCCGAAAATTAATATCCCAAATTTTAACTAACTACGCTCTAATTTATCAAATAAATCTTGAACACATTTATATCCAAAAAAACACAATCATCCAACAAATAAGCAATCACGAATTCATAATCAAAAACAAATTATGTTCTCATCTTCCTATTTTGTGTCATCCAATACAGAATAAAATCAAGCTGTAAAGATTAACAAAAAAAAAAGCTGTAAAAATCACAAAGGAGACTATTTTGTTGGTTCACAATAGTATTTCCATCATGTTTTGTGAGACCAGATGTCCCTGAGGAAAGGAATGGAGGAATGTGGAGAATTTAACCGACCCCACTCCACTTTTTTCCCTCCAAAGTCTAGAAGGTTATGAGATTCAAATGAATGAATCTCAAAGTAACAAGTTAATCTCAAATTCTTTTTGTGCTTAGAGGTTAATCTCAAATTTCAAGCATATACAATATATGTAAATCAACCAAATAGAGTAGTTCACACAACATATAAAGCATTCATATTCAAACGACAAGTATTACATTCCATATGCAGCTTGTAATACAAGTAATCATTAGATGATTTCAAATACCTTAGCACTAGGAAATTCATTTTGGATAACATAATAAAAAAAAATAACTAAATACACTAGGCCCTGCCTAACAACTAGGAAGCTGGCCCCATGGTCTACCCTTCCATTCAATCGACCCACAAGTGGTGCTAGCCCCATACAGGCAGGACATACAGATATGGTATAAACAAACATATATAGCTATATAAAGAATGTGAGATTAAAGTTCTACCGACAAAGCATCTTCCGCAAAGTTGGTCTTTACCGATGCTTATCTCTTCCTATAATTAACATTTATATGAAAAGCATCATTCTAATCTTAATATCATAAAAGTTCTTTCTAACCCACCCCAAATTACTTGTTTTTTAGAACTCTCCTTTAATTATGTTAATTTGCAAAATTCTTTCAAGCAAAAATTACAAACTACTTATCTCTTCCTATAATTAACATTTATATGAAATGCAACGCCATTCGAATGTCTCTATAATCATACCAAAAATTGTCCAGATTTATATTTCAACTTCCAAAAATTATAGCTTGAGCTACAGACCTCTGTTTAAGGTGATCCAAAGCTCATTTTTAAGCTTAAGGAGAGTACAATCTCCTATAAAATTTTTAGAGAAAAACTCAACCTCTAACCCATGAAAACAATGTGAAAATCAACCTCTATTTTCGGTCTCCTATTCAGAGTTGTAAAACAACACATGCAACTCTATTTCCTGAATTAGATCTCTTGGAAATCAGACTCAATACATATATATCAGACATGCACGATTTTAAAGCATGTTTTCAAAGCCAAATGATATCAAAGATAGGTTTAAAGTCGACATGCATAAACACCATGCGGCTGAAATGAAATTAAGAATGAGGTTTGAAAGCTCACCTTAGTCCAGAAATTGATTTGCATGTAACAATCAGTCACTCTTCCTTGATTTTCCGATGATCTTCTTCTTGGACAAACTAGAATTCAGTGGAGAATGAAAGTTAAGAGAGAATGGGTGTGCGTTTGGTGGAGAGAGGAGGGGTACGTGCGTGTGTGTGTTGTTGGCTGAAATGAAGAAGGGCAAATGAAATGCAAGGAGGGAATGAAAGGATGTGGAGGGCGCTGATATGAATGGAGGGAGAATGGAAGTGTGAGTTCGGATGAAGAGAATAAAATGAGAAGGCCAGTGTGTGTCGGAGCTTATTGTGTGTGTTGTGTTTTAGTTGTGTGTTGTGTGTGTGTGTGAGTTGTATACAGTGAGAGGGAATGAAGATAGAGTGTGTGTGTGTGTGTAAGTGGTTTGCTGAGGGTGTGTGTTGTGCCAGTTGCAGACATGCATAATAGAAGGGAGTACGTGGCAGGAAGAAGAATAAAGAAGTGTGCTTTAGTTTTGCGTCTTGGCCGAAATGAGCTGAAAATAATGGGCTGAATTGGTTTTGTAGCATGTGGGCCAAAAAGAATTAATGAATGGAGGGAGTATTATGTGTGTACTTGCTGTCCAAAATGGTGCCACGTCTCTTTGATTGTCCAACTAGTAAATGAATATTAAATTGAAGTGTTGTGCATAAGAATTTGGCACGTGACTTCTTGGGAGAAATAAGGTGCCGCATAAATAGCATAAAAGCACTAATTCTTTATTCTTCTTTTCTTTCTAACATTGGCCATTAAACTTAACAATTCCCTTATTAATTTTTCTTAAATTTATTCTTTTCCCGAAAATTCAAGGACAAATACACCTTAAATTCCACTAATTATTTTAGGCCACATTTTCATAATAATATTTCTAATTATTAGTTTTATAATAGTTAAGGCCAACTTTCCATCATTATTTCCTTATAATATTTCCGATTTTCCAAATCCCAAAATTTAGGATGTTACATTGTGGTTGAAGGAGCGGAGGACGACCGGCGTTAGTATGGAGGAAGGTGATGACTGACGGTAGTGGAGGTGAGGTCGGTGAAAGAGGAGTGAGCAAGATAAGGTTGAAGTTCCTAGTCTCGCCATGCACTACTGAGCTTTGCAATGTCGTGCTACGGAAGAAGAACCCCCTTTGGTCAAAACGTGCATTTTTCAATAGTCTGTGATTGGTCAAAACGTGCATTTCAGGTCGAGTTTTCAGGAAAATCAAACCCCTTTGGTCAAAACGTGCATTTTGACCAAGCGACTAAAATGAAAGATTCGAAAGTTTAGGGAGGGACTAAAGTGAAATCCTGAACACTTTTGTGGACAAATAGTAAATGTCAACAATTTTGGGTCCTTTTCTATATTTTTTTCTGGTCCCTTTCTTCATGGATTTGTAGTTTTTATAAATTCTAGGGCATTTTCCGTAATTTTCACTACTCCTAAAAATATTAATTATGACTCAATTGAAATTTTCTACACTCTAATTTTCTTCCAAAACACCTACAATTTAAAAAAATTTGAACTAACGTCAAATATTCTTAAAAAAATTAATGATTAAGAATCATTACAATTTTTCCGTTTGTAGTCTTAATTTAATGTATTTTACTCTTAATCTCAATTTATTGTAAGAAAGGCATTTTAAACTCAATAATTATGACCAAATCCCCAATTAAAGTATGAAAATATATAATAAAAATAGGGATTTTTCAATAGTCTCCTTTAACACTTAAATTTTGGTTACAGGAATGGTTGAAATTTTTATATTTATAGAATAATTAGTTTGGGGATTAATTTCTTGTACAATTTTATAAAAATATAAAAAAAAATTGAATTTAGTACATAGAACTGATAGAAGTCTGCAATTTAGTTTAAAAATTTTAAAAAATATTTGAAAATGTAATAAAAGAATTCTCATCATTATATCTCTGGTACCAAATCCCTTTCGCATACATAACGAGGTTTTAAAAAAAATTGTTATTTCAATAAAAATGTTGGAATTGTCTTCTAAACCCATAAGCTCTATTTCACGCGACACTAAGAGGTAGGGACTGCGACTGGTTCAGGGATTGAGCCAAATTATATCGTTTAATACACAGATTTGATGATAATCTAGGATAGGCAATACCACATATGTGGGATTTGACCAAAACCACCTCCCTGGTATTGTTTTTTCAATCCTGAGATTGCAAATTATAGAGACACAAATATCCTTCTTTATAATAACTTTTGGACAAGAGTACCCTCTCAATTTTTCCCTAGATCAAACTCATCACTTATTCGATCTCCATCAGTATTGCCGATCTCCCTCTCCTCCCTCGCATACTAACCATCCGCCAAATCAATCAAACCCAGAAATCATATAGATAAACAAAGATTTACTTATCATTATCGTAATCCTTATTAAAACGAGAAACAAAGTTCTTCACGGTGATCACAGTCCCTTCTCTCTCACTGTTATTGCCACAATCAAAACTACTCGTTACAGAAGGATCGATCATGCTTGCTCGCTCTAAATAGCAGCTTTCATTAGAAGCTAGGTTGCTTGAGATGTGTGCTGCTACATATGAAAAAATTGTAAAGAACCAGACCAAGCACAAAACATCGTTCCTCTCTCTTACTTCTATGAACAAAATTAGAGCTATTTCTAATTTATTAGTTTTATATTTTCAAGTTTAAAGCTTTTTATTAAAAGAAGGAACTCAAATTCAAGCAAGGAAGCACGGACGGTTGGAAGAAAGAAGGAATTGTTGATGTGAGAAGGTTTTTTTATAATACTTTTTAAAATTTATTATAAGGGTCTTATAGTCTTTTTATAATTCATGACTCATTATAAAATAAAATTAATTTAAGCGCTCCCTTCAAATATTTCTCTATACCAAACTTAATGTTAAAGCCAAAAATCCCACTCCCACTCCCAATCCCAATCGTACTCCCACTCCCGAACTCAATCCCAATCTATCAAAATCGTACCAATGGTTATCTTTACTGAGCAAGGGTGCGTATGTGATACAAAAAGAACATTTCCTCTCCATTTATTATCTTTACTACTAGATTAATTTCGAATGGTATTGATTTAATACATTATAATAATGTTGTTTTTAAATATTTGGGTTAATACAATCTCTTTAGTTCCTCAAATACTTCTATTTATCATTTTGGTCTTTCAAGCTTCTTTCGGTCAAAAACATTGGTCTGTATAATTTAATAAATACCTGGAACATTTTCCCTCTCAAGGAACCAAAAATCAAAATGAGGGAAAACTTGATAGACCAAAGATTGTATTAACTCTTAAGATTATATTTAAATATATTAAATAAATTTATATGTGTCTCTGTTTTTTTTATATAGTATTATAATAATATTGTTATAATTTATTACATCTCAACTATAGAGATCCAAAAATAAAAACAATAAGAAATAGCGAGAAATATAAATGGAGAAAGGTAAAGGTTAATGGAGATATTTCCTCTTCCGTGTGTGAGTTGGTTTCATAAGTTTAGACTGTGGAGCAAGCGGAGATTATGTGGATGAAGTGACTCGGATTTGGTACCAAACAGATGAAGGCTTCATTGAAAGCGGAACCAATCACATACTAGCCCCCAACATTAACTTCGACAATCATGCTCCAACCATAAACCGACAACTAATGACGCTGAGAAGTTTCCCTGACGGAGAAAGGAACTGTTACACTCTGAGACCAAAACAAGAGAAGTAGAAGCAAAAGTATTTGATGAGAGCCATATTTGCGTATGGAAATTACGACTTGAAAAACCAACCTCCTGAGTTCGATCTTCACTTCGGGGTCAACTATTGGAGCACATTTCAAATACTTCCTATTCCATATGATCCCCAAATGATCTATCCGTTTGAGATAATAACAGAGACGATAAAAGTGTGCTTGCTGAATACAGGACGAGGTATTGAACAACGCTTTGGAATTAAAGCCATTGAACAACTCTCTCTATCATGCTCCTCTTCCCCTTACTATATTTGGTTTGGGTGGCGCTGGTGTAAGAATTGACTTGGGTTTGGGTGACCTCACTTATTCCTCACCTTCATTTTCTGTCTTCATTGTTCATTCTCATGAGTCATGACTAATTGAAGATTTTGTAATTAATCTCTTGTAACTTATAAAGACTACAAACTTGTTATATATATAAAAATATATACTTCTAATAATTTATTACTGTGGACAATGCCAATAAATTTATTTTTGTCATTTTGTTTCATCAACTTTATATGTAGCTTATGTGTAGAAAATTAAATTTATGACGACCAAGCCATTAAACTCATTTGCTTGTTATGAAGTGCACATGGTTAGTTGGTTGTTAAAATTCATTTATAAATTGTAAATGCACTTGTAATCTATTCTGAATACTTGTAATGAACACTTGTAATATTTTTATAGCAGATGTTAGAATATATATTATGACTTGTAAAGTTTCAGAGGGACACTTGTTATTTTTGCTATGGTTATAGTTATTAAAATACATTTGTGCACTTGAAAATTCATTTATAAACACTTTTAATTTATTGCAACAGAAGCTGTTAGAATGCACATTATTTTATAACTAGTAAATTCTTATATGAATACTTGTAAATTTCCGATGGGAACTCGTTAACCTATCGTACCATTTGCATATTCAATCTACAAGTTTACATACGTATTAACAAATAACTATAGCAAGATAATAAGTTAATCTTTTGGTGGTCATAAACCTTTTGGTGAGATAAGAGATCATGGGTTCAAAAGGAACCAATTTCCATGCTAAGCACTTTGCTTAGCAGCGAGAGCTAGTTAGATCTAAACCGTCCAAATCTAATCTAAATGGTCTAAATTTGATTTTTAATATAAGTCTATATTTTTTTTTTTTTTTAAAAAAAATTAATGGGTATAGAATCTAAAATAAAAATAATCTTTTAACTCTTTTAAAAAATGATTTTTTAAAAAAATTAAAAAAAGCATCATTTTTAAAGAAACTCAAATATGGATAGTCTGTATCATATCTGAATGGCCCATATCTAATTAGCTCTCCTTGCTAAACACTTTTTCTTAGCAAGGAAACCGGCTGCAGGTTGAAACCCCCATTTCACACCTTGATGGAAAATTTATTCTCTGGTGGCCGGTGGGTGGGCCTTTTTCTAAAACAACAAAGGAAGGACACTTTTGTCATTCACTATGAAAGCATAATTTAATTTTTATACTTCTATGCCTAATTGAAATTTTAGAATCTTTTGTGACCTGCTAGAAATTATGTATCATTGGCGGGACTCAAATAAAATTCTCCCTTTATTATATCATGTTTTAATTTTAAATTTTGAGTAAATTTTTTAATAACAATAATTTTACGCAAATTTTAATTTTGTGTATTTTGATGAGTTAGATGTGTTGAGCTCTTGAAAAATGAGATTAGTATAATTTTCTTAACTATTCTTGAAAATACAGGTTCAAAGACGTCGACGATGTATATGATCGCTTGCGGTGGAACAATGATAATCCCAACTGGGATGCTTTTCAAACAAGTGTAGAAGAAAAGGCGGAGGAGTCCGTTTATGAAGTGCCATGGGAAGTATTGCGCACTGCAGCACAACCCCAGAATCATTTCAATCACTTAACCACAAGTTTGATTTTTGGGAATATATCTACCCAATATTATTTGTTCCTGCACTTTGCTGAAATTGAAAAGCTTCCTCGTGGCCACAAGAGGATCATCAATGTCACTTTAGATTATGAAAATTAAATTACCACTCTCAACAACTTACTCTTGAATACATGAAGCCTATTACCCTAAGTTCCAAATCACTAAAAGCTTCACCATCAAAGCAGCAACTGATTAAGATGCTCCTCCTATCCTAGATGCATTTGAAATTTATATAGTCATCCAGCATCCAAATTCCCCTACAGCTATACGAGATGGTAATTCCTATTGTTACCTTTTCATCATTTTTGTCTTAGTTATCAATAATTTTTTTCTTTTTTAAAAAAAGAATAACTATGATGTGGTTGTTCTATTTATCATTGGAAATTATGTATGCAGTTGAAGCTATCAGGGAATTACAGCAAATCTATGGGGTCTCCAAAATCAGTTGGCAAGGTGATCCATGAGTTCCTTTCCACTTGGCTTGGGACGGTTTGAATTGCAGCTATGACAATAATATAAGAATTATTTCACCGTAAGTTACACTCAATGCTGCTCTCGTGTGTGATCTATCGGTTTTATGTGAAGCATTGAAGAACAATTAATATAATGTTAGTATTTTATTATTTTAATATGTCCAAAACCTTGCCTTAATTTGGCCATTACATATGATGAGCTGTTGATTCCCTTACTAGCAAAGTTGTGAAGTATATATAAATTGTCGGAATTTGAGCTCAAGCAAACTCACTGGAGTAATAGTTCCATTGTTAGCTAGTTTTGAAAAATTGGAATCCTTGTAAGTTGTTTCATTATATATACTCGCTATTTTTTTTTTTTTTTTGGTCAAAGGAACTTCTATTCATAACACAACCCAAACAAGACAGTTACAAAGCGAAGACTAATAAAAATAGCCTGGAAAGACAAAACACGGACAACCAAATACAACATAAGCAAAACAATTACAACCGACAACAAACAAATACAACAGAAAGAACCTACAAAGAAAAACAAAAAGAACACTAGGAAAGAAAAAACCGTCTAGCCACCAAAAAATGAGGAATTGGTATGCGGAGATTTATCAACACCAAAGATAAGTCTTCCGAGCCTCCAGGAGTTAGAAGAGATAACAAAGCGGAGTCTTTGGTGCGAAACCCACCCAACAGGCACACACCCTTTATAAGCATCACCGAAGGAGATCCGCAAGATTTGCGGTTAGCCTCTCGGGGAAAAGGACACGAGAACCCAACCTTAGAAGACAAAAGACTAATAACATCTTGGATAATACTCCTACACCTCCAATCATACAAGTCTGGTAACTTGGTCTTAACACAAGAAAGCAGAGAGAGGCAATCCGACTCAAAAATCACCAAATCATGACCCATGTCCAAAGCTAGAAGCAGGGCCCTCTTTAGAGCCAAGGCTTCCGTCTTGTTCTTAATACAATATATACTCGCTATTCAAGTACTATCATTTAATCAGGTTGTTAAACATTAATTATGAATAACACTTACGTCTTGTTCATAGGGATTTGTCAAACAATGAACTGACTGGATCACTGCCAGAATTTCTTGCAACTCTCCCTAATTTAAAATTTTTGTAAGGCCTGACTAATTAATATTATTGCATTACAGATTGTCAAGCCAAGTATCTTAAAATTCCATTATTTTTTCCCCTTCTTACAGTAATGTTACAGAAAATAAGCTCACGGGTTCAATTCCCAAGTTTTCGAGGGAAAAAGTTAATTTTGAGATAACGTTTACACTCTCCGTTATCAAATTCTATTTTAATGATTAGCCCCCTCAAGTTGGGACTCGGCTTCGGTCCACTGTTCGTTGCCATCCACTTCCTCAAAACAGTTTGCGTTGCCGGCGCAAAAACAACACCCGATTCTATTTTTTTTAATACATATTTTACAGATGTAGGTATTAAAAAAAGATACTTCTGACTACAAAAAAACACTTTTTGGCGGCGGAAAAATTCCTCGCAAAACGGGCATTTTCCGTCGCAAAATTCATTTGCGCGGAATTTCTTTTAAAAAAGTCTTGCCGTCAAAAAAGAGCCCCATAAAAATGCTTTTTTTTCCTCGCAAATTTTGAATTTGCGAGGAACACTTTTCCTCACAAATCCCGGAATTTGCGGGTCCTTTCCTTTCCTCGCAAAATTTTCAAATTTTGCGAGGGTCTTCAAATTTTGTGAGGGACCCTCACAAAATTTGAAAATTTTGCGAGGAAGGATGTTCCTCGCAAAATCCAATATTTTGTGAGGAAACCTCTTCCTCGCAAAATTTGAAAATTTGGATTTTGCGAAACATCTTCCTCGCAAAATCATGTGATTTTGCGAGGAAAAGTTTTTCGCAAATGCCAATTAATTTTTTTAAAAAAATATAGAAAATCATAAAAAATAAAATAATTACATAAAAAAATATTAAAAATTAGAAAATAAAAATACTTGTATATCATAAAAATAAATTGCAACAATCATAAGAATTTACATAGCAAAAACAAAATATTACAAATTATAATGTTTCGACCAAAATGAATTAAAAAAATTTTTAAAAAGCTATGCAGATCAGTCATGATCACCACCGCATCGTCATTACCACCAGAGTGTCCATGCATGCATGACAAAAAGGAGTTAATATTTTTTATGTTTTGTTGTTTAAATATAAAATCTTCTACAAAAATTACAGAGGAACTGAACAAAGCATTAGTGAAGTATTTGTATCAAGTATAAACCAAACTACTACCTTTCCAAAAGTTTCATCGTAGTTGTCTCATCCAATACATCCTTGGAGTCACTGAGAAAAGCACGGAACTCTCTAATGATTGATTGGTACTCTGAATTGTGATTCTCCCAAGCAGAGTCATCCTCCAACAACAGTCGATTTATCTAAAGATCATATATGAACACCAAATCAACTTTAAGATAAAAAATGTCATAACTCAATAGGTAAATAGAATATTTGAAGTAGCAGCTCTAATTTCCCAAAATCTCAAAGGAGTCTCAGAAATTGCACTCTTGCATTTTCTATTTTTTCCAACTATTAAAACAAAACCTAAACTGGTACTAACTACTAACCAATTTACTACCAATCATAGCAATTTTTTCATTTCATAGGGATGGTTTAGATGCTTCTCCAACAAACAATAAACTTTCATATCTTCATACCCTTTCGACATGGTTATAGCTACAAAACCAATATCTGCAGCCAATATAGACAGTGACAATGTAAATGTTGAGAATACATGTCAAGTAAAGGGATCCCGATACTATTTTAAAAAAATAAGCATCCTTCTCTTTCATTATCAGATGATATGGTTAGAACAAAGCAAACGATATAAAGAAAAATAAAAATAAGGAACAAATAGCCCTTCCAAGTGCCAAGATTTCAGAAGAACCTTGTCCAATGTTATCAGTTGCCCATGTGGATATCATTGTTATTTGGCATTTATCATCTTTTGCTAAACTATCAAGTTTCTGCAATAGAAAAATCCTCAAGGCATCCTGCAGATAAGCAGATATAATGATGAAACTTGCAATGAGGTAAGGAACCCATTGAGACCCAAAAAGTAATCCAAGCATAAAATAGACAATTGAAACTTAATACAACTTCAGTTATGATATCAGAAACACATGACCAGAAACTTGTTCAATGCTACAAAAGGAATAACAATGTGAAGTACCTGATAGATTGCTTTCTCTTCATTCCATAGCATATTCGAAGCTGCTGAAAGCAAGTCATGACAAAATCAGACATCGACCTATGATACTACAACATTTAAACCAATAAATATAAGAGTTCAATTTGCATAACTATTACTCTGGGAAGAAAGATGATGCACTTGTTGATCACAGATCTTTGAAAATGTTTCCAAAAAAATCAATCTTGAAGCCCCCTGCATATGACAATTAACAAAGATGTATCATGCTTCACATTATCTATAGCAAGTTTTTGCTACGGATATTTGCTACGGATATTTTTTCCGTAGCAAATTTTATAAATTAAAAAAAAAAAATTATTTAGAAAATTGATGAGAAAAAGTAGTGTACCGTAAATATTATAACAATTAAAAAGAGTTTACATTGATTGAGAAAACAAAATATATATAATAATGTTCCAAAGAGCAACTTAACATTTTAAACGCATTAAAAAACAAATAAAAAAAGTTTTAAAGAGCAACTTAACGTTTTAACAATTAAAGAAAGTTTTAAACGCATTAAAAAACAAAAGAATATAAACAATAAAAAAAAACACTTCAACTTAACGTTTGAAATAAGATTCTATCGTTGACATTTTCTAGAATAAAAAAAGTTTGACAACATTAGGGAACATGTTGGTTCTCTATTGCCTCTCATACTTACATAAAATACTTTTGAGAAAAACTCAAATCCATTAAGAGCCATTGGTTATGGAATATGAAGTTATCCACAAGAACACAACATCAAACATAGTTTAGTGAAAGTGAAGGTAGGCCAACAATTACGTTAACATTCATATGATTTCGTGGAAAAAAGAGAAATTTCATTATCGAAACTAGATTAAAACCAGGGTTCATTTTGAGCTCGGAAGTACTCGCCCCACGCCTTAAATTCGGGTGATGCCAACTCAACACGAGTTAATTTTAGCTCTCCTGGAATAATCGGTAAATTACCGATGAAATGGATTAGCAAAAACAATTATAGTTGTACATCCGTAATATTTAAAAATCGTATTTATGATAAGTATCATAAATTAGTAAATAATACCTATTGGATATAGGTGAATATGTGGTGTCAAATAATAAGTTATAATTATCTTATTTTCTAAGGTAATTTCCATTGAAACTAGAAGCAATAAAGAGCTAAAATCCCTAAAAAGGCATTTATGGGGCATAAAATGCACGGAAATATTATGATAAATTCAATGAGGCAATAAAATATTTATTAAAAATTAGAAAGTGTGTTGTCTCTAATTTTAGGAATTTTGGGATTATTTCCCTTGAAAAATAAGGAGTTGAAATTAAATATAATTTTGGGAGCATAAATGGTCCCCGATTTTTAGTATTTTTCATGAGGTATAAAATACTAATGTCAAATGAAATAGTTGTGAGATAATAATTTATCCTAATTGAGAAAATTATCAACAATTAGTAAATGGCTAATTAAGTAATTAATGGGAATATAAGATGATTTAGGATATAAAGTAAAAATAATTATTAAGGGCGAAATTTTTAACAAAAATAAAATAAAATAAATAAAATAATAAAAAATAATAATAATTATACAATAAAAAATAAAAAATAAAAAGAAAAAAAATAAATATCATGATATTTTGATTAAAATAATATTATATTTTGAGATATTTTGTAAAAAAATAAAGCGGGAGAAATGAGAATCAATAGAAATAAAATCCTAACTCAAAATATGGGAACTAAGTCCTTAACATCCTGGACTTTTTATAAACGAGTAGAATTTTATCCTGGAGTGAGCTATCTCCAAGTCATTTTCGAGACCGAGCGAGTCATTAAGAGACAAGGGGTAAATAAGAAATAAAGCGAGATAGTACAAATGAGAAGCTACATAGAAAACGAAATAGTTGTGACAAACCATGAATTAGGTTTTTAGGTCAAAACATATTATGAATCGTGGATTTTTGTCCGTGCCGGAACTTAGAATTTATTTTTTGTAGATGGCGTCGATGAAAATGTTCGGCAGACAACTAATACCCTTAATGGGATCAAAAATTTAGTTAACCCAGTTATTCCTAAAGAGGAAGAATAGAACTTCAGTGCCTTGTTGCCGGATTCTTGAGATTCGTCAAGATTACGCGATTCGAACACCGAACTGGGAACTTTATCGATCGGCTCATAAAGTAAGTGATGACATCACTTGGATGATGTCATATTTTGGAAAATGACATAGGGGAGACACATGGAAGGCCAAGATGATGCCACGTGTCGAAGTGCGATCCAACGGTTGAAAAGCGATCGATAAAGTGATGAATAGTGTCACTTTTTCTTCTATAAATAGCCATTCACTCTTTACTTCTTCTCCACCCCAAAACCGTGCCTTTAGAGAGGTTAGAGAGAAGGAAGAGCCGGAGAAATTCTATCCGAGTGCTAGGTAAGTTCTTCGGTCCTAGTCTTTAGTTTGGTAGTTCTTTCGGTAGATATAGTAGAAATGCTAGATTTATCTTTAATGTTTCAAGATAGTCTAGATATCATATTTAGGGGTAAATATGGTATTATTTTCGAAAATATTATTAGGGGAAGAGATATGTCAAAATTTTGGAAGATTAGAGTCAAAATAGCGAAGTTCTGGCGAAATTTCGCCGATTAGGGGAGTCAGGGGCAAAATGGTAATTTGCACCTAAAATGCCTGTTATGATGTTAGACTTTGTTAAATATGATAGGATATATGTAATCACGTACCGCTGTCATACCGCTATTGTGCATTGTCGTCTGCATTTGTTTTCCGTCAAAAGAAATCTTTTTCCGTCAACGAAGGTACGTTCGCGTACCGTAACACTAACTCGATATTTATGGTATGCGTATATGTGATATGTGTGTTGTATGCGTATTGGTGGTGTGTTATTTGAATGCATGGTGGTGTTAGAGGATATCCGAACATATGCATACGCCGGGAGCATCAGACATCCGTATCTTATTTGGGAGCGATATATTCGATTCACTGGGAGCGGTACATTTAGGAGTGATTCATTTGTTGTGCTTATATACCGTATATGTAAATATGAGGTTAATCGTTACCTGGGGTCCGGTTGCAATGGACCTCAACTTTTAACATAGCATCAGGTTCGGGAGGCCCAGGGGAGAAAGGCAAGCGACGACGATAGGGACTCTACGAAGACTTTCTTCCGTTGTTATTTACTTTTGAAAACACTCGGTATGATGTACCATTACCGTAAATGACCGGACTTATGACATTTTGAATATAAGTATCGATTCTTTCTTACGCTCCGATGCTCTACTCTGATGAAAAAAATATATACTGCTTTTGGAAAATGGGATGTTACAACATCTCAGTGAATGAAGAGTAGCTATTGAGATCAAAACAGATAACAGCTGTCACGCCCCAAAACTTATTGTTTAATGATAGCTCAAAGTAGAATTGAGAAATGAAGCAAGAGCATACATTAGTCACTCATATGAAACAAAACGTACTCCCTAATGAATATAAGATGTTGTTTCCAAAATATACTTGCTGCACAAACACTCAAATCAGGTTCAAACTTCCGAAACACCTATTCAGAAAAGAAAAAAATAAAAAAAATAAGCTTAGTGCTAATTAAATACCTCTTAATAATTAAGTTCCTTTGCTTAAGGCAGGTACTTAAATACCTCTTAATAATTAAGTTCTTTTTCTAGGATATCATAACAACCAAATACATTTTAGGCTTCACGACCCAAGGACTACTGGTCCTCAAGGCCTTATAGCCTAACGCGTGTTCATAAAACGGTTTACAATTAGGGTACAAACATACACACACAATTATAATTAAAGTAGGATAACATTGGATCAAACGATAATGAAGTTTAAGCATTTTTGTTATACATGATTAGGTGAGTCTAGGGCAACGTGGGTTGAATTTGAAAATTAAATATGGGCCAAGTTTCAATCAACCTCATCTGCAAACGCAAAGTTGTAACATTTTCTTGCATAACACGCGAGCCACTAGTTCTTTGTTATTAGTTGCTTTATTCTTAGTTACTAATGTTGAACCTATGAACCTTTTGCCTTCAGACATTAGGAAAGTAAATTAAATTAGAAATGGTGACCATATATTGCAATTTAGATATCTGGGAAAAGAATCAATGCTGAAAAAAATAAGAAAATTTGAGGACATGATATGGACAAAGGGAAATTCAATTTACTTTTTCAATTGTTTCTAAATTGTCAACACAAATAATATATACAATTCACAAAACGAAACACAAGTAGTATGCATAGTAATATTTGTGCGTGTGTTTTCCTCTGATGAACACATAAGACCAATTTGCAATTAAGATGCATATGCAAAACATGAACAACAAATGTAACTACAAAACAATGAAGCCCGTTTGGTTGGCTGGATATTTCTCTCCAGAATTAACATTGGAAACTAATTTCCTATTGTTAGGTTAATTGAAAGTGGGAAATTAATATAATGAAAGAAAACGATGAAAAATGAATATATGGATAAAGGCTTATTGAATTTGGATTTGGTGAATGAAATGATGGAAACTCTTTGCTGTCAAAAGATTCAAAAATAAGGAATAAGTGTTCAA
Organism: Acacia melanoxylon; assembly: GCA_019022615.1. Taxonomy (NCBI): domain Eukaryota; kingdom Viridiplantae; phylum Streptophyta; class Magnoliopsida; order Fabales; family Fabaceae; genus Acacia; species Acacia melanoxylon. Next base: position 12,153,857 of record JAFJYJ010000010.1, read on the forward strand.
ACGATTGATTAACACATAAGACATACCTTAAGGTTCCTAACATATGATTAGAAACAGTAGAATTGTATTTCATAAATCTAATCTTTTTTGTTTTGTTTTAGACAACACTGTTTATTGTTTAAGCCTCCAAATGAGTTGAGAATAAATATAAGTGTTTTGGCCCAATCTGTTTAAGAGAGTTAGCTAAGTTTTCATTAATTTAATCGTTCCAATGGTATTAAAGATGAAAATATCTAATGTTTGAAATTCTAAGTTGATAAGCTACAGATATAAGATGTTTAAAGGTTCCTATGCTATGATTTCAAGTTCATCAGTGCCATCTTTTCCTCCCCGGCTTGACAGAATTACTAAACAGAGCTACTAGAAAGGCCCCAAGCTTGACAGAATTAAGATCGCCAATTAAACTTCAACTAGCTGCAATTTCAACAAAAAAAAAAGATTAACTTACAGAAAAGTTAAATAGAACTTGACGCACCTCAGAATAGGAACAAATTAACAGATCAAGCATCTGATGTCGATAAAGAGGCTCGAATCTTCCATTCACTTCTATGGACTCCCTTTCCCAGATACGCCTTTCAACTAAAAAAAGATTTCACAACACTCGTAGACTACACAAGAAACTTCAGTATAAGCGGAACAAATTTACCTTTGACCAGAGCGAGCACTCTTAGTAGAGGAGTGGGTGAGAGTTTCGCTTCAGAGTTGATTCCACGGCGGGGACTGAGCGGTGGATGCTGATTCGCGAATCGAGATTCGAGAGTGGGTGAGAGTTGAGCTTCAGAGTTGAGAACTTGAGATCGAGATTTGGGGAGAGTTGAGAACAGATTAAGTGACGTCGACGGTGGACGGTGGTCGGTGAGACGCGAGAGCTGAGAAGAGTTGCGATTGAGGAGGAGACGAGGAGTGGAGGGGACTGAGCAGAGACGGCTGAGAAGGGTTGAGATCGAGGAGGAGGGGAGGAGACGAGGGTCGCGTTCTCGGGGATTGGAGGAAAGGAGTGCGGCTGGTGTGGAGATGGAGTAATGGATTGGAGACTATGGCATTTTTTTTTAGGGTTTGGTCCACATTTCAATAGTTCAGTTTTTCAACAATTAAAAAAAAAAAAAGCTGGGTACATTTCAGGTTAGGCGTTCATGGCGCAAAGGAATTGGTTGTTATATCTACTTTTTCCTGCTACTGTGTGGAGCAGATTTTCTCAAAATTCTTATTATTTTTTTAAATTTTCTTTTTAGAATCTCATCTTTACTACCCTTTGGTTTAAAAAAGAAAAATGATTATTCAAATTTATTTTTTTCTAAAACTATGATTCTAGTGTTTATAGATTATTTTTTATTAATTATTGTAGTTATGAATTGTATGTATCATATTTTACTTATTTATGTTTAAAATAATACTCTTATAAGATATTAAATTCAGATCATCTATTTTTTAAACTCGAGGATGATGATGGGATTCTGGGGAAAAAAAGGAAAAAAAATGATTTGACAGCACCGAAATCACACTCATCAATCAATATCTTTAAATTATTAACCCATAAGAGAAAAATATATAAACTACATAAAAGTCTTCCACACCCTCCTTCTCTTTTTCTTTTTCTTTTTTTATTTATTTAAATTGAATTTCGTTTGTTGATTAGGATTAAGTTCCATAAAAACACCCGCCTTTTTGAAATATCCTGAACAGTTCCTGTAGGTTGAGCGCCCTTTTCAAGGAAATATAGAATAATAGGAATATTTAAATAGGTTTGATTCTTTATCGAATCATAAAAACCCACTCTCCGAAGATCTCTCCCCTCTCTTCGGGATCAAACATCAATTGCAACGATTCAATAAACGGCTCATTGGGATAGGTATAGATAAATAGAGATTCGGTATTGTAGGAATAGAATTTCTACAATAGGTTTGATTCTTTAAATAGGTTTGATTCTTTATCGGATCATAAAAAATCAAATGAATTCGGTATTGTAGGAATAGAATTTCTATTCTATTTCTATTTATTTTTTAGAAAAAAGAGATTCAAAATATTCTTATTAAAAAAAAATAGCAAAAAATATAGAATTAGAATTCCAAATTTTAATAGAAGATTTTTATTTATTATCAAAATCCAATTTAAATTTAAAAATTTAATAATTAATATTCAATATGAAATATATTTTTAAATATATAAATTTATTCTAAATATAAATTAGAAATATATAAATAATAAATCTTATTTAATATATTTTCTATTTTATTAAATTAAAATAATAATATAAATTTTGAATATACATATACAATACAACTAAATAAAAAAGGTTCTTTTTGAATCTACATTTATATAACCCTAAGGGTTAGGGCCAACCTGCGGGCCAAAAATCATTTCAAGATACAATAACCGTTTTTATTTTTTATTTTATATATAAATGATTCAATTATTTTGCTCGAAACTCTTTCTAAAGTTAAAGAAATAGTCGATAAAGAAAAAGAATAGTTTAATATTTAATGAATAAAATAATGAAACCACGAAATTCTATTCTCGTTGGAGTCCGGACGCGTGTGAACTGTGGAAGTAGCTATAATGAAACCACATGGTCGATGAAGAATTTGTTTAATCTTATTCTTGTTTAATAATTAATATTTAATGAATAAAATAATGAAACCACATAGTCAAATAAAGAAATAGCTATAATGAACAAGATTTGTTTTTCTTTTATTTGGTATGGATACTTTATTTTATTTTTCGTTGAAAATTGCTATGTGCTATTCGAATGCATAACCCTTGTTGATAATAGGATCTTACGATCCGTGTCGATCCCAAGATTTACGATCTTTACACTCCCTTCCGATCTTATATAGGATCTTGATTTTAACAACACGAGTGCGAGGCAAGAGCTATTTAGGGTTTTATTTTTGCGAGGAAAAACGACTCCCTCGCAAAATTACCCCGCATTTACGAAAATGAGTATTTATATATAATTCATGTAAAAGCGACATTTGCCCATAGATTCTTACCTTTTACCATTTAACCCTAAGCGACATTTATATATAATTCTTGACAACATCGCAAGTTGATATAACTATAAATTAGAGATAATATAACAATGGTCATATAGTTCATAATTTCAAGGGCTTTTATTCTACAATTCGGTAGCAATAATTATTCGCTTATTTAAACATTTTTAATCGTGTGATTTCAAATTTTTTGATATATTTCTTATTAAGGTTTTTATTAATTTACATATTTTAAAAAATATGTCATCATTATCGCTATATTTATTTGATTAAATGGTAAAAAGGAAGATATATATAAAAAAAAATTAATTATAAGACAAATGTTTAATCAATATATTTCAGTTGGCTGCCATTTTGCGAGGAATATAGGACCTAATTGAAGAATTGATATTGATCTTATATATATTATTATCTCCGATTTTAAATATAAGATAAAGTTTGCAGTATGATTTATACTAAAACCTTTGTCTTACCTTTGAGATCGGAGGGAGTACTTATTTTTCATGTTAGTCAATTTTTTTCTTTATCCCTATTGATACACCATCAACTATTATCAAGTATGAGAGGGAATAAGAAATAAAGAAAGATGTACGAGTGTTTTAGGAAAAAAAATATAGTATCATGTTAACTAATTTAACTAATTTTTTTTAATATTATCAGATTAAATAAATGGGTTTAATAGAAAAAAACAGAAATGAGTAATAAAAAAAGGAAGAGTGGTCAGTAAGATCGAAATGGATAGAGTGCATTGGAAAAGGTAACGTGGCAGGCTCCAAATAGTTATGTCGCGGTGTGAGGAGATAAGGGCCCGAACAACTTTCGGTGGCACAAACATAGCCACTAACATTACCAAATTTCACTTCTAATCTTTGGAATCGACTCACTCACTCACGTCACTTGCATTCGCCTCTTCTATTGTCGGCCTCCTAATACTTTTGATTTGTGGTCTCACATGTTGTTAATAAATTTTAAGTATTTTAAATAGCACAACTTTAATTAAAAATAAATAATCATACACAAATTCATATGAAGCTCAAAATATGGAGTGTCATCAATGCACAAGGAAAGAGGTTAGGTAGTTTTTCTTTAGGGACAAAATTTTAGATAGGAGTTAGGCTCACATACATGTTAAAGATAACTAAACCATGGGCCAAAATGATAGAACCGCTAATAACTATAAATTAGAGATAAAATTACAATGGTCATATAGTTCATGATTTCAAGGGCTTTTATTCTACCATTCGTAGCAATAATCATTCGCTTATTTAAACATTTTTAATAATGTGATTTCAAAATTTCGATATATTTCTTATGAAGGTTTTTATTAATTTAAAATTTTTAAAAATATGTCATACATTACATTATATTTATTTGATTAAATGATAAAAAGGAAGATATATAAAAAAAATTATTAATTATAAGACAAATGTTTATAAATATATTTCAAAATACTATTGTTTAGAAGAAAATTGTCTTGATTTTAATCAATATGCTACTGAGTCGAACAGAGGCGGAAATGAGTGAGAGAGTTGAATTTTTTTGGTTTAATTGCCTTGGCTTTACTTTGCAAAAATATTTTTTTAAAAAAAAATAATAATTTGCGAGGGAAATTTTTTTCCCTCGCAAAATGATCACTTTTGCGAGGGAACGAAGTTTCCTCGCAAAATGGCCGTTTTTTGCGAGGGAAGTACAGTTCCCTCGCAAAATAGATTGAAATTGGCGGGATATTTCCCCCAATTTCCCCAAATTTGGCGAGGAAAAAACTTCCCTCGCAAATGGTCAAATTTTGCGGCGGGAACTTTACTTCCCTCGCAAAAAATGGCCATTTTGCGAGGGAAACTTCGTTCCCTCGCAAAATTGGGGGAAATTGGCGAGAATTTTTCCCCCAATTTCCCCCAATTTTGCGAGGGAGCCATCTTTCCCTCGCAAAATGGGGTTTTTGCGAGGGAAAGTATGTTTCCCTCGCAAAATGGCTCGCAAAAAGTGGCCATTTTGCGAGGGAAAATGTTTTCCCTCGCAAAAGTGATCATTGTGCGACGGAATTTTTTTCCCTCACAAATTTCGTCGCAAATATGACATTTTCTAGTAGTGAGGATACTAATCCAGATCGAAAAAAATACTTCATGATCTTGAAAAATTATTTTAGGATGTTGAAAAAATATTTCGGGGTATTGGTGATGTACTAAAAAGAAACTTCGAATATTGACTAAGGATAATAGCTTATATGCGAAAAATTATTTTATGATCTTGAAAAATTATTTTATATCAGTACCAACCAATATCCTAAAGTATTTTTTCAGTACCAACCAATATCCTAAAGTATCTTTTTAGTACCAGTTAGTACCCTGAAATATTTTTCAACATCCTAAAATAATTTTTCAAGACCATGAAGTACCTCGGTATTTTTTCGACTGGGTTAAGATCCGAAGTATCTTTTTAGTACCTACGTAACCCTGAAATATGTATATAAAAAAAGAAAAAAAAAGCATCAGATGTTATTTTTGCACCAAAACAGCATTGTTTTGAGGAAGTGGATGACAGAAGATGGCAAGAGCAGTTGACTAAAGCCAAGTCCCTCAAGTTGGGTTTAATATTATGATAGCGTCTATATGTTAACAAACCATGGTGGACGAATCTTACCGGGATATAAAAGGTTTATTCTTACGTCATGGTTAGCATGCACGAAACGAATTTCAATTGAAGGAGAAGGAGAATGAGACGAAGAGAGAAACTTCTATCTTCATATGTTTGGTACACATTATGTAGATTTATATTAAATCGATACTTCCTTCAAATAAGGGAAGTAAGCTTCCTTCGTTTTGACCCAAGGAAAAGAGCTTTATATCACGGAACCAAATTTGTGTTGTCAACTTTCTCACGAGTCTGGCCAAAACAAAAACAAAGAATTTTGTCATGAATTATCAACTTTAAAATAATGGATCGTGTTTTTTTAAACATAAATTAAAAATTATAGTACTCCCTCTTATTCTTAATGTAAGACATATTTACCTAATTTAATTAGATTAAGAAAGTTAGTTAATATGGTATGTTTTATTCTAAAACATCCTAATCATCTTCTTTAATTCCCTACATTTCTCTCTTACTTGATTGTTATTGAGGGAGTATAAATAATGGGTTACTAAAAAAGGACTGACAAATACTAGTCAAGTTTAACGCTGCTCTATTCTACCAGTAAGGACAACGATCCAGGTCTTTATTGTCTGACAAATTCATGCAAAGAACACATTAAGTTTGTGATTTCACTGATGGTCTTTATTGTCTGACAAATTCATGCAAAGAACACATTAAGTTTGTGATTCCACTGATTGTATCACTTTCGACTTTTGCCCAAGATACGTATTTTATTGCTCTATTTATTTATCCTGTGTAAGTCATTGCATCTGAATATTAATGAAGAATTATTTGTTACTGATTGTCACATGCCATTAATCCCAAACGAAGAATTATTATTGGTATTACAGATTTCAAAGATCTGGAAAGCTAGATAAAAGAAGCGACATATATAGTTTTGGGATGATTCTTCTTCAACTAATCACTGGCCATCCCCCATTAATAAGACAATTTGAGAATGTTTATTTTATAATTTGATTGGATCCGTCCAAATATTGAGTGTGGGGATATACATGGCATTGTTGATCCAAGGTGGAATGGTGAATTTCAAGTTAGTTAGGCATGGAAAGCTGTTGAGACAACAATGCCATGCATTGAACCACAGCCCATCTAAAGGCCAGATATTAGTTTTGTGTTGAATAAACTGAAAATATGCGTGTTAGTGGATTGGTGATTTTTATTTTTATTATTATTTTGGTTAAAAGGGGAAAACCAATAGAGAATATTTCATTTTCCCAAAATCATATTAAAATAATTTATTGTTTATTTTGCAAATGTAACACCCCAGATTTTGGTTCCTATATGCTTAGAACTACAAAAGCTCTCAAAAGAGGTTCTAAGTTACCTAAAGACCCTGAGGGGTTAATTTTTTTAAAAAAAAATTCTAAGTACCTTTTTATCTTATTTAATACATTCAAATTAAAATAAAATATAAAATTGAGGTATTTATAAATCATGAATAATGCAATTTATCTTAACAAACACTAGTACAAAAAAGCTTTTTAAGACCGGACAAAAAACGCCTCGTAAGACCGGATCTCGGGAACCGGTCTCGTTCCTGGCGGTCTCAAAAATATGTTACTTTTGAAATATCCGGTCTTAAAAGTGTTTCAAAATAAATAAATAAAAAAACCCCCAAATGAAACAACTGGTCCCAAATCACCATATCTGGCAACATTTTGAATGTCCATCCGTCATCAGCGACGAAGAACCAAGAGAAGATTGGAGGCAACAATAACAAGAAAAACAAAAAAAGATGATTACAAAGTCCAGAAATAAGAAAAAATAACAAGAAACAGAAATCATTCACCATGGAAATCGAATTTGAATCAATATAAAATCGAGGTGAAATTGAAGTCCGGATCTACAAAAAAATCACAAGCTTAAAGCAACCAAATCGAGCGGGATCCTCTTGTCGGTGCTAGCAAAGCTTCAAGCAACCAAAATCGAAGTCCAGATCGGGCGGGGGAGCGGTCAAGGTAGGAATAAAAGACTTAAGAAAGAAGAGATCTGGGTTTGATTTTAAGCCGGATCTCGTGCGAGGCGGCGTGGGAGGAGCCATAGATTGAAGAGGAAGGGAGTTTGTCATCGTCCGAATCCTCGAAGTAGTACACTTTCGCCATTGCTGAGGATTGGAGTCGACGCCATCGCAAAACCCTCGAAGCATCTCACCGCCAACGTTGCGAAGGATTTGATTGTGTGGCTCTTAGGACGACTTATGAAGATTGTGAGTAGGTTGGAGGAAGAGGGTGGCATTCTTGCGAGGATTTGACCCGTGAGGCTCTTGGGACACTCGTTGAATCTATAACTAAGTAAGTGTTATATCACCAGAAGATAAAGCGGAGACTCACGGACTTAACATGTTTAGCCAATTTAGCTTTTTTATTATTATTATTTTTTTACACTTTTTAGACCGGTTTTTTGAAACAACCGGTCTTATAAATGTTCTATATATTTGCAAAAATGCCACCGGTCATTTTTTTTTATACTTTTAAGATCGAGGGTCTTAAAAGAGTTCTATATATTTACGAAATTGCCACCGGTCATACTTTTAAGACTGGATCCTTTATAATCCGATCTTAAAAGTGTTCTAAATATTTACGAAATTGCCACCGGTCATACTTTTAAGACCGGATCCTTTATAATCCGGTCCAAAAAGTTCTTTATATTTACGAAACTGCCACCGGTCATACTTTTTAGACCGGATCCTCTATAATCTAGTTTAAATGAGGCAGTCTTAAAGCTTTTTTTACACTAGTGAAATATAAATTTGATATATTTTAAAGTACGTAGGAAGTCATTTCAGATATTCATTATTAACCACTACTATATATATATATATATATATATATATGATGAGCTTGCTTTTGTTGCTAAAGCAATCAATTAAACTAGGTCCTAATTAATTATGCAGTTTAGGGTCAACCTATGTCATTCTCCCAAGGAGCAATATGTGGGTTTTTCTTTAAGTTGAATTTAGGTGATGAAAAATGCAATAAAATAAAACTTAAACTAACTAAATGCAAGATGCAATTGATTCTAAAACCTAAAATGAAAATAATCTAGATGGGAATGCAAATTTGGGGGGGTTTTGTGATGAGCTAATAATTAAAACCCTAAGAAAGAAATTTAATAAAAGCAAATCAAACAACGAAAATCTAGTTCAGTTATGATGATAAAGGGGACAACTTAGGATTCACATGGAGTAAACTTTCTTAGCCTAAATCAATTAATTAGACCAAAGGGGTGAATGGAAAATTGGAATTAATTAATTTAATTACCTAATTAAAACATGGAAAACCCTCAAGTTCAATAACACTTATTCCACTAGAAAACTCATAGTGAAATAAGCAGTGGCTAATTAAACTCATTAAAAACCAAACCCAGTTAATTTCTAAATAAATTTGGAATCTTGTTCACAATTATCTAATTAAACAACTAAACAATTTATCAATCTAATTAAACAATTAAATCAATAAACCCAATTGACAATTAAATTAATAATGAAAACTCAATTATTAAATCAATTGACAATATAAAGGTTGTAAACAAAAATCCTGTCTTAAACATAAAACTTCAATTTATCAATCCAATCCAATAGAAGTATGTTTACAGTCTAAAACTAGACTGTTATCAATTAACATAACTTGAAATCATTTAAAACTAAACTATCTCAAGTCTCGAATTAAAAAGATAAAAAGAACAACACTTCCTTGTGGTCTTCAAGTGTAAGCTCCTAGGCTTTAGCTTCCTCCATACTCCTCCCAAGTTGCCTCCTAAAGAAGCTTAAGCTTCCATGGAAATTCTTCCTTCACACGTGAAACAATTCCTTACGGCCATTGAAATTAATCAATAGGATTCAATTGATTGCCCAGGAAGGAGTTCGTGGGTCCGCGTGGAAGATGAATGAATGGAGAATTCAATTGATTGAATCAATTGAATCAGTTCGTGTGCGTCTCTCGTCCGAGTGTCGGCGTGAATGTGTGTTTCGCCGCTTTCTTCTTCTTCGCTTTGCGTCGATTAATACGGCTCGGTCTGCGTGAATCTGTTGTGGCGTTGCGGCTGCTCTCTTCGTGAATCTCTCTTCAGTGTGCCGCTGCTAGGTTTTATTAATTGGAGGAAAAAGATAGAATTTTGGATAACAATTTGAGCCCATCAACATTTAAGAAGCCCAATAAAATTCTACCATTGGATTCCTTTTTAGTTTCGAAAAATTTCGCACCATAGGATCTCTAATATGATAAAATCATAATCTATCATAGCTTAAGAAATATTATTTAATCACAAGATATTAATCAAAATATTAATCATTTAAGCTCAATAATCTCATAATTAATCCAGATGTATATTATTTCCTAAAATTGGCTAATAATCCAAATATTATCTAATATATCTAAATGAACCCAAAATAATCCCAAAAATAAATGATTAAGGTGGGATAAAATATATAAAATTGGCATTTATCATTATATAATATATATAACACCTTAACATCCGTTACGTTTTTAGACCATTTCTATGTCCCTTTACATGGAGATGCCTATGTGAGCAACGTAGTAAAACTAGGGAACAACATCCAATAAAAATTGGACGGTGTAAGTTTTTTTTTTTTTTTTTTTTTTTTTTTTTTTTTTTTTTTTTTTTAAAAAAAAAAAAAAAAGTCCCTCACAATCATCGTTCATGCTCACAGTCACAGACCTTCGCCATCGCAAATTTGGAGAGGAAGTAGAAGAAAAAGAAGGTGTGCTTTTACCATCCACCGACGCCTTCACCATCTGACGTCGAAGAGTTATATTGTTGTAGAAATCGCAGATCGAAGGGGTAACCGTCACCACCGCGATCTTTCCCTTTGCCATCCACCAATGTGGGCCTTAGCCGTCTACCGTCTCCATACTGTCGTCGCCGTCGTTCATAATCCATACCGTCATCCTTGCTCTCATCGCTAGATCTGAAGGGGAAAACAAAGTCGAAGCTAATCATAAATTCTAGGAAAACATAAGATCAGTTAAATTGAGATAATCTAATTTAGAGATGTTGCAGAAAGTTAAAACAGATCCATAGAAATTTGGATCTGCTTTCTTGAGCTGGTTAAACTTAAAAAGAAGAGGGGGAAAAGCCCTATTTACATCAAAGATGTAACTAACCCATTACTCCTTTACGACTCTTCCTTGATATAACAGGAGATTGATCATTATATTAGATTAAAAAAAATATAAAAAAAATCCACTGCGCAGGGTTGTGAAGGAAAGTGAAATTTCAATCTTTCGATGGAGGAGCCAGGTTAAGATTGAGATTAATGGCTTTCTTCAATTGAAAATCAACGACGGAGGAGGAATTGGAGTCACTTGAAGTGCTGCTTCCCATTTTGGTCTTAACATCGACAAACAAAGGATATGGCTGAGCAACAAACTCAGCCCTGCCACATGAAACCAATTCCAAAAAGAATACTAGACGCATGCTGGCGCGAATCCCGCCACACTGCCGCTGCTGCAACCAAATGCCATGTGGTGTGGCTGAATCAAAAGAAACGATAACTGGTCCATGACAGCACCAACATTGCAGTGGCCCGTTAACTTATGCACCGTGGCACCTCGGCTAGATGACGACTCCACTTGGAAGGCTAGGCAAGGCAAATCCCAATGGATCGATGAACTTGTTCGCTTAACAATTCCATAAACCTTGAGAAACAAAGGTATATATAAAACAAGAACAATATAAAAAACGGACAATTGGTAGTGAAATTAGGGTTGGACCAAGAATGAAGGAGATAGCGAGCATGCCGCCACTACAACCTCTGAGAGCAGGCTTGTTTCTCCAATTCACATAACCTTCCTATATGGCTGGTTGATGATGCTCTAATTCCTGCAAAATTAGGGGGAAATTTTTGAATTAGAAGAAGGAAACAGTATAATAAGAAGGTTGATTTGTGGGAAGAGGAGGGTAATAGAGAGACACGTAGAAGAAAGGGAAAGAGAAGACGAAACTCACCATGGCTCTTTGTTCTTGTGACCTTGGGATCTTGACTTTAATCTTTCTCTCAGATCTTGACTTTAGTCATCCCAATTTTAAATTAGGGGCGCTGAAAGACCACTTTTGGCATCCCAATTCTAAAAGAGACACCAAAAGTAGTGCTCTTGGTGCCAAAAGCTCTACTTTTGGTGTTCCTTTTAGAGTCAAGATGCCAAAGTCCTTGCTTTTGACATCCCTTTTCTAAATGGGACGCCAAACTTTTGGCGTTCCTTTTAAAATTGAGACACCAAAATCCTCTACATAATTACAAAAATGCCACCGCCTTTATTTTTTACTTCCCTTTTTGAAAAACAGACGTTTTTTAGGTAAGTAAAATCAATTTCTTGTAGTAAAGAACATATCAGAATATCCTTAACGAAGTCATTGGTTTGGACTTAAGTGCCACTAATAAAAATCAACTTTCAATGGTGACAAAACAAAAGTGTTGTAACACTCGTCCTACATACTTCTGTAACTGCATGTCGGAGGCGCACAATACCAGTTTACTTAGGGCTTAAATTCAAATATGTCTATTCTTAAAAATATTCTTTATTGTGCAATTAATTTCTAACTCAAAAATAGATAACCAACGGAATTAAACTCCTTCAGACTTCATCTACTTCTTTGTCTTTGAGCTTCTTGCCCTAGAGCTAATTCCGCTGCACTAATTACAATCTAAATTTGGAGAAATGGATGGGATTCAAATGAATCCCAGTAGTAACGTTAATTACTCACATAAAATGTATACACATAATATGGTAGTCAACCTTCATTCATATATACAACACATTCAACATTCAGAGATACATACAAAATGCAGCGTCAACTACATTCATAGGACCCACCGGTCCATTCCCACAACATTAGGTATTCAACTGGGCCTCAACCCTTCTTGTTTGAATGCTTAATAGGTTTCATAACCCAAAGACTCACTAGCCCACTAGGCCCTACTGCCTATCTCATGTTCACAATAAATATAAGGGTTAAATATCATTTTTGCCACGAAAGTATTGGCTAGGGGGCATTCAGCATCTGGAAGTTTTTTTGGTATCTTTTTTGCCCCGGACGTTTACAAAAAGAAGCAAATATGCCCCGAAAGTTTTTTTTAGGAGCAAATTTGCCCTAGAAGTTTTTTTTAGGAGAAAATTTTTGTAAACTTCTAAGGCGTAAATGATACAAAAAAATGATCAATCAAACGGTCAAGATCAACCGATGGGCAAGATTGCTACGTTTGTAAAACTGGGCAAAAATGATACCAAAAAAACTTCCAAATATTGGGTGCTTCAAAACCAAAAATTCCGTCATAAAATTGATATTTATGCCTAAATATAATACAACGGTTCATACATGCATATAAAGGTACACATAGTATGTGTGAGAAAAGTTACTACCTAATGATCTTTTCAATTCTTGAACTGGTTCCTAATCCTTTGGTCATTTCGGGCAGATTTCGAATCCTATAATTATATATTTACAGACGGGCAAGTTATTACTTATCCAAATTCTTTATTTTCTCAAAATACTAGAGTTGGTTATCTTTAATACTAATCGCCTTTATTTTCTTCTTCTTGTACAAAAACCAAAAACTGGCAAAATTTTCAATCAACTTTGAAAATTTCCAATAGATATCCAAATTAGGTGGTTCAAAATTCCATGTGTCCCTCATTAAGTCTATTTTTAGGAAAATGCCTTCCACCTCCAAATACACGCATACTATTCTAGATTACTCAATCAATACTTAATGTTCCAGAAAACGTTCCAATACTTAACTTCAAAATTTCATAACTTCTATTATACAAATCCATTTGCCTCAAATTATATATCATTTTGACACTTAACATGTGTACTTGAAATCTAGAATGTTTCATAGCTTTTGGATATCGTTTGGTCAGTCAAAAATACGACACGATAAGCTACCTCCTAAAAACTCAAAACTAGAAACAAAATTGTTTTCCAGTTTCCATGTCTATCTTTAAAAAATTATAATCAATTCTATAGAATTCCAATTGGGGTAATTCAAATTTCTATTTGAAGCTCAGTAAGTCTATTTTAAGGGAAAAATTGTCACCAAACCAAATTGTGGCAGTATAATTCCCAGAATTTTGCAAAATGGACACTCCTTGAACCTGGAAACAGGATTTTCCAGTTTTCATGACCAAAATTAGAAAATTCATAAATTATTTTATACATGTCCAAATAATGTATGCTTAAACTCATTTAAAAACTTAGGAAGTGTACTTTCTTCTTACCAAATTTCAAAGTTAAAAGACGTCATTTGCTTAGTCAAAACCTCGTTGAACATGACGGTCTCACAGGTTTTCTAGAAATAACAATGTCTTTCATGGTGATAGAAACTTCTTACCAACAACACTCCATTTCTAGCACCCATATGACCTTAAGAAAACACCCAACAACCTAAATGAAGCTAGAAAAAGAATTAGGAGACTCACCTAGGTCAGAATATATGATTGCATGCAAGATTTCAATCCTTCTTCAAGCTCTTATTTTCTTCTATGTAAAGCTCTCTCTCTCTCTCTCTCTCTCTCTCTCTCTCTCTCTCTCTCTCTCTCTCTCTCTCTCTCCCTCCTATTTTTGGTTTGGGAAATTCACAATCCATCAAAGGCTAACTTTGGGGAAGAGTATTCTTCAACAATGATATAATAGCTAAAGGAGGTATGTAATGGCAGAAGAATTGAGAGAGGAGAATAAATGAAGAGTGTGTGTGGAAGAAGAGAAGGGATGAGGTATTTATAGAATTTATGGGTCTCAACCATTTTTCAAGTATCACATGTCCATCTACCATCTAACTAACAAACACATGTATATCTATCATTTAAATACCGTATACTTATCTACCGATCAAATTTCACATGTTTATCTACCATTGGCTAGAGTATAGTCTATAGATGAGCTGGGACTCTAGGAGTACTAATTGGTTAGGGAAACAGAGAATCTATGATACATAATTCATGATATGAAATTTATGATGTGGATATTAGTGAATTATATTTTTAATACCTTGTTTTATATATTGTTCCACTTGGCACCTCACGAGCACATATTAGTATTTGTAATGAGTTAGATTGATGGTTTCTAACATTTTTCAGGTGATAGTTCTCGTGTGGGTCCAGCAGGGAAGACTTCAGAAGCTTAGGCTGCTTCTACTAACAGTAATACTTGCATATTTTTGGTATATGTTGGATTATTGTATATTACCACGTTAGGTTATTTTTTTTTTATTTTTGCATACTCTGGTTTATAGTTTGATATTTTGATAAATGATGAAGCATTATTAAGTTAATGATAAACCCTTAATTAGTTACTCCCTCCTATCCTAATTATATAGGACATATTTAACCGATTTTGGAGAAATTAAGGAGAGGAGTTAAATTAGTTAATTTTACTCATTTTCCTAAAATGTCCTCATATAAATTTAAAATGACATAAGTAAAAGTAAATCAACAACTCTTACCACATACTTCTCCAACCTAAATTTTTTCTTTCTATACGCTTTCTAATTGAAATAATGGTTTTGCTATATATACATATATGTGTGTATATATATGTATATTATACACACACATATGTGTGTGTACATATATTTACACACACACACACGTGTATATATATATATATAGCACACACATAAACACACACATATTGATATATATATCTGTATACACATACACATACATATATATTGACAAACACATAGAGATATACATATATGTACACACATAGATACACAAATATACATATATGTATAAACACACACACACACACATATTTATATATATCTGTACACACACACATTGACAAACACACACAAAGATATACATATATGTACACACACATAGATACACAAATATACATATATGTATAAACACACACACACACACACACACAATGTGTGTGTCTATATATATTTGTGTGTAGACACACACACACATATATCTGTGTGTAAATGTGTGTCTCTCTATATATATATATATATATTGAAAAATTAATATCAGCTGATTGATAAATAAATTAAAATCAAACAATTTAAAAGTTTTACTAGTCTACACATCAACATACATACACTCACCAAAAACCAAATACACTTGAGAGAATAAAATAGAGGTATTTTATGTAACATCCCAAATTTTAGAATTTTAAAGTTTGAATAAGACAGGGAAATTAATTATGTAATTTTGGCTTAAAATAATTATGAGAATAATTATTAGAAATTTAGGCTTATTTTTCCTTTAATTAATATATTTTGGGAAAATAATAATTCGAATAAGGAATAATTTATAAACGGTGGAAATTGACTAAATGATTAAATTAATTATTTGGAAAATTAAGAATTTATGTTCCTTGTAATATTTTTAAAAGAATAAAACCTAGGAAGTATGTGCAAGAGATAATTATGGAATTGGACCTCTTATTATTGAGACACCAAGCATATGTAAATACTCACACAGTGCAGCCGAAAGCAAACCTAGCAGCTAACACATGATAGCAATATAGATTGTTTTTTTTTTTAGCCCCATTCTTTATGACTTGAATCTTCAATACCCAAAACGTTGCAACAGGTTTATTGATATTAACTACCATTGTTTCTTTGGCCCATATGCTCATTTAATCTATTGGCCCAATATTCCTCATTTAGCCATAATAAATTGCCCCAGCCCAGCTCGCCTTCTATTCCTTTGACCAGGCAATGTCCATTAGACTTATCCTGCAAACTCACGGATAACACGTTAAGTAGCGTCGATCACGGAACGCAGAGCAGCAAATCAGATTTTTCTTTCCTTCCATATCTCACTTTCGGCGATGACCTGTTCACGCAAGGAACAGCAGACCCCCCTCCCATACTTCTTGAGCCAAAGACCCCACTCCCTATCTCATTATAAACCTCTGCACATTGCTTCTCGGATTGGTACCTCAGTTCCTTATATAACCAAACTCTTTGTTCTTAAATCATTCACGTTGCAAAGAAAAAACCCAGAACTAAGTCTGAAAAACAAAAGAGAGAAAGGCGTGGAAGGAGAGGGAGTGAGTCAAACAGTGATCATTCACTCTTACTCTGCTCAACGACTCCAAAGCAGAGGTGTTAGCATTGGTGAATCTCACAAGTCAGGAACTAGAAGTAAGTCATCGCCGGTCTCTTTTCCTTTAGTTTTTGTCACTCTCCAACACCAATAATTAAGTGATAAGCGGTAGGGAAATGAAATAGTGTGTTCTGCTAGAAGGACAATGAAACAGGGACTTAGGACTTTATATATATATATATATATATAGACGCCTTAGGAATATGAAAAGAAAGGAAATGAGTCTCGGTTGCTGATACGTGTGTGTGTGTGTATGGCGTTGCTATCCAATATACAAATATATACATGTTGAAACCAAACTATAAGTATAGGTATATAAAGCCAAGTTATTATCCATCGTTGCACAGGGAAGAAATAAGGAAAAAGTTTACTGTCATAATGTAGTGTGTAGAAATCCAAAAGAAAAGAAACCTATGTCATTTAAATGATATTTAAAATTGAAGACTTTCTTATATATATATATATATATATATATATATATATATATATATAGCTGTACGAGGAAAGCAAAAATGAAACATTGTATTGTATATTTTGTACATCTATATATAACTGCATTAGTAAATGAAGAAGAGGGGAAACTTCGCTGTCATGTTTTTGTGTGTGTGTGTGTGTGTGTAGGCATGAGTTTAGTTTGCTGGTTGGAAGATAAAATTGAATAATAAATATAGGTACATGTAGTAAAATTTATATAGATATATATATATAATTATGCATATGTAATTTCTATACATATATAAGTCATATTTTTAATTAGTGATAATATTTAACTCAAAATTTTATGAAGCATATTTGACGTAGTAGGGGTATTATTAAACTCCTAATATAAAGTATTAGGATAGTCTTCGAGAGTTTAAATTAATTCTAGCGTAATAATAAAATAAATAATAGAAAATAAAAATAAATAGTAATAGTAATAAATAATAATAATATTAGTATTAAACGAGGAATAAATAATAAAAAGAATTATTAATTAATAGAAAAAGGGTATTATTAATAAATAATAATTAGAAAGGGGAAATTAATAGTTACAATGATTTTACTTTAGGACGTTGAAGGAGTTCGAGTTCCTAACATTCAGGGATTTTATTTATTCGTAAAGTTGAGGTTGGTAACTTAATCTCAAATTCCTTGTGTTTTACATATATGCCTTGTATGTTCATGTATTGTGGATTCTTGGCCGGGTTTGTATGCCCGAGTCTATGCGTTTTATTCAAATTTGGATGTGGATTATTGTTTTATATGATAATATTGCATGCCTAGTTTTTCCTAGCGGATGATTCGTGTCTGGACACGTAGTACTTGTGAGTGCTTTCACTACTAACGTTGCATGTACTAGGTACTATGTAGTCGGGTAGCGGTGTGTTTGCTGAATGCTTTATTTTATTTCGCAATATATGATATATCTGTCATATATGATTTACACTTTGAATGTGAGATTAACAGATTCCCCGGGATTCATCGATCAATGAATCCCAGTACACTTAAAGATCTAGGAAGATGCTCGGATCGGAAGCAAGGCGGTGTAGAATGGAGTAATGAGGAAGACCCGAAGGAGGGATCTAATCAAGTTGGAATTTCATACTTTAATATTTTGGATCATATTTGCTAATTATTTGACTGACAATTCGGATCATTGTATAACTAAAATCCTCCAACGGGATTAACCCTAGCTATTTTTGGATTTTAAATCGTATCACGCTTATATTCCTCCAGGAATTTAAGTTAACCATCATATGCAGCAAGATATGTTATCGGGCCACTCATTCGTCCAAACGTTAAGATGCTCTGTTGACTTACTCGATCGTTAACGCTTTACTATGATAAATGCACACCAATTAGTCTAATAAGGGATTTATGACATAAATGGACATCATAATGGACATAGGAATTATGGGTGTTACATTTTATGAAGAAATTGACAAAAATTAAAATTTTGTCTTATAAGTAGGACCAAAACCAACTCTCAAATGTTGTCTTATAATTAGGACCGGAGGTAGTATTATATAAAGTAAAAATGGAGGATGCTACATTTTACACGACACCAAGGGGTAGGGACTGCTACTGGGTCAGGATTGAGCCAAATTGTATTGTTTAATAGACGGAATTGATGATAATCTAAGATAGGCAATACCACATATGTGGGATTTGTCCAAAACCAGCTCCCTGGTATTGCTTTTTCAATCCGGAGATTGCAAATTATAAAGACACAAATATCCTTCTTTATAATAACTTTTGGACAAGAGTACCCTCAATTTTTCCCTAGAAAACTCATCACTCATTCGATCTCCATAAGTATTGCTGATCTCTCTCTCCTCCCTCGCATGCTAACCATCCACCAAATCAATCAAACCCAGAAATCATATAGATAAACAAAGATTTACTTATAATTATCGTAATCCTTATTTAAAAGAGAAACAAAGTTCTTCTCGGTGATCACAGTCCCTTCTCTCTCACCGTTATTGCCACAATCGAAACTACTCGTTACAGAAGGATCGATCATGCTTGCTCGCTCTAAATAGCAGTTTTCATTAGAGGCCAGGTTGCTTGAGATGTGTGCTGCTACATATGAAAAAATTGTAAAGAACCAGACCAAGCACAAAACGTCGTTCTTCTCTCTTACTTCTAAGAATAAAATTAGAGCTTTTTATCTAATTCATTAGTTTTATATTTTCAAGTTTAAACCTTTTTATTAAAAGAAGGAACACAAATTCAAGCAAGGAAGCAGGGACGGGAAGGAAGACTGTTGGAAGAAAGAAAGAATTGTCGATGGGAGAAGGTTTTTGTTATAATACTTTTTTTAATTTATTATAGGGGCCTTATAGTCTTTTTATCATTCATGACTCATTATAAAATAAAATTAATTTAACCACTCCCTCCAAATATTTCTCCATACCAAATGTAATGCTAAAGCCCAATATCCCACCCCCAATCTCATTCGTACTCCCATTGCCAAATCCAATCCCAATCCGTCAAAATTCAGCACCACCTATCAAACAGGGCCGTAGGACTACTACTAAGTACTAACTGAGCAAGGGTGCGTGTGTGACACAAAAAGAACATTTCCTCTCCATTTATTATCTTTACTACTAGATTAATTTCCAATGGTATTGACTTAATACATTATAATAATATTATAATAATGTTGTTTTCAATATTAGGGTTAATACAATCTTTAGTTCCTCAACTACTTTTATAGGACCTAAACTTAGGTCAAGTTAATGAGAAATATTTAGCACTCCCCGTAGCTCATCTGTACTCTAGCCAATTAACCTCTGTCACATGTTTTAATTGTCCACCCCGTTAAACTCCATTAGACCACTGAGCTTCATCAAAAAGAAAATATGAGGAACTGCAAAAAGGGGGTACTTTGACCGAGGAAGACGATCCCGTGGAGCTCACGGCAAGGGTTGTTAGACAGCTGTGTGTGTGTGTGGGGAGCGGCTACGGTCCACTGCCGCTTCCATCCTCTTTCATCCACTTCCCCAAAAACTGCGTCGTTTTTTGTGCAAACAGTTAAGCTCTGCCTTTATATATATATATATATATTTGAGGGTACTGGCGGGTACTAAAAAGGTATTTCAGAATACTGAGCGGTACTAAAAAATACTTCATGATCTTGATTTTTTTTTTTAGAATTGATCGAACCATATTTATATATCATTTTTCATAATTAAATTGAGAATTTTAATACATTTTCTAGAACATTATTGCATGATTAAGCACTTATTGAGTCAGGGACATTTGTATTAAATTAAGTGTAATTAGGGATAAAATGGTCATAATTTGTTAATTTATTCATGCAATTGATTCCCTGGACTTTTCATGTTACATTGTGCTTAATTTTGCTTTGTAGGTGTTTAAGACAAAAATAGAGATTTTGGGGTCAGAACTAATATTTTGTAGGAAGGAGAAATTTATAGAAGAGTGCCCCAGAATTCCTGGGAATTGCAAATCAAGGAAGAAAAGGAGCTAGAGAAAATTACAGAAAATGACCCAAATGAAAATCACAATTCAGCCCCAAATATATATATGAAAGTTCACACTTTAGTCCCTCCATAAAAACTTTCTAAAATTTCACTTTAGTCCCTGGTCACGTTTTGACCAAGGGCTAGGTCTGATATTCAAAACGCGTAATAGAGGCAAGAGATATAGACCCGACGATGATATATAGAGAGGGAGCGCCGCGAAAAGGGGGGATCTTCATCTTCATTCTTCCTCCTCATCGGTGACATCTTTTACCTTCACCGTCATCGGTGAGCACGCCGTCACCTCCATCCTTGACTACCACTATTGGAGCGACTGAAAAGAGAGAAACTGACACGAGCGGCCGCAAGCTGAGAGGAGCAAGGCCTGTCAAATGAGACGAGGGAGATCTAATATATACAGAAAATACACAGCGCGCCAGCAGAGAGGAGAAAGCAGCATCGAACCTTCTATTTCTCCATCATCATCACCTTCGTTCTTCCTTCAACTTCACCAACACCCACCGTCACAGTCACCAACTTCGTTCTCCACCTTCTACAATCTCAAGGTGTGGCTTTCTGAATTTTTCCCTGCCTCAACTATGGAAAGTTTGCCTCAGGATACATAGTCAGTTGTGTCTTTCTTGAGTTTATGGGTTTACTTTCAACCACCAAGCTTCCTTGATTTAGTGCTAATTTGTCATTTTAATCAGTGATTTTATGGATGGATGTTTGAATCAGAAATTGATTATGTTTCTTGAAGTTATTTCCATGAGTAGCTAGGCAATTTTGTGCTTTTGGTAATGAATTAGAGATGGCTTGAGCTCACATGTGCTTACATATGTGAGTTTTTCTTTCATTCCGTTGGTCTAGAGTTATATATTTGGATTTCCTGGTTTTAAGAATTATCATATATGATTCTAGAACTGAGATTGATGTTAATTATCTTTGTTGGATTGATATTTGTAGTTGAGATTGGATTTTATAGTGTGAAGATTATATATGTTTGAATTTCTTTTTGGTTGCAATGAAGCTATGTTAATTAGCGTGGTATTGTCTAGTTAATGTAGTCGATTTATACCCTTGAGGGGCTGGTAAGCACTCAAATTTAAGAAGACTCATATTGCATTATTCCAATTTTAACTGCACATTAAGTGGTTTTAAACAATATTTCAAGAGGTAGTGGTTAGCTATGGTTGTAGGAGCTACTATTAATTGGGAATATTAGACTCAAATAGTATCTTGAAGTTTTTCCTATTAAGACTTAATAAAGTTTTGACTACTATAATTATTGAGCGATGATAGCCACTTTCTTCATTACGAAGACCATCCATCATTAAATCCTTTTTAATCCAAAACATTCTTCAATATTTTCCAAAAATACCAAAAAGAATAGAAATAGTTTCTTTATATTTTCATGAATTTTAGTTTAGAGAAAACCAATTGCAAAACCCATTTTCCAACCATGTTTTTAGCACTTAGTTTAATTTAGGGAATTTAAAATAAAAGGCTCCTTGATAAGAGAATGATCCCAAGTTGTTTGCACTATATTGCATTTTAATTCTTGGTAAATTGTGATTTGACCTTGAGGCGACTAAGGTTTTTGTCAAATCAATGGCGTCGTTGCCGAGGAGTCAATTTTGACTCCTTTTATTTACTAAGTGTCAATTGGTTTAGATTGACCGGGGTTTTTCCTTTTGAACCTATTAGGTTTTCCTTCGTTTTTCATAATTTTCAAAAAATTTCATAGTTTGTTTTCTTACATCAAAAGTTTTGAGAAAAAAATAACCAAATATCTTGATTTTTCTTTACTTTTGCATTTGCATTTGTGTTCTTGTATTTTCCTACTTGATTTCAATTTCTTTGTGCTTGGTTGATGCATATTGGTTTCATTGCATTTGGATTTCATATGGATTACTTGCTTGTGATACTATTTAGGTGCATGATTCCAATTTTCAAGTCACAATTTTGGTGAAATACTTTTCCCATATGGATAGTGAAATGAGTGAGCTCATGGCTCTAAGCCACATCTCTGACCAAAAGTTGGAGCGGTTGAAAAGTTTGAATAGACAAGTGGAGTTGTGTGGAAGTTTAGAGGACTTGACAAATGAGGAAAGGGAGATTAAGCAATGGTTAAACCAATACTATAAGTATCTTATGTCAATAATGTCACAAGCTTCTGAAGAACCATTTGAGGAATGACAAGAAGATGACATTCAGGGAGTCAAGAGCAGTTCCTATACAAAACTTAGAGATAACTCTAACTTTGATGGAGTTAGAATTGAAGCTCGGGACTTACACTATTGTGGAGGAGCTGATAATGAGAATTCTAGAGTTGAAGTATATGCTGAAAGTACAGAAGCTGAGAATTCATTGTTACATGAAGTAGTCATGGCTAAACAGTTGGATTTGCCCATTGCATCTCAAAAATTAGCCACTACCCCCAAGTGTTCCTTAGATACTTGCCTCACTGAGGAGACAATTCAAGAAACCATGAATGCATTAGATTCATATGATGATAAATTTCCCCCTTCTTCTATTGAAAATTTTGATACACTTGTGAGTGAGATTTCCAACCTTAATTCATCAATGGTTGATTGTTGGTTATCATCATTTGGTGATTTTTCTCTTACTTCTCTTAGTTCATTGAAGCTTAATTCTTCCAATAATTCATTTTTCAATAACGATGCTTGTGAGGAAGGTGTTTTTGTCAATGTTTCAGGTCATAAACTAGTGGAGGAGGCTGAGTTTGAGGTAGGTAGCCAAGACATGGACGATTTGGTCTATAAGGGGATAGCCCACACACTGACTAAGACATCCTCTCATGTGCCTCACTTTGAACCTCAACACAATGTGGTTAAAGGGCCACTTCCTAACTTATCGCTTCATCCTAGAACTAAGATCACTCCTCATACTTTGATATTTTTAAATGAGCTAACAACTCCTTATGAAGTAGGTATGAAAGAGACTACGTTCCCCAAGTTTGTTGCTACTGTAGGCCAACCTAATGTTGGTTCAACACTTGGGAAGCTTGAATTTGAGTAGTTCATGTTTGAGCATCATAAGAAATCTCATCTACATGAATCACTTCATACACCCCTTTCTTGTGATTTACCTCCAAACTTAGGTGACTTTGACCATGACACTACTGAAACCTGTCTTCTTGAGCATTCCATAATCATTTCTTCCTTATTTGCATCTAACTTTGTTCTGGATAGCCATCTTGCTGCTTATACTCACACTTCTACTCATGAAGTGCTTTCTTGTGATTTAACCCCAGATTTACTCACCCATGTTTGTGATCACTTAAAGCACTTAATTTTTGTTATATATTGTCCTGCTGGTTCTAATTCTTTACAGCAGAAAATTGGTAGCAAGGGATTCAAAGGAAGTCAAGACATACCATATATCTTGGAACCTTTACCAATTGATCTAGAATCGCCACCAAAGATGAGCTTCAAACAAACTAAACATGTTCTAGATAGATTGTTATTTCACATATGTGATGATAATTTTTTGCTACAAGAGCTTGAAGAGATTTCGTCACAAGGTTGTCTCTTCCCTTCACTTACATTTGCTGTTTTGAATTGTTTAATTCCTTTGTGAATCTGAATGCTTGAAATAAGTGTGGGGCAGAGACCATCATAGTAGAAAAATAGAAGTAGTATAGTTTAGTAATTAGAATAAGAACTCTCTATGTATGCTTTGCATTTTGGCCACTACCTTCCTTAATTATCATTGTGCCTCTTCATTCTAATTCTCTCTATTATTATGACTTGTTTCTGACTTGTTTCTTCTTTCTTCTATCTTTATATGATGTTGACGTGTTGTACTCCAATTGCAATTGGACTTCACAACTTTCCACTTCATTAAGGAACAAGTTAGAATAATAGAATTGCTTTACAAATATTGAGGACAATGTGTTGATTAAGTGTGGGGGAGGGAACACATTTTGAATCCTATTAATTGGTCATGTTTTTGAATGAGAAAATGCCTTGAACTAGAAATTTTATCAAAAAATAAAATAAAATTCAAGAATGACTTGCTTTAATGCATGTCTTAAGTGGTAAATGGTCGCATTTGCCTCTTTGAAAGTGTTATTTGTGGGAAATTCTTTGAGCTTTCATGAGATCTAGTGTTTTGGCAACTTTTAAAAACTATGTTTTGTTTTTCAAGTGGATGGGAAGAGAAATGAACCTATAATTGGATTTTTGCTTATTCCTTATTTTGAGAAAGAAAGAGTTTCTACATCATTAGTGCCTTTTAAGACTTGAGCATGATTATAAGTGATTGTAATGTTTTGATTGATTGTGTTTGTAAGGTTAGCACTTGGAATAGTTAAGTAGAAGTTTTATGGTTAGCTTGCTATGCAATTGATTTGTGTTAGAGTGAGCATTGGAGAAAAACCTTGTTGGAAGGTTATTTGAGCCTTGAATCTTTTTATGTGTACATGTTCACTTGGTTTTTCACCTTTTAGAACTTGTTTCAACTCTTTTTTGAAACGGCATTTGCATTAGTGTGATGAAAATGAAAGAGTCATTCAATTATAAACTATTTTGACCCAAACACAAACCTACATTCATTTACCTTTTGCTTACCGTTTGAGCCATTCCTATGTTGTATGCATGTCATTACTCATAGTGTTCATAGTATTCTAAAAATCAAAAGTGAATTGCCAATAAATAAATAATTGAAATGCCATGTATATGGAAAAGAATGAAAAAAAGAGAGAGTAAAAAAAAAAAAATTGGAAAAGAAAAGAGAAAAAAAAAGGAAAGTGTTTTGTAAAAAAAGAAAAAAAAAATCAAGAAGGCATTTGTTTATAATTAAATTTGCAAAAGAATTGGCAAAAGTTTGTAAAGTTATTTAGATGCAATGAATTTGGTCATTAATTTTGACTTGCATATCAACTATTTATTTTTCTAATTAATTCATTTCATCTAGCCTTTATCCAACAATACAAGCCTTCTAAGTCCTCTTGATTCATTACTTAAATTGCGATTAGTAGTGGAGATGTTAGAGTTGTTATAAGCTTATGGTAAGGTGTGGATTAAGTGAGGTAAAGTGAAATTATTCCAATAAGGTGAGATGAGTGAAACAGTAATACCTTGAGAGTTCTCTTGTGCTTCATTATAATATTTTAGGTTGTATAGTAAGCTAATCTCTCTACATCACTTAATTATGACTAGTGTTGGCTTAATGAATTTGATTAATTAATTCATTGCTTTCTAATTATGAAATCGCTCAATTTTCAAATGCATTAGTGATTTGTACTTGGAATCTTGTACTCAATTGCCTTTGTTTAGGATTACAAAGGTCTAAGTGTGGGGGAATTGACCGAACCATATTTTTATATGATTTTTCACAATTAAATTGGGATTCTTACTGCATTTTTTAGGACATTATTGCATGATTAAGTATTTATTTGAGTCAGGGACATTTGTATAGAATTAAGTGTAATTAGGGTTAAAATGGTCATAATTTGTTAATTTATTCATGCAATTGATTCCTTGGACTTTTGATGCTACATTGTGCTTAATTTTGCTTTGTAGTTGTTTAAGAAGAAAATATAGATTTTGGGGTCGAACTAATATTTTTTAGGAAGGAGAAAATTACAGAAAAGCGCCCCAGAATTCCTGGGAATTGCAAATCAAGGAAGAAAGGGATCCAGGAAAAATTACATAAAATGACCCAAATGTTATTAAAATCACAGTTCAGCCTCAAATATATTTTGAAAGTTCACACTTTAGTTCCTCCATAAAAAATTTCTAAAATTTTCACTTTAGTCCCCGGTCACGTTTTGACCAAGGGCTAGGTCTCGATATTCAAAACGCATAACGAGGCGAGAGATATAGACCCGACGAAGATATATAGAGAGGAGCGCCGCGAAGAGGGGGAAATTCATCTTCATTCTTCGTCCTTACCTGCGACATCCTTTACCTTCATCGTCGCCGGTGAGCACGCTGTCACCTCCATCCTTAACTACCACTGTTGGCGCGACTGAAAAGAGAGAGACTGACACAAGCGGCCGCGAGCTGAGAGGAGCGAGACCTGTGAACTGAGATGAGGGAGATATGATATATACAGAAATACACAGTGCGCCAGGGGAGAGGAGAGAGCAACATCAGACCTTCGATTTCTCCATCATCATCACCTTCGTTCTTCCTTCACCCTCACCAACACCAACACCCACCGCCACAGTCACCGACTTCGTGATCCACCTTCCACAATCTAAGGCCGTGGCTCCTCTGTTTTTGAATTTTGCCCTGCCTCAACTATGGAAAGTTTGCATCGGGATACATAGTCAGCTGTGTCTTTCTTGAGTTTCTAGGTTTACTTTCAGCCACCAAGCTTCCTTGATTTAGTGCTAATTTGTCATTTTAATCAGTGATTTTATGGCTAGATGTTTGAATCAGAAAGTGATTATGTTTCTTAAAGCTATTTTGATGAGTGGCTAGGCAATTTTGTGCTCTTGTTAATGAATTAGAGATGGCTTGAGTTCACATGTGCTAACATATGGGAGTTTTTCTTTCAATCCATTGGTCTAGAGTTATATATTTGGATTTCCTAGTTTTAAGAATTATCATATATGATTCTGGAATTGAGATTAATGTTAATTGTCTTTGTTAGATTGATATTTGTAGTTGAGATTGGATTTTATAGTGTGAAGATTATATGTATTTGAATTTCTTTGTGGTTGCAATGAAGCTATGTTAATTAGCGTGGTTTTGTTTAGTTAATGTGGTTGATTTATACCTTGAGGGCTGGTTAGCACTCAAATTTAAGAAGACTCATATTACATTATTCCAATTTTAATTGCACATTAAGTAGTTCTAAACAATATATATTTCAAGAGGTAGTGGTTAGCTATGATTGTAGAAGCTATTATTAATTAGGAATATTGAATTCAAGTGGTATCTTAAGGTTTTTCCTTTTAAGACTTACTGAAGTTTTGACTCTTATATTTATTGAGTGAGGACATCCACTTTCTTCATTACGAAGACCCATCATTAAATCCTTTTTAATCCAAAACATTATTATTGTCCAAAAATACCAAAAAGAATAGAAATAGTTTCTTTATATTTTCATGAATTTTAGTTTAGAGAAAACCAATTGCAAAACTCATTTTCCATCCATGTTTTTAGCACTTAGTTTAACTTAGAGAATTCAAAATAAAAGGCTCTTTGATAAGAGATCTCGAGTTATTTGCACTGTATTGCATTTTAATTCGTGGTTAATTGAAATTTGACCCTGAGGCGACTAAGGTTTTTGTCAATCAAGAATCTTGAAAAAATAATTCAGGGTACTGGCTGATACTAAAAATATACTTTAGAATACTGACTAGTACTGAAAAAATAATTCATGATCTTAAAAAAATTAGTTTAGGATCTTTAAAAAAATATTTTAGTCTCGACTAGTACTAAAAAAATACTTCGGATAATCGATTGTATTGAAAAAAATACTTCATGATCTTGAAAAAATAATTCAGGGTATTGATTGCTCTTAAAAATATTTTTGAGGATAGTGACTGGTACTGAAAAAATACTTCATGATCTTGAAAAATTATTTTGGGATTTTGAAAAAATAATGATTCAGTACCCTGAAATATTTTTTCCCAGATCCTAAATTAATTTTTCAAGATCATAAAGTATATTTTTTTTAGTATTAGTCAGTATCCTCAAATATATTTTTAGTAGCAGTCAGTACCTTGAATTATTTGTTCAAGATCATGAAGTATTTTTTCAGTATTAGTCAGTATTCAAAAATATCTTTTTAGCACTCCACCAAGCACTCTAAAAAAAAAAGGCGAGCTTCACCGTTTGCATAAAAAAGGACGCAGTTTTTGGGAGGAGGAGGGAAGAGGATGGGAGTGGCAGTGAACCGTAGCCGCTCCCGCGTGTGTGTGCGTTTTTTTTTTCTTTTTTCTTAAAAAAAATCAGGAATTTCAACGGACTAACAGGGTTTAACGAGGGTTAATTTCTTAGGTGGACAATTAAAATATGTGGCAGAGGTTGATTGGCTACTTGGACCACCTTGGGCCTAATTAACTTGAGCATTCTCATTGGCTAGAGTATAGTCCATAGATGAGGGGTTCACATTAGGTGCAAGACATCTCTTATGTGCACCTTATGTGCTCATCCCTCTATTAGAGGGATGGGTAAATTTTTTTAATTTTTTTAATTTTTTTTATATATTGTATTTATTTAGATTTAAATTATATGATCCTTTATGTGATTTTTTTTGCACATAGTATCTCATATTAATTAGTTTCCCGCATTCGTAAATGTTTGTCGTAACACCAAAAGATCCTAGAAACTAATTAATTTAAGATCGAAAAAAAAAAATATCTCGAAAAAAAGATATGATTTAAATCTAAATAAATACAAGATATAAAAAATCAAAAAAGAAAAAGAAAAATACCTCATCCCTCTAATTTGAGGGATGAATACGTAGCGAAAGACATAAGGAGAAGCACCTTATGTGCTCCATAGATGATTTGGGATTCTAGGAGTATTAGTGATAAAGTGATAAGAAAAGATCGTTCACTATGACTTTAGATCACAAACTTTGGTTAAAGATTAATTTTACAATTTCGTTTAAGTTGAAAGAAACCAGATTGAATTTAATTAAAGGAAAACAAAATAAAAATGAAATTAAAATAAACAAACTATCAAAAATATTAAATAAGTAACTCGAAATCACTAATCCCTTATTAGTTTCATAAACCTTGTTTTTACTAATTTAATTAGCCTTAATATCAATTTTGTTAATCTCGATTATAAATAGTCATAACGCATGTCGGCCCACTTACAACCCTCTCTCGAAAGTAAAATTAGTTATGCCTAACATAATTACTCAAGAGATAATAAATCTTGAACACACTCCTCAACAATTATATGGGGCCATTAGGTATATGTCTATCCTAATCGCAAATTAAATCGTAATTTAATCCCATA
The DNA here is from genome assembly GCA_019022615.1 of Acacia melanoxylon. Lineage (NCBI taxonomy): Eukaryota > Viridiplantae > Streptophyta > Magnoliopsida > Fabales > Fabaceae > Acacia > Acacia melanoxylon. Next base: position 12,183,505 of record JAFJYJ010000010.1, read on the forward strand.
TTACTTAATCTAAGAGCTTAATTAAAATTCTCTTCGTCAAGGTAAATCCTAATTCTCAAATTCATATTAAGTGATGATCAGACACTAAATAGATAAAGCTAAACAAGACAGAATCAAAATTAATATTAATTATAACTAAATAATAAAAACAAAGTCTAATCCACTCCTATAAGTTCAAAGTTCCTCTGGGTTGCAAAGAGAAATTAGCCAAACATGGCTTTAATCCACATCACAACAACAACAAAATCAGATTCAGGGCCACAATGAAAAGAATAAGAAACTGGAAAAGTGAATAAAACCAAGGAAAAAGCACATAGACTCAGCACAGCTTCCTCTGATTCGGTGCTCTGTTCTGCGCGCCTCCCTTCCAATCGTGCTCTGTTCCTCCATGTGCGTCCCTGTTTCTTCACTCAAGTCGTGCCCAGCGTTCATGAATTATCCCCGATAAAAATGCCGCCCCTGCTCCTCTTATTTGATTCGCTCCTCCTCTTTTGTCTTAGATTAGGTTTTCCTTTTTCCAATTCCAAACGGTGTCGTGGCTGGCTTCTTTTTTCTATAGCTTTTTAGGCAATTGTCAACAATTTGTGGGTCCTCAATTAAAACAATCTGAATGCTGCGATTGAAATAACAATAAGAGCATTATTATATAATTAATAATAATAAAAACAATAATAATAATAATAATAATAATAATAATAATAATAATAAAACTGATTTTTTTATTTTTAAACTTTCCATTACTAATGTTTATTTCCTAAACTCAAACTCTTATTTTAAATTGAAATTCTCAAATAATGATCCAAATCGATATCTCTTAAAATCTCGATAAAATCTCTTTAAATTAGTAATAATGACTTCTCAAATATATCAAAATATATCTTAAATCCATAAAAATGAGAAGTTATCAGCTTCTTATGATATGTCTACGGACTCCGACTAATATATGACTTACGACTTGGCCACTGTCGCCATCATGACTTTGTAGCTTGATTATTATTGCTTTTTTCCTCCTTGACCTTGAAATAGAGCGTGACATAGAATACATTAGAGGGTAACATCGCTATATAGCGTGTTGAACAAAATGAAATTTAACCGAACTTGGTCGCACTAATTAAGAAATTAAAGTCAAGGTTAATGTTGAAAAATCTTTAACGCAACTTGGCCACAACTCCCACGTGGATTTATTTCCGTGTCCTTCAGTTTCTAGAGGATTTTGGCACAATTTGCAAGAAAATATAAATGGCATGTTATAATATATTTGAGACATATCTTGTATTTATTTTTATTTTCTTTTTGGTAAGACGGGGATAATCCCTATCAATCACCTGCTCAAGTAATCAGAGTACAAACTTCTTGTATTTTAATTATACTTGTGAATAATATGCTAGTTCACACCAATTTTATAATTTATAGCAACATATAGATATTGATAATGATTTGATCTTAATATTGATTTAGTAATCCTCTATTTAAAACTACTATAATAAAGTATATTTTTGTTACAATATTGATTAAAATTAGTTATACTGATCTAGACAAAGTAATTCTACTCCTTCGGACATCAGTATGGGAAAATCTCAAATAAATACCACATGAATATAGAAATTCTGTTTGGGGATTTAAAATTTAATAATCCCAAATTAGTTACAAGTATCATAATTGAATTTTAAAATGTTGTTGTTTTACAAAATTCCCCCCATAAATCCGGCAACCATCCCAGTAGGCCAGCTGGCCTCTGGAGCTCCAATGGGATTTTTATGCGAAAGAAGGTTTATATAAATAGATGAAAGTATTTTATAATTTAAATAAACAAATAGGTGTATTTTACTCGTATTATTATATGAAAATGCATTTGTGATCTAGCAGAAGTGTTGCAATAAAATATCATCATGAAGAAGGCAATGAATGATGTGGTCTTTCTTATTGTTCCACAGTCGGAAACAAGTCAACAATTTTAGTGGCAAAAGTCAATTGCGTATAAGAAAGGCCAACTAATGAGGATCAGATGGGAGAGACTATTTATGGTAGACCAAATATTATTATATCGAAAACACGAGGCTCCCCTTTTACTCCACTAATTTTATATAAAGATTAGCTTCACTCTCTTAATTTTGTTAAGTATTTTTTCAGGTCTTTCAATCCTATCGTAGTTAGTCTCAAAAGGTGATTTTTTTGTGATAATCATTGTTATTTTCACATATTAAACTTAAAATATCAATGTTTGATAATGTTTTGTCTAACATTTAAAATTAGGTTAAGATACATTCAGGACTCTAAATTAATTTTCAAGTAGAACTCAAAAAGCTAAACTAATTTGTAGTTAATCTTGTATTCTAAAATATTTTTTCTAAGAAAGACTCAAGATCATAAAGTATTTTTAGCATAGTTTTTCCCTTGAAATATTTTTCTCAAAAACATGATATTACTATTATTATTTTAATTTTCTTAAAACATTAAGTTCTTTTCATCAACATTGCACAATCACCGGTTAACTTTGCTTAGTTAGCATTTTTCATTAGTAACTTAATGGTGTTATGTCTTAATGATTAAAAATACAATTTATAAATTTAAAGATTAAAATGAAACATTATATAAATTTAAAGGAGTAAAATTGTACTTTAACAGTTAAACCTAAATATAATTAAGAAACTAAGAGATTTGCGGAAAGGATAAACAAAAAAAACTGTTGTTATGACCTAAATGTTTAGGATGAGTCCAAATCTAAGTCGCCCTAATTATTTTGGGCTTTATAAAAAAGTATTTATTTAATTTGAAAGTATATTCTTTTTGTTTACTATTCAAAATATCATTATAAACTGACAAGCTTAGGTCTTGTAGAAAGAGTTAGTCCTTTCTAATGTGATAATAAAGTTTGAACCCTCACTGATAAACTTAGGTCTTGTAGAAAGAGTTAGTACCATTATATTATTAAAAAAATTAAAAATAATCAAATAATTTATTTTTTCTACATATTTAGACCCATACGAGTTGTCATTCTATAGGAAAATAGATATATATTGGCCCCTTCGTTGCTTCTGAAAGCAGTGGCAATCTTTGAGCTACCTGCTTCAATTCTCTCTTTCCTCTTTCCTATAAACTCGAGAACAAGAAAAGCACGTCACTGTGGATGCTCACTTATTGTGTGTTTGCATTGTTCAACGCCATTAGAGACTCAACACAGGTTATTGCAGACGGTGGTAATTCAGGTAATCAAGCATACTCCGATTTCCGATTTCTAGTTTTTCTACTCGAAGGAATACTGCTAGTCTTTATTGTAAGATATTTTCAACTAAATCAGTTATAATTCAAAAGTAACCTTATTTTTTTCCCCTTTGGCTCAGTTCAATTGCTTCTTTGGTTCAGCGTTCAAAAGTAACTTAATATTACATTTATATATCTATACATTAATTAAAAGAATAGAAACATTATCTCCCAACTTCTATAAAATAGAAAGAAAAAAATATCATTTTGTTTTTAAATTTTTCCTTAATTATGGATTTTGTCTAAAATTTTCCATAGTTACAAATTTTTTTCCCTTAAAATTTTCGTTCAAGGCACAATTCTTGTCGTTTCTTAACTAAGAACAATTCAGTTACTATTATACTATCTCGGTTTTAAATATAACATAATTTGTTAAATAATTTAAACTATAAACCATGCTCTATATTTGTGACCTTGGAGGAGTATCATTTTAACCTACAGTAACTCAATTCTTATAATTCCTGGACTTAATAAATTACAACGATTGAATTGTAATTAGTGAAAGTTTAAGGACTTAATCAATAATTAAGAGAAAATTTAAGGGCTAAAAGTTATATTTTCCTCAAAAAATAGGATAACACATCATATATCATATTCCCTAGTGCTTAATATAAGGTCTTATTCTTTTTTGTCTCATATCAATTTTGTTGTTAAATAATCCTTTTTATTATGGTATGCATTTTTATCTCTGACGGAAATGGTGCTTTTCAGAAAGTGTCACAAATTCTTTACATTTTTACTTTTTATTTTGTATTCTATGAATTAACTAAAAGGACCTTATATTTAAGACTACGGAGTAGGACACAATTTCTAAGGAGAAACCCAGAAACTTTTTCTGGAAATGCAATAAATTTATAATTTTACCTATTTAAATGAAAATTCTTCAAATTAGCATTATACCCTCATTATTAATTATTTTAAATAGAGATGATATTGGGAAAACATAATTGATACTTGTGGTCAAAAATCACTTCGCACCATGGTATGAGAACCAGCCCCGGTTCAACCGGCTAAACTAGTGAACGGCTGAATCAGCAGTTTTCTAAATGGTTCAGTTAAAATTTCTACCTATAGGTTGATCAGGTAGGGAATTTTTTTTTCTTGCTAATCCCGATTTCGTTTTGAGTTTTTTTTTTTTTTTTTTTTTTTTTTTTTTTAATTTTTAACAATCCTTTATTAATTAACTCTGTATTTTTAGATTATGTGTACATTGTTTTATTTGAGAATTAATGTCTTTTATATTTAAGAGTAAATACCCTTTTCTGGTCTCTGACAAAAAACGCGATCCTCATTTTGGTTCTTTAAAAAAAAAATGTCATTTTTAGTCCATAAAAAGGACGAAGAAGGGTTGATTGGTTGACATTTTGATCCCTCACAAATTTCCAAAAGGTCATTTTTAGTCTATAAAAAGGACGAATAATGGTCGATTTTTTTGTAGGGGGACCAAAATGGGGTCCGTGTTTTTTGTCGTGACTAGAAAAGGGTATTTACTCTATATTTAAATAGTATGGACTTTTAGAGTTAACATACGAATATTTTTGTATATTTTAATTTAATATATTACTCACTCTGGTTCAAAATATAAGAGTCAAATTTGTGAAAGAGTGTAGTTTTTTTTATAAAAGATATTCTTTGTTTTTGTCTCATCATTTAATACTTCTTTTCCAATTTTACCCCTAATTATAATATGACTCTCCCATCTTTTTTGTTTTTTGTTTTTACTCTTTCTCTTTCATCTTTGTTTCCAATAGGGGTGTTCATGGGTAGGGCGGGACCCTTGCCCGATGCCCAGCCCGAAAGATCATCGGGCAGTAAAATGCAGCCCAATGCCCAGCCCTGCCCAATAGAAGCCCTAACATTTTTGGGCAGGGCGGCCCTTCCATGCCCAAGTGGTGATACCCTACCAGTCTGCCACATCCTATGTGAAAAAAACAGCTTAAGTAACTGAAAAATTAAATAACATCCATAATTCTACACTTTTGAATATTTCATATAAGTCTACAGATTAAGTCTTAAAATTGAAAAGACAACCATATGCCTTAACAAAGCATCAAAAAATAGTCCAAAATCCATTAAATACAAGGCATCAAAAAATAGAAATTAAAGCCTTGTAGACATCTAAAACTCCTAGAGGTTGCATCAAGGCCCCAAAATGTCAAAAGGATGAAGCATATGGAATCACCTACAAGAAAGCAAAGAAAAAAATAGCATATTCTTACATCATTTACGAGAGGCAGTCAAGCAGATCATCGAGCTCTAGAGGAGAATGAAGATCAAAAGAGGAGAGATAGCTCTCGCAGCTAGGGTATCCGAAAATGAGAAAAAGGAAGAGCCGATGAAGAAATGAAAAGATATTCTTTTTATTATATATATATATTGATACAAATAGGTTATATAATTTATAACAAATATATAATACTATTTTATAAAAAATAAAAAATATATCATATATACTATCAAGTGCGGCATACCTTGCCCGATGCCCGCAAAAATGCCCAGCTCAATTGAGCCCATTTTTCTTTGGGCGGCTTTTCCTTGGGCTGGGCAGGGCAATTTTTCAATGGGCGCGGGCGTACAGGGCCGTGGGCATCATGAACAGCCCTAGTTTCCAATCATTCTCTCTCCCACTCACCTTCACCCTAAATAGGAAATTTTAGGGGTGCGGCTTTGGTCTTTGTCAAGGACCGTCCGCTGCACCTTTTTAAGTTAAAACTCATCATCAGTTTTGGCTTTTTTTTCCTCAGTTATGGCCTTAAAAAAATTCTGGACATTGACTATTATTAAAAAAGATACTTCAAGATATTGAATGATATTGACAAAAATACTTCGTGGTACATAAGTATTTTTTTAATGCCAGTTAGTATCATGAAATATTTTTTTAAAGATCTTAAAATAATTTTTTAAGATCACGAAGTATTTTTTCAATATCCTAAAGTATTTTTCAGTAATAGAGTTAGTGTTAAGATTATTTTTTTAAAAAACAAAAAACAAAAAAAAAAACTGGAAAAAAACATTAGCCAAAATTGATGAATTTTGGCTTAAAAGGCGTAGCGGACGGTCCTTGACAAAGACCAAAGTTGCACCCGAGTTTTAGGGACATTATATATTTTACATATTTATTGTCTTTAATCAATTTTAACTAACTTATTTACTTGGGAAATTTAGTTATTTGGCTCATATATTTTGAACCTCTGGGAGCATTTAGTTGTAACCAGTCTGACCATGATTTAAACTGCTAACCTTTAAACCACCACCCGACTAACTGATTGACCGATCTGGTTTTTAGTTCCTTGTCTCCAACCATCTTATATGAAAAACAGGTGGGAGTAACTGCGGTTAGTATATTTATGTGGTAGGTTTCATAAGCATAGACTGTGGAGCAAGCAGAGATTACGTGGACGAAGTGACAGGGATTATGTACCAAACAGATGAAGGCTTCATTGAAAGTGGAACCAGTCACGGAGTAGACCCCAACATTAACTTCTACAGTTATGCTCCAACCATAAACCAATTACTATTGAGGGTGAGAAGTTTCCCGGAGGGAAAAAGAAACTGTTACACTCTGAAACCAAAACAAGAGAAGCAAAAACAGAAATATATGGTAAGAGCAAGATTTGCATATGGCAATTATGACTTGAAAAGCAAAGCTCCCGTGTTTGACCTTTACCTGTGCGTCAATTATTGGAGCACAGTTCCAACAAACCCTTATACTGCATATGTTGGCCCAATCCATTCGTATGAGATAATAATGGAGAAGGATATCAGCAACGAGATGGTACAAGTGTGCTTAGTGAACACAGATCAAGGCACACCTTTTATCAACGCTTTGGAATTAAGGCCTTTGAACAACTCTCTCTATCCTGCTCCTCTTCCCCTTATTATTGATGGGGATTCTGTAAGAAATGATTTGGGCAATGGGCCCAACCTGTGCACCTGGACCAGGTATTCTCTTTCAACTTTGCACTTATTGGAACCATGTTCTTTTTTTGGTCTTGATTCTCATCACTAATTCAAAATTTTGACTCATGCGGTTGAATTTAATGGAATGGGCTAGCCTCTCACAACACAATGAACTATGATTTGAATCCCCATTAATAGAGCTGCCTACGTTTAGTGTGGATTGCCTCTAGGAGGAGGAGGATACATGTGCATAGAAATAAATTTTAATTTTTTGTAATTTTTAACAATTGATGAGTGATGACTATTCCATTTGAGTTCAACAACGTTAGAACTTAGACCAAATAACACTACAAAAAAAGGGGTATTACTAGCGGTTAAAATGACACATTTGTAGCGGTTATTGGCGCGACTAATGATATTTGTCGCGGTTACATGAACCGCTACAAAATATACTGTGGCAAACCTATTTGTCGCGGTGAAAAAAAACCGCTACTCAATACAACATAACCGCTACTGTATTTGTGGCGGTAATATAACCGCCACAAAATGAAGCTGCGATGACACCTTGTTGGAACACTAGTTGCGGTTAACAAACCGCCACAAATTTGGTGTGATGATATTTGTAGCGGAATACTAACCGCTACTATAATTTTGTGAAAAAATGGTGCCACCAATTTAAAAATATTTTGTAGCGGTTATATAACCGCTACAAATTTTCCCGCCAAATTTTTGAAAAACATTTTGCTGCCAATGTAACACCCCAAATTCCGTAGCATAAATCGTGCCGGTGACACGTGGTTTTATAAAATTTGTCAGAGTTTTGAGGTGCTATAGCTTAGCGTAACGCGGAAACGGAGAGCATGTACTAAAAATTTGAACAACAGGTATAACACTGTGTAACTGATATGAAATACTCAGACATATGATGATGCCTGACGTATACTGATATATTAAAAATTTCCTGAAGGAATGTTCAGATGATACAGTAATACAAACTTTATAATTACAATTCTTCTATGTAACTATACCCTCTTCAACCAAGCTTTGAGTATACTTGGGGCATAGAACCTAACTCAGTTAAATCATCCCATTTGGCCAGGCCGGGTAGGTCTAGTAAGAGTCTCACCGAGTATTTACGGCGACTGATTGACTGAACCACATAGACGACCCTTTCTAGTTTAAGCACCAAAAGATATGAAGTAACTTTGTTAGATTCATGCTGTAAGGTAGGTTATGTTGACCTTCTTCCCGCATTTTCTTTGACCGGTGCCTCCCCACGGCTCCGTCTATCAGTGTCTTTCCACTGCTTCATCTACTGGTGCCTTCTCTCGTTCATGATTCTTCCCTGTCTATTAGTTAAGACTGAGGTCCAATGCCCATCAGACCTCAGGTAACGGTTAACCTCATGCTTATGTAAACAATATATATATGACAGGTATTCATGACATTTTCGCAATAATCACTACAAAAGCTTATGACAGATGTAGGATATACATATATGTATGTAAGGCAATAATAATACATAGCCCTTGCAGTATGTTTGTTATCCCAGTCTGCACTATCAAATCCAGTGCCACAATGGCCTATCGTGTCCTCAACGCTAGGAAAACTCTCAACGGTGTTATCAAGACTATAACCCGTATATTCATGATTGCATTTAAAAATAATTGAGACAGGGTCTCAGTACAAGAACACAGCAATCACATATAGCATACAACAAGCATCGAGTTAAGGTTACAATACGCGTCCGTACCTTCATCGGCGGTATAACGGAACTCTTACTTTAAAATGGTAATTTTTGACGGGTGAAACAAATGTACGATACACGGCGGTACAACAAATGCTCGACAAGTGGTTCAATTATCTCAAATATCCTATAAGGATAGTATTTATCAATATCTAGCAGCATAACAGGCATTTTAGGTACAAATTACCATTTTGCCCTTGGCTCCCCTAATCGGCGAAATTTCACCAGAGCTTCGCTACTTTAACCCTATTTCTCCAGAATTTTGATATATCTCTTTTCCCAATATTTTTTCAAAGTAAATACCATATTTATCCCTAAACATGATATCTAGACTATCTCGGGAAATTTAAAGATAAATCTAGCATTCCTACTATATCTACCGAAAGAACTATCAAACCGAAGACCAGGGACCGAAAAACTTACCTGTGGCTCGCCTATATTTTCTCCGGCTCCTCCTTCTCTCTAACTCTCTCTAGGATTCAAAATTTTGGTGTGAAATGAGAAGAGGAGGTGCTTCCTATTTATAGAAGAAGGGAATGACATTTCGTTGATTAATTCAAACTTCAGTCTTACTAATTACGGACCGTCGGATCTAGGGTTTTGGAAAGGGTGAATCTTGGCCCTTAAATGGTGTGTGCCGACCTCCCCTTACCAAAAAGTCAAATAAGTGATGTCATGCATGATGTCACTTCTTTGCTTTATGAGCCTAGCACCGATAGAGTTTCCAGTTCGGTGTTCAAATCGCGTAGTCTGGGAAAATCTTAAAAATTCGGTAGCAAGGCACTGAAGTCTTATTCTTTCTCTTTAAAACTACTTGGGTTTACTAAATTTTTGATCCCATTAAGGGTATTCCGTAGTCTACTGAAGATTTTTAGATAAACGCTGTCGGTTACGGAAATAACTTCCGATAGCACCAGCTTCTGGACAAAAATTTGCTGGTTCGTAATATGTCCTGACCTAGGAAACCTAATCCCTGGTTTGTACTATCTGCCCTTTCCCTTATTTATCCTATCTCTTAAGTACGCTCGTTGGTTTCGTAAATGACTTCGGAGAGATGCTCACTCCGGGATAAAATTTCACTGGTTTACAAAAGGTCCAGATGTTAAAAACTTGATTCCCATGTTTTGAGGTAGGATTTTATTTCTATCGGTTCTCGTTTAGCCAACTGGTCTTTCTACCGAATATATTATTATTTAATTACTTAATATCTAGATATTATATTTGAAATATCCACAACCCTCTTCACACTATCCTCTTAATTATTTATTATTATTTATTTAATAATTTCGTCTCCCCCTTTTTAATTAATTTTTATTTATTTACTAATTAATCCACTTACATCTTAATCTAAGTAATTAGCCATTAATTGCTTAATTAGTTACTTACTAATTGTTGATAATTTTATTAATTAGGATTAATTATTATCTCACAACTATTTTAATGACATTGATATTTTATATCCTATGTAAAATATTTAAAATAATGGGGCCAAAAAGTGTCTTTAAAATAATATTAAATTTTTCCTTTTATTATTTTCAAGGAAATAATTTATTAAATTACTATAATTAAGGACAATATTTTCCCTAATTTTAAATATTTATTTCACTGCCCTTTAAGATTTATCATAATATTTTCGTGTCATTTTATACCCCATAAATGTATTTTTAGCCCTTCGGCAACTTATCTCTTCAAATTTTAATAGAATTTCACCTAAGAAAATAGAACAATCATACTCATTATTTGAAACTATATATTCACCTTTGAATTTTCAGTATTTATTTACTAGTGTTCAATATTTATTTTTAGGGTATAATATGATCCCTAAATAAAATCTTAAAGAGAAATTGCCCACAAATCTATAACAATAAAGTTACAGAATTAGAGACAATATACTCCCTGTGAAAAGTTTATCCAAATATATCATTCATATTAGTTTAGGGTTTTCAGGGTATTACAGCCAAGATATTGAATATTTTGGAATGTTTGTAGCGGTGATAAACCGCTACAAATAAATCCCGCCATTTTTTTAAAAAAATATTGCATATATTTGTAGCGGTTGTGAAACGCGACAATATTTTCCCGTCTTATTTTTTGGCGGGTTAATTTGTATATTTGTTCCATTTTGTAGCGTTTTTCTAACCGCTACAAATTTATCAAATTGAAAAAAAAATTAATTATTATATTGATTAAGTAAATATTTATTATTTATAATATTTAGTGAAAATAAATGATATTAAAAAAATGATATTTGAGTATATAAAGTAACTATGTGGGGTATTAAACGATGAAAATATGTACATATAATACAAACAAATTATGAGTTCATTATGTCTGTCAAAATGGATCAAAGTATATGTGGAAGTAGAACAAAAGTTAAAAAATAGACGTATTCCAACTGTAAAATAACAAAAGTTAGTATGAAAGGGGTAGAAGGAAAATGAAATATTTCGATAAACATTAGAATTGATCCGGTTGAATGGAACTTACCCTCTTCAAACACGTAACCTCTATGGGAAAACGTAAAAATATGAGAGAAGACGGATAGAAAATGTGTGTTGAAAAGGATATTGAAGCATATTAAATGAGGTTTGTTGGGGGTATTTATTTTGATATCTCGTGCATAAGTTTGTAGCGGTTTACTATTTGCTTTTTTGTTGCAATTGTTGTTAGTCACGGTTAAAGATGTGTAGTTGTTGCGGTTTTTGTTGTAGCGGTTATATTTTATTTTGTAGCGGTTAAAAACCGCTACAAAATAAAAAAATATGTTTTTTTTTAAAATAAAATAAAAACAACATTACGATTATCGTTGGCATAATTTTTTCTCTTAATCTTCGTCACTATCCTTACAAAGAAAGTTTGTATAAAATGTTAGGTGTGAGTTGAATATGTTTGCACACAAATAAAACATATGTTAATTAAATGTTATTATTCCATAAAGCGTATATTAAAAAACGTACCGAACTATAGGTAAATTGTTATCGTCGTCTGGAAAGAAGTTTTTGAAGCTGGCGGGCTGGAACGGCTCACTCTCGTAGGCGATGTTATCACCATCACCCATGTCGTAAAGGTCCTGAGGCTTTTGGTGAACCACCATATTCCAATCTTTGTGCCTCTCATCGGGGACATAGTAAACCTGATGGGCCTATGAGGCAAGAATATACGGCTCGTCATCTTCGAGATCGACTAGTGTGAATAGTAGGGAGAAATTCATCGATGTGATGCCTAAGTCGTCAGTCGTGAGTCCCCGGGACGTTGTCGGATTTGCCCACAAACACTTGAATAGTGTCACTGATTGAACCATATTTTTATATGATTTTTTATGATTAAATTGGGATTCTTAATGTACTTTATCATAGTTATTGAGTTTAAAATGTGTTTCTTATGATAAACTAAGATTAAGAGTAAATACATTAAATTAGGACTAAAAAGGGAAAAATTGTCAAAAAAATGTAATTACTCTTAATCATTGATTTTTCTGAGAATATTTCATGATAGATTAATTATTTTGGATTGTAGATGCTTAAAAAGATTAGATCAAATTTGAAAATGGAAGTTTGGACTTAAGTTGTAAAACTTTCAATTTGGTCCCTCTGCGAAACTTTTTACAATTTTCAGTTAGGTCCCTATGCATAAAGCTGTGCGTTTTGGAGATTAGGTTTGATTTATTCATTGAGCTTACAACTACAAGGAGCTGATATATACATCCAAGGAGCGCCGCAAGAGAGACACGCAAGGATCCAAAATGAATATATAATTGGATGACGCAAGGATTAAAAAAAAAAGGGATATTGTGTGCCGCAAAGGATATAGGGAGAGACCTGATTTATTCATTGGGGGGATTCAGCACCGAATAGGAGGAAGAGAATTGAGAAACGAAAGAGGGAGCTGATTTAGTCATTGAAGAGAACCAAGGACCTGATTATTGATTGAGGATCCCATCAAGCGCCGCACAAAGAGGAATCACGACTTGGACGCGCAACATCGACTCGAACTTCACCGTTCTTCTTCCTTCCTCGACTCTCAACCTCCATCGTCAACCCCCAATTCTGAGTTTCCAGCCAGCAATTTTCCAGATGCTATTCCCAGATTCCGACAGGCTCTTTATGCTGTGTTGGAGTATTTTAAAGCAATGATTGGCTGATTTCTTTTGGTTCTTGGAGATTAGGATGTGTTCTTGAGCTCATGCACTTCACAGGGGAGTTAATCTATCATTCTATCAGTCTGGATTTATATATTTAGGCCGCTTTTAGTTTTAATTATGTGTATAAATCCTGGAACCTGAGATTAATGTTTATCGTCTCTGTTGGATTGATAATTGTGATTGAGATTGGATTTGAATGTGAAAATTATATTTGTTTTAATTTTTGTAGAATGAGATTATATTAATTAAGCGTGTTATTGTCTCAGTTAATATGGTTGATTTGTCTTTTTGAGGATCAATATGACTCAATTTTAAGAAGACTACGTTGGATAATTCCAATTTTAATTGACATCAAATAGTTTTTAACAATTTCTCGAGGTAGTAGTTATTTATGTTTGTAGAAGCTACTTATTAATTGAGAATATTGGATTTCAAGTTGCATACTGGGTTGATCTTAAGATCATTGATGAATTTTAACTCCCATAATCTTTTATGAAAAGGATGACATTTCTTCATTACCAAGAACATTCATCATTCATATTCATACTCCATTCCATTTTATTAAAAATACCAAAAACAATAGTTTAGATTTAATTAGATTGCATATTTTATTTTAGTTTATTAATTAGAAAAGCCAAAAACCTATTTTTCCCTTGTTTTAATCGTGATTTGATATTTAGATTTACTTAGGATTCAATAAAAGCGCTCTCGAAAAAGAGAACGATCCTAAGTTTCTTTTATACGCAATCATTGGTTTATTTTTGATTTTGATGAAAGGCTAAAGATAGAAAAATCCATTCAATCATTACATCACGGCGAAAAGGCCTTGGTAAGTGATCTTGACCACATCAAGAAGCTTCCCATAATACGGACGTCACCGAACCGCATGTTCCGTCATCGTCTGCTCGCATAACTCCTCGTCCCAAACGTGCCATATACACCGGAGTTTTGGGTCGCAATCCCCGATCTCGTGAAATGGTGCAAAACTTGAAACCATTGACATTGTATGCCGTAAATCTTTGGGCGTGATCAAGGGGCCGAGTGAAGAGCTCAATTCCAAAGTGAGTGTGGGTTGTGGTCATTCATTATTCTTCTCCTAAACCAACTCGGGAATTCTCTCGTGCACCTTTCTATCAATTTTAAATGATGTCTGTGTACGGATCCTCAACTAACGCTTGACATGACTCCTGAATTCCCTGCAATTAAACATGCGAAGACAACCAAGAAATGTGAGTATAACATGTAAGGAAATATATAGTGTAAGATATATCTGTATGCAATCCTTACAAAAGGTACGGTTCAACTTTAGTGAAATTAATCAAAACATGTCTATGTGCTTGAAACTTCTCAAACGCCGTCAGTTTGAAGTTCTGCCAACTGGTTTACCAACTCGAGGGATTAACAACTCTGTTGGTGATGGCTCTGGCTCAAGCTCAGGAGAATCGTCTACATGAGATGGTCGGTTGAATGACGTCTCAATATCATCAAAGTACCTGGAACAAAAATATAAGACCTCATCCCCAATATAACTTTCTGCTATTGAACCTTCAGACCACGCCTTATTCCTCACGTAAGACTTCAGTTTCCCAAGAAACCTATAAAGTAATAAAGGGAAAAATGTCGATACATCAATTGTTAGACGTGGGACTAGGGAGGAATGCTGAAGTAATTAATTTTAAATGAGTACCTTTCAATAGGATACATCCATCGGTATTGAACCGGGCCAAAGACAAGCTTTATTTCGTGAACAAGGTGTGTACGGGCGAACCATGACCGTGAAAAATGAGGAGGAAAGATCATCTCCAAATGACACAACGTAAGAATAAGTTTCATTGCACTGGGTCGAGCTCCTCCACGATCAAAACTTTGGAACACAACTTCTTGAAGAATGGACACGGCTCGACCAAATCGATCGACACATCGAGAGGCGCGTATTTTTATGGCCAGCGGAAGGAATTGTTGCATAAGCACATGTGAGTCGTGGCTCTTAAGCCCAACAACCTTTCGAGCCTGCACGTCAACACATCGTGAAATGTTGCTTGAATACCCGTCCGGAACTTTTATAGCCTTCAATGTCACGAGGAAGATTTCCTTAGAAGGTTTTGTCGTGGTAAATTTTCCCGGTTGAAATCTGTCATGCTCGTCCGGCCACGCATCTCTACGAACTCCCATCGCCCGTAAATCTTTCCTCGCTTGAAGATGATCTTTTGACTTGCCTGGTTCATTCAGAATCGTGTACAACACATTGTCGCACACATTCTTTTCAATGTGCATGACATCCAGACTGTGTCGAAGCAAATTATCTTTCCAATACGGAAGAGTGAAGAAGACGCTTATCTTCCGCCATTGCTGGGGCGTAGAACCATACGCCCTGGCAGTCTTTGTCCCGGCCTTTGCTAGATTGTCTTTTTTCCCATACTCAAATTCAACATCCACAAGCTGCTCTATGATTTTCGCACCTAGGATAAATCCTAGGAGGTCCTCTTTTTTCTTGTTGCCCATTGAAACGATTGCGTTGCAACCTAAACCTGTGCGTACCATCGAGAAACCTTCGATGACCTATGAAGCACCACATACGACTGTAAGGAAGACGAACTGAGTCAGAGTCAAAATTGCAAGCCGGACACGCAAGGCCGGTATGCACATTCCACTCGGATAATGTGCCCAGTCCAGGAAAGTCACTGATAGTCCATATCAACGCCGCACGCAATTTGAACAGTGTCTTCTCGTGTGCGTCATACGTTTCGACGCCTACATTCCACAGCTCCACCAACTCCTTGATAAGCGGTTGGCGATACACATCGATGTCATTTCCCGGTGCCTTTTTGCCTGGAATGATCATGGACATAATGAATGAGATTTGTTTCATACACATCCAAGGGGGCAAGTTGTAGGGTATCAACATAACTGGCCATATACTATAGCTGGTGCTAAGATTTCCAAAAGGATTAAAATCATCGGTCGCCAAAGCAAGACGAACATTTCTAGGGTCTGCCGCGAAATCAGTAAAGTTTGAGTCAAACGCTTTCCACGCTTCTGCATCCCGTGGATGTCTGAGTCTACCATCTTCGTTCTTGTCATCTTCATGCCACCTCATATGCTTAGCTGTCTTAGACGACATAAAGAATCTTTGTAAGCGAGGTTTTAAAGGAAAGTACCTTAAAATCTT
The DNA here is from genome assembly GCA_019022615.1 of Acacia melanoxylon. Taxonomy (NCBI): domain Eukaryota; kingdom Viridiplantae; phylum Streptophyta; class Magnoliopsida; order Fabales; family Fabaceae; genus Acacia; species Acacia melanoxylon. The sequence goes on from JAFJYJ010000010.1 coordinate 12,199,723, forward strand.
TGTGGGTTTCTTCTTCTGCTTCTTTCCCTTCTGAACTGTCCTGAACCTCGAAGTGTGACACTTCTTACAAGTCTCCCTCCAAGCATCCTCTCCCCAATAAAGCATACAGTCGTTGGGGCAAGTATCGATTTTCTCGTAGTTAAAGCCTAATCTGATAATTCTGATAACTCTGATATCAGTCTTTGATAACTCTAATAATCGCCAGTTTGTACTGGACGTATATTTTGTCCTAGCACCGAGCTTATATGTGAAGGTAGGCCACGCCGGATGAAACTCTGAGACCAACAAAGATAAGTACATGCGTTATTTGACTCATATAGAGGAACTCCCGATACGAAATTCCGTACCCGTTTCTGAGTAGACCTAATCAACGAAATCCTGAATGAGGGAAATATTGCGGGTGCCTGTTCGTTTGTGGTGTGAATACTAAGTGCGATAAAGTCTTTGTGCAGTGTAGATATTATTGCGATAAAGTCTGCAATATACTAATTATTGTTTTCCTAGCTACTACAACCGGACCGCGATCGTGTCATTGAGTAGGAGGTATCTTGTGTTGTCATGGTGTATGGGCGCCATGGAAACATGTAAGGTATCCTGTGTTACCATGGTGTATGGGCGCCATGGAGACATTTTGATATCCGTGTGTTGGCCGTGTGTATGGGCGCTACGGAAACACTATATATCAAAGTACGAAATGACGAGATTTTTGTGGTCAAACCAGAGCGAATTCTCGATCACCAAGAGGAGCGGCTGACAGATAGGGTAAAGTTCCGGAGCGTATAGTCCAAAGTTTAGATAGTACGGAGTTTAGATGGTAGAGTGCAAATTTCGAGGGCGAAATTTTGTTTAACGGGGGGAGAAATGTAATACCCTAAAAATCGTATTTATGATAAGTATCATAATTTAGTAAACAATACCTATTGGAAATAGGTGAATATGTGGTCTCAAATAATAAGTTATAATTATCTTATTTTCTAAGGTAATTTCTATGGAAATTAGAAGAGATAAAGAGCTAAAATCCCTAAAATGCATTTATGGGGCATAAAATGGCCTGAAAATATTATGATAAATCCGATGAGGCAATAAAATATTTGCTAAAAATTAGAAATTATATTGTCTCTACTTTTAGGAATTTTTGGGATTATTTCCCTGGGAAAATAATGAGGTAAAATTAAATATTATTTTTGGGATCATAAGTGACCCCATGATTTTTAATACTTTGCATGGGATATAAAATACCAATGTCAGTGAAATAGTTGTGAGATAATAATTAATCCTAATTAAGAAAAGTATCAACAATTAGTAAGTCACTAATTAAGTAATTAGTGGCTAATTGTTTAAGCATGGGATAATTGCTTAATTAAGGTAATAAAGGCATAAATTAAGTAATTAGAAAATAAATAAAAAACAAAATAATAAGGGGGGACGAAATTTGTAGTGTGAAAGGGGTTGTGGTTATTTCAAAAATAATATCTAGATATTTAAGTAATTAAATAATAATATATTCGGTAGAAAGACAGGTTGGCTAAATGAGAACCGATAGAAATAAAATCCTATCTCAAAATAGGTGAACTAAGTCAAGAATATCTTGGACTTATTATAAACGAGTGAAATTTTATCTTGGAGTGAGCTATCTCCAAGTCATTTCGAAACCAACGGAGTAAATAAGAGACATGGTAATGGTAAGAAAAAAGGCGCAGATAGTAGAAACGAGAATCCATAGAAAACAAGACCGTTGTGACAAACCATGAACTAGGTTTCTTAGGTCAGGACGTATTATAAACCAGCGAATTTTTGTCCAGATGTTGGTGCTATCGGAAGTTATTTTCAGAATCGATGACGTACGTTCGAAAATGTTCAGTGCAACGGAATACCCTTAATGGGATCAAAAATTTAGTTAACCCAGATATTTCCAAAGAGGAAGAGTGGACCTTCAGCGCTGTGTTGCCGGATCCTTGAGATTCTCCAAGATTACGCGATTAGAACACCGAACTGGGAACTTTATCGGTACAGTCACATAAAGCAAGAGTGTGACATCATGCATGACATAAGGGGTAGACACATGGATGGCCAAGATGAAGCCATGTGTAAAAACAAGATCTAATGGATGAGATTCGATCTGAAAAAGGTGTGAATAGTGTCACAGAAATCTCTATAAATAGCCAACACCTCTTCTTCTCATTTCACACCAAAATTTCAAATCCTAGAGAGATTTTAGAGAGAAGGAGGAGTCCAGAGAAAGTGTAGCGAAGCCCTGGGTAAGTTCTTCGGTCCTTAGTCTTAAGCTTCGGTGTTTTGTTCGGTAGTTATAATAGGAATGTTGTTTTAATCTTTAATCTTCCAATATATTGTAGATATCATGTTTTTGGGTTAAATATGATATAGATTAGAGTCAAAATAGCGAAGCTCTAGCGAAATTCCGCCGATTAGGGGAGTCAGGGGCAAAATGGTAATTTGTACCTAAAATGCATGTTATGATGCTAAATGTTGATAAATATTATCCTTATAGGATATCTGTGATAATCGTATCGATGTTGTACCGCTGTTGTACCGCCGATATACCGCTGTCGGGCCGCTGTCAAAAATACTATTTTCCGTCAAAAGTATCGAATACCGTCAACGAAGGTACGTTCGCGTACTGTAACACTAACTCTGATGTTTTTGGTATGCGTATATGTTATATGTGTGTTGTATGTGTATTGGTGGTATGTTATTTGAATGCATAGTGGTGTTAGAGGATAACCGAACATACGCATGCTACTGGAGCAGTATATCTATATTTTGGGAGCGGTATACCCCGATTATTTGGGAGCGGTACATCCGCATTCGCGGGAGCGGTACATTTAGGAGTGATTCATTTGTTGTGCTTATATACTATATATGTAAATATGAGGTTAACCTGGGGTCCGAGGATAGGGGCAAGCAGCACGCATAGGGACTCGACTGAAGACTATCTTTTGTTGCCACGGCATGGGTGTTGCCGGGGAGACACTTCTGTTGTTATGTTCCTCCGTTGTTATCTACTTTTGTAAACACTCGGTACAATGTACCGTTACTATAAACATCCAGACTTACGACATTTGAAATATATGTATCAGTTACTCAATCGCTCCGATGCTCTACTCTGATGAAAAAAAAATTATACTGCTTTTGAAAATGGGATGTTACATATCTCATACCACATGTCTCACCATGAACTTCCCAGAATGTATATGCTTCTGGAAATTTCTTCTGAAGAAGATGTTCCATAGCACCTTCTCGTGTTTGCCACTTCTTAAACTTGCACCGACAACACAGACACTTGATCTTGCCATTAATGTTGGCGTGAGTGAAGGCGAAATCTAAGAAAGCTTTCAATCCTGCTAAATATACAGGAGAATTTCGCGGCAACTTGATCCAAGACTTATCCATATGTAGTAAACAAATGTAAGATAGGATACAAATTAAAAGAGAATGTTTAATTAGATAGCTTCAATGCAAGCTTCGAAATCTTTAAATGCAACATCCAGTGTATTTGTAGCGGTTTAAAACCGCGACAAGTATACAAACCATTTAGTAGGGGTTTTGAATCGCCACAAGAACCGCGACAAAAAATGGCACCTTTTTCCAATTTGAAATTCAGATTTGTCATGGTTATTGGATAACCATGACAAAAATCGCCACAAATTTGGAAGAAAATTACCGCCCAAAATTTGTAGCGATGACTATCCGCCACAACAACCGCGACAAACCTTGGCGCCTTTTTCCATTTGAAATTCAGATTTGTCACGGTTATTTGAAAACCGCTACAAATGTTGGTGCCTGTTTTCGAAGTTGAATTTTACAAAATATTTTTTTATTCACTAATTGCTAACTCCATTTATTATTTTACAATATCGAATTAAATTTTAATTATAGATAACAATAATTAATGACCTTATATAAATGTATAAGTATTCAAATACTACTCCAATATCAAGAACTCGACTAAAATAAAAGATACCATTTAATTTAAATAAATAAAATCGTCAACAAACCAAATAACATAGTCCGTGCGGAGGGGGAGGCGGGGATGAGCAAATAAAAACTAACTATCAGGAGCCTGATGATTAGGTCCTGTCTCAGGGGGGACTGTCTCAGGGGGCTCGTGCACGACCGTGAGGTAGCTTTGCCCTCGTCATCAGCAACAGGAGGACGCCGAATTTGATCCTCGAAGACGGACGGAGGGGAGGAGGGAGGCGGGGGATCCTCGTTCCGAACGAAGGGGAGGCTCGGGAGCTGGAAACCGTCTGCCAGACTTCAACTCAGTCAAGGCATCTTGAACAGCACCCCACGTATGCCTCTGATTCAAGTACCAACGGTCATATCTCTCTTGCCGGCGCCTTCTCTTGGCATCATTCGCGCCCTCGTTTCGCAATACGCTTGGCAACCCGCGCAAGCAACCTTCGCGGCAATGATCGCATCAACCTCCGCCGGTGGTGGCCTTCTCGAGCCGGAGGTGCCGGCCTCAAAGCGGGAGGCCTTCCCGTACACTATGCTAGGCCTTGCGCCTAGCCCCATACCCGAAACGCGTCCAGGATGCACGACTGGGCCCATAATGACAAATCATAGTTTTTTTTGTAGTGTAATAATATTGAACACCATAAGTTTGAACAAAAATCAAAATAGGAAGAGTTTAATACACTAAAGATTATGTATTTTATTATAAATTACAGAAACGTCATCTTTATTTTAAAAGATATATAAACATCTCTTTTACAATTAAAATGTATATTATATAAACTTCTCTTATATGTTTGATATTCTATTTTCATCACCCAATCGTTAATGGATTGTTAAGTTTAACTCTTGTACTTTTATTTTGACTAAACTACTCGTATTCAACTAAGAAAAAGTTGTACAATTGTGTTTGCAACAAAATAATAAAAACAATTCTAATACATACTGTAACATCCCATTTTCAAAAGCAGTATATATTTTTTTCATCAGAGTAGAGCATTGGAGCGTAAGAGTAACTGATACTTATATTTCAAATGCCGTAAGTCTGGCTGATTACAAAAGCGGTACAATAACCGAGAGTTTTTAAAGTGAATAACAACAAAAGTGTCTCCCTAAGCAAAGCCATGCCGTGTCAAGAAGAGATCTTCAAAGCCCGGATCTCTATGCGGCCCGCTTGCCTTTCTCCTCGGTCCTTGGTCCTCCCGAACCCGACGCTATGTTAAGAGCCGAGATCCAATGCATACGGACCCCAGGTAACGGTTAACCTCATATTTACATATACAGTATATCAGCATAACAAATGAACCATCCTACATTTATCGCTCCCAGAGAATGCAGACATACCGCTCCTAGCGAAGACACACCGCTCCCAGCGAATATAGATATATCGCTCCCAGCGCATACAAACATATCGCTCCCAGCGCATGCAAATGTTCAGTTATCCTCTAACATCACCATGCATTCAAATAACATACCACCAACACATATACAACACACATATCACATATATGAATACAATAAATATCAGAGTTAGTGTTACAGTACGCGAACGTACATATCCCAACAACACATATATTACACACACAATACACATATCACATATAAGCATACCATAAATATCAGAGTTAGTGTTACAGTACGCGAACGTACATATCCCAACAACACATATATTACACACACAATACACATATCACATATACGCATACCATAAATATCAGAGTTAGTGTTACAGTATGCGAACGTACCTTCGTTGACGGAAAACTGTACTTTTTGACAGCGGGTGAAACAGCGGTACGACGGCGGTACAACAGCGGTCCGATTATCTTAGATATCCTATAAGGATAACATTTATCAACTTCTAGCACTATAACGGGCATTTTAGGTACAAATTACCATTTTGCCCCCGAACCCCTAATCGCGGAATTTCGCGAGCTTCGTTGTTTTGACTCTAATCTTCCAAAATTTTGCCATACTTATTTTCCCATCACATATTTCGAAATATATATCATATCTACCCAAAAATATGATATCTATAATATATTGGAAGACTAAAGCTAAAAACAGCATTTCTATTATAGCTACTGAAAGACTAGGGACCGAAAAACTTACTCCGGCTTGGCAAGAACTTCCAAGAGCTCTTCCTTCTCTCTAACTTCTCTCTAGGTTTCGAAGTTGTGGTGTGGGAAATGAGAAGAGGAGAGGTTCCTATTTATAGGAAAATGGAGGGACAAGGTTGGAATTAAGGGATTTGTTTCCATAATGAATCTTGCACCGTTGGATCGCATTTTTGAGGACAAAACAATCTTGGCCTTACACCTAGTTGGGCTGCCCTACTTGCCCATTTATGACATCATCTTTGATGATGTCATAATGTTGACTTACCGCCTGTTCCTCGATCGGTGCTCGAATCGCGTAATTTTGCCGAATCGCGAAATCTTGTCGGTGTAGTTTGAAGTACTTTTCTTCCTCAAGTAGGAATATATACTTTAATGAAATTTATGATCCCATTAAGGGTATTCCGTTATCTGCTGAAGATTTTAGGCCCGACGCCTTTGGTTACGGAATCGATTAGGAAACACTAGTTTGTAGGCGTAAATTCACCGGTTCGTAATATGATCGATCTAAGTGACCTTATTCCTGGTTTCCAAAACTCGCTTGTTTTCTCTAAGTCACTTTTAGCACTATCTTCCATTTCCTAATTACCCTAGAGACTTCTAATTACGCGTTGGTTTCGTAAACGACTTCGAGACCGCTCAATCCGAGATAGAATTTCTTCGGTTCATAAAAAATCCGGATGACTTAGACTACATCTCTATACCTTGGTGTAGGATTTTATTTCTATCCATTATCAAATGTTTCATTGGCTCTTTACCATATATATTATTATTTTATTCAAAATATCTAGATATTTTTTTTTTCTTTTATTTTTTATTTATTTTTCTAAGCATAAAATATTTTATTATTTTTATTTTTTATTTATTTAATAATTTCGAATTTCTCCAATTAAAAATAATTATTTAAATTATTTTTAATTCATTTACTTTATACCTTAATTATCCCATTAATTACCAGATTAGCCACTTACTAATTTTTGATAATTTTCTTAATTAGGATAAATCATTATCTCACAACTATTTTACTTACATTGGTATTTTATATCCCATGTAAAATATTAAAAATCATGGGATCACTTATGATCCCAAAATAATACTTAATTTTGCCTCATTATTTTTCAAGGAAATTATCCCAAAAATTCCTAAAATTAGAGACAACATATTTTCTAATTTTTTATAAATATTTTACTACCGCTTGGGATTTATCATAATATTTTTAGGCCATTTAATGCTCTAAAAATACATTTTAGCTCTTTATCTCTCCTAATTTCCATAGTAATTACCTTAGAAAATAAGATAATTATTACTTATTATTTGAAACCACATGTTCACCTATTTTCAATAGGTATTATCTATCGAAATATAATATTTCAGATAAATTATTATCCGGGTATTACACATACATACATAGACATACACACACACATTAGAACTTTCTAATATGTTATAAAAATTATAATATTTAATTTTTCATCACAATTATTGAAACTTATTTGTCTTAGGTTTCTTTTAGAATAAATGGCTAAAAACATATTTCATACGGTATACTTTCTTCATCATGTAGTATAAATTATGTAATTTGGAGAGATGAAAAATTATTTAATTTTATAATTAAAAATTTATTAATACATTTACTCAAGTATATATTTATTAAAAAATAAATCAAATATTTAATCAAGTTTTTTATATCTTTATTAACTAAATGACTAAAATATATAAAACTCCCTTAGGTGAGTTGCGTATAACTTTCCTAATATTTCAAAGTTTAAATTTAAACCCTTGAGTACTTGAAGCCTATTACCCTAATTTCCAACAAGATCGTCGCTAAAGGTAATTATATAAGCATCACAATTAGAGCAGCAACTGATTCAGATGCTCCTCCTATCCTAAATGCTTTTGAACTTTATAAATTCCTCCCACAACCAAATTCCCCTACAGCTGCACAAGGTGGTAATTCCTTTTTTTTGTTACCTTTTCATCATTTTTTGTTTGTCTTAGTTATCAACAATTTTTTAACAAGAAAAATAATAATTCTCGTGTTGTTTTTCTGTTATATATTTAGTTAAAGCTATCATATGGAGATCAAGCATATCTATGGAGTCTCCAAAATCGGTTGGCAATGTGATCCATGTGTTCAATCTAGCTTTGTATGGGACTGTTTGACTTGCAATCATGGAAATAATATAAGAATCATTTCATTGTAAGTTGCACTTCAACACTGCTCTTGTGTGTGATCTGTTATATTTGAAGCATTGATGAATAATATATTGCTTGCACATAAATATTTAGAGCATTCAAATGAAGTTTCAGTGCTAAGCAGAGCTATCAGTAGCAAAAACTCATTACCATTACGCACTATCCAGATCTAATTTGGATGTTCAAATTAAATTTGTTTCTACTTTCATATTGATCTTTACAAAATTATTTAATTTGTACAAAATCTAAAATAAAGATAATATTTTAACTATTAGTTTTTTTAAAAAATGAGTTTTTACTTAACATTATTCGTTGAAAATTTTAAACCTAAGCGTAAACTTCTGCATTTTATATTCAAATATGTCCAAAAGCTTGCCATGCTTTGGTCATAACACATGAGCTGTTGATTGCCTTTTCTTTTGTTTCCATCCTTTAGTTTGTTAACTACTGTTGGCAAAATTGTGAAATATATGTATAAATTGTAGGAACTTGAGCTCAAACAAACTCAGCAGAGTAATAGGTCCATCGTTTGCTAGTTTGGAAAAACTGGAGTCCTTGTAAGTTGTTTCATCATATAGACTCGCTAAACAATCAAGTACTATCATTTGATCAGGTTGTTAAACATTTTCGTCATGTTCATAGGGATTTGTCAAACAATTAACTAACTGGTCCACTACCAGAATTTATTGCAACTCTTCCTAATTTGAAGTTCCTGTAAGGCCTGGCTAATATTATTGCACTTCATCTTTCATTCAGAAATTGTGAAGCCAAGTATCTTATAGTTCCATTATTTTTTCCATCTTACAGTAATGTTACAGGAAATAAGCTCACGGGTCCAATTCTCAAGGCTTTCAGGGAAAAGGCTAATTTGGAGATAAGGTTTACATTTCTCCATTATAAAATTCTGTTTTTACTCAGTCCCCTCTCAAGCAAGTTGGGTTTGAAATTAAGATAGCTCCGATCGATATGTTAGCAAACTACGATGAAAAGAATTTGAATAGGAGGAGAAATAAAATTTCTATCTTCACAAGTTTGATACACATTATATGGGTATATATGAAATTGATGCTCCCTTCAAATAACGGAAGTAAGCTTCCTTCACTTGACTCAAGGAAAAGAGTTTCAAACAACAGAACCAAAACTGTGTTGCCAACTTTGTCATGAGTTTGGCGAAAAAAAGAGGGAGAATTACTAAGAGATCCCTAGAAAGGAATACAATCACTAAAAAGTGAGCAACATAAACATGTCCTTATTTCATGCACTAAAACTTGTTATTGCAAGCTTTTGTTATAGGACTTTTTGGTGAGTTATGAAACAGTTTCACTGTTCTCCCATTCTTATCTAAGAAACCCTAACCTTATAGTAATATGCCAATACTAGTCATGTCTAACCTGCTCTATTTTTACAGTATGGACCACAATCCAGGTCTTTGTCTGTCAAATTCATGCAAAGAAGTGAAAGAACACAAAAAGGTTTTGATTCCATTTATTGCGCCACTTTCAACTTTGGTCATCGTTACTGTCCTTGTATCTTTAGTAATCTGGAGTTTTAAAATGACACGAGGTATATTGATTTTATGTATGATATAATCATTTCAATGGTCCATTTATGAAGTGTCAACATATTTAATTTAATACTGCAGTTTTGACCGCAGAATCTCGGAAGAAGAATGTTCTAAAACAAAAGAGTCAAGCTTTTTCTTACTCAGAGCTTCTCCGTATCACCAAAAATTTCAAAACTACAATTGGAGAAGGGGGTTTGGGAAAGTTTACCTGGGCACTTTAGAGGATGATACGCAGGTTGCTATCAAGTTAATTTCTCCATATTCAAGACAAGGATATAAGGAATTTCAATCAGAGGTTAGAAATAATTAAAAGTCAAGTGATATATTTCATAATTTTCTTAATCTCTCAACAGTGAATATATTCATGTTGGGTTTCCGAATGATGTTTTTTATTTATTTTTTCCCAGTAACGACAGAGCTCACTTTTGATTTGCAGGCTCAACTCTTAACAGTCATTCATCATAGAAATTTAGTTTCACTTGTTGGGTTTTGTGATGGAAACGACGTCAAAGCATTGATTTATGAATATATGGACCTTGGAGACCTCAATGGCTTGTTGTCAGGTTTGTTTATGCGGCTAACTTCTTATTATTGTTTGATTGTTGCTTTCTAGCCTTAGATAGCGTAAATCCGATCCTGTACTTTCCCTCTCTTTGATTCACCTCACTCCTTGGATTTTCAAACGTACATTTAACATTGAATCCTCATGTTATATTACTGTATGAATATTAATCCTGTGATAGGCATGTTAGCAAACTCCATTCAAAATTGTTCGATGTTGTGGCTCTAATTGTATTCCAACGTAATTAAAGTCCAATCTACCTCGAATGGTATAATTTATTAGGATCGATGGTTTCAAACACTCAAATTTCAATTGGTTATTTGGGAATTTTTTTATGTCTTTACTAGATCATATTCGAACATTGTTGCCTTTGTCAGGGAAGCTCTTTCAAATGTATTTTTGGCATTCTCGCTGACTCAAACTCGATAATTTATGCTTAAGCAGCCAAATTGTTTTCCACTAGTAGAACCAGCCCTGTTAATGTTATTTGGGGATGCTTAGTATATCTTATCCTAAATGCTACTTTGAGAGATCTAACACCAAATTTCTTCTTGGTCCCGTAAACCATAATTTCCACTTTTTTAAGGTCCATTTTCCAAAATTTCTACTTTTGATTCACATTCTCTTAACATAATCTTATCATTTATCCAACCTTGACATTATAGCTTACTGGCCAACTCCATTAACAGCTGTATATTTAAGAATATATTGAATAACAAATTGATGTTTGCAGAGAAAAACCAAAATGTTTTGAAGTGGAGCGAGAGACTTCAAGTTGCTGTTGATGCAGCAAAAGGTTAGAGGATCTGTGATCTCTTCTTTCCTTAACAATAACATTTTTCCTTACCTTACATAATCTAATGATGTTGCAGGATTGGAATATCTTCATAATGGTTGTATGACTCCTATAATCCATAGAGACTTAAAACCATCCAACCTTTTATTAAATAAATCCATGGTAGCCAAAATTGCCGACTTTGGATTGTCAAGAGCATTCCTAAATGAACGAGATTCTCATCTATCAACTCAGCCAGCTGGTACACCTGGTTATATTGATCCTGAGTAAGTCTCGCATTTGAATATCAATCAAGAATTATTTGTTACTGATCGATTTTTATAAGACTATATAGCATTATATTATATTTTGTGGTTTCAAAACTTGATCTCTAGAGAGTTGCTAATTGTTGGAAAAAAGTTTTTGGCAAACATAACCATATTTGTTATAAAACTAAAGATAACTTAAGGTAAATGAAGAAGAATAAGAGCAGAATAATTCTAGAGAGAGAAAGTAGAGAGAGGAGTTCTCATTCAAGTGTGTTCTGAATGTTTACAATGGACGTCTATTTATAGAAGGAAAATGGGTTCTTAAGTGTAATTATTCAACCTGGGTCATTAGCTGTAATTTTCCCCAAAAGTCAAATAAATTCAACACGGTTACAGCTGCATCGAAAGTGAGAAAACGCGTGGGCCCCACATGAACAGTGCCGTATATATGAACAGTAAATACGTATATATGAATAGTAACTCCGTATAAACAGTGACTCCGTAGATATTGAGGACCGAGAGTCAATGGACATCCACATAATTAGTATATTCATAACATTCCCCCTTGGATGTTCATTTATGAATGTGCCTCTTTAAAAACTTTAACTAGGAAAAACCCAAAAGTGGGATAAAAACCTAGCCAAAGAAAAGAGTACAACATTCATTGATACATTGTCCCTGTCGCCTCATTAAAAACCTTTCTAGGAAAACCCAAAGTGGGATAAAACCTAGATAAGGGAAAAAGAGTACAACATGTATTGACTCCCTCTTGACAACATCATTTGAGATCTCCGAGTTTTCGAAGACCAATACCATGGACCGATTTTCAAAGATTACTCCCGGAAGTGACTTGGTAAATAAATCTGCTAGATTTTCACTTGAACTGATTTTCTGAATGTCTATTTCACCATTCTTTTGAAGATCACGTGTAAAGAAGAATTTTGGTGAAATATGCTTTGTTCTATCACCCTTGATATAACCTTCTTTAAGTTGAGCAACACATGCAGCATTATCCTCATATAGAAACTGTTGGGACCATCCTTCCTGAAGATAAATAACAAGTTGTTTGAATATGATGTATTATCGACCTCAACCATACACATTCACGACTTGCTTCATGCATTGCTAAAATTTCGCATGGTTTGATGATGTGGGCTGATATAGTCTCTGTTTCATAGACCGCCATGAGATAGCGCACCTCCACATGTAAACAAATAACCAGTTTGTGATTTACCATCATGTGGGTCGATAGAAAACCTAAGATCATCGTATAACCAATCAGTTCATGCTTGGATTCATTTGAGTAGTATAACCCCATATCAATAGTGCCTCGAGATATCGAAAAATGTGTTTTACTCCATTCCAATGTCTCCGTGTTGGTGCAGAACTATATCTTGCTAATAAATTAACAAAGAAATGATATATCGGGACGTGTGTGATTAGCAAGATACATTAGTGCTCCGATAGCACTAAGATATGGTACTACGGACCAAGTAGTTCTTCTTCACCTTCTTCGTTAATTATTGGAGGTCGGAATGGATCTTTATCCACATCTAGAGATCTTACTATCATTGGAGTACATAATGGATGTGACTTATCCATATAAAATCTCTCTAGGACTTTCTTTGTATAAGTTTGTTGATATACAAAAATCCCATTTTTTAGATACTTTATCTGTAGTCCAAGACAGAATTTCGTTCGGCCCAAGTCTTTCATCTAAAATTCTTTCTTCAAATAGATAATTGCCTTTTGGAGCTCTTCAGGAGTTCCAATGATGTTAATATCATCAACATAGACCGCAATAATAACAAATTCCTTTTTAGATCTTCTCATAAAAATACATGGGCATATTGGGTCATTTTTGTATCCTTCTTTCAACAAATATTCTCTGAGACAATTATACCACATGCGTCCTGATTGCTTCAAGCCATACAGGGACTTATTTAATTTAATTGAGTATTGATCTCGAATATTTGAACTAGATGCTTCGGCACCTTGAGTCCTTTCCGGGACTTTCATATAAATATCACTATCAAGTGATCCATACAAATATGCAGTTACAACATCCATCAGATGTAGATCAAGCCCTTCATTTACTGCTAGGCTAATCAAATAACGAAAAGTAGTTGCATCCACTACAGGTGAATATGTTTCTTCAAAATCAATACCAGGTCTTTGTGTAAAACCTTGGGCTACAAGACGTGCTTTATATCTTGTAATTTCACCCTTTTCATTTCTTTTCCGTACAAAAACCCATTTATATCCAAGCGGCTTTACATCTTCGGGTGTATGGACTACAAGTCCAAATACATTTCGTTTTGCCGGTGATTTTAATTATGCATTAATAGCATCTTTCCATAGAGGCCAATCCTTTCATTGTTGGCACTCATTAATAGATTTTGGCTCATAATCCTCATTATCATTTATTACATCATTTGCTACATGATAAGCAAAAATGTCGTCAACGTTGATTCTGTTTCGGTCTCATCGAATACCATTCATAACATAATTTATTGAGATCTCATTATTTTCATACATTTCAGGTACCTTGGTCTCTTCTGGGACTACAATATTCTCTTCCGGAGATTTCTCTTTTGGAGATAACATCTCTTCGGGAGATGACTCTTCCGGAGTTATTAACTTTTCTTGTTTATCCTCTACTTGACCATCTATACTTTTAGCTCCTTTTCTTTTCGAGGATTTTTGTCTTTGGAACCGATGGGTCTACCACGCTTGGCGTACTTTAGATTCATTTATAATGGGTTGTCCTTCGGGGACATCAATTCGAATAGGAGCATTAGCATCGGTACATGTGACTTTGTCACTTTCTTTGGATTAGTAAATGCTTCTGGCATTCGATTAGCTAAATTCTGTAAATGAATTATCTTTTGAACTTCTAGTTCACATTGTTTTGTACGAGGATCAAAATGAGCCAATGATAATTCATTCTAGCTAATCTCTTTACCCAACTGCTTATTTTCTCCCCCTAATGTTGGGAAAAATGATTCATTAAAATGACAATCAAGAAATCGCGCAAGATAAATAAATCTCCCGTAGATGGTTCTAAATATTTTATAATAGAAGGAGATTCATACCCGACATATATTCCCAACCTTCTTTGAGAACCCATTTTGGTGCGTTGTGGTGGAGCTACCGGTACATATACTGCACATCCAAAAATTCTTATATGGGAAATATTAGGTTCTTGACCAAAAACCATCTGTGAGGGGGAGACCTTTAAGTAACTTGTTGGTCTGATGCGAATTAACATTGCTGCATGCAAAATGGCATGACCCCAAGCAGAAATTGGAAGATTAGATCTCATTAGTAAAGGTCTTGTAATGAGTTGCAATCGTTTAATCAATGATTCTGCAAGTCCATTTTGTGTGTGAACATGAGCTACAGGATGTTCAATATCAATTCCAAGGGACATACAATATTCATTAAAAGATTGTGAAGTAAATTCACCAGCATTATCAAGACGTATTTTCTTGATAGGATAGTCAGGGTAATGTGCTCTTAATATGATCAATTGAGCAAGTAATCTTGCAAACGCCAGGTTGCGTGAAGATAATAAATAGACATGCGACCATTTAGTTGATGCATCAATTAATATCATATAGTACCTGAATAGTCCGCATGGTGGATGTATTGGCCCACAAATATCTCCCTGTATCCGTTCTAGAAATGTGAGAGACTCACTTTCTGCTTTGCTTGGGGAAGGCCGAATAATTAATTTTCCCTTGGAACATGCTGTACATGAGAATTCATTAGATTGTGGTATTTGCTTACACTTCGTGGTATGTCCACATGAATTCTCAATTATTTGTCGCATCATAATTGACCGGGATGGCCTAACCGGTCATGCCAAATATTAAATTCATTAGTAAACTTTCGGTTTACATTGACAAGCTTCTGGTTTGTATTGGTAAACTTCGGTTTACAATAGCATATGTTTCAATTGCACTTATATATGTATAATATAAACCGAGAAGAGAATGTAGGAAAACATTCTAATATGCTTTTTCTACCGTAAACAATATTTGTAACAAAGACAAGACATTCCTGATCATTATTAGTTATTGTTTCTATATGATATCCATTTCTCGCGAATATCTTTGAAACTCAACAAATTTCTTTTAGACTTAGTAGAATAAAATGCATTATGAATGCATAATTTTGTTCCTTCAGGTAAAAAATATTAGCTCTTCTGGAGCCTTCAATCAAATTTATATTACCGGATATAGTTTGAATATTGGCTTCTTGCATTACCAAGGAAGAGAAATATTTATCTTATCTTAATATGGTATGGGTTGTAGCACTATCAACGAGACATAAATCTTCAGGATTGATGCCAATGAAAATCATTCTTCATTAAAGATACATGAAAAACAAATTAAAACATAATTAAAAGAAATACATAAGATAGGAAAACAAGTTTAAAGCATAGAAATACTAAAAGATAAAGGTAATTTATTCTAGGAAAGAAAGCAGCTTCCGGATAATTTACATCATTGTCATTATACTCAGAATTTTCTGTCATATCCACATGATTTACCTCAGTCCTTAGCCCTTTACCATTATTTTTCAGTGATTCTTTGTAAAGGTCAACCAAGTGTCTTGGCGTACGATAGGTACGAGACCAATGACCTTTTCCACCACAACGATAACATGCATTTTCAGAATGCTTGTTATTTCCACTAGTTTCCCTTCTGGGGTTCTTTTCAATCCTCCCCCCTTTGGGGCGGGAATTTGATCCACCACGATTTGGACCATGATAACGGCCACGGCCACGACCACGACCACGGTTGTAACCGCCTTTACGTCCACGTCCTCGGCCCTTAAAATTTTCATAGTTTACTACATTCACTTCAAGGAATGGATTCGAACCTGTTGGACGGGATTCATGATTTTTCAACAAAAGCTCATTATTCTGTTCAGCCACGAGGAGACAAGAAATTAATTCAGAATATTTCTCGAAACCTTTTCCACGATATTTCTTCTTTGGAGCATATTGGATGCATGAAATGTGGAGAATGTTTTTTCTAACATATCATAATCGGTAATATTTTCTCCACATAATCTTAAGCGTGAAGTAATTCGAACACGGCCTGAGTTATATTCACTCTCTGATTTAAAATCTTGTAGACGCAGATGCATCCACTCATAACGAGCTTTCGGAAGGACAATCATCTTCGGTGATCATACCTTTCTTTTAGGTCGTTCCAAAGAACTAGTGGGTCTTTCATTTGTCAAATATTCAACTTTTAAATCATCATGTAAATGGTGACGAAGGAAAATCATGGATCTGGCTTTGTTTTGATTAGATGTTTCATTTTGTTCTTTAATTGTATCTTCAAGACCATGTGCATTCAGATGAATTTCTGCATCTAGCATCCAAGATAAATAATTCTTTCCGGTAATATCAAGAGCCATGAATTCGAGTTTTGCATAGTTCGCAAGGTTTCTGTTTGACATGATTCAAACTATTTAAAAAGAAAAATAAGCAAGAGTTATTAAAACAGAAATATTAATGATAATAATAGAGAATTCAAAAAGACAATAAAGGAGAATTAAAATTTTATGACTTCGGTCATAATTTTAGAAGATTATGACTTCGGTCATATAATAGAATTATATGGCTTCCGCCATAACATACAAGAGATTGTCTGCGAGTTAACATAAAATTAACAGTAATAACATAACATTAATAATAAAAGTAAAATACTTAAAGTAAATGTTACGTTAGTAACATAAAAGTAAATGTTATGTCAGTAACATAAAAGTAAATGTAATGTTAGTAACATAAAAGAAAAAAGTTATGTTAGTAACATAAAAGTAAAAAGTTATGTTAGTAGGAGGTAGAACCATCCATGTAAGAGTCAAAATAATAATAAAGTGCTAGCATTAAAATTAAACTTTGGAAGTAGAACCATCACATGTAGGAGGTAATAACAATATATATTGTGCACAAGAATAAAGCATTATATAAAATAATTAAATCAAGGATGAATAGTAAAATAAATAATCTCCAATCTTACACATGGAACCCGATGTTTAAAACATTCGGTAAAAATATAATGTCTTTAATTCCATGTTGCTAAGATCATCACAGATCAATATAATAAACATGTAGAGAAATCATTAAAAGATAATAAGAAAATCATACCTTCTTTAGAGCACTTTCGTGCTGATAACGTGTTATAAAACTAAAGATAACTTAAGGTAAATGAAGAAGAATAAGAGCAGAATAATTCTAGAGAGAGAAAGTAGAGAGAGGAGTTCTCATTCAAGTGTGTTCTGAATGTTTACAATGAACGTCTATTTATAGAAGGAAAATGGGTTCTTAAGTGTAATTATTCAACCTGGGTCATTAGCTGTAATTTTCCCCAAGTTGACCAAAATGTTCTGTTGTCAAATACAAAGAACATAGGCAAACAGAATAGACCATTTCAATGGCTATGTCTGCAAACTCTGTGACATCACTTGAGTGACATCCCATCACTAGCAAGAAGCTTAAACCAAGGTGATAAGGAGCATACTAGCTTGATGAGAAGCTATGAGCATAAACTAATTTTGAGATCCTATTCAATGCTCATTTGGGATTTCTGCTTCTAAGATGCATTAAGAGCAAATGGTTATAGAGACTCATCCTCCTGAAGCTCATTCACATCTAGAGATCCTCAATATTGATCATTTCAATGTACAAAGGATTATGACTCAAGTGATTACGATATTACTTGAGTGAGGTATTGTATTTTGAAATAATGTGCATATATCATAATCAATGCTAGGCTAACTTGATTTCATCCATTTTATGAATCTTAGCATGAGCATACTCATTTGTTTAAAATGATCCTTATGCTTTAAACCCTTTTATCATCACAAAAAGCATAAGTGATTTCTTCATACCAATTTCAAGTCCACCCATGTGAACTTAAAAGTTCTTAATTCTGAGATACCATGTTATGTCCATTGGAGTTGGAGGAACTCTACACCTCATAACATTTGGTGTCACATTATTATTTGGTATCATTAAAGGGAGCTTCATATTTTAGTCATGCATTCATTAAGGGGGAGCTTCACATACACATGTGTTTTATATCTTAAAAGTTCATCTCCTTATTTGAAGAAAACCCTTTTAAACTTACTCATCTGCATTCACTATCTTTTATTAGTTTTGATGAAGAGTTAATCTTATATTTGAAAATGATTTATATTTTCCTTTCATTATCTTGATTTGAAAATATCATATAGAAAGGGATATTTTGATAGCTGGTTGCACAAGCCGTGAGGCGGTGCATAAATTAGCGGTTGAGATACCATGTAATGCCATGGTAGAAGTATCATTACGGAATTACATTTGGTATGAACTAACACATTTCTCTCTTGCAAAGAAAGTTTGTAGCAGGAGATTTTGATATGTGCTAGGACTCTCCTTAACGCATTACAAGGAGAACATATTAATTTAAGGAAAGATGCTTTGACTTTCAATCTGAGATTTGCTTTACAAAGGATGAGGAACATCTCTTGGAACAAGTTGAGATATGCCTTACAGAAGAATTAAATGAAGAAGAAGGGAAAGGGTTGAAGCTGAGTAATGACAATATTCATTCATATGAGATACAACTCAAGAAGCCAGTACTTTAGTCTCATTCCACATCTCAAAGGCTATTTAGAACACATCACGAATCTCATGCAACAAGAAAGCAATCAAATGGACTTCATCGATCATTCATCAATTTGCAGAACCAACATGAGCATTTCTAATCTCTATCTTTATATTCAGTGAAATTTTGCACATGTTTGGTATTTACATACTTTAATTGTGAAAGATTTCTTGAAAATCTCTCCAAATTGTCTCAAACCTGTTTTCATAAAAACATTCCAAATTGCATCATGTTAAGAATGACAATTCTTTCAAATCGGGAGAGAAAATCAGTTCCTTGACTCATTCTAATTTGGTTTCATATTTCCCTCTCCAAGTATCTCTTCTTAACTTCAACTTTTTACAAATGACAAATAAGGGAGAGAATGGCAAGAAAAATATGTTGGGTCTAATTTTCATATTCATACATATTTTTTCTTAAAGTATTTGCCACCATCAAAAAGGGGGAAAATGTTAGTTATGATTAGTTTTGATGATGTCTAATATAGAAGCCATTATTACGAGCAAAACGTTTGCATACTACATTTATCTTCTACTTTGACTAAGTCTTATATTTAATGTAGATGTGAAGTTCAATATTTTTTTTGCTCAGAAAGTTCAATATTAAAGAATGATCAAGAAAGTAGATTGAAGAAATAAGCACGGGTGGAAAAAAGGATTTTAAGACCGGACAAAAGAGGCACTGTAAGACCGGACTAGCTGCTGGTCTTGTTCTAGCTGGTATTAAAGGTCCGTCACTTTCAAGACCGGATTCGAACCGGTCTAAAAGAAACTTTTTTAGACCGGGCATTTTAAAAGTTAGGTCTTAAAAGTCGTACTAAATAGACCTGATATGTATTTTGTTCGGTCCTAAAAATCAACTTTTAAGACCGAACATAAACATAGACCGGTCTTAACATATCGACATTTTAAAGACCGGATAAATAATCTCCGGTCTAAAAAATACCGACTTCTAAGACCAGACGACTAACTAATCCGGTTCTAAATTTAATTAAATTTAAGACCGGGTAGTTGGTAAAGCCGGTCTTAAAAGTTGAACTTTTTAAGACCGGGCTAGACTTTTAAGACCGGACTTTTAAATGCATCCGGTCTTAAATTTTGAACTTTTAAGACCGGCGATATTATTTCCCGGTCCAAATTTTCCAGAATTTTTCCCTGTTCTGTTCTTCCTAATCATATATATATTACACACATCCACCACACAATTCAGCACAAAAAAATAGATACTTTAAGCTACAAGCTATGAACAATCCATTATGAATAAATTGAATTGGGAAAAGAATACAAATATCACCATGAGTTATGTGGCCTCTTAATTTAGTACAACACCGTAATGAATTATCTTACAAATACAATGATGAGTTACAAATAAATACCGCACCATGCCTTCATCTGATCCCACCCAACAACGTAACATGATATCCCCTTTTATAACATATATATCGGATCCTCGCCACAAAATAAAACAAGAACAAAAGTTTCACCGTCGTGTCGTTTAATTAAGAACAAGTACAACACCGTAATGATGAATATATACATGTAATAAGATAACTTACAAATACAATGATGAGTTTCAAATACCGCACCAAGCCTTCATCTGATCCCACCCAACAACGTAATTATATCCCCTTTTATAACATATATATCGGATCCTGCCACAAAATAAAACAAGAACAAAACCTTCATTGTTTAAGAACATGGAAGGAATATAGTTAAAACCTTAAAGTTTTCAAAGAATTCTGCATATGAATATTACCATATAAATTGACTCTTTTATAAAGGGATATCCTCCCATATCCCTTCTTGATGATCATTTCTTATTCCGGGTTCATTATGTGCTTCATCTTCTTCGTTCATGTCCGGTATACCCCTTGAAAAAGGAGTACTCTCAGGAAGACCGTAATTCGAATGAATTTCATCATCAATATCAATGACCCTTTTTCCTTGGAGAGCTACAAACCACATTTTATTTTCCTGATCGGTGATATAGAACATTTGTTTTTCCTGGTCTGCCATAATAAAAGGTTCATCTCCAAAACATCTACCATTGATATCGACTAATGTAAGTCCTAGCCGATCGATCCAAACACCATTTTTGACATTAACCCACTTGCATTTGAAAATGAGAAATCTAATTTTAACATAGTCCACCTCCCAAATCTCTTCAATAACCCCATAATATGGCATGACTGCAAATAAATGCCTCTTGTCTTTCGAACTGACTAAGTGCATAGATTCAGCCTCTAACATAACACCACTGTTCTGGACGGTGCTCCTATCATCTAGGGACTTCGTGTAAAATGTATAACCATTGATCACATACGAATTCCAACTTATGACATCAACCTCAGGACCATGGGCTAACCATTTGATTGTATCAAAAACACATTCCTCTCCCTCAACCTTTTGTTTGAACCAGTTTGCAAATGTTCTGTTATGCTCCCTAATCAACATTTGTTCAGTCATTCGATGATTTTCTTTCCTTACAGCTTCTTTATGTGCAGCTATGTTGGCTTGAACTTCATCAACATTATTCAAGATGTATAAGTGGACTTGTGACAATTCATCAGGATCCACACTCTTTACGAAGCACCTCGTCTACCCCCTTCAAAGATATCGACGTTTTGGAAGCCCAATATGTCTCACTTTGGCCAAATAATTTTGACAAAATTCCATGGCTTCTTCAGAAACATATTTATGAACAATTGATTCTTCTGGCCGGTATGCGATCTTCACATACCCTTTTAGGAATATCATAGATCTTTCAATTGGGTACATCCACCGTAAATGGATAGGGCCGCACAACTTTATCTCCCTCACTAGATGAACAATTAGATGAACCATGATGTCAAAAAATGTAGGAACAAAAAGCTTCTCAAGGTGGCACAAGATAAGATATCCTTCATTCTCTAATTCATCCAACTTTTCAATCTCAAAAACTTTACTACAAACCGCATTGAAGAAGAAACAAAGTCTAGTCAAGACGACCGAAGATCATATTCGGCGATGCCTCGAATAGCTACCGGGAGTTGTTGCATCAAGACATGACAATCATGAGACTTTTGGCCTACTAATTTCAAGTCCTTCATCGAAACAAGCCTCTTAAAGTTTGAAGAATACCCCGAGGGAACTTTTGTGCCATGTAAACACTCACAAAAAATTCGTTTCTCATCCTTAGAAAGAGTATGAGAAGCCGGGGGACAATAATTTCTCTTCCCATATGGCCTTGGATGTAAGTTTTCGTGTATTCCCATTGCTTGCAAATCCAATCTTGCCTTCACACGATCCTTTGAACTACCTTGTGAAGGTGGAATATCACCTAGAGGGGGGGTGAATAGGTGATTACAAAAATTCTTCTCGCGGTATGATAGATAATCGATGGAGCAGTAAAGAAGTAAATAGAGATGACACGGAGAAGTTATCTTGGTTCGGTCTAACTCCTTGACCTACGTCCGCAAGACGCGAGACACTCCGGGATTTCCACTATCTCACAAATACAATTACACACTCGTAACTAAGGATGATCCTTTCTCCCTAGGACCCACTCCCCTTACAAGTTGTAATCGTACACCCACACTCAAGATCCCACTATCTTGAGATTTGAACGAATTATGAAACAAATAATGAAGCTCTCTCTCTCAGAGTAATTGATAAATACTGAAGCTTAGTTATATCCGAAGATATAATCAAAATACAATATGAACAATTGAAAACTTTATCTATGTATGCGCTGGTTCGTTGTTGTCAAATTCAATCTCTCGTGTATTTATACTGGTTGAAGTTGAAGACCGTTGGAGGGATTGATTCTATCCGTTGGAGATTTTGAATATGTTCGTTGATGAAGCACTCGCGCCTTCTGCTTGCCACGATTGAGTGTCTCGTCTAATTTGGTCTTTTTTACGGTTGTCACTCACGTGCTTTTGAATTAAGGATACTTTTGGCGAGTATATAGCCTTCATTGGGTTTTGCGTGTTGCCTTAATTGGGTGCGTGTTGTCTCGTTCGCGTCTCTCTTAGTGTTTGACAGCTCATCAATATTCAAACGGTTGATTATATGAAACTTGCTAATATACATGATTAATAGCATTGAGAAGTATAGCAAGTAGAAATCAATTGATAATAATCATTTCCGAATTCTACGAGACGTTGTTGAATTATGCTGTTGTCCGATAGGCTATGTGCTTGACTTCTTCATCTAATCATCTGAAAAACACTAGCAACCTGATTAAACTTGATTAGAAGAAGTATAGATTAATAATATGAAGTACCCAAGTCATAATCAATGATTTACAGATCGAGACATATGATGAGAAAACATTCTTAGTATTCTTCATCCGAGTTGAAACTTTGATTGTGTATCCGAAAAATACTCAGAAGATGATTAATGATATCACAGTTAATATTGAATGATGTATTGGAAGATAAAATCAATTAACTAGATCAATTGGATGAAGTTACGAGATGAATCATGTTTGTTGTCAAGCTTTGGGTATCAATTCTCTCCGTGCATTCTCGAGAATCGTCAAGGTATACTTGAGAATCGTTCTTCAAATCGCCCAGATTGCAGGACCTTCGATCATTCTCGAGAATTGTTTGCCCATTCTCGAGAACCATTCTCGAGAATTGATTCCTCATTCTCGAGAATCACTTCAGAACCAGAAAGCACAGTAGCGAACATCAGATGAAGCATACGACCATTCTCGAGAGTTCTTCCGATTCTTGAGAATCATTCTCGAGAATTGATTCGTATTCTCGAGAATCACATCGAAACTATGCCGGTGTGGTTTGTCTCGATCATTCTCGAGAGCTGCTGGTGCATTCTCGAGAACCACTCTCGAGAGTCCCTTACTTATTCTCGAGAATCGAAGCGATGTAGGTGAAGAAGATTCGAACTCCGCGATCGATTGTCACACACCATTTTCGAGAGTCAATTTCACATGGACATGTAAGTGAGTTAATTCTTATTCAAATTCTTGAACTCTTTAAAGCCTTCTTTCCATGCAAGAAGAATCAGTCCCAAACTTGTTGTATTTCGTTGGTTATCATAGGATGAATGTAGGCTCTTCTTAATCAATACTTCTGCAGCATCCAGAACATACTACCAACTTCAAAACATCATAACTCCTTCAATTGATCTTATTTGTCTGTGTCCTTGATGTTTTTGGAAAGGTATTTGAGTCTAGTTTCCAATGGCATCGATTTCAGGTCAATCGGATTTGTGGTTTGTGAGATACACTCAAATTACCGAAGGTTGGTCTGGATCTGTGACGGTGATTTGTTTTCCAACTTGCGAAAATTGTATCTCTCTCATCTGGATTCATTTGGACTTGAGATTTTGTCAAAAGTACGTGTTGTATGTCTAGTTTCATATGCCACTGGTTTTGTGTCAATAAGATTCTTGGTTTGTGAGATATAGTCGAATTACCAGAGGTCGCCCAAACTGAACGCGAAACAGAGTTGCTGAGGAATTGCTGAAATCCGATGATTCTCGAGAATCAGAATGGCATTCTTGAGAACCATTCTCGAGAATTGATGTGCCATACTCGAGAATTGCTTGCCATTTTCACATAATCAGCTGCATTCTCGAGAATTGCTTCAGGAATGGATTGCATTCTCGAGAATTGATTCAGGAATACACTTGTCACTCGTTTTCACTCATTTTAACTCCGAATTGACCCGTTCCAACTTCTATATGATCGTGGAGACTTCTAGAATCAATATGAGAGCTTGTATAATAATTTTCTTCTTTCTTTCAACAAGTTCTTCCTTTCTTTCTTCTCTTTTCTCGATCATTCTCGCATCATTAAGCTTCACATCTACATTAAATATAAGAATTAGTCCAAGTAGAAGATAAATGTAGTATGCAACATTTTTGCTCACGGATAATGACATCTATATAAGACATCATCAAAACTAATCATAACTAACACCTTGTATGTTGAGAAGCGTGCCAACAATACTATCACATACGTTTTTCTCCACGTGCATGACATCAATACAGTGTCTCACATCAAGATTGCGCCAATATGGAAGATCGAAGAATACAGATTTCTTTTTCCATATATTTGTTTCTTTTCTACTCTTTGCAGTCTTACCGAAGATGACACTGATATTTTTCACTTTTTTATAAACTTGCTCCCCAGTCAATGCCACCGGAGCATCTTAATACTCCTAGCCACCAAAAAAGGCTTTCTTTAATCGACGATATGGGTGGTCCCGTCGAAGAAATCTCCTATGTCCAAGATAAACCGTCTTTCTTCCATGTTGAAGTTGATGGTAGCGTGTGCCTTCTTCACAAACCGGACATGCTTTGTGGCCTTTTACACTATACCCTGACAAGTTCCCATATGCTGGGAAGTCATTTATAGTACAAAATATCATGGCATGCATTTTAAACACCTCTTTCTTGAAAGAGTCAAAAACATCGACACCTTCTTCCCACAACTCCCTCAAGTCTTCGATCAAGGGCTGAAGGTAAACATCAATGTCATTTTCGGGTTGTTTTGGTCCCGAAATCAACATAGACAGAATGATGTACTTTCGTTTCATGCATAACATAGGAGATAAGTTGTAAATAATCGTGGAGTACGGGTCATGAACTATGTATCTTTGCTAAGGCTACCATAGGGATTCATGCCATCGTGCTAAGTGCTAGCCTAAGGTTCCTAGGTTCTTCACCGAAGCTCGAAAATAATTGATCGATTTTCTTCCATTGAGAAGAATCGGCCGGATGTCGAAGCTTTCCATCAGAAATCCTCTCATCAACATGTCACCTCAAATTTTTTGCATCACTTTCATTAGCAAACAACCGCTTGAACCTTGGTATGATTGGAAGATACCACAACACTTTTGCAGGCCCCTTATTTGACTTGTACCTTGGGGTTTCACATATCGGACAATTCTGCTTCTCTTCAAACTCTTTTCTATACAATATGCAATCATTCGGGCATGCATGAATCTTTTTGTACTCCATCCCTAGTAGACAAAGTATTTTCTTAGCATCATAGTATCGATGCGGCAACACATTATCATCCCGAAGCATGTCCTTAAAAGCCTCAAGCATTTTAGAGAAACTCTTGTCGCTCCATCCATGACGTGCCTTCAAGCTTGCCAATTTCAATACAGCGTTCAACAATTGGTATTTTTTTACACCCAGGGTATAGCGGGGTCTCTGCATCACTGCACATATTACCATATGCATGTGATTGCTCAAAAGCCTCTTCTCCTACATCACGAATAATGTCCTCTATGTGATCATCCATATCCGTGTCATTATCATCAAAGGCCACTTCCTCATATTGAGACCCACTTGGCATTTTTTCACCATGCCATGACCATACCGTATAAGTCTTACAAAATCCTTCACAAATTAAATGTGTGTGGATAACTTCAGGACTTAATCGCCTCTCATTCAAACATTTTACACAAGGGCAATAAAACTTCCCACTACCATCATGGGCATTTTGTTTAGAAAATTCTATAAATTCCCTCACCCCATTCTGATATTCAACACTCGTCCGTAAAGCATTATTTATCCAACTATGATCCATAGAAGAATTCCTATATATAGACGGAAAGATTTAACATACATAATCGGAAAAAAAATTGAAACTTGCATATAAAATAAGACATACATAATTCAAATGCATATATATGCTCAAATGTCGGTTATGTCTTTTTTTTCTTTACGGAGAAACTTGCCCATTGAATACATAACGAAGAATCACTTTTGGTCATAAATGTATCACAGTGAATCCAAGAAGCAAAATAAATGCATGACGAAGAAATTAAATGCATCGCATGAAGGTCTTGTGGACTCACCGTAGCATATAAATTCAAATGGGTTTTTGAGTCTTTCTTCTCCGCCACGAACGTTGATATTGCGAGACAGCAAGAGTAACCTAAAAACACTAGTTCGTCGGTTCGGTAGGTCTAAAGTGCAAATATAATCTTCAATATTCAATATTCATTAACAACGAGAGAAACCCACAAGAACATTTCATCGATTTCGTTCAACCCATGAAAAACCCGAACCATAACCAGGAAAATAATAAAGTTATATAACCAAAAAACCTCGTACAGCTTGGTCTATAGATGTTTAGCTAAGGAACCAGAAAGTGATTGTCGAGAGAGCAACGCAAAGCAACGACGACGCAGCAAGCAAAATGTGGAGACAGAACTTGAGTAATCACTCTCGGCGCGACAAGAGAAGTTCTGAGAGAGAAATTTAATTTTCCCCACGAAAGAGACAAGTTTTAGTATTTTGGATTTTATTAAGACCGGTTAATTATAAAGTGTCCGGTCCTAAATATATAATTTTATTAATAAGACCGGTTAGTTATAAAGTGTGCGGTCCTAAAGAATAATTTTATTAATACCTTTTTAAGACCGGCAATTAAGAATACTTCGGTCCTAATATTTACTATTGATTTAATTTTAAGATCGGAGT
Source organism: Acacia melanoxylon (assembly GCA_019022615.1). Taxonomy (NCBI): domain Eukaryota; kingdom Viridiplantae; phylum Streptophyta; class Magnoliopsida; order Fabales; family Fabaceae; genus Acacia; species Acacia melanoxylon. Next base: position 12,227,298 of record JAFJYJ010000010.1, read on the forward strand.
TTTATAAACATCCGGACCTAAAAGTCAAATACTTATAGAGTCATAAACCTCTTCGTTTATTAATGAACCAAACTAAAAAAATGAGATTTGCCTTTGGCAAGCGCAGCTAGTGAAACGAATTAATAAAATAAATAAAGGAAAACCGGAGAATATGAATATAAAAAAGGCACAAGCTTAATTAGTTCTTACCGCTTCCATACATAACTGGAGAATATGCACGTACACAAGAAAAAAAAGAAAGAAAACAATAACTGATCATTATCAATGACAAGAATCTAACAAAACATCCTAAAGTTTATTATTATCCAATGCGTTGGCGATATCGGCGTTAAAAGCATTAACTTCCCTCCGGAGATCAGCAAGTTCTGTCTTATTCGCATCACCCGCGGCAAAGGCATCATTAGAGGAAAGAGGAGAGGGGTCAGCGGTAGGCACGCTGGGGCCAACTGATTGGAGAGGGGGAGTAGGAACCTCTGCATGGTCTGAAGGCCGGAGGGGGTTCGGCAACCTCTTTATCAACCGAAATAACAATGGGTCCGACGACCCGAGATTCTTCGGTCACAACAGAACGCAGTCTCGCTGGAGGTGGCACACCGTATAACGATCTAAGTATGGCAAGAGCTTCAGGTGTAAGAGTACCCCTACGAGGAGTTCTCTTGTATCTAACCATGGTTTGAGGCTTTGAGCAGTTTGGGCAGAGAGCTCCAACTGATACACTCTTTTTATTAATAAGAACATGGAGGTTAGTGTGCGAAGTTAATGAGGACGAGAGAGATGGATACACAATTGATACACTCTTTTTATTATGTAACCAGATTTAAAAGTATATTATTTATTTTTTCAATTAAATTACTTTTAAGACCGGATTTTTAGAAACATCCGGTCCTAAATGTCTACTATTTTTTTTCCATACAATTCAATTACTTTTAATCTTGTCCATTTATATTATATCCGGTCCTAAAAGTCAATTATTTTTTTATCAATTATTTATTTTTGTAAAGTAAGAATTTTTCCTTAAAAAAATATTACTTTTAAGAACGAATATTTTACAAAATCCGGTATTAGATGTTCGGTCACTTCAAACTCGGATAGCGAGTCGATCCTTGCACCCCGTACACATGATCCGTAGTCTCTTCGGCTTCTTGGTCGTAAACCGACCAACTAAGCGTCTCCTCGTATTACTCAAGAACAATGCGTCTCCTCGTAAAAAGTTCACAACGTTTCATATTCTTCAGATAGGTTCTCTATTTAAACCCGTTCTTACTTTAGTTTCTTCACATTCTTCTCCATCACTTCTACACGGCCTCCTCCACCGACTAAAACCCACCGTAATGGCTGCTCCACCAGTCCTCCTTTTCCTCCTCCTCCTCTTCAACCTCGCCCCCTCCTCCACCGCCTCCAAATCCAACCGTCATCAGCGGTTGGTGCAGAACATTATGGCCGCGTCGATCACATCGATCGACGCTTGAGCCAATTGTTTCAAGCGGTTCATACCACAACTGGGAGCCGACCATGGTACTCGACGCCAATGACGTGGAGTACGATCCTACACAAGAGGACGCCTCCGACGCCTCCAAAATCGCCTCCGACACCTCCCACCTCTCTGACAACGGGGAGGATTAGTTGTTTTATAGTTTTTTTTTTGCTGCTTTTTTTTTTGTAATCGCTGCCCAATAGGGCGGCGTAAAAATTATTAAATAAAATATTTCGCATTTTGTTCTTATGGGAGTTTTAATTAATCGCGGTTTAATTATATGCATTATCTCGAAACTCGAAAGTAATAAGAAAGTCAATTATGAAATATGGAAAATGGCAGACTTAAAACACTAAAATTTAAAAAAAAAAAAAGATAGAAATTAGGCAATTATGAAATATGGAGTTTACGTTGTAATATGGACAAATATTTAATTTAATGTTTTGATGCTATTACACTCTATAAATAAATAAAGTAAATCGGTTATGAAATATGAATAATAGGGAAAGACTTTAATTTAATAATATGATTATTCATTTAATAAAGTAGTTACAAATAGAATAATTAATAATGTAGACTATAGTTCTTGCATATTGAATAAATATTTAATTTAAGCAAAAAGATTATTCATTTAATTTATAAGAGATTTTATATATAAAAATATATATTATTAATAAATATATCGTATATTTGTCGCCAATGAAAGACTTTTAGGACTGGCTATTTAGTAAACATATGGTCCTAAAATACGTAATTTTTTCACAAATAAATAAACGAAGACTTTTAGGACCGGCATTTACTTAGTGAACATGCGGTCCTAAAAGACCGGCGTATTTTACTGTGAATCACGAAGACTTTTAGAACCGGCTCTTTAGTAAACATACGGTCCTAAAATACTATCATTTTTTAATAATAAACGAAGACTTTTAGGACCGGCTACTCAGTAAACATGCGGTCCTAAAAGACCGGCGTATTTTACGGTGAATCACGAAGACTTTTAGAACCGGCACTTTAGTAAATATACGGTCCTAAAATACTGGCAAATTTTCACAAATAAATAAACGAAGACTTTTAGGACCGGCTACTTAGTAAACATACGATCCTAAAAGACTGGCATGTTTTCCAATAATAAACGAAGACTTTTAGGACCGGCTATATAGTAAACATACAGTCCTAAAATATTGTAATTTTTTCACAAATAAATAAACGAAGACTTTTAGGATCGGCTACTTAGTGAACATGCGGTCCTAAAAGACTGGCGTATTTTACTGTGAATCACAAAGACTTTTAGAACCGGCTCTTTAGTAAACATACGGTCCTAAAATACTGGCATTTTTGAATAATTAAACGAAGACTTTTAGGGCCGGCTACTTAGTAAAATACGGTCCTAAACTTCTCGCATTTGTAAATTAAGCAATGAATATTTTTTTCCACCATCCAATACATTCAGCAACCACTAATGGACACAAGGAAACTTGTTTTAAATGAATTAACAAATTATTATTGTATACTATCACAAATTGGACAATTGTTCATTACAAACCGAAGATGATTGTTGATACAGCTAGCATATATTTACAATGAATTCACAAATCAACTATTTTTCCAATTTTCTGAGATGATTAGATCATAAAGATATTCAGATAACACATTGCGTGTGCGGTCAATATCACCATCAGGAAAGGGGTCAGCATAGTCAAACGTCTGTAGCATCAAAGACGAAATATATTAGTCGTCCTTCCTTGCATATCAAAGGGGTCGGCGCACGAGGCAAAGTTATGTAATACATTTACCTTTGCTTGGATGTTAGTCACTCGGTTGCATGACAATATTATACATGTGTGTCATGACATAATGTCCACATAAGTTGGACTCCTTCGGTTGCCGACGGGTCTAAAAACAAACAAGAAATATATATAAGAGCATATATTTTTTCTGACCAAGTTCACAAGCCCAGTGTGCCAGTGTCCAAATATGTACTAACCTTTGGTTTGATCCATGTAGGATCTTTGACTTCAGTCTCGACTTGTTCTTGACCTTTTCTTGGAATGATTTTAAGGGCCTATATATTGTCAAAATCACAAATTTACTCAATAATGATTGCGAAAATTTACAGAGATTTCGACTAGACAATCAAAATGACATATGCTTACTTGTTCACCATCTCGTCGCAATGTAGCCGTTGGTTTGTAGTGAAGGGAGCATAAAAAGACCACTTTATTCTCATTCGGGCAAATCGGGACCAACCGCCAATGGTGACTGAAAATTCAAATGCAGACAAGTACGCTAAAGTAATATGTAGTAGAATATAATTAAGGGAATTACATAAAAGAATTATGATATGTACCTATTGTAGTATGGTGCCAAGTACCAATTTTTCCTATTCTTCTTGGTCAACCTTGTTGTTATGTATGATTGTCTCTCCGCTAAGGGTGGTTGACTCACGTACTGCGGGCACAAGAATCCAATATCTTTGCTTCTGCCCTGCTGTTCCAATTCACGATGCAATAACCTACAATAATAACGTCAGGGAATTAGTATATACGTACGTGAGTGTCTCACATTTATGTTATATATGTACTCACAGAAGAAGATACTTACTTAATAAACATGAGAATCATTGCATCAGTAAGCTCTTGTTTATCAAACAGCAGAGAAATTATATCATCTTGGTCAACCAAAACCGGGTACATGTTTTTAAGACCTACTTCTGTATTGACAGGCCACTGATTAAGTGCAACTTGTTTATTGGTTACCATAAGGACAAGCTTGTCCTTGGCACTCAACTTAGCCGTGCCAACCAATTCAAGAGGGGGTTTGGAGCTTCGGGAGGAGTAGAAACATGCACAAGCTTCACCGGCCACGAGATCAAGGTTCCAATGACATCACTCACAACCTTCATCTCACCATTTGGGAGAGGACAGTGCATCAATGATGACCTCTTCAACCGATACTCGACTTCATCATCAGCCATTTTTTGGTGGTGTACGGTTGATCCCAAGTTGTGGTGAGTCCGTTGCAACCAATCGTCTATCATGATGTTCGGGATCCTCCACATAAAGGTCACAAGGTTCTTTGTGATGTCTAACAATGCAGCTCCTTCTAGTGCTCGCCGCATAGCCGTAGGTTAGAGTGGCAAGGGAACACTGGTCTCTGCACGAGAGCTCACAAGCACCTTCATTTGATTCATTTCCTCCTTCATCTCCCTCAGCTGGGATTGAAAATAGGCAGTCAATGAAGCTTATTTAGCCGTTGCTTCCTCATTCAATTTGGCCACCGTCTGTGCCACCTTCTGTTCCACCGTCTGTTCCATCTCCTCCCGGGTAACCATACTTTGTTTCTGGCGTTTGGCGCTACCAAAGTATTCCTTCGGCCTACCCTTCCTCCAATCCCCCTTACACGCCCCGCGTGATCCAGCTTTTCCTCGGCCGCAACGGCCGAACATCATTCCTCCCATCCGACACAAAAGGTCCCTCCGCTTCTTTCTTCTTTAGATCTTCCCGTAGGATACGAGATAATGAGAAGCTTAGTAATGAAACATGTTTAGTAACTATAAATTAACAATAACGATACTTACAATTCTTTCAAAGAACTAGACGAGTCTCCGTTCATTCGTGTAGGCGCGCTTGGCTTTTGGCGAATATACAACCATAACTCATCACGACGTATTGGAGATGGCGGATCATGTATCGCGAAGGATTGGATTCGCTCACGCTTCATCTTCCAATCTCTTTCGCTTGGCCGCCATCAATTCTTGTTCAGCCTTTTCGTATCCGCGCGAGAAGCCCTATGCGGGCAATCATTCTTTCTCCCTATCTCCTGTGCTTGTTCCCTTCTTTTCTGTGAATCAGAAATGAAAACAACTATTAATTATGAATTCCAGCCATCTCACTAACAAAAATTAGAGAACTTCTGCTTGATATTAACCTCAAATACTAGTCAAATTCACTTCATAAAGTTTCAACATTTCATTTAAGGAGGATGTAGAATTGTAGAAGAAATTGGGAGAACCGAGTAAAGTGAGTTGCGAATCGCACCGAAACCTTTACATAGTTAACATACTAACTAACTAATAGCAATGTCTAACCACTACCTACTACAAAAGAACTAGCTAAGACTATAATAATGGTTTGACTCTTATGCCATTATTATTTCCCTAATTACCTACTTAGTATTTTACCTTTGCACGGTTTACATATCGACTTGCATACAACTAAGAGATGCTCCTCTTATGCGGGACAAAGGATGGAAATATATACTTCTATTCACAAACAAAACAATCTAACTAACAGGATTAGATGAACACGCAATAACATTCACATATCCGCACAAGTTAATAAGCAAACAAAAGAGGGCAAACAAAACTAAATAACAACTCACCAAAGCTTCGGGAGTGGTCGCGGTGAACAAATTGTTGCCAAGTTTGTTCATCAATAAATGTGTACTTGTCCCAAGGATTATGGTCAGGCCTAACATCGGCAAAAATATATGTGTTAGCTAGAAAGGTCTTAAACTTCCTCCACCGATCAAGCACAATAAGACAATGTCTTGTCTTTCAACTTCCGGGAGTCCGGGACGGTGTATGTGAGCCGGATAGTGTCCCAAATAGAATCCTTTACTGCGAGACGGTCGACATTTTTCCACTCATCTGTCAAGATGTTAGCCTTGCTGCGTGCTAGATAGCCGAAAAAACTATTATATTTTTGTTTATTAGGACCGAAAGGAGCCAACTTTTCATCAAACTGAATCTCGAGCTTTCACCCAGAGGACCGACTTACGGATACGCCTTTCATTCGTGTGCCACTTCTACCACGGCGTGCGGGGCGGTTACGAGGCTCATTGTGAGATGAAGAGGGTTCATTCGACTCACACCGTCGCACCAGTAACTGTCGTTGAAGGAATAGCAGAAGAACCGTTTTCTCCATTCATTTTCGAGAAAGGAAGAGAGGCTGAGAGTGGTGGTGCGAAAGAAGAATGCCTGAGAAAGTGAGAGAGTAACAGAGGATGGTAGTGGTGGGCGATGAAGAGAAGTAATGCAACGGGAAGAGGGGTTTCACAACAAGAACAGGGGTTTGAGAGTTCAGAGAGCAACGTATCAGTCGTAACTCTTAAGGCAACGCCGCACGAATATTTGGCGCATTAGTTTCCATACCGGACGAATTAAAAGGCCGGTCTTAAAGGTCAAAATTTAGGACCGTCCATTATTAAAAGCTGGTCTTAAAGGTAATAAAATTTTCGAATAATTTTTTTCAATAGTTTGTACCGACCATACTTTAAGTCCGGTCTTAAAAGTATAAAATTTAAGACCGTGTTTATATATGTCCGGTCTTAAAAGTTTTAACTTTTATATTTAAATTTTTCCTGATTATTTTGGTCTGTAAAAAATATAAGTTCGGGCTTGTACGAGATTTCTCTATAAAATAATATAAATTTTAATTACATTTTAAAGACCGGTTGGTTTTTAAGCGGTCCGAATAATATATTTAAGACCTATTAATAAAGGATCCGGTCCAAGAAGTTCTTGATATTTACAAAACTGCCACCGGTCATACATAAGAAGTTCTTTATATTTACAAAACTACCACCGGTCATAGCTTTAAGACCGTTACGACGAATGTCCGGTCTAAATGAGGCGGTCTTAAAGCCTTTTTTTGCACTAGTGAAGTTCTTGCACACAATATAATTGTAATATCAGAATGTTAAGGAAGCAAGAAGTTATCAAAGGATTTTGGGAATAATCAAGAAGAAGAGGGAACATTGACAAAGGTAGAACTTACGAGAGAATGATGAGTCCAAGTTGAATGATAGAGAATGATCAAGAGAAAAGAAGAAAGAAAGAGTTAGATTATGAAGAATGATCAAGATGAGAGATGGAAAAAGGAAGAACTTGTTGAATGTAATGAGAATAGAATTATTCAAGTTCTTATATTGATGCTAGAAGTCTCCAAGATCATATGGAAGTTGGAATGGCTCAATTAGGAATTGAAGTCAGCAAAAATCAGCTTCAGGATGAGAAAACTCGAGTTCAAAACTCAAAACTCGAGTTTCCTACTTCGCTGATTTGCTTCTTTAGTACGAGAAAACTCGAGGTAAGAACTCAAAACTCGAGTTTAGGAATCAAAACTCGAGTTAGCCATCACAAACTCGAGTTAATAAGTGTCTTCAGCATCTCTGGCATCTCTGGACTAGGAAAACTCGAGTTTACAGCGGTGATCAGCTCTGTTTTACGTTCAGCTTGGGCGAGGTCTGGTAATTTGATGATATCTCCCAAACTAGAGATCCGATTGAGTTGAAATTGATGGCATATGAAAGTAGACTCACAGAACTTTCCATCAAGAGTTGAACGAATCAAAAAAGAGTTCAGACCAGGGAGATATGACCTTCGAAAGTTGACGGTTAGTTTAAGAAGTTGCAAAACTCGAGTTTATTAGTGGAAACTCGAGTTTACAGGTTACAGAGAGCAACCAGGTCCAGAAGATCATCCAAACTCGAGTTTATTAATGGGATACTCGATTTTAGACAAGACAGAGAGCAACTGAGCTATTCAAGACAAAAGGAAACTCGAGTTTACATCGCTAGTTCAGAAAACGAAGTTCTAACGGCTAGTTTCCATCTGAGTCTAACGGCTATATTTCTTTATCCAACTGTCATATATTGATCTCTACCTATTAAAGAAGACATATTCAAGACAGAAGAAGCAAGACACAAGCCTACATCTTCAAGATGCTCATACTCTGATCTTCATTCTATTTACTCTATGTTTTTCAAATGTTTACATAGTTTATCATAGAGAGTGAGATGATTTGTATTGTGCTTCAGTGTTTATTCATTCACTTCTGAGAGAGAAGATTTATTGTAAACATCCTACCATATTATCTGAGAGTTACTCAAGATTGGGTGATCTTGAGTGGGAAACCCATTGTATTGATTACAGCTTGTAAGGGGAGTGAATCCTAGGAGAGGATTACTTCGAGTACAGAGTGTGTAATCAAGTGGGTGTATTGATTACAATTTGTAAGGGGGAGTGAATCCTAGTGAGAGGATTACTTTAAGTACAGAATGTGTAATCAAGTTGAAAGAAGATAGTGGATTGAAAATCCCAAGTGAAGCTTGGGGACTGAACGTAGTTCAAGGATTGGGCTGAACCAGTATAAATCTCAGTTTGCATATTCTCTTCCCTTATCTCTTATATTTCCAGTATATGTTTATTTGAATATCTAACTGTTGATTTAGAATACACAAAAGATTTTCAAAGTATCAAGTTTTTGATTAGACACCCAATTCACCCCCCCTCTTGGGTGATAGCCAGGTCTTTCATGCCCTAGGGGCAAGTCATTGTACTTTAAACGTTAATGTCATTTAAAGTATTCTCCATTTAGTTATAATTTCATTTGCATGTTTATAGTGATAACTGTATCCCTGGATTTATCTTATAGATTATCCTAAATGTCCCTGGTCGGTCATCTACATAGGAGTGAAGATGAAATAAGACCAGTATGACTTTGATGAGGTATGAAGATACGAATCAAAGTCATGGGCACTTGTAGGAGTACAAGGTGCTGGACCGACCCACTATGAGAAAGCTACATGGATTTAGTCATAAGCTTTTTTCATGTATAACTGCGTCACAACGCCCTTTGACCTAAGATCATCATAGATTCCTACATGAGAGTTGCTGGTCTTTGACCTAGTCAAAAGTCACCTTTGACCGGGTGATGATAAAGGCTTCGATCGGGATCAATGGTTTTCATGAAGAGGAATGTGAATGGTCAAGATGGAATTTGTCCCTCACATTTGTAGAGAGATAATACTGGGCCCCTCGATGAGTGAGTCTGAGAAATGTATGGTCATACTATGATGGAAAGGAGTTTCCATTTCTATTATTAGATTACTCAAGAATCGAGAAAGTAATGGTCAAGAACAGGAAGTTGACATTATCCATGCCTCATCCTTGACCAAATTATCGTGTGACAAAAGATACGTGATATGTTTGTATGATAGGTTGTATTGTATCATCAATCCCCATATGAATTGGGTAGTTGCAATGTCTTGCTAGAGGCCACTTGCAACTTATGGGCTGGTACAGTATTGCCCCGCTGCCAATCTTATGTGGGCCTGCAGGGTCGCATAAAAGAATAGCTCAACACGAGCAAAAGTGTCCAAATTCATTGAATCTTAGATATGTCTAAGATTTAATGAATATAATATTTAATCTAGGATGAATATATATATATATATATATATTTTTATTATTAAATTCAAAAATAATATAATAATATTATTTAATAGAGATTATAATATTATTATATAATATATTTTTTTGTATTTAATTTATTTGATAAATTAAATATCTAAAACAAATTGTGATATTGTATCTCGATTTAATTTTTGAATATAGATATCATATATCTAATTTAATTTGAAATGAGATATAGTATTTCAAATTTAATTTAATAGATAGGTATCATATCTCGATTTAATTTATAGAGATAAATTAAATTAGAAGGCTTTTAATTTGGATTAAATAAATAGATTAGATTAGATCTATTTGATAGATTTAATTAATATATTATTTTAATCTAAATTCAAATTTCAAGATTAATGAGGATTAATTTTGAATATAGGGTTAAATGCCTAATTTGCCCGGAAGTTTTGCTAAGGGGGCGCTCAAAGAAAGTAAAAGTTTTTTTGGGTACCAAATTTGCCCTAAGTATGAAAAAGGTAGCAAATTTGCCCCTCCGTTAATTTTCACCGTTAAGTTTAAGCGAGTGTACACGTGGCATGCCACCTCATCAACCCAATAAGAGTTAAGTATCATTTTTGCCCTAGAAGTTTTCATTAAGGAGCAATTTTGCCCCGGAAGTTTTCATTAAAGAGCAATTTTGCCCGGAAGTGTACAAAAGTAGCAATTTTGCCCTTCTTTCTCCCAATATTAAATTTGACTTTTAAATCGTCAAAGACTACACATGTCATGCCTTGAAAAGGTCGAATTTAGAGTCAGAGAAGGAGATCCTTGAGATGTTGAGCTCAAGGCGCCCTTTTAATTTGTGAAGTCGAACCGGTCACAGGAAGCATCACTTATGATCTAAGCAAATGATCAGTCTATACAAACGTAAATATTATCACTATTGATTTGTTTTACTGAACCAATTTTTGGAACAATTCATTGCTCGTTTTGCGTTTTATTTGCTTAGATTATAAGTGATACTTCATCTGGGTTTTGCGACAGACCTTTCAGTCCCTGTTAGAGCCGAGAAATCGGGCCGAGCCCGTCGAGCTGGCCTGTTTAAGCCATGGCCCTGCAGGGCTCGGGCTTGAGAAATATGCCAAAATTTTGAAATTGGCCTGCGCAGGCCCATTTAATCGTAGCTTTTTTTTAAAAAAAAAAAAAATTAATTACTTAGCTTCCACTTAATGAATGTGTTTATTTGTAATTACTTAGATTTTTTTAGTTTAAACTAAAACCCTTTTTTATGTTTATTATTATTCTATATTAAAACACATAATTAGTTTTTAAAGAAGAGATGTTTTCATATTAAATAAACACATACTTTGGTATTACAATATTATATAAGTAATAAATTATAAATATATTTGGTGTAAAATAAGTATAATTATTCGGCCCCGGCCCCGGTACTATCGGGCCGGGTTTTGAAAAACATATGTTTTCCTTACTCCAAGTCCTATAGGGTCGGCCTGTCGGGCCGGCCGGCCCTAATTCCCGCTCTAGTCCCCGTGACCGGTTCGGCTTTACAAATTCGACCGTCTTGAGCTCAACATCTCAAGGATCTCGTTCTCGACTCCAAGTTCGACCTTTTCAAGGCATGACATGTGTGGTCTTTGCCTGATTTAATAGTCAAATTTAATATTTGGGGAAAGAAGGTAAAATTGCTACTTTTGTAAACTTCCGAAGCAAAATTGCTCCTCAATGAAAACTTCCGGGGCAAAATTGCTCCTCAATGAAAACTTCCAGGGCAAAAATGATACTTTTGATTGATGAGGTGGCATGCCACGTGTGATGAGGTGGCATGCCACCTCACATTTTAACGATCTACGTGGACTTCCATCACTTTTGGGTAGATTTGATACCTTTTTAATACTTCCGGGGCAAATTTGGTACCAAAAAAACTTCCGGGTGCTGAGCGCCCCCTTAGCAAAACTTCCGGGGCAAATTAGGCATTTAACCCTTGAATATAATACGTTGAATGATTTTTGAAAACCTACGGGACATTTTGCAGGCGCTAGCACGCTACCGTCGGTGTTAGAGGCTATTCGTGTGGATACCAATAGAGGGAGTGGATTTGCAGAGTCGGCTCCCGTTGATCGAGTAGGTAGCCCACGAGATCGAATTGAATGAGACACTCACGAATTCGCTTAGGTACGGTTTCTAACGAACCTTGATTTAAACGCTGTTGATAGATCCTTCGATGGGATTCGTAAGTTTTAAATGGATGAAAACCCTTCCACTGCGTGAACAGATCCCAACAGAAAAAGAAGTAGGGGTCACTATCCTTTGCTCGGGGGGAGGCTATCGATTCATGTATTTGGGGCAAGTGTAGAGTACATCCCTCTCCACCCCGGATGTCGAGATCATTGAGCTCCTCCGAGGTCATGGTATTTTTAATACATAGCACGACATCAGAAATTCATGGTTTTGGACTACTTGAAAATTTGGAAGGACCAATAGAGCCTGACCCCCCGTCATAGATGGCTCAAATCATCTTGAAGGTGAACTCATCTATACCTATAAATAAAAAAGTAAGAGTTAGAAACAGGAAGTATACCTCAGTCAAAAGAGCTACTATGCGGAAAATCGAAAGGCGACCTGCCGAGATGATTCAAGTTAATAGAGGCCGGGATAGCTTGCGAAATATATTTATGCCGACAGGCGGCCAAAACCGATTCAGCTTCTCTCCCACAACCATAATAGACAAAACCAATATATTTATAATTGTACTCATCGCAGGGGTCGAACATGTCTCCCGGATGTGATCCCGGTCTAGCTCGGTATGTATCTGGGGTAGGAGGTTGAGGAGCAGGATTGGTGTGTCTTGCCTCAGGCCTCGACTTGAAAATGGACTCGAAGAAGATCCTGGTATGGTAATGTTTGAATCTTGGGCCATATATGGCAGTGTTTGATCTCTCTTTCTACTCCCGCTACCCTGAGGTTTGCGAAGCAATACCTCTCGCTTCTCTTCTTCGGTACGTGGTATAAACCAGAACCAAATTTTTTTTACCAAAAGAGAGTACTTTAAGCAGCTCTCTATCTTCTTCTAGAATTGGCCTATCGTACATGTCTAAAAGCACGGGATCCATGAAGAATCTAGAAAAAAGAAATAAAAGCAGAAGCTTCATTGGGATGGCTCAGAACCAAGGGTTCAGCTTTTTGCATTTAGCAAGAAATTACCTATAAGGTTATCACTGCCACCCAACACAAGCGAATTTGAATAAAAAGGGGAGAGAAAAGGGATGAGCATTGATGACTTCCCATTTTTAATAGATTTGAGATGTATTTTGATATATTTGAGAAGTCATTATTACTAATTTAAAGAGATTTTATTGAGATTTTAAGAGAAATCAATTTGGACACATCATTTATTGGGATTTCAATTTAAAATAAGAGTTTGAGTTTAGGAAATAAATAAATAAATAAATTATTATTATTATTATTATAATATAATATTGCTTCTTATTATTTGGACAACACAGCCACGCATTCAAAGATCTCATTTACAAGGTTATTTTGAATTGAATAGAATGAATGGGCCCATGGATTGGAATTGCAATTGAAGAAAGCATGGAATTGATGGCACCATCTTGGACACATGGGTCCCACCAATTGAATTAAAAAGAAGACCTACGAATGGAGGGAATAAATGGAGGGAATAGAAAAAAAGAAAAAGAGGGGGCCCCACACTTTGAAATGAATTGAAAACCTAAGGCACAAAAAGAATCGAGGCGGCTGGACTAAAAGAAAGAAGAGAATGGAATTTATTAATTCAAGCAACAGGGAGCAACAACAACGTTTTGGGCTGAAAGCATTTGGAATCAATTAAATCAATTAAAAAGACCTAAGGGTGTGCATGGTTGGGAGGAAGGGGAGGGGAGGGGAGAGAAAAGAAAAGAGGGGAGGGAAAATGGGGTCCAAATTTAGTGTAGTGGGGCCCATAAACTTTTCTTCTCATTTAAATTTTTTCCCTCCCTTTCCCTTCCCTCAAACCAAACATACCCTAAAAGAAAAGGAGGAGAGAACCAAAGCAGAGGCGGACGATTGCAGGAGACAAAGACGCGAGAGACTTATCACGCACAGTGAGCATCATTCTCGCGGACATTCATGATTTATTAATCGCAAGAGAACAGAGGCGAGCTGCAGCGGATTGGTCTTATTTTCTTGGTTTTCTGCACTTTTCCAGTATCTTATCTTTCTCCATTATGAATCGAACTCGGAATTCTTGTCTTGTCATAAAACTGTTTAAAGTCATGTGTAGCTAGTTTGTCTTGCAACCTAGAGTAGCTATGAACTTATAAGAGGAATAGACTTTTGTTTTTATTATTTAGTTTTAATTAATATTAATTTTGGTTACTTAATCTTGTTTAGCTTTATCTATTTAGTGTCTGATCATCACTGAATATGAATTTGAGAATTAGGATTTACCTTGACGAAGGAGATTTTAATTAAGCTCTTAGATTAGGTAATATGGGATTAAATTACGATTTAATTTGCAATTAGGATAGACATATACCTAATAGCCCCATATAATTGTTGAAGAGTGTGTTCGAGATTTATTGCCTCTTGAGTAATTATGTTAGACATAACTAATTTTACTCAAGAGAGGGTTGTAAGTGGATCGACAGGCACTTATGGCTAATTATACTCGAGATTAACAAAATTAATATTAAGGCTAATTAAATTAGTGAAATCAAGGTTTATGAAACTAATAAGGGATTAGTGATTCTGGGTTGCTCATTTAATATTTGTGATAGTTTGTTTATTTTAATTTCATTTTAATTTTGTTTTCCTTTAATTAAATTCAATCTGGTTTGCTCAACTTAAACGAAATTGTAAATTTAATGCTTAACAAAAGTTTGTGATACCAAGTCCTCATGGGAACGATACTTTTCTTATCACTTTATTACTTGGTACGGCCCGTATACTTGCGGAGTTTATAGGCTTAAAGTTTTGCCCTATCAAGCATTATACTGCAAGTTTAAAAAGGCTACACAGAAACCTTAACTATCTACCCAGAAAACTTAAAAAGCTAGTGCAGTCGGAGAAGAAGGGAGATGATAAACAGAGTAAAATGGAAATAAAAGAGGAAAGGGAAGCAGTGAAGATACCTGGCTATTGAAAGGTTGAAGAAGGATAGGAAGTGTGTGAGGGTAGAGAACTTTGTGGAAATGATAAGTTCTCTCTGTGAAGGCAAAGGTGGTTTTGAACGTAAAGAGGATAGAAGAGGCGGAAAATGTGAATTTATAAATGTTTTGAATCCGAAGAGTCGGGGGAAACAAAGACAATTCGCACTAAGAATCATATTTGAAAACTTAAAAGTGCAATGATGACCGTTATGAAACGACGAGAACATTTAATGCGCACGGATTTCAAAGACGGCTAAAGTGGTCAGTAAGCGTTAAATGGCGGCCTTACACCATGATGTCAGCGGCATAGGAAAATGGAATCCGTTCATATTCTATTACTTCATGACACCCCGGATTGGGGGCAACATGTGGCGGGAATATACGAATCCGGCAATTTGAATAAAAAGATGTAAATGAAATCCCAGTTATCATGAAAGCAAGGGAGTTTTCAAAAGCAAATTAACTCGACATGCATGTTTGGGGGCAAGCTGCAAATGAGTCAAGAATTCGGCAATTCTCTAGGTTCAAGTGAGTGAAAGTCATGAAAGGCAGGCTAAGCAAGTCGAACATAAAGTCCGAGTTAAGCAGTCATTAATCTCGGCAGCTCAGAACCCCGAAACTCGAGCTCGGGGCAATCATTGTTATGGATTCGCATATTGGGCCTAGTTGTTATGCGGCCCAGTAAGGATACTTTGTGACAAAATCCCTCCATAATCAGGTAAAACGCTAATTTCCCTATGATCCAGGCTACAATTACGGATAGTACAGGTAGTAAAGCAGATATGCACAGGTAGTGGAGCAGGCACGAGAGGCTGGAGGTGCCTAGGGTCCAAAGACCGAAACCCTAGAGGTAATCTCTATAAATAGGAGTTTAACCTCACAGGTGCACACTCTCGATTCATCCTATTTACTATTCAGTGTCACTGTGCACACACCCCACCCCTTTTTGGCTAACGTCATATCTGTGTAGCATAGTGATCCATTGATACTCTTCGATATCTTCCTCATAGATATCTAGGAGCAATTATCCTCTCTTTGATATCTGCCTAATAGACATCTTGGAGAGATTACCCGATCCTATATAAATCACCAACTAGCCCATCGAGGTTAGACATTTGTGTTCTACCACAGAACAGTATGGATCATTGTAATAGAGAGTTTGAAAATTTTACCCAAAAAAAGAAAGTTTCAGAATATTCTCCCGTGGAATTCATGAAAACGTTGCGTCTTTTTAATCACTCAAATTAATTAATGAGAATTAATTTGGGAAAATATAATCAATATAAGCACTCGGGTTTATAATATCATTTTATAAGTTAATAATTTCTCTATAAATTGACTCTTTATTTATTTATTTATTTGGATAAAATCAAGTGTTTTCTCCTTAAGACTTATAAGATAAAGGGTTATCACCTCCCTAACAAGTGTGTTTTTTAGGATTCAAACTTCTGTTCTCTTCCTTATGAAGATGAGGCCCCTTACTACCTCAATCAACAATTTATTAGTTTTAATTGACTCTTTAATCATGTATAATAACAGCTATTCCTCTAAGTATTATGCCTCTCCAATTATTATGAGTCCATTTTAACGGATTCTCAAATGTTAGTGAATGACAATCAAAACATTAAATATGTAATAAATTAATAAAATTTTTCAAGTTTAACTTTATTAAAACACACACACACACACACACACACTCTCTCTCTCTCTCTCTCTCTCTCTCTCTCTCTCTCTCTCTCTCTCTCTCTCTCTCTCTCTCTCTCTCTCTCTCTCTCTCTCTCTCTCTCTCTCTCTCTCTCTCTCTCTCTCTCTCTCTCTCTCTCTCTCTCTCTCTCCTCTCCATTTAGAAGTCATATTCTCATCTTTATTTTTTCCAATGAGAATTAAATAAAGGTAAAATTGGAAAATAATTATCAATAACCCTCTAAGTGGACTTATATATTTAGCTTCAAAAAATTATTTTATAAGGGAATTATAATAATGACCAAAGTAGTAATATTTTCATAAATTATTGATCTCTTTTTTAGTCTGTGTAGAATTCATTTTCACGAAATCGAAATTATAACACTATAGGTGAAAAAACCAAACTTTCAAGTCAAATAAGTCTCTACATCTATTGCTAGTAGTTTGTGTCTACTTCTCTAGATTTAAGTAGGCTTTCTCTCCACCCATAAATTTGATTAAACGGTGGCCAATCATAAAATTAATTAACATAAATTATTAAAGAAATAAATAAAATTAAAATACAAAGGATCGTAGGGAAAGCATAAACATTTATTAAAGGGTTAATGTGCAAAAATAGACATGTGATTTTCCAGGGAGCGCCTAAAGTAGCAAATGTTTTTTTTAGGTGCAAAAGTGACTATGTGGTTCAAATTAGGTGCAAAAATAGCGTTTGACCGTTAAGTTTGACTTTTTTTCTTTTGGAGACGATGACGTGGCATTTCAAAGGTGCAAAAATAATTTTATAATCTTAAAAAAATATTGCAGGTATTGACGGACTAAAAAAGAATTGAAAAAAAATATTTCACAGACTGATCTAAAAAGTATTTTCAGGATACTTATTGGTACAAAAAAAAATATTTCATAATTTTGAAAAATTATTTTAGGATCTTGAAAAAATATTTCAGGTATTGACGGTATAAAAAAAGATCTTTGGACAAAATATTTGAAATGCTTGGCGTCATCGTTGATCAAGAAAAAAGTCAAACTTAATTGGCCAAACGTTATTTTTGCACCTAATTTTCAGAACTACATAATAGACCTAAAAAAAAGCGTTCTTCTTGTTTCCGAGGAGATAAAGCGTACGCATTTTTGCACCTTAACCCTTTATTAAAACATATATCTTTAGTGCCGTGTGGTTTTGCGAACGATGAAAATATTTCATTTGTCATCTAACAAATCGACATTTTCCACAGTCAAACATATGATATATCAGCGTGAAGACCGCAATGAATGTCGTTATTGTTAGTGTTCCACAGTCAAACAAATCGACATTTTCCTATCATCAGTGGCTAATTAAAAGTAAATTCCGTTTGAGAGAGGCAATCGGATATTGTTTGTATTATATGGAGTGGCTATCCTGTAGTCAAGGTCCTCCGTCAGCTGACAAGAAGGCCAACTCTTGTGAAGGAATGGAATGGAATGAACGACTGTTAAGTTAATGATAATGACTGTATATGAATTTTTGTAAGATGAAAGCAGTAGAGTAATAGAGAGGCCAGGGTAGAGTTAAGGATTGACATGTATAAAGTATAATGTAATTACTTTATATTTCGATATTTAAAGAATGATGATTATCATGGGAGAGACTATTTATGATAAATCAAACTTAATTATATTGAAAAAAAATCATATGTGATATATATGTGTGTGTTTATATTTAAATCCATTTCTATATCAGAACAAACGAAATTACTCTATCCCGCTTTACATATCTTCGATTCATTTTTTATTTTTTAAAAAATGTTATCGGTAATAGTTAGAGATATTCTGTTCCACGCACGAGCGAATGCCTCTTTAGCTTTATTCCTTTTTTTTTTTTTTGGGAAAAGACAAAATAATATTAAAGGAGTGAAGGCCTATAAGTTACCTTTTTTTGAATTTTTTTTTAAAATGTCATCGGTAGTAGTTAGAGATATTCTGTTCCACGCACGAGCAAATGCATCTTTAGCTTTATTCTTTTTTTTTTTTTGGAAAAGACAAAATAATATTAAAGGAGTGAAGGCCTATAAGTTACAATATGATAGGGAGCAAATAAAATATAATGCTGGAGAAAACTAAGAAAGGAAGGTAAAGAAACAATATTAATAAAGTAATTAGAGAAAGCTTGTGAAAAAAGATAAAATGTCAGCCGAAGGAGGATGATTTACAGAGATCGTACAGTTGATGGATAGTGCTAGCTTTGTCTCTACATCAAGGAGGTCTGACTTATGAAACCAAAACAAGAGGAATGAAAACGTTTACTGAGAGAAATGAGAGCAGCTTCAGATCTCTTCCACAATAACTCCTTCAATAGTGAACCTCTAAACCAAATGGCACCATGACAATAATAATAGTCCAATTTTTTAAATATATGTAGAACGATATCAACATCAAAACAAATGTCTATATAAAAACACACAAATCTTAATAGTATTAACTAACAATAGGAAAATGATAAGTTTCCATATGAAAATTTACAAATCCCAGTTACATTACAAGAGCTGATACAAAAACTTATAGGTGTTCATAAGTGAAAGTATAAGTCACATACAAAAACTTATAAGTGTTAATAAATACAGACTTTTTAAACCTGTCGATAAAATACCAGACCCAAACCTGGTCTAAAACGACAATTTCAACCCATGTAAAAGCCCTTTTTTCTAGTAGTGTATTATTGTACGTTCTGATTCTTTTTCTTCCATGTAAATATGAATCTTTATTCATATCATTTTACCTTTTAATAAAAAAAGTAGGGTTGGACAATTAAGAAGTGTGAAACCCGGTCAGCTCAGTCAATATGATACAACTTGACCTAGTTGTCTCAACCCAATAGAAAATATCACACCTGATTGGCTTTAGTCACTCAGATTAAACCAAGTTTTGGGTTGGCCGTTAGATCAAATTATCAGGTCTGACTTGGTGCTATTTCTATTTTTTGGAAAAAAAAAATCTCCAACACATCATGAGTTATTATCCACTCAGATTAGACCGATATTGGGTTCAGGATTTTTCTTTTAAAAAAAATTATTGTTTGAATGAATTCCGAGGAAAAATATTAAAAAATATTGTTTTGTCAGCTCACTAAATAGAAACTCGTCCGTCTAGCGTGTCAATATCCTCTGGCTGAAATATTGGGTCACGTGAGTCAACAAATGTGGTTTAGTGCTACAAGTGACAAGAATTGGTCCTATATATAAGATTATTAATAATTATTTTTTAATTTTATTCCTATAAAAAATGTAGGTGCAAGAAAATCTATGACATATTTCTTATATTCATTATTAAATGTGGGTAAATTTTGAAAAGTTAATCAATTTAAGATAATAATCAAACTTTATTTGGGACGCCAAAAATCACATGTATGGGATAAGTAATCGTGATTTTTGGCATCCCAAAATTTCTTTGGGACGCCCTAAACCTATTTTTTGGCGTCCCAATACTTATTTTGGGACGCCATTTTTATATATATATATATATATATATATATATATATATCTCTCTCTGATTTTTGGCCTCCCAAAAATAATTTTGGGATGCCAAAAAATTTAGTTAAGGCGTCCTAAAAGTTATTTTGGGACACCGTAAATAATTTTTTTTTTAATAACTTGCTACATATTTTTTCACTGTCCATTAATTAAACTCTATAAAAACCATCAAACAGATAACCATAAACTAAAATGTTTAGATCATTATAGATCAAAATGTTGATACAGTAAAGAAACATCCACCTCTAATTACTACTACTATATACAACAATCACCACAGTGTCAAAATGTTGCCTTGCACAACTACTAAGAAATATACAAAGTAACCAATGAGAATTTTTTCACATGAGCAAGATGCATCAAAATAGGAATGTAAACTCAGAAGTAGCGCACTGAAACACAAGACAATATAATTTTAATTTAGACAATATATCTTTCCCATCATCTATGCATATAATGTTTTCAGAGCTTTACTTCTATTGTTAGAAACATAGCAATTAGATAAAATAGATAAAATTATTGTCTTAAACCTGTATTGCAACTTGATGACAAACCAACTGTTACCAAATAGTAATGCAACACCTAATTTACTTAATAGACATGCAATATAAATGCCACAATCACAGTTCCAGAATAATCTCAAGAAGCTTTCGTCTATCAAAAGATTTACATAAAACAGATGATCTAGAATGTTGACCAACCAATTTTATTCACTACACAGCCCATTGCCAAGAAAAAATCCATTGTAATTTTAATAATATTTAAGAGAAAAACGAGTATCTCATAGGTTACTGTCGCCCAACATGTTTGACTAGATAAGTGAAGAAGTAATCAAAAACAAATAATACAGCTGAAACTTCCAAATGGAAATGATAGCAGGGAAAAAAATATATCATGAGATTGGGAAAAACAGCTCACCTGATCCAGCCAAAAAATGTGAAATAAACTTTATATATCTATGTGTTGAAGAAGATGTCTAGCCAAAACGTCTCGAACCGTATCGATGTCTTCCTCCGAGCACGCATCCTCATTACCAAAAATCAGTAAATTGGAAAACAAGGTATAAGAAAAATAAATGAAGTGAATGAATGAATTAACAACTCAAGTATGAAAGTGGAGCACATCACCAAGAGGGGGTGAATTGAGGATTTTAAAAATTCTTTTCAAAGTGCTATGTTATTTGAATGGAAAACAGAGTAGAATTGAGTAAGGGAAGAAAAAGCAAGACACAACAAATTTATACTGGTTCGGTCTAACCTGTTGACCTACATCCAAATCTGTAATACCCTAATATCCGACTTATGATAAATATCATAAGTTTAGTAAATAATACCTATTGGAAATAGGTGAATATGTGGTCTCAAATAATAAGTTAAAATTATCTTATTTTCTAAGGTAATTTCTATTGAAATTAGGGTGAATAAAGAGCTAAAATGTATTCTTAGGGCATTAAATGGCCTAAAAATATTATGATACATCCTAAGAGGCAGTAAAATATTTATTAAAAATTAGAAAGTATGTTGTCTCTAATTTTAGGAATTTTTGAGATAATTTCCCTTGAAAAATAATGAGACAAAATTAAATATTATTTTGGGGATCATAAGTGACCCCATGATTTTTAATATTTTACATGGGATATAAAATACTAATGTAAGTAAAATAGTTGTGAGATAATGATTTATCTTAATTAAGAAAATTATCACAAATTAGTAAGTGGCTAATCTGGTAATTAATGGGATAATTAAGGTATAGAGTAAATGAATTAAAAATAATTTAAATAAGTATTTTTATAAATAAATTCGAAATTAAAAAATAAATAAAAATAAAAATAATAAAATATTAATAAAATATTTTATGCTTAGAAAAATAAATAAAAAATAAAAAGAAAAAAATAAATATCTATATATTTTGAATAAAATAATAATATATATGGTAAAGAGCCAACGTAACATTTGAGAATGGATAGAAATAAAATCCTACACCAAAATAAAGGGATATAGTCTAAGTCATCTGGACTTTTTATAAACCAAGTGAAATTTACCCGGAGTGGACTATCTCCGAAGTAATTTCAAACCAGGATGAGTCTTTAAGATACATGATAAATCGAAATAGGTCGAGATAGTAGAAATGAGAACCTATAGAAAATGAAATAGTTGTGACAAACCAGGGATTAGGTTTCTTAGGTCCGGACATATTATGAATCAATGAATTTTTGTCCGTAAGTTCGGTTCTATCGTAATTCATTTCAAGAATCGATGGCGTCTGTCCTAAAATCTTCAAATGACTATGGAATACCCTTAACGAGATCAAAAATTTAGTTAAACCCAGTAGTTTTAAAGAGAAAGAATAGAACTTCAAAACCTAGTTGCCGTATTTTTGAGTTTTGCCGAGATTACGCGTTTCGGACATCGAACCAGGAAACTTTATCGATCGGCTCTTCTAGAACATGGGTGACATCATCTTCTTCTAGAAGGATGATGTCAGCAGAGACACATGGAGGGCCAAGATGGAGCCACGTGTCGAAGTGCGATCCAACGGCCAAAAACAAATCTGATAAAGTTTGAATTAATTACCGAAATGCCATTCCCTTCTTCTATAAATAGGAAGCACCTCTCCTTCTCATTTCACACCAAAATTTCGAATCCTAGAGAGAGGTTAGAGAGAAGGAGGAGCCCGTAGAAAGTGTAGCGAAGCCCTGGGTAAGTTTTTCGGTCCCTAGTCATTAGTTTCGGTAGTTCTTTTAGTAGATGTAGTAGAAATGCTAGATTTATCTTTAATTTTTCAACATAGTCTAGATATCATATTTAGGGGTAAATATGGTATTATTCTTGAAAATATATTGGGAGAAGAGATATGTTAAAATTCTGGAGATATAGGATTAAAGTAGCGAAGCTCTGGCGAAATTCCGCCGATTAGGGGGTCAGGGGCAAAATGGTAATTTATACCTAAAATTCCTGTTATACTGCTAGATATTGATAAATGATATCCTTATAGGATATCTGAGATAATCGTACCGCTGTCGTACCGCTGTTTTTTGTCAGAAATATCGTTTTCTGTCAAACGTGTCGTTTTTCGTCAACGAAGGTACGTTCGCGTACTGTAACACTAACTCTGATATTTATTGTATGCGTATATGTGCTATGTGTATGGTATTGTATGTGGTAGCTGATAGCTCTACTGTATGTCATGTACTTTCAATATGTTTACGTTTGCTAAGGGCCTAGGTGCGTACGTTCGCGTACTGTAATACTAACTCTGATATTTATTGTATGCGTATATGTGTTATGTGTATGGTATGCTTATGTGAGGTCATTGATAGCTCTGTGGTATGTTCCTTGTACTGTTATTATGCTTGCTGGGTGTTGGGATACGTTTGCTAGGTGCGAAATGTTAGGTGCGAGATGCTTGGTACGAATTGATTGCTAGGTGTAGACCATATACTAAGTGCGACATATCTGCCAGGGGGCTTATATGCTGTTGTAATATGCTTGTTTGTTTTGCTGATATACTGTATATGTAAATATGAGGTTAACCGTTACCCGAGGTTCAATGGGTATTGAACCTCGCCCGCATATAGCGTCAGGCTCAGGAGGACCGAGGAGAGAGGCAAGCAGGCCGCATAGAGACCCTACGAAGACTTCCTTCGTTGTTATTTACTTTGAAAACTCTCGGTCACTGTACACATCGTAAAAAATGCCGGACTTACGGCATTTGTAATATAAGTATCAGTTACTCTTACGCTCCGATGCTCTACTCTGATGGAAAAAAAATATACTGCTTTTTAAAATGAGATGTTACAGTTTTGGTATCAGAGCTAGTTAAGTTAACCATGATCGGGGGTTCTCACAGTGTGATCTGTGGTGAAGCATTGGCTCTTACCCCGACATGGCCAGGATTGGTTGCACAGGTCGTGAGGCGGTGCGTAAAACTAGCGGCTGAGGTATCTTTTGTTGCCACGGCGTGGATTCGCCAGGAAGACATTTTGGTATCAGAGCAGTTGTGCTGGCATAGATCTGACTAAGCTATTCCAAAACCTTTTGGTACCGAAGGCATGGCTAGTCTATGTGGATCAGCCAATCAGTCACCCTAGCACGGTGAGGCTCCCATGATAGACACCTACTTGGCCAAATTGGTTGAGTAACGGAGTTAGGCTCTACGCCTTTTTAAAGAGCATGTTTTGAAAATGAGTAATGATATTGCCCTAAGTCGGTGTACCAGTCTGGACTGGTATACCATTCTGAACCAGTGTACCACCCTCTGTCGGTACATCACTCTAACCCCAAATCAGCAAATCCATCATCTGTACTGATATCCGTCTTTGATCATTCTGACAACCCTGACATTAGTCTCTGATAATTCTGATAACCCTGATATCAATCTCTGATAAATCTGATAATTCTGATAACTCTGATATCAGTCTCTGATAGCACTGATAATTCTGATAACCCCGATGGTCGATAATCGTCGCTTCGGACGACTATTCTGTCCTAACCCAGAGCTTATATGTGGAGCTGGGCCACGCCGGATGAAACTCCGAGATCAATAAAGATAAGTACATGCAGTATTTGACTCATGTAGAGGAACTCCTGACACGTATTTCCGTACACATTTTTGAGTAGAAAGAACCAACAAGAACCTAACGAGGGAAATATTGCAGGTGCCTGTTCGTTTGTAGTGTGAATGCTAGGTGCGATAGAGTCTATATGTAGTATAGATGTGTGGTATAAATGCTAAGTGTGATAAAGTCTGTGATATAATACTTGTTGTCTTCCTTGTATATCTAAACGTATTCCCTCAAAAAAAAAACTCTCGTTTCTGATGTATGTTCCTTGGATATTACTATCCGACTGCGATCGTGTCATTGAGTAGGAGGTATTTTGTGTTGTCATGGTGTATGGGCGCCATGGAAACATTTAAGGTATCTTGTGTTACCATGGTGTATGGGCGCCATTGAGACATTTTGATATCTGGTATTGACCGAGGTATATGGGTGCCACGGGAAATACTATATATCAAAGTACGACATGACAAGATCTTTCTTTGTCAAACCAAAGCAAATTCTTGATCACCAAGAGGAGCGGCCGACATATAGAGAGAAGTTCCGGAGCGAATAGTCCGAAGTTTAGATAAACAGAGTCTAAGTTGTTATAGAGCAAATTTCGAGGGCGAAATTTTGTTTAACGGGGGGAGAAATGTAATACCCTAAAAATCGACTTATGATAAATATCATAAGCTTAGTAAATAATACCTATAGGAAATAGGTGAATATGTGGTCTCAAATAATAAGTTAAAATTATCTTATTTTCTAAGGTAAAATGTATTCTTAGGGCATTAAATGGCCTAAAAATATTATGATACATCCTAAGAGGCAGTAAAATATTTATTAAAAAATTAGAAAGTATGTTGTCTCTAATTTTAGGAATTTTTGGGATAATTTCCCTTGAAAAATAATGAGACAAAATTAAATATTATTTTGGGGATCATAAGTGACCCCATGATTTTTAATATTTTACATGGGATATAAAATACCAATGTAAGTAAAATAGTTGTGAGATAATGATTTATCCTAATTAAGAAAATTATCAAAAATTAGTAAGTGGCTAATCGGTAATTAATGGGATAATTAAGGTATAGAGTAAATGAATTAAAAATAATTTAAATAAGTATTTTTAAGGTGGCCGAAATTCGAAATTTAAAAATAAAAAAAAATATTAATAAAATATTTTATGCTTAGAAAAATAAATAAAAGAAAAGAGAAAAAAATCTAGATATTTTGAATAAAATAATAATATATATGGTAAAGAGCCAACAAGACATTTGAGAATGGATAGAAATAAAATCCTACACCAAAATATAGGGATATAGTCTAAGTCATCTCGGACTTTTTATAAACCAAAGTGAAATTCTACCTCTGGAGTGGACTATCTCCGAAGTAATTTTCGAAACCGGATGAGTCTTTAAGATACGGGATAAATCGAAATATGTCGATAGTAGAAATGAGAACCTATAGAAAAAGAAATAGTTGTGACAAACCCGGGGATTAGGTTTCTTAGGTCCGGACATATTATGAATCGTGAATTTTTGTCCGGTTCGGTTCTATCAAGTCATTTCCGTAACCGATGGCGTCGTCCTAAAATATTCAGAGACTATGGAATACCCTTAACGAGATCAAAAATTTAGTTAAACCCAGTAGTTTTAAAGAGAAAGAATAGAACTTCAAAACCTAGTTGCCGTATTTTTGAGTTTCGCGAGATTACGTTTCGGACATCGAACCGGAAACTTTATCGCACGGCTATTCTAGAACATGGGTGACATCATCTTCTTCTAGAAGGATGATGTCAGCAGAGACACATGGAGGGCCAAGATGGAGCCACGTGTCGAAGTGCGATCCAACGGCCAAAAACAAATCTGATAAAGTTTGAATTAATTACCGAAATGCCATTCCCTTCTTCTATAAATAGGAAGCACCTCTCCTTCTCATTTCACACCAAAATTTCGAATCCTAGAGAGAGGTTAGAGAGAAAGAGGAGCCCGGAGAAAGTGTAGCGAAGCCCTGGGTAAGTTTTTTGGTCCTAGTCTTTAGTTTCGGTAGTTCTTTCAATAGGTAGTAGAAATGCTAGATTTATCTTTAATTTTTTAAGATAGTCTAGATATCATATTTAGGGGTAAATATGATATTATTCTTGAAAATATATTGGGAGAAGAGATATGTCAAAATTCTGAAGAGATAGGATTAAAGTAGCGAAGCTCTGGCAAAATTCCGCCGATTAGGAGGTCAGGGGCAAAATGGTAATTTATACCTAAAATGCCTGTTATGCTGCTAGATATTGATAAATGATATCCTTATAGGATATCTGAGATAATAGTATCGATGTTGTACCGCTGTCGTACCGCTGTTTTCTGTCAGAAATATCGTTTTCTGTCAAACGTGCCGTTTTTCGTCAACGAAGGTACGTTCGCATACTGTAACACTAACTCTGATATTTATTGTATGCGTATATGTGCTATGTGTATGGTATTGTATGTGGTAGCTGATAGCTCTACTGTATGTCATGTATTGTCAATATATTTACGTTTGCTAAGGGCCTAGGTGCGTACGTTCGCGTACTATAATACTAACTCTGATATTTATTGTATGCGTATATGTGTTATGTGTATGGTATGCTTATGTGAGGTCATTGATAGCTCTGTGGTATGTTCCTTGTACTGTTATTATGCTTGTTGGGTGTTGGGATACGTTTGCTAGGTGCGAAATGTTAGGTGCGAGATGCTTGGTACGAATTGATTGCTAGGTGTAGACCGTATCCTAAGTGCGACATATCTGCCAGGGGGCTTATATGCTATTGTAATATGCTTGTTTGTTTTGCTGATATACTGTATATGTAAATATGAGGTTAATCGTTACCTGAGGTTCAATGGGTATTGAACCTCAGCTCTGCATATAGCGTCAGGCTCAGGAGGACCGAGGAGAGAGGCAAAGCAGCCGCATAGAGACCCTTGAAGACTTCCTTCGTTGTTATTTACTTTGAAAACTCTCGGTCACGTACATTATCGTAAAACAACCGGACTTACGGCATTTGTAATATAAGTATCAGTTACTCTTACGCTCCGATGCTCTACTCTGATGAAAAAAATATATACTACTTTTGAAAATGGGATGTTACACAGTCCCCAGACACTCTGAGATTTCACTAACTCAAATTATTACACACTCTGTAACTCTCAGAGTAATTCTCTCACTAGAACTTACTCCCCCTTACAAGTTGTAATCAAATAACTCAATCTCCAAGTCCCACGACTTGAGATTCTTACAATGAATTATATCAATAAATGATACTCTCTCTAAGAGCAGATAATATAATCATTGAAGTGCAAATGTATCAAAAGATACTTTACAGTAGAAAACTGAAAGAGTAGTTGAATAACTTGAATGCAGTTTGTTTTCTTTGTGTTGGTTGTTGATAAGACTTGAATGCAACTCTATATGTATATGAAGGGAGCATTAAATGACCGTTGGATTAATCAATGTAGCCGTTGGACACATTGTAGTAGTTGTTAGGAACACTTTGGTCTCTTCTCTCTCTACTCTTCAGTTAATCCAGGTGTTCACAAGATTAGGGTTGACTTCCCCTAAAATTAATCCGTTGGAAGAGAAGCTACTGGATAGGGAAAGGGTACATTAATCCCTTTGCAGCGTGTGCAGAATGATTGTTTAAAAGGATGCAAGATTTTTGGTCTTTGCAATAAATGTTCTGACATCACTTTTTGCTTTAAGTTGAATCTTCATTTAATACTCTTTAAAACATCTAAAACTCACTAACAAACTGATTAAACATAGTTAGGAATAGTAATGAGTTATGATAAGAAGTATTAATATCAAACATATGAAGATTTCACAAATTCGTGCAATTTGATTTTCAAACGTAGCGACACAAACTCGAATTTGTTCATCCAAACTGGAGTTTGTAACTTAGCTTTAAGAGCCAAACTCGAGTTTCCAAATCCTAACTCGAGTTTCCTTCTTCCAGAGAAGAATGTCGCAATTTGAGCTTTGAAAACATTTTTGAATAGGAGCCAAACTCGAGTCATTAAGTGATTAACTCGAGTTTTGGACTTTTTATAATGAAAACATATTTAAGTCCAAAACCTTAAACCGGAGTTTTCAAAACACCGAAATGAGCAAAGCTCGCTGCTTGGCACAAACTCGATTTAACAAGACTAAACTCGAGTTTTCTTAAAATTGGGAATCTTTGAAAACTCTCTGCCAAGAGAAAACTGGAGTTTCTAAAACAAACTAGAGTTTCCTTAAGGTGAGTAAACCTTGAGAACTTTCTGTCAAATATAAACTTGAGTTTACAAACACAAACTCGAGTTTTATCAATACTACGGAAAACTTAGAAAGTTCATGGCTAAGTGCAAACTGGAGTTTGTCATAACAAACTGGAGTTTGCTTATGATGAAAAAGCATTAAGACTCTTGGCAAAGCACAAACTCGAGTTTGGTCAAGTTCACAAACACTTAACAAAACTCTCTGCTTAGTACAAAGTGGAGTTTACATGTTAAACCGGAGTTTTCTTATCCTCAAAATATTGGAAGCTTTCTGTATGACCAAAACTCGAGTTTGTCGAGGCAAACTGGAGTTTTGCTTACTTTAGAGAATATTGAGGAGTCTCTGTTTAGTACAAACTCGAGTTTGTAAATATAAACTCGAGTTTGTCTTCATGTGAAAAACTTGGAGAGCTCTCTATATCTCACAAACTCGACTTTGCCTACGCAAACTGGAGTTTGACTTAGTTCATAAAATTTAAGCTATTCTCTGTCAAGTACAAACTCAAGTTTCCAAACCAAAACTCAAGTTTGTCTTTGACAGTAAGTTTTTCAACTTACTAAAGACAAACTTTATCTTGAGTTTACAATTGTCATTTATCATCAAAACACATAGAGAACTAACATTCTCCCCTTTTTGATGATGACAACACTTGTAAACCAAAAGTTCCGAGAGATTTGACAAATTTTGCATTTTGAAATTAGTTTACATATGATAACACTAAAAATCCAAGAGCTTTGACAGAAATGACATTTTGACAGAAATTGCAAATATCAGAGCTAAGCAACAAAAGCAAATAGACCAATTTTAATTTCACAAAATGCATTCATTCATTAATGTGCAAAAGTTACACTAGTTCTACATTAGAGATTAGCACAAGAGCGATTACATCATATAAACCAGAATTGCAAGAAATGAAAAAACATACTCAAATCTTAAAAACATCTAATTAACTTGACATCTAAACCTAAAGTCTCCAAACTCTTCACTGCTCAAGTCTATTCTTCACTTTTCTCTCCCCTTTTGTCATCTCACCAAAAGGGGGTGGAGCTGAGACAGAGGGTTCAGGAAAGGGGTCTATAAGAGGAGTAGAAGGAGGAGTATCAAGTTTGATAGTGGAGGTGTGAGATCTGAGTTTGGTGTGAAGAAATGAGGAGGATAATAGATAACAATTAAACTAAGTGTTTCCCTATTCCCTTTTCTTGTCTTATGAGCATTTAAAATAGTTATTATTTCATGTGATTTTTATGTCACATTTTATAGCTCCTAATATGTGGTCTCATTAATCAACCATTAGTTAATTAATTCCAAAGTGAATTTGGACAAAAATAGAATCAATAGATTATATTTCTTTGAGACACATATTCACTTTTGTATTTTGCTAATTTATTTACCAAAATACAATATTTGCATGAACTATGAAAATTAGGGTATTACACAAAGTGGGACCCTTTACCACTTAGGACATGCATTAGAGCAAGTCATTCTTGAAATTTTTTAGTTTAAGGCATTTTCTCATTCAAAAACAACCAATTAATGTGATTCAAAATGTATTCCCCTCCCCCACACTTAATCAACAAATTGTCCGCAATGTAGAAAAACCACTCTAAAGAGAATGTTAAGCAACTTGAAATTCAAGGCACAATGGTAATTAAGTGGGTAGTGGGCAAAAAAATGCAAAGCATACATAGAGGGTTCTTATTCTACTTACTAAGCTACACTACTTCTACTTTTTCTTTTCTACTGGATTGTGTCTCTCCCCCACAATTATCTTCCTCATACAACAATAATTAAGCCCAAGTAATCATAGGAGTTAGGAAGAAAATAAGTGAGGAAAGAGACAACCTTTGTTAGAGTATCTTGAGTCACTTGAAGGAGAAGTTCTCGTCCTCGATGAGAATCATGAATTTGTCTCTTAAAACATATTTTCCTGCATTGAATTTCCTTGGTGAAGGTGGCTTAGGATCAATCAGAAGAGGTCCAAGAATGTACGGTGTAGATTGGTTCCATCAACGAACTTTCCAAGAATGTGCCTGCAAAGAAGACAAGCAAATAACAGTATCCCATCCAAAAATAGAAACATGGAGAGATTTCAAGTGAATTAAAGATATTTTAGGAACTCAAACAAGGAAATCAATGCTATTCCCATCAGTTGGAGTCAAACAAACAGTTATATTTTTAAAATTCTCTTGTGTTTGCAAAATGGAAGGAGCGGAATCCAACTTAATGTTGGTGTACACCACATCATTATTGGAATCACAAGAGGTGGAAGGAAAAAGAGTGGAAGAAAGAAGAGCATTTTTTAAAGGGAAAATTTCATATAGGTCCCAAGGAACGAAATTTTTTTACAAAAAAGTCCCTTGAAATCATCAAATTACGCTCAGGTCCCAAGGGACTTCTGTTTAATTATTTGTATGGAGGTTTTTAAATGTTGTTGTTAATACATGCATTTCTTGTTGTAAATACATGCATTTTCTGTTGTAAATATCCAGGGACTTCTGTGTAATTATTTGTATGGAAATAAAATCCAGGTTTTTAAAAGTTATTGTAAATACATGTATTTTCTGTTGTAAATGACCATATTTTAAATTTTGTTGCAAATGCAACATTTCCTGTTGTAAATCTATGCTTTTTCTGTTGTAAATGACCTCTCTATGTTCAAAATCCAGGTGTTTAAATGTTGTTGTAAATATATGCATTTTCTGTTGTTGATATATGCATTTCCTATGGTAAATGGTCAGGTATTTAAAAGTTATTGTAAATATATGCATTTCTTGTTGTTAATATATGCATTTCGTTGTTAATACAAATAATTACACGTAAGTCCCTTAGGACCGAGCGTAATTTGATGATTTCAAGGACTTTATTGTAATTAATTCCCTTCCTTGGGACCTGAGCGTAATTTTCCCTTTTTTAAATTGTCACCACTCGAGGGTTCCAAAATTTCAAAGCAATCATTTTTCTTTTCTAAATCGGGTGGCAAATCACAAGATACCATTTGTTGGAAAGATTCATCAACATGTGGGAATTTAGCAATCAAAATTTCAAAATATTTGTCACCAACAAAACTACAAGGAAGTAAGCCAATAGGAATATTGTGCATTTGACATTCTAGGCTATGATTTTTCTCACTCACACTAATCACATTGGCATCCATACAAGATTCAACCTTTTCAAAATTGACATGCTTACAATCATCAATAGTACTTCACTAATTTTTTTCTTTCTAAACTCAAGAGTAATGGTAGAATCAATCACTTCACACTACTACAAAGTATAGATGTTACTACCCTAAAAAATGTCCTTTTTTAAAAAATAGGAAGTAAAAAAAGAGGCGGTGGCATTTTCGTAATTATTTGGAGACTTTAGACGTCCTAATTTAAAGATAGATCGCTTATAATTAGATTGGGAATCGTACGGCGCGGCCGGCGTGGCTTGACCCTACAGGCTTGGGTCCGACAGGCTTGGCCCTATAAAAAAGGGCCCGACAGGTAAACCTACAGGGTTAAAATTACTATTCCAAATTTTAACTATTTTTCTTCTGATTTTTTTTTTCAAAGAAATATAATTAGTAAATTGCAACCATTAAAGTTCTAATCTATCAAATAAATGTTATCAACATTAATATCTAAACAATACAAATCATCCAACAAATAAACACATTCATTAATTCGTAACAAAAAACAAACCATTGTCTACAATTGACTCACATAAAACGTAAGAAGCATTAAACTAAGCAACATTAGATAACTCAAAATATAAAAGCATACCACTATTCATCACTATCATCAATTTCATAGATATTTGATTGTCTTTCCACTTTGAAAGATAATGTTGTGCTTCAGGAGTAAAAATGTCATGAATTTCTTCTTCCGCATCATGAACACATCCATAATCTTTATCTCGCAACAAATAATATACCAAATCATAAAATCGAAAGTATAGTTAAATGGATAAATAACTCTATAACATATAAAATACATATAAATTATTAAATTACCATCAAAAGTGAATCCATGCATCCAATTTCGAGTACAAATAAGATCTTGAACATTACATGGAAGAATGGAACTTCTAAATTAAAGAAGAAAGAGTAATGGAGTTGGAAAAAAGAAAAGAAAAAAGAACAAAGCATGATAAATGTATAATTTAGTTTTTACTTTTTACCAAAACGATAATCTAAATTAAAACATAAGTCTAGCAAAAAAATAAAAAATCTAAAGAATAACAGGCCTAATCGCCTACCGATTAGTTCTTATATGCTGCCTGCGCCAATTTCAAATTTTCGACCTAATTTTTTTGGCCTTTACAAGCGCTGCGCTTAAATGGCGACCCCGATGGGCTTCCCGGCTCTACCTATAATATACTTTTGCCGTCCTTATATTATTCTAGGACGCCAAACCGTGAATTTTTTTTTTTGGTTTGGTCCGTTCTCTTTTCTCCACTCTCGGACCCGTGAACATTTCATCATCATCTCCAACCTTCACGTTCTCCCTTCTTCCCTCTCTCAGCTCTCGACCCACGCTCTGAATCTCATTCTCGATCTCTGCCTCAGATCTACACGCTCTCACTCGAAGCCCTTCGCGTCACCGTAGATCTGCAACGTCTTCGCACAGATCTCTGATCTCCCTCACCGACGGCACCACAGGTCAAGGGTTACTTTAGGGTTTTCTGATCCTTGAGTGTTTAGGTTCTTTTAGGTTTTGATTTCTCCGTAATTTTTTGAACAATTCCTTGTTTATATAATTTTTCTTTTGGGCTAAAAATCATCTATATGTAATGTGCTGTTTGAGATTTTCAACTATTGAGTTCGGTTCATAGATTATTTCTTTCTGGGATATCTGTAATTGCTGGATTTCTTTTTTATTTTTCAGCCTTTGTGTTGTCTTCGTGTTCTGGATCCTGCTTTCCAACTTTCTCTTGCGTCTCGATTAGTTTTCGGGCTATTGCTCAAGATTTTGACCATTTGAGATTCATCTATCTCAAGGCTGTACATACCGGTCAAGCTTCTGTTTTGCAAATCACAAGAGTAGGAATCAATCTAAAACTTAAAATAACATTGATATCGGCAAAATGTCCTCCATTTTTCTTGAATCATTCTGCTAATTCTCAAAAGCAAGAAAGAACCTTAAATACTATCTGATATTTTTCTTGGCTAAATAGTTTCTTATACTTGATTCATGGAAGCAATGATGTTTATGATTATGACACTAGAGATGATAAAAATAAAAAGGAATCAGTAGTCAACATGAAAGGAGCTAATTAATATGAAGAGTCTTCTCAGTGATTTTGACCTTAACTGCTAATATGAAGAGTCTTCTCATTGATTTCAAGTCGTAAACGTGAAAGGAGCTCAAGTTCAAAAACATGGGCATAGATAGCTAATCAATTAAAACTAGTAGGAATTATCCTGTAAAGGTCTGAGTTAGTATAGCCTTTTTACTGGCTATAATAATCTTTTGTGGTTTGCAGAAAAAGTTTAATTGTGTTCTCTTAGCTGTTGAATTTTATACATTGGCTTTATTATGGATCAAACGTGGTAGTGACTGTAACAATTTTAGCCAGTTACTTTAAACAATAGCTATCATGTTTGTACGTTTCATGAGTTAAATCAGACCACTTGGACTTAAAAGGCTTTTGATTATTTCTGATTTAGTTATCTTCCTAGATTTTAGCACTTTTGTTTTTTATTCCTTCCTGCTCTGACTATGTTGTCTCAATAATAAGCTAACTTTTTTCCTCCACGCACAGCTACTACATTATCCAGATAATTCATATCTTTGTTTCTTTTTATGATGTAAATCATTCTTACTCATCAGTTGGATGTTCAATTGATGAGGTTGTTTTATAATTTTGACTCTGCTGGATTATGGGGTTAATGAACACGGTACAAAGAAAAATAAAAAAGAAGCAAACGATGGCCCTTCCATTACTAGAATTGATGAAGATGCTTTTCCATGTGGAAGCATACAGGTATCAAAAAAATGGTATGCCTTATCTTATTTCTGTATATGCATGACAAAATACTGAATGTTGACTTTCACAGAGTTGCCATGAAAGAATTTGACATAAACATGTCTGAAATACCACTTGGGAAGCTGAGCAAAAGAAATATTCAAAAAGGTATGATTATGGTTTTCAATTGTTTTTATATAAAATGTTATTTGATTATTTTTTTCGCTGGCAATGACAACATTAGGAATTCTAGAGTGTGTTATTATTTATTGAGTGACTGATAAATCCTAATTGTATGTGGACTTACTCCCTTGTCCCAGGGTTTGAAGCTTTAACAAATATACAAAATCTGTTTAGTAATATCATTCCCAACCCTTCCGTCAGAGAGCTTATTATTGATGCTAGCAATTGATTTTCATTGTGAAATGATGATTTCTTAGATCAAATCTTTATGCAGATTAAATATACTGTTTCATTAGTTTTTCAAGAATTGTTCAAAGTTACTCAGATCTATTCTGCTTTCAATAGTCTAGTGAGCAGAACTCCAAAAGAAGTAAGGATTTAATGGTCGTAGTGTATTTCTGGAAGAATGGAAGATTAATTAGTTGATAATTATTTCTCTCTATATATTCTCAAATTAAGTTGATTAAGTTGGTGAAAATGCAGTAACAACATACATGGGTCTTTATTTGCAGGTTTCTAAAAGTGAGAGGAAAGTAACTTGTGAGTGGAAAAGGTAGTTTGTTATGGTTTTAACATAGAATTCAGAAATAGAGAGAGAAGAACAGAAACAGAGGGTAGAAGAAGCAGAAATGTGATGCTCATTCATTCATTCATCATAACAACAAGCATAGTATACAATGGATAGGCATATGCCTTATATAGGCCATACAAGACCTACTAATCCCAACTAACTACTATTAGTTACTAACAACTAACCAACTAACTAATCCCTTCCTAACTAACTAACCCAATTAGTTATTTACCATTTACATATCAATACCCCTCCCCTAAAACATCCTTGCCCTCAAGGATGCTGAGCAACAAAATACAAATCTGTACCTAAAAAACCAATCTAATAGAGGGAACCCAAACTGAAAACATAAGCTCCATAAGCTTCTAATTTCTGGTAAATATTCAGCTAACAGTCTTGAATTATGTGACTTGACCTCTGCTACACCTTCAACATTTTCTTTCCACTAAGAGAACAGATCCTCCCATAAAGCATTGTAATTAACTTGCCCCTGAACCAAACTAACAGCAGACTTTGGGTAGGAGAAAATTGCATAAGTGAAATCCAGTTGAGAGACAAATTTGTAGGCTTCCTAGATATAACCCATTGCAATGATTTTGGGCCTTTTTCTGGAAACACGAGGCCCATATACTCATTTGGAATTAGAAAATCCAGTGGGTCATCAAAGTATCCCTGCCACCCAGAGAAATTGTCAGCCAGCTGTACCCCTTCAAAAAACTTCTGATCCTGGGAGCAAATAGAGGACAGCTGGAGGTTTTACTTTTCAAACTCTATTTTATTCATTCCCGTGGAAGTTAAGCCAAGGGACTTTGGTTCTGAAATTATTGGCAATTGCCACACAACTCCTCCTGCGTTCGTCTTCGCCGCTAAATCACAACTATCTCTCTCGGCTTGCAAGGACAGTGAAGATGGCACAGCGGCGACCTGTGACAAGGTCTCCTGAACCATTACTT
This sequence comes from Acacia melanoxylon, assembly GCA_019022615.1. Classification (NCBI taxonomy): domain Eukaryota; kingdom Viridiplantae; phylum Streptophyta; class Magnoliopsida; order Fabales; family Fabaceae; genus Acacia; species Acacia melanoxylon. The sequence goes on from JAFJYJ010000010.1 coordinate 12,263,806, forward strand.
CCGGAGAAGAAGGAAGAGGACTCGATGGCAACCTTGCGTTTCGGGTCTCCTCCGTCGCATCTTTCGTGATTCTAGTAGTAAATTCGCTTTCTATTTCTTCTTCAAGAACAAAGGATTTAAAACCTTCTCCTTCTGTCGACAACGTCGTGATGGGTTTCCCGTTTTCTTCTTCAAGATCAGAGGCTTCTAAGTCGGCACGCAAGGCCCCGAAGTCGACACGCAAGGCTGCTACCTGCTGCTTCAATATGGGTATGTTTTTTTCGAAGATGGCACCTAGCCATCGTAATTGTTGTTCAATAGCCTGAAACCTTTCTTCTGCCATTCTTGACCTTTCTTGAAGCCTTGTTTCAACTTTCAACCATGCAGCAAAGAATAGAAGAGGAAAAACATGTGGTCGGTGATGACAGAACCAAAAACAAAATCAAGAAATAGAACCAGGGATGAAATTGGTAGAACCAGAAACCAGAAAATCTTGAATCAAAGCCCAGAAATTCGATCAAGACAGTCTGACACTGTTTTAAGGCCAGAAAAGATGAATCTTTGACTCTACTTTATTTTTCTTCGTTTCTTCAAAGTCAGAACAGAAGAGAACATAACAACTTTCTTCTTTTTTTCTTTTTTTCTTTTTATTTGCACATGGGCACGTCAATCTGGTAGGTATTTTTTTTTTGGAATTTTCTGCTGACTCAAATGTCGAACTAAACCATTAGGTTCATGACTCCGCCTGGTTCACGTTGCATATGGTCAATTGGTTATTTCCTGATCAGAACTGAGTCGTGAGAGAAGAGAAGAATGACTCTGGACTGATTCAAGAACTATAGAGATCACAGCGGGGGAGCCGAGGATGACTCGCTCTGATACCACTGTTATGGTTTTAACATAGAATTCAGAAATAGAGAGAGAAGAACAGAAACAGAGGGTAGAAGAAGCAGAAGTGTGATGCTCATTCATTCATCATAACAACAAGCATAGCATACAATGGATAGGCATATGCCTTATATAGGCAATACAAGACCTACTAATCCCAACTAACTACTATTAGTTACTAACAACTAACCAACTAACTAATCCCTTCCTAACTAACTAACCCAATTAGTTATTTACCATTTACATATCATAGTTATTGTTTCTTATATCTGAAAACATATATTTCACACATTGAGACCTCATACTTTTTATTTTGGATAGTGAAAAAGTACTAGGAATAAAAAAAAGGCTGCAGAATCCCATCATTCTCTTTCAAAAGCTAATTCTAGAGGAATCCAAGACGCCAAAAGGTTTGTTGAATTATGTTAAAGGTAATATAAATTAGTGAATAATAATAGCTTCTGTTTCCGTGAGAAGAAATATAAGGTAGGTTATCTGGTGAATGGGTCCTGAATGCATGCACTATATTGTTTTCTAACTTATGGAGCTTCAAACTGGAAATGATTCTGCCTTTTTTATCTACTTCTATGGGAGGGGGAAAAGGTAAATCAGTGTAGTTGACGAGAAAAAGAGCTGATGTGATGCTTGTACCTGGCATGCCTTACTATACTGTTATCTGTTGTGCCGTTTTCTATTTCACTATATCATGAAACTTATAATATATCATGCAGCATGGTCCTTGTTTTGAACAAAATATCAGGGGTAGAACTAGTTTCAAATTAAAAACAAAGAAAGAGTATTCTGAGGGTCTGACCTACTAAAATAAATACAGGAGAGCATTTTGGGGTCCCTGAAAGGGCATCATAGTTTTGTCACACAAAAGATGGCATCGTTTTATTTTGAAGTAAAATGTACTTCAACGTTTCTTATGGAATCAACCCTGGCTCTACTGACTTGAGAAGTGCAACAAGCCAACAACAACTATATGTGATCAATTAGTTTCCCTGAGAATCAAGGTTAGATTTGTTTGTCTAGTGTACCTAGTACCAGTGTACATAAATGATCGAGAGCATTAAACCAAAATCAGGGGAGTTGAGAACTTTAGGAACCCGTGAGAACACATGGCTGGGCTGGAGAAGAAATTAGATTAACAGATCAAAGGTTAGTGAGCTTTCATTGAGAATTAGAGCATAGAGAAATGTTTATGGTTTGGGGTACAGTGTAGAAGAGAGAACATTTTTTTCAGCTTTGTCTTTCAAGACATAAGAGTGTAGAGATACAAATAATCAGTTTAAAGATCAAGGGTGTGATTAACGATACGGAATGGAGAAAGCAAATCAGACACTGCTGCTACTTCTACTAATAGCTTATTGTTGTGTTCCTTATAGAGCTTCAAGAAACTAATTGATTCAGCATATGTTTCTTGTGGGAAAAGACAGAAGCTGAGATTAGAAAACTCAGGAAGAATCTTAACTTTAAAGCAAGACCTATGCCTTCCTTTTATCGCACAGCTTCTGCTTCAGATGGGAATAAGGTAAATGAAAATTGTAATAACATATAATTCTGTTCTTGGAATGTATATAGATCCCATTCTTTGACTGGATCTTGTGTCTTGGCTTATTATTCTTGTTCTTATTCACTAATAATTCTTCTTCTAGGCTTGTGAGCTCATATGTATATATGTGTGTCTGTTTAGTCATTTTTTTTATTTGTGAGCTCATATTCACGAATTAGTTCTTGTATTTGTGTCCAACCGTAGCATTTTCTTTGCTTTCCCTATTTGGATCTATAAAACCTATGTTTGGATCTATAATATGTTTGATTCTAGCATTTCTTTTTGTTTACACTCCTATCTTTTGATTTTCCCTTACCTCAGCTTTTAAACGTTTTCTATATTTTTTATGGTTTTGAATCCGATCTGTAATGGCGCTCAGATCTGTTTTTTTAAAAAAATTAAAAAGTGGACTTAAGACGTCTAATTTCTAAAATTAGACTTCGTAAGTCCGACTTCAGAACGTCTAATTTATAAAATTAGACTTCGTAAGTCTGACTTAAGGCGTCTAATTTCTAAAATTAGACTCCGTAAGTCTGACTTAAGGCGTCTAAATGCTAAAATTACCTTAAGTCAAAAATTAGACGCCTTAAGTATACTTTGCAAGGCCATTTTGCCATACTTAAGGCGTCTAATTATTTTAATTAGACGTCTTATGTCAGAACTTACAACGTCTAATTATTAAAATTAGACGCCGTAAGTTTTACCTACTACGCCCCCAGATAGACATCCCACAGAAAAAGGACGTTAAATGTGCAAAAAATAGGACGTCAGCGCTTGTTTTGTAGTAGTGTCACTAAATTCTTTCTTTCAAAACTCAATAAGCAAATGGCATTTTTCATGATAATAGTCTACACATATTTGATCTTCCACATAAAAACATGAAAATATTTCATTCAATTTATCATAATCATCCCTAGTACTATGAAGAAAAGCATTTACAACAGTTAAAACTTCACATAAAGAAGTAGAAGCACACCAATCCGAACATTTTAAAAGTTCTCAAGGAGGAACTAAAGTACAAATTCTTGAAACATTTGTAGTGAGGACTAAAATTTCTTAAAAACTCTGGTTATCTTTCTGTAAGTTTCCTTGGTCCCTTTTCTTCATTCATTGCAATTTCCAAAAAATAGGGACCTTTTATGTAATTTTTTCCAGTCCTCAAAATATTACTTCTAACCCTCCAAAATCTCAAATTTTCTTCTTAAACACCTACAATACAAGATTAAGCACAATGTAGCATAAAAAATCCAATAAATCATTTTCATGAATAAATAACAAATTATGACCATTTTACCCTCAATTACACTTAATTCAATACAAATTAGAGTTTCAGAGAAGAAAGCTCAAGCTGGCGAGTGTAATACCTTACTTGGTTATATAAGTAGCTAGGAAGTAGTAGTGTTTACCCTCTCATCAATTAGTTGGAATTGGTCTGTGCTAATTCATTACTACTTTTATATTTTTCATATTTAATTTAGGGTTCTCCTTTCGAAGCTTAGAGTGCAAAAGATTTTTATCTCTCTTCACAAGAACACTTTTAGGGATTTAAACTTATTTCCTCTTCCTTACAAGATGAGAGACTACTTACTACATGAATCAATCGCTTGTTGGTACTACTTTTTTCCCCTTATGAAAGAGTTTAAAATAGTATAGTTAATGACACATAATTATAGTGACGATAATAACTTGTTTAACAACTAAAAAAATTGGAAAAAAACAAAACAATTATAATTTATTTTTTATGTTTTTCAATCAAAATAATTCATTTATACATGTGAAGGCCATTACTTATATATTACTCCTACTTTTTCAAATTACAATCAAATCTTTGGATATCTCAGAAGTATTTTCATTAAAAAAAAAAATCTCATCAAATTGTTAAAATCGAAAATTCCTTGATAATTAATATTTTGGAATAATGACAATAAGGTTCCAAATGACTAAATTAATCACAGTTAATCCGTCAATAAATTTTCTGAAGAATGAGTTGCAAATTTGAATAGATTATTATAACTTATTTTTAGAATTTTGTTCAGAACTTAACTGTTATTGACTTGCTTTTTCTGGACATATATATCATTCCCTCTATTTATGTGTAATTTTCTGCTTTTATAGTGAAATTTGAAGATATCAACTTTGAATTTATTACATCAACTTCTAATTGGTAACGTTAAAACGTGCGTTGTTTCGGAGTTGGTCCTGATCAAGAACAAGCCTAATAGTAATGAATGACAAAAATAATTATAAATATTATATAAATAAAGTAAAAACTTTTTGTTTTGTTCCTTAATTTTCCCTTTTTCCCATGCATCTTCCTTATAGAAACAAATTGACTTGACTTGATGGATATTTCATAAAGACCTAGTTTTAAAAGTCAGACTTTTAAGACAAGTGTTTTACAATATCCAGTCTTAAAAGTCTGACTTTTTAGACTGGGTATGAAGAAGATTTGGTCTTAAAAGTGGTTGTATACAATATTCGGTCTAAATTGTTTTGTGTTTTTTTCCCCTCACATATCCACTCTATTTCTTCTTCTTACCCACCATTCAATCCAGCCCCTAAAAGATAGTACTTTAATCTACAAGCTCTGAACAACTCTATATACAAATTGAATTATTGGAAATGAATATACAAATTAAATAAATATAATGCCAACAAAATTCCAATTCACGTGGGAACATAATCGATATATATCTTAAGAATAACTCTTATTCATCACAGACCACATCCCAAGATACCTCCCATATCTATCACAATGTCTTGATCAGATTCTCACCCAACAACATTCCTCTTTTATCATGCCCCTTTGGTCTCTCCAGATGATCCTGCCACCAAAAAAAAAAAAGCTTCATTATCAGTTACAATTCACAGAGCTATAATTACTGTCTTGATCAGATTCTTAGTTAGGAAATTCATGGAATTACTAGTGGTTAATGTCCTCTTAACATGGAATGATCGAAAACTGGTTGTTGATGAGACACAACACATTCTTTGATATCACCATCAAGAATGCAATAAATTAAAAGAACATAATTAACAACATTATATTGTTTAAGAACAGAAGAAGAATATTAAAACCTTAAAGTTTTCAAATAATTCTGCAGATGAATATTTCCTGAACTCTCTCTTTTATAAATGGATATCCTCTCATATCCCTGCATAAAGATCATTTCTTATGTCGTGTTCATTATCCATTTCATTTTTGTTGTTCAATTTCGGTAGACCCCTTGAAAAAAAAGTAAGTGTAAGGAAGATCATAATTTCAATAATTTTCCTCATCAATATCAATGACCCTTTTTCCTTGGAGAGTTAGTGTAATACCCTAAAAACCCTAATTATCATAAATGGTATATTCAGATAAATACTACATGGTAGATAAAGGAGAGTATGTTGTCTCAAATTTTGTAATTTGATTATTATAATTTTTGGGCAATTTCTCCTTGAGAATTAAGTAGATCAAGATTTAATTTTGAAATTTCTTTTAGGGATCATAAAATACCCTAAAATTATCATATTAAGTTATGGTTCATATGTAACCAAAATAAGCAAGAAAGTGTTATGAAAACACTTAAATTAGTAAAAAGGAATTAACAAGCAAATAGTGAGCGATTAAGCTTTCACTATTTAAAGTAATTATGTTAATTTCGTAATTAATTAATAATTGAATTAAAAATGCATAATTAAGGAATATATGAGATTAATTAGTGATCAAAGGCTAATAAAAACTCAAGATTAGTATAAAGGGGATTTCTAATGATCATAATTAACATAGTAACCTATCAATTAAGCTTAATAACACCTAAAACACTATGTTAGGAATATAACCAAGATTAATTTAATCTTCCCTATTTTTAATATAAGTGGCGAAAATTCCCTTTTTAAGAGGCAAGATAATTGCACAAATATTAAATCCTAAAGAGCACATAATATATGAATAAATATCATCAATAGTAGTAGGATTTCTCCAAAACAAATTAGAGGCTTGGATTAAATCTAATAAAGTTAAATCCTAAGGCCTTAATTTAACTTCATAAAGTGAAATCCTTGTGAAGTAAAAATTAACCAATGAAAGACTTTCTTCTAGAGATTGTAAGGTAATTAAAACACAAAATTGAAGAATGAAGAGGGGGGGAGGATGGTTTCTTTGCTTGGAAGAGAAGTAGGAGAATTGTTTAATAATAAACATACACACACATGGTAATTAAGCATATGGAAGCATTTAATCAAGGGGACAAAATGGAAGAAGTAATTAAAGGAGCACATGGGCTCATTAATGCAAATTGGAGAGAGAAGAAAGAGATGAGGGACGGTTTTGATGTGTGTTGTGAGTGTGCGTGTGTGTGTAAGAGTTGTGAGTGTTGTGAGTCTAGTGTAGGAAAGAGAAAAGTGTGAAATTCATTGATTTGTGAGTTAAAAACCATTGGGATAAATTCAAGACACAAGTAAATGAGAATCTCTAGAGAATAAATTGTATCAGGAGAAACTTTAATCATAAATCAAATATAAGGATTTATTTTGAACAAGCATATTTTAAGCTTGGGATAGGGTGTCTTCATAATCTTTTCCAAAACTTTTTCAATAATCTTAAAATGATTAAAGGGCTATTAGAGACTTCTAATGAAGTCATGATTTTTGAGATTAGAGTATTAAAGAGGAAAACTTGAATAAACTTCAAGATAACCCTTGATTATATTTTTGTTTGGTTGGTTGTTAATCAAACTACTATTTTTTCACCTAGTTACATAATGTAATACCCTAAAAATCATTCTTACGATAAATATCACATCTTAGTAAATAATACCTATTGAAAATATGTGAATAGGGGATCTCACATAATAAGTTTTAAGTACCTTATTTTCTAAGGGAATTACTGTAAAAATTTGAAAAGAGAAAGAATTAAAATCCAGGAGAAATGAATATTATAAGGCGAAAATGGCCTAAACATATTATGGTAAATGCCATATGATAACAAATACCGATAAAAACTTGGGCGTTTGTTATCTTGAATTTTAGAAATTTTTGGGATTATTTCCTGGAAAAATTATGAGCATAAATAAAATATTATTAAAAAGCACTTTATGCCCCTTTATTTTTAATATTTTACATGGGATATAAAATACCAATGTAAGTCAAATAGTTGTGAGATAATAATTATTCATAAATAAGAAAATTATCAACAATTAGTAAGTTTCTAATTAAGTAATTAATGGCTAATTGTTTAGATTAAGATATAAGTAAATTAATTAGTAAAATAATTAATTAAGGGAGAAATTCGAAATTAATAAATAAATAAAATTAAAAATATATTTTATGCTTAGAAAAATAAATGAAAAATAAAAAAAAAAATAAATAAATATCTAGATATTTTGAATATAATAATAATATATTCGGAAAGAGCCAACAAGGACATTTGAGAATGGATAGAAATTAAATCCTACACCAAGGTATAGAGATTTAGCCTAAGTCATCCGGACTTTGTATAAACCGGTGAAATTTTATCCCGGAGTGACTGTCTCCGAAGTCGCCCGGAACCAACGGGGTATTTAAGACACCGGGTAGGAGAGAGAAAATGCAGATAGAGGATTTAGAGTCAATACTCGAAACAAGTAGTTGTGAACTAGGAATCTAGTGACTTAGGTCGATCATATTGCAAACCAGTCGATTTGTGCTTAGACGCTGACGCTTCCGGAATTCAATTCCGTAACAGAGGACGTCTGTCCTAAAATCTTCAGCCGATCACGGAATGCCTTTAATGAGATCAAAAATTTAGTAAAACCCAAGTAGTTTTAATAAGAAAGGATAGTACTTCGAAAATCTGCTCCCAGAATTTTGAGATTCTCCGAGATTGCGCGTTTCGGACACCGAACTAGAAACTTTATCGGTACCATCTCATAAAGCAAGAGGCATGATGTCATGCATGACATCAATTTGCCTTGGGAAGTGTGCAAGGAGGTCGGCACACACAAGGGAAGGCCAAGATCAAGCCACTTGGCAAAAATACGATCTGACGGTCGAAATCCGATCTGAAGACTTTTTTCGAAATTCCAACCTTGTCCCTCCCTTCTTCTATAAATAGGAGCCTTCTCCCTTCTCATTTCTACACCAAATTTTCGTGCCCTAGAGAGAGGTTAGAGAGAAGGAAGAGCCCAGAGAAGTTCTAGCCGGACCCTGGGTAAGTTTTTCGGTCCCTGGTCTTTAGTTTCGGTAGTTCTTTCAGTAGAGATAGTAGGAATGCTAGATTAATCTTTAAATTTCCCAGATAGTTTAGATATCATATTTGAGGGTAAATATGGTATATATTGGGAAGAGAGATATGTCAAAATTCTGGAAAGATAGGGTCAAAGTAGCGAAGCTCTGGCGAAATTCCGCCGATTAGGGGGTCAGGGGCAAAATGGTAATTTGTACCTAAAATGCCTGTTATGCTGCTGGATATTGATAAATACTATCCTTATAGGATATCTGAGATAATCGAACCGCTGTCGTACCGCCGTTGGGCCGCTGTCAAAAAGTACAGTTTTTCGTAAAACGTACCGAAAGTACCGTCAATGAAGGTACGTTCGCGGCGTACTGTAACACTGACTCTGATGCTTGCTGTATGCTCATATATGTGATTCTTTGTGTTCATATACGAAGTTTCGTTTGTTTGAAAATGGTGGAGTTATGAGTACACGGGTTATGGTATTGTTAACACCGTTTAGAGTTTTCCTAGCGCTGAGGACACGACTGTACATCGTGGCACGGGTAGAATGTGCAGACTGGGATAACATACATACTGCAGGGGCTGTGTAATGTTATTGCCTGATATGTTGAAAGGTGTTTTATATTGTGAAATGTTGTGAATATTTGCCATGCATATACTGTTGACATAAGCATGAGGTTAACCGTTACCTGAGGTCCGATGGGCATTGGACCTCAGTCTGAATGAATAGACAGGAAAGGGTTATGAACCAGAGGAGGCACCAGGAGATGGGGCCGTAAATAGACGCCAGTAGACAGAGCCGTGAGAAGGCACTGGTCAAAGTACATGCGAGAAGAAAGTCAACAGAACCTACCGTATGGCATAAGTCTAATAAGGTTACTTCATATCATTTGGTGCTTAAACTAGAAAGGGTCGTCTATGTGGTTCAGTCAATCAGTCACCCTAGCACGGTGAGACTCCCACTAGACCTACCCAGCCTGGCCAAATGGGATGATTTAACTGAGTTAGGTTCGATGCCCCAAGTCTACTCAAGGCTCGGATGAAGAGGGTATAGTTACATGTAAGAAGTGTAATTATGAAGTTTTGTATTACTGTATCACATGAACATTCCTTCGGGAAATTTTTAATATATCAGTATATGTCAGGCATCATCATACGTCTGAGTATTTTATATCAGTTACTCATTGTTAAACTCATTGTTATACCTGTTGTTCAAATTTTTAGTACATGCTCTCGGTTTCCGCAAAACGCTAAGCTGTAGCACCTCAAAACTCTGATGAATTTTATAAAACCACGTGTCACCGGCACGATTTATGCTATGAAATTTAGGGTGTTACACATAAGCACTTGGTATAACTATAGATTGAAGCAATTAATCTAATATGAAGAGGAGGGAGGATGGTTTGTGTGCGTGTGTGTAGAAGAAATAATTGAGTTTAAATCAATCTTAATTTGAAATCCACCAATGAGAAACATCAAGGGAAATTAAGCCTAAATCCTATGTAAATGAAATCAACCAATGAGAGGATTTCCTCTTTGATTATGTGAGATAAATGAAACACAAGTAAAATAGTCAATTAAGAAAGGAATACACGGTTAGCACTTAGGGTGAGGAAGTTTTAATTGATTTAATATAAAACATTGTAACACATGCTAAATAAATCACATGGAAGCATTTATTGGGGAGACAAATTGGAAGAGCCAATTAAGTGTTCACATGGGCTCATAAATGAAAATTGCAAAAAGAGAGAGAGAGAGAGAGAGAGAGAGAGAGAGAGAGAAGATTAAAACTTCTTAACTAAGTTTAGATCCTATGGCTCCAATTGAAGAAGAGGTAGGTTTGAAAGAATTACCAAAGTGCCATGACCTTTTACTATAAATAGGCACCTTGAGTCTTCATAAAATTCACACCAAAACTCAACCAAAGTAGATGAGTTTAGAGAGAAGTAAGAGTTACAGAGAGGCATGAAGAAGTGGGAGCAAGTTCTTCAAGAGGTAAGCAAGCTTTTAGTTTATAGTCTTAAGTTTTGTAGATTTTAGTAGAAATGTTGTTTTGATCTAGAAAATTAGAAAATAAATTCCTATACTTATTTTTAGGCCTCATTGCATTGAAAGATGCCTAACGAGGTAAAAACATAGTAGGGAATATTTTTGGTAGCTAGAGATTAAAGTAGCGAAGTTCTGGCGAAATTTACGGGTAGAAGTTTTCGGTAGTCTAAGAAAAGATGCTATGATTTTATGTGTAAAATGAAGCCAATAAATCATGATATTTTCCAGAATTATGGTAGACATATAGGGCTTTTCAAATATACCTAGAGTGTAGCATTTTGAGTTCTACACAAGGAGAAATGAATTTTTGAAATTAAGCCATATTTTGCAGAAAGAACTTCTGGACAGCGTGTGGAAAATGAAAACTGGGAATGAACTATGGTGTTCTAGGGTCTTGAAATATTTTTCCTTGAGAATATACATCCTAAGGTTTCTGAGGAAATTTATGGATCCTCGTTTCGATTTGTGTAGATTTAATTATGAGTTTCCAAAGTTAATCAAAAATTCTGCCCAGAAATTCAGTATTGCGTTTTTGAGAAAATGTAAGGGCAAAATTGTAATAATGAATACACCAAGGGTAGAAATGTCAAAATGGGTGGAAATATCCTTTTTGATATTATTTTAAGAGATATAATAATAGTTGTGATATTATGGGAAAAAGAAATAATCCGACAATAATATATAGGATATCCGGGAAGTCCGGAGTCGGATCAAAAGTCAGGCAAGTTGGCCAATACGCGGTGAAAGGTACGTTTGCGGCGTACTGTAACACTGACTTTAATGCTCATAGTATGTTTATATATGATAGTTGTATTAATAAACTAAGATGTTGTCTTAGTTCATTACTTACACATTCAGCTTTACATGAGTTATAGTTTTAATAATACCGTTAGAGTTTTCCTAGCGCTGAGGACACGGAAGCGTGGCACTGGTGAATAGTGCAGACCGATAATGGACATGTGAATCGGCAATGCTGTTATCTCAGATCATACATCTGTTATGGGCTTTTGTATTGATAATTGCTGTAATGTCATGAATAACTGTCATACACATATTGTTTACATATATAAGCATGAGGTTAATCTGCCGAGGTCCAATGGGCATTGGACCTCGGTCTTAACTAATAGTCGGGGAAAGGGTCATGGATCGAGAAGGCACCAGTAGATGGAGCCAAGAGAAGGCATAGGTAGACAGGCAGATAGGGTTGTAATGAGACATCAAAGGACAAAGCCGGAAAGAAAAGCCAGTCAAAGCAAATTAACAGAGCCTACCTTCTGGCATGAATCTGATAGGGTTACTTCAAATCATTTGGTGCTTAAACTAAGAAAGGGTCGGTCTATGTGGTTCAGTCAATCAGTCGCCGTGAATTCGGTGAGACTTCCACTAGACTTTATCCAGCCTGGCCAAATGGGTTGATTTAACTGTGTTAGGTTCTATGCCTCAAGTCTACTTAAGGCTTAGTTGAAGATGGTATAGTTACATGTAAGAATTGTAATTATACAAAGCTTTGTATTAATGTATCACATGAATATTCCGTCGGGAAATTTTTAATATACCAGTATACGTCAGGCATCAACATATGCCTAAGTATTTTATATCAGTTACTCGTTGTTCAAATTTTTAGTGTTTGCTCTCCGTTTCCGCAACACACTGAGTTGTAGCACCTCAAACTCTGTCAAATTTTATAAAACATCGTGTCACCAGACACAATTTATGATACGGAACTTGGGGTGTTACAGTTAGAAACCACATTTTATTTGCCTAATCGGTGATATAAAACACTTGTTTCACCTGGTTTACCATAATAAAAGGTTCATCTCCAAAACTTCCATTATTGATATCTACTAATATAAATCCTAGCAGATCGATCTAAACACCATTGTTGACATTAACCCACTTACATTTGAAAATGAAAAATTTAATTTTAACATAGTCCACCACCCAAATCTCTTCAATAACCCTAAATAAGGCATGATTGCCAATTTAGGTTTCTTATCTTTCAAACTAGAGAAGTCACTATCATAACAGCACTGTTCTAGACTGTGCTCCTATCATCTAGGGACTTCGTGTAAAATGTTTAACCATTGATAACATATGAATTCCAAATTATGACATGTTTAGGAACTTTCTTAGAAGAGTGGAAACTGGTTGTAAGAAATGTCCACGTATTAAGTTGTCAATGAAGGACTTGATATCTCCTAGGAAATGTACCTAAGTTTTTTCCTTTTTATTATTGACATAATAACACTGCTGGTGGTACTGATCCTTTCAGCTCCAACAAAAACCTTGTGTCTAATGGATCGCTGGCTATTTAGGACTTTCTCCTAGGTCTCATAGTTTGTACTTGTTTTCTTTATCATTTTAATATAAGGTTCTGCTGATACCGTTGACAGTTATTATTGGTTGATGGAAACGGAATACTCCATCCCCGAGGTAAGTTGTTTTTTCTAAAGCCTTGGAAAATGTAAGTTGGAACACCTGCACTGTTTTTTGTATGAACTGTTTACAATTTTCCCCATCGATATTCTGAGAAATTGGCAAAATGAATTCGAAGGGGAGTGATCTGACAAAGTAAATGGGCGATAAAAACTTGTCATCTTCCTATGATTAGTTATTTTATGTATTTTATAAAGTGATCATGATGGCAAACGATATACATGATAATGAAAGATGTTGACTTTTTATTGATTCTCAGAATTCTTAGGAAAATTATTTATCTTAAATATTATATTTAAATAAATAAAATGCCTTAAATATTCTATTTGCTTGAATATTACCTATTTGAAATAGGTGAATATGTGGTCTCAATTTTTCTTATTATATTTATTTATTTTTCTAGGTAATTCTTTCCTAGAATTAGAATAACCAAAGTCTAAAATTCTTAAACTCTATTAGGGATCATAAAATACCCTAAGATTTACATAATTAAGAATAAGTCTTATTTATGTTATAAAAGTGATTAAATGTCATCTAAATACCTAAATCAATTAGAGAAAATTATCAACAATTGTTGGGCAATTAAAATTGCAATAGAATATTTTTGTAATTTTCGAAATTAATTAATAATTAATTTAAAAAGGTAATAATTCAGAATATATCAACTTGATTAATATCCAAAGGATATTTGTAACACCCCAATTTCCGTAGCATAAATCGTGTCTGTGACACGTGGTTTTAGAAAAATAGTCGAGTTTTGAGGTGCTATGCTTAGCGTAATGCGTAAACGAGAGAACATGTACTAAAAATTTGAACAATTGAGTGACCGATATAAAATACTCGGGCATATGCCGACGCCCGACGTATACTTTGGTATATTAAAATTTCCCGAAGGAATATTCATGTGATACAATACTTATATAATTACAGAATTTATATTGTAACTATACTATTTTGCACCAAGCCATTTCTTGACTTGGGGCATAGAACCTAACACGCTTAAATCAAATCCATTTGGCCAGCCGGGTAAAGTCTAGTGGAAGTCTCCCCAAATTCACGGCGATCGATTGATCGAACCACATAGACGACCCTTTCTAGTTTAAGCACCAAATGGTTTGAAGTAACCCTATTAGTTTCATGCCGAAGGTAGACTCGTTAACCTTCTTCCCGCATTTGCTTTGACCGGCCTTTCTTTCCGACTTTGTCCTATGATGTCCCGTTATGCCCTATCTTCCGTCTACTTGTGCCTTCTCTTGGCTCCATCTACCGGTGCCTTCTCCGATCCATGATCCTTTCCTGACTATTAGTTAAGACGAGGTCCAATGCCCATTGGACCTCAGGTAACGGTTAACCTCATGCTTATGTAAACAATATTTGTATGACAGATATTCATGGCATTTAAGCAACAATTAATAAGCACACAGCAGATGTATCCCAACAGTACATAAGCACACAGCAAATGTATCCCAATAGTACATAAGAACACAGCAGATGTATCCCAATAGTACATAAGCACACATCAGATGTATCTCAATAGTACGTAAGCACACAACAGATGTAAAGTTATCATCTATCACATATAAGCATACAATAAGCATCAGAGTTAGTGTTACAGTACGCGAACATACCTTTCACCGTGTATTGGCCAACTTGCCAGACTATTGATCCGACTCCGGACCTCCCGGACATCCTATATGTTATCGTCAGATTATTTCTTTTTCCATAATATCACAACTAATATTCTACCTCTTAAAATAATATCAAAAAGGATATTTCCACCCATTTTAACATTTCTACCCTTGGTGTATTCATTATTACAATTTTGCCCTTACATTTTCTCAAAAACGCAATACTGAATTTCTGGGCAGAATTTTTGATTAACTTTGAAAAATCATAATTAAATCTACAAAAATCGAAACAAGGATCCGTAAAATTCCTCGGAATCCTTAGGGTGTCTAGTTTCAAGTAAAAATACTAATTTATGCCCAAAGTCCCTGAGTCATTCCCAGGTTTAAGGTTTTCAACCTCTGCCAAGAATTTTCCAGAATTTCGTACCCCATTTTGCAGAATTTGTATCTCCTAGCACAAACCTCGAAACGACATGTTATATGTATATTTGGAAAGCTCTATATGTCTTCTTTGGACATGATTTTTCTCAGAATTTTAGAACATCATATTCTACATAAAATACTGGCGTTTTTACCCCTGACTTCAGGAATCGCTAACCGACAAATTTTCGCCAGAGCTTCGCTACTTTGACCATAATATTCCAAAAATTTTGCTATAACTTCTTCTTCATCATTTTTTCGAAATAAAGCCAATTTTAACCATAAAAAAATGAAAATAAAATTGCTTCTAGGAATTTAAGATCAAAGCATAAATTTCTATGAATTTAAAAGCTAAACTAGAGAACTTACCCTTGAAGAACTTTGCTACTACTTCCTTCTTGCTTCTCACTTCTCACTAACTTCTCTCTACTCTTTGTAGAATGGTTTTTTGTGTGAAGAATGTAATACCCGGATAATTATTTATCTGGAATTTTATATTTCGATGAATAATACCTATTGAAAATAGGTGAATATGTGGTTTCAAATAATAAGTAATAATTATCTTATTTTCTAAGGTAATTGCTATTGAAATTAGGAGAGATAAAGAGCTAAAATCCATGAAAAATGTATTTTATAAGGCAGAAAAATGACCTGAAAATATTATGATAAATCTCATATGGCAACAAATATTGACAAAAACTTAGGAAGTATGTTGTCTATAATTTTAGGAATTTTTGGGATTATTTCCTTGAAAAATAGAGAGGCATAAATATAATATTATTAAAAGCACTTTTTGGCCCCATGATTTTTAATATTTTACATGGGACATAAAATACCAATGTGTCAAAAAGTTGTGAGATAATAATTAATCCTAATTATGAAAATTATCAACAATTAGTAAGTGGCTAATTAAGTAATTAGTGGCTAATTGTTTAGATTAAGATATAAGTAAATTAATTAGTAAATAATTAATTTAAGGGAGAAATTCGAAATTAATAAATAAATAAAAATAATAAAAATATATAAAATGCTTAGAAAAAAAAATATATCTTGATATTTTGATTAAAATAATAATATATCCGGTAAAGAGCCAACGGGACATTTGAGAATGGATAGAAATAAAATCCTACACCAAAATATAGAGATATAGTCTAAGTCATCTGGACTTTTTATAGACCAGTGAATTTCTACCTTGGAGTGGACTATCTCAGAGGTCATTTCTAAAACCAAATGAGTCATTAGGATACATGGTTTTAAGGGAAAAGGTCAAATAGTCAAAAAGAGAACCTATACCAAATGAAATAGTTGTGACAAACCAGGGATAAGGTTTCTTAGGTCAGAACATATTACGAACCAGCGAATTTCTGTCCAGAAGCTGACACTTCCGGAAGTGATTTCCGTAATGCAGTTGGTGTCGTCCCAAAATGTTCAAGTGCAACGGAATGCCCTTAATAGGATCATAAATTTCATTAACCCAGATATTCCTACAGAGGAAGAATGGAACTTCAAAACGTTGCTTTCGATTTTTGAGTTTCGTCAAGATTACGCGATTAGGACACCGATCGTGAACTTTATCGGTAAGTCGGCAAGATGACATCATCTCGCTTC
The DNA here is from genome assembly GCA_019022615.1 of Acacia melanoxylon. Taxonomy (NCBI): domain Eukaryota; kingdom Viridiplantae; phylum Streptophyta; class Magnoliopsida; order Fabales; family Fabaceae; genus Acacia; species Acacia melanoxylon. The sequence goes on from JAFJYJ010000010.1 coordinate 12,280,568, forward strand.
TAGAAGGATGACATAGGCAAGACATGTGTAAGGCCAAGATGGAGCCACGTGGCGAAGTGCGATCCGACGGCCGAAATCCAGTCTGATAAAGTAATGAATAGTGTCACTTTTTCTTCTATAAATAGAAGCCTTCCCCTCTTCATTTCTCACACCCCAAAACTGAAATAGAGAGAGGTTTTAGAGAGAAGGAGGAGCCCGGAGAAGTTCTAGCCGAACCCTGGGTAAGTTCTTCGGTCCCTGGTCTTTAGTTTCGGTAGTTCTTTCAGTAGATATAGTAGAAATGCTAGATTTATCTTTAAATTTCCCAGATAGTCTAGATATCATGTTTAGGGGTAAATATGGTATTTATTTTGAAATTATATTGGGAAAAGAGATATATCAAAATTCCGGAGAAATAGGGTTAAAGTAGCGAAGCTCGGCGAAATTACGCCGATTAGGGAGTCGGGGGCAAAATGGTAATTTGTACCGAAATGCCCGTTACATCGCTAGATATTGATAAATACTATCCTTATAGGATATCTCGAGATAATTGAACCGCCTGTCCGCGTTGTCTTGTTGTTTCACCCCATTTGTCAAAAAGTACCGTTTTCGAAAAAGTACCGTTATACCACCGACGAAGGTACGTTCGCGTCGTAACACTAACGCTGATGTTTATGATATGCATGTATGTGCTATGTGTATTGTGTGTGTATATTTGTTATGTTGTCTGGGTGCATATAGATGTTAGAGTCCCCGCTCTTCCCGCAAGCCCCGCCCGCCCTCCCCCACAGCTCGGCCCACTCGGCCCGCCCCCCCCCCCGGCTCCGACTATACCCCCCCCGCCCCCCTCCCCCCGCTCCGACCCCACCCCCAGTCCGCCCCCTCCTCCCGACCCCACCCCTGTGTCCGCCCCCACCCCCAGTCCATTACTCTCCCCCCGCTCCGACCCCATCCCCAGTCCGCCCCCCCCCTCGCTCCGACCCCTCCCCCCAGCTCCGCCCCACGCCCTCGGCTCCCCCAACCTCACCCCCAACTCCTCCCCGCCCCCTCCGCCGCTCCTCCTCCACCCGCTCGTCCCTCTCGCGTCCCCTAGCTCCTCCACGACTCTCGGCTCGTCGTCCTCTTCTCCGATCCGGTCCTTTGTTAGGTTGGTCGATGTTTTTTTTACTATATGGATATATCTATGTTAGATTTTCTTTATGTCATAATTTAAATATGCATGTTAGTAGAAAATAATTCTTCTTTTGTATTTTAGTTTTTCCTTAGCTATTAATTACATAATGATCTTGATTGTTTATGAATTTGAATTATGCTTATAGTTAGTAGGAGATTCCATGATTTTTTTATTATTATTGGGTTTAGTGATTTTTATTAATAATATTGATTTTTTTAATCTTGTATTATTTTTTGGGACGAAATATGTATGTTAGTAGAAGATAAATCTTAATTTTTGTTTTATATATTAGTGGAATTTACTATTTGATTTAGGCTATTATAAAAATGACTGTTAATAATTTGTTAAAAAAATATTCTTTTAAATTTTTTTATTTGAATCTATCTTTAAAAAGTTATACAATAAATTTGATTAAGTGTTAAATAATCTCTTTGATCTAACCCATATATGTTAGAAACTCCAAAATACTTAGCATTCTATTCTTTGTTTGCCCCCTCCACATGCATGTCCCCATGTTCTGGTGTGCTATCCTCATTCTCTCGGTTTGCTTGCCGGAATATATACTTTGTTCAATGCATGTGTTTGTTTTTCACTTTCTTGATTAAGTGACAATTGGTAGGCATAAGAGGCGACTTATATATATTTGTGGTATGTTGAGATGTTAATTAGGTTAGTAACTGAACTAGCTAGGATGTATGGAAGGCAACCATGATAGAAGTTGGATGTACAATCGTCTAACTGATAGAAGACAACTAACGCAAGCATTCTTGGTGGGTTTGGAAGAGTTCATCCAATTTGCTGTGGCGAATTCAAATAATTCAAGAAGGGAGATCAGGTGTCCGTGTGCCAAATGTAAGTGTTTAAGATTTACAGACGCGGACACGGTCGGAATTCATTTGTGTTAAAAGGGATTCATAAAAGATTATGAATGTTGGGAATGTCATGGCGAAGTCCGACGTACACCGAGTGGTTATTACGGGGACAGTAGTCATCGAGAAAACCTTAATCAATATGAGCAGTTGGTTATGGATGCCGCGGGTCCGTCGATCGGCCAATATTTTGATCCCGTTACTCATGCCGAACCGTCATACATGGGAGAGGAGACCGGTACACATCCTCAACCATCATACATGGGTAAGGATCCTCATCCGGAAGCCGCTAGGTTCTATAAAATGCTTCAAGAAGCACGGCGTCCGTTATGGGAAGGTTGCGAACACTTTGAAAATAGTGAATATTCATCGCTATCGGCTACCCTAGCAACACTAAGCTTGAAGACCGATCACCATATGAGTGAGAGGAATTACAACGAAATGATGCAGATCATGAGTAAGGTTGTTCCCAAAGACAATAATTTGCCGAAGGACTTTTACCAAGCAAAAAAAGGTGAAAGAGCTTGGGCTTGGATGTGAAAAAATTCATTGCTGCCCCAGAGGATGTATGTTGTATTACAAGGATGATGATGAGCTAACAAATTGCAAATTTTGTGGACATGACAGATATAAAGTTGTGGGGAAAGGAAGGAAAAAGACCCGTCATGCATTAAGCAAGATGTGGTACTTTCCTCTGGTGCCCAGACTTACGAGATTGTATGCATCTGAACAAACAGCCGCTCATATGAGATGGCACCGGGAGCATCGTAGGGATGAAAAATTTGTGACACATCCATCTGATGCCGAAGCTTGGCGTAAATTTGACGAGGCGAATCCTTTCTTTGCTATGGATCCCCGTAATGTTCGTCTTGGTCTATGTTCGGATGGGTTCGCTCCTTTGAACAATACGGGCATGAATTATTCCTGTTGGCCAGTCATTGTGACTCCGTACAACCTCCCACCCTCTATGTGCATAAGAAGAAAGTTTTTCTTCCTTAACGCGTTAATCCCTGGGCCGTCGAACCCAAAAAAGAAGATAGATGTGTACCTCAGGCCTTTGATAGACGAGTTGAAAATGTTGTGGAGTGAAGGTGTTTTTACGTATGATATATCATTAAGTCAGAATTTCACCATGCGGGCTGCCTTAATGTGGACGATAAATGATTTCCCTACATATGGGATGTTGAGTGGCTGGCAAACGTCGGGAAAGCTCGCATGCCCGATATGTCTTGAACAGAACATGGGTTTTAGCTTGGAACACAATCGCAAGGTCAGTTGGTTTGACAGGCACCGACGATTCCTACCCCTCGATCATCCGTTTAGGAGAAATAGAAAAGACTTCACGCTGAAGGTTGTCGAACGAGCAGATCTACCTCGTCGTTTAAGTGGACAAGAAATATGGGACAGGGTCAGGCACATTCCGAGTGTCGAAGAGGGGACTGCTTCAAGCGAACTTGAGGGGTACGACATTGATCATCATTGGAACAAACACAGTATCTTCTGGGAACTACCATATTGGAAAGATCAATTGTTAAGACACAACCTCGATGTCATGCATATTGAGAGGAATGTATTTTGCAATATTCTATACACCGTGATGGACACCAAAGGCAAGACGAAAGAAACAGTCAACGCAAGATTGGACGTTGAAGCGATTTGTAGAAGGCCTGCTTTGCATTTGGTGGACAGTGGCACTGGACAAATTTCCAAACCCAGAGCGTCGCACACATTCAATAAAGAGCAGAACTTAGAATTGTTGCCATGGGTTAAAGATCTGAAACTCCCTGACGGTTATGCGTCAAACTGGAAAAGATGTGTCGACATGCACGAGGTGAAGTTGAGCAAGATGAAGAGTCATGATTGTCATTTTTTTCCAGAGATTGTTGCCGTGGGCCTTCAAAGCACTACCGAAGCATGTATGGTCTATTTTAACGGAGTTTTCCATGTTCTTTAGAGAAATTTGTGCTTCAGAGCTTAATGTTGAAAAGTTACGACACCTGGAGGCGAGCCTACCCATAACGCTATGCAAGTTAGAGATGGTGTTTCCTCCTAGCTTGTTTGACTCAATGGAACATTTGCCCGTTCACTTGGCCTATGAAGCAAAGGTAGGAGGCCCGCAACAGTATAGATGGATGTATCCATTTGAGAGGTAATATATATATTGATTTGGGCTGTTATTAATTGACCGACATGGTACTTTAGATTATAAATACCCTCTGATATTCCATTGTAGGTTTTTACGCACACTTAAGCACAAGATCAAAAATACAAGGTACGTTGAAGGATCTATCGCTGAAGCTTATCTAGTCGAAGAGGCCACAAAATTTGCGTCATACTATTATCCCCCTAAAATGATGTCAAGATGGAGAGGTGTACCTCGTAATGATGATGCCGGTGATACGTGGGATCAAAAATCAATATTTAATTTTCCAGGGCGAGTCGTAGGAAAACGTTGGAGGTCAACTCTTGACGGAAGAGATAAGCGAGTTGCAGAGTGGTACATTCTAAACAACTGTGAAGAGGCCGCAAAGTACCTAGAGTAAGTTTTTTGTTTTGTTTACTATTACGGTAAGTATTAAAGTATTAACTTAAGTTTTTTGTTACAGTTACTTCTCTAATTGGGTCGATCGAGAAATCCTTCAATGTCGATGTCCCAAGTTGATCAATTCACTAATTTCGAGTTTCCAAAATGGTTTCGATCATATTTCTTGGAAAATCCATCAGATCCCAATGAAGTTGCATGGAGTTTATCTTATGGAGCTGCAATGACAGTTACCCAATGCAACAAATATATAATCAATGGGTATCGATTTGCAACTGTTGACGCGAACACAGGTACACTATGTTACAATTACGGTGTATGTTGTCGAGGTGACCAAGTTGACGGGGTGGAGACTGACTACTACGGGAAGTTAGTTGAGATAATTCAGTTGAGTTACCAGTGGGACAAGGTGGTGACCCTTTTTAAGTGTGAGTAGTTTGATAACAGTCCGCGTGGGACAAAAGTGGACAAACATGGAAATATTGAGATCCATTTGGACAAGGAGATATACGGTTGGTTATGACCCATTCATCCTTGCTCAACAGCGGAACAAGTTTACTATACACCATACCCTACATCTCGTCAAGGGTGGACGGGAGTTATTAAAACCAAAGCACGAAATATTATACCAAAGTCGAAAGAGCCGGAATCAAATGACGGTATGGTGAACCTTTCCAAGCCGATGTGGAACATGTGCGCCCATAAACATCTTCGATGACGAAGTACCAAGCAATCTCTTTGATTCTCGTGCGGAGTTAGAGTTGATTCCTATACAAATTGACGATGAGAAATCGACGATGAGGATGAGGCGAAATGAGCTTCTCGATAGTGAATCGAGTTCGACGACTATGAGAGTTCAAATGAAGACATGCAAGTAGATGTCGATGAACGGGAATCATCCGGTTGATTTGTGTTAGTTCTTTGTTTATGACGATATGTTATACTACATACTTTGTTTCTTTACTACTGTCATATTTACTAAATATTTTTTTATATATATTTTTTGACATGATGTCTATAAGTGTTCGAGAGATGGAGCATCCGGGAGGACGTTCGGGTAGTGGACGTGGCGGTGGTCGAGCCCGACCCCGTACTATAAGAGGGGGTAGGGCGACGCCAACCGCTCCATATAGAGGCGAGGGCTCGGCCGCTTCCCCGCAGGTGCCACTATTTGATTTTTCATCGTCACCGTCGGGATATTTGTCATCTTCACCGTCACTTTATACATCGTCATCACCGGGCGGCTACCCCCGATGCACGGCAAAGGGGGACAACAGTTTACTTTACCATTTCGATTGATTTACATTTGTTTAGTTTCTTGAAACCATCTATGTACAAACATCTTCAATATTTCACATTTCTTCCTTAGCACACCTGCGTCGCCTCGAGCCACGTTGGGGAAGAAGGTAGTTACTCGAGGTACCAATCGGGGCTCAAGAGATCCCGAGACGGGGTTTCTTTGGATCCGTCCCGACGGCAACGAGTAAGCCATGCCAAGTTACTCGTAATGTTACAATTTTCTTTTCTAATTGGTTTGTATGCTAATATTTGCATGATAATCTCTGTTTTTAGATTTGTGTCTGATACTCCGGTGGCGACTTTCATGTCGTACCAAATATTCCGTAATTACACTCAAGCTTGGACCACGTGGACAGAGATTTCTAAGACGCAACGAGACAAAGTGGTTCAAGGAGTTCTTGGTAAGTTATTTTTTTATGAGTGTTAATTAAGTATTTTTAAAATTTTGAGCACTAATTGTTCGTTATTGATTTTCGGGATAAGCATATGACGTTGCTCGAGCATCTTGAAAATCTGAAAAAAGCTTAAAACCACAGGGCCAGCGTGATGGTGCGTCGAAAGCTCTATGCATTGAGAAGGTCGAGAGGCAAGACAGATTGGCTTCCACAGAACACTAAAGATGAATTATTTGGCAATTGGGAAAACAATGACAAGTTTAAGACCATAAGTGCGAAAAATAAACAAAATAGGGCCAAAATGGAAGGACCATCATATGCGGCGGCTCCATATCAATTAGTGAGCATCGACGCAAAGTTGTAAGTACACGTTATTTTCTATTTACGTATTCAATATTTTGTACTTTGAAGTAATTAATTAAGGTCATCATTTGCGTTTGCGGGTAGAGTGGGGAAGCTCCAGTGGATCGGTTGAGTGGGTTACCTTTCGGCGGACCCATTCCCGACGATCGAAGGGAGTGAGAGGCAATGGATTAATCCAAGGGCGCAACTAATAGCGGTTAGACATTTATTGCCTTTATTACTTGTTTTATGCACCACCATATTTATTTCATTTTACATGTCTTATTTGTTATGTATTTGTTTACTTGTAGGAAAACTTTGAGAAGCGTCGCGGGGAGAGAGCCTCGCGGCGTGAGACCGACCCCTCATCCTCTATATCCGATAACGAGAGTCCGTTCTTTGAGGCTACCGGCGGATTTGACAAGAAGGGGAGGGTCTTTGGATACGGTGAGTCCGCGGCCCCGATCGAAGCAAACAAAGCGCCTCTCATCCGGCACCGTAGGGGTTTCTTCGGTAAACATAATACATTTGTTTTTGATAATTTTCATTCTCTTGTCCATTCAAATGAAGTACAAATAATAAATGTACTAATCAACTTTGTAGATGAGCTGAAGAAGATGAAGGCGTTGGTGGAGGAGCAAGCAACACAGATGACCTAGGAACGGGAGATGATGAGCCAGTGGCTGGCTCAGGAAACGGAGATGATGAGGCAGCAGATGATTCAGGAACAAGATCAGATCAAGCAGGCGTTGCAGCAGGAACGGGCGATGATGCGACAGGAGATGACTCAGCAGAATGAGATGATGAGGGCGATGCAGCTTCAAATCATGTCCCTTATGAAAGACAGAGGTTCCGGGTCGACTCCGGTGATGATGACCATCGGTGATGATGATGATCACAATCTGCCGTTTGTTTAGCCTACTTTTTTGTATTTGCTTGTTGCTATTACTTTTTTGTATTTGTTTGTTGCTACGGATTATATATATATATTGTGTTTTCACTATGTAAACTCTTTTTTATCGTTAATATATTCATGGTACATTACTTTACTATTTGTATTCAATTTTCTATTAAAAAAAATTAAAAATTTGCTACCGAAAAGAAAATCTCCACAAATTCTGAAATTTGCTACGGAAAAACAAATCGCTACGGAAAAAATCCGTAGCAAATTCCGGAATTTGCTACGGAAAAAAATCCGTAGCAAATTTTGAAATTTGTGAAATTTGCTATGGAAAAAATATCCGTAGCAAATTTTCAAATTTGCTACGGATTTTTTTATGTAGCAAATTGCTACGGAAAAACAATCCGTAGCAAATTGCTACGTATTTTAACCTCCGTCGCAATTGCGACGCGATATTTTGCTACGGACAAAATCTGTAGCAAACATGTTTTGCTACGGAAAAATGGGTTTTTGCTACGGATTTTTCCGTAGCAAAAACCAAAATTTTTAGTAGTGTTTTGAGAAGAGAAAAGAAGAGTGAAATTGTTAATTATAATTACCCAATTAAACATCACAATCAAGTAATTAATGGCAAAGACTTTTAAGGCAAATTAAGATGAAATGGAATGCAAATTAAAGTTAAATTAAGGGGGTGGTTTGTGAGAAAGATGAAGCAAATAAAATCAAAGATATTAACTATGTATGTCCTAATCAAACATAAATTCAAGAGGACTTTGAAGGCAAAAGGGAAGAGGATAAAGAAGACTAATGGGGCATAGTTGATGATGACAAATTGAAAGGAATAAAGGGGAAGGGTGGGACGATTTCTTAGGCTAAAGAAGAAGCAAGAGTGAAAAGCTAAAGTGTCATAATCAAAGCTTTAATTAAAGAAAACTTTAGGGGTTAAAAGTGATGTAAGCTTATGTAATTAGTTATAAATTAATTAAAGATAAGATAAAAACCATTAGGACAAATTCAAGAAATAAGTGAATGAGAACCATTAGAAAATAAATCATATCTTGAAATTCATTGATCCTAGAACAAATATAAGTAGATATTATGAATGAGCATAATTTAAGCTTGAACATAGTTGTTTTAAAAGTGATTTTCATAGACTTTTGAGATTCATACTATTGTGATTTAAAAGTTTTAAAAGACCATAAATCAAGTCATAAAATTGTGATTCCAAAAGTGGAAATGGATCTTGAAGAAAAGCACCAACTTACATCTAACTAAATTAGCATTTGGGAAGAAAAGATGAAGAGGAAAGAAGGGGAAGTAGGTGGCGGTTTAAGGGGGTTAAAGGGGTGGGATTAAAACTTCTTTGAGAAGTTTAAGATCAAGGGTTAAGATTGAATTAAAGTTGCTAGGTAGTTAACCAAGGAATTGCTATAAATAGAGACTTAGTGCATTCATTATTCCTCACCAATTCACAAGTAAGAGCAAGCTGGTATTAACCGAATAGCAAGAGAGAAAGTGAGGGTGAGAAGCTTTGGGAAGGCAAGAGCAGAGTTCTAGGTAAGTTCTTATGCCCTAGCTTTGTGATTTATAGCTTAGATGTTGTTTTGATTCATAATCTTCTAATTATAGTGTTATTTTCATGTTTTTATGGTTACCATTGTCTTTATTTCTAAAAAATGATGAAGAAGAAGTTATAGCAAAATTTTTGGAAGATTATGATCAAAGTAGCGAAGATCTGGCAAAAATTTGTCGGTTAGCGACTTCTGAAAGCTATTTCAAAAACGCTGGTATCTTATGTTGAAGATGCTATTCCAAAATTCTAAGAACATTCATGTTGATATTAGACATATAGAGCTTTCCAAATATACCTATAGCATGTCATTTTGAGTTTTGTGCTAGGAGATAAAAATTCTACAAAATGGGCTACAAAATTCTGGGCAGAGGTTGGAATTACAAAAACTGGGAATGTTTTATGAAATCTGGGTGTGAACCAATATTTTTCTTAAAATTATACATCCAAAGGATTCCGAGGAATTTTACGGATCCTCATTCCGATTTCTGTAGAATTAATTATGATTTTTCAAAGTTAGGTGAAAAACCAGCCCATTTATTGAATAATAGCGTTTTTAAGCAATTAAAATGGGATTAAGTTGAAAATAATTAATCCAGTGGTAAAATGGTCTTATATAGACAAAATATCTCTTGAAATAATATTTGGGAATTAATAGAGGCGATATTACCCTTATAGGATATCTGTGATCGCCTACCGTCAAAACGCACGGAAAACGTCAACGAAGCTACGTTCGCGACGCCGTAACACTGACTCTGATGCTTATAGTATGTTTATATATGATAGTCGTATCCATAGACTAAGACTCTGTCTTAGATCTTTTATTATACATTCAGATATACACGGGTTATGGTTTTAATAATACCGTAGAAAGTTTTCCTAGCGCTGAGGACACGACTGTACATCGTGGCACTGGTAGATCGTGCAGACTGGGATAACAAACATATTGCTAGGGGCTGTGTATTGTTATTTCCTTACATATATAATTATGTATTTCCTACATCTGTTATGGGCTTTTGTAGTGATTATTGCTGAAATGTCATGAATACCTGTCATACATATATTGTTACATAAGCATGAGGTTAACCGTTACCTGGGGTCCGATGGGCATTGGACCTCAGTCTTAACTAATAGTCAGGGAAGGATCATGGATCAGAGAAGGCACCAGTGGATAGAGCCGTAAAAGGACGCCGATGAACGGAGCCGTGAGGAGGCATCGATCAAAGTAAATACAAAAAGAAGGTTAATAGAATCCACCTTATGGCATGAAACTAATAAGGTTACTTCATATCATTTGGTGCTTAAACTAGAAAGGGTCGTCTATGTGGTTCAGTCAATCAGTTGCCGTTAACATCGGGGAGACTTCCACTAGACCTTACCCAGCCTGGCCAAATGGGATGATTTAACTGAGTTAGGTTCTATGCCCCAAGTCTACCTAAGGCTTGATTGAAGAGGGTATAGTTACATGGAAGAGTTGTAATTATAAAGTTTTGTAATATTGTATCACATGAATATTCCTTCAGGAAATTTGTAATATATCGTATACGTTGGGCATCAGCATATGCCTGAGTATTTTATATTAGTTAGTCGTTGTTCAAATTTTTTTAGTACATGCTCTCCGTTTCCGCAAAACGCTGAGTTGTAGCACCTCAAACTCTGACAATTTTTATAAAACCACATGTCACCGGCACGATTTATGTTACGGAATTTGGGGTATTACAGATCCACAAGGTGCCCTTACTTGACCCTTATTAAGACTTACCATCAACGTTGTAACCAACAAATTTTTGTGAAGTTCAAGAAAACTTTTGTTAGTAATTTGTGTTGTGTGCCGACTAAATTCATATCATTGTGATATCCACGGAAAGAACAAACATGTGGAGAAAACCAAATGTTGTGAAGCTTTATTTTCTAATTAAAACATATGAGAACATCTCAATAGTAGTTAAGAAAATAAAGGAGGAGGAAATGGTGGCTTCTCATAAAGAGAGGAGTACAACAATGATGAAGGGATATTTACCCTTCAAATTTTCATACATTTTATGTTCCTAAACAGGTATTGCCACTTCACTTCTATATCACAACCTCATAAAGTCTATGGATGTGTGGCCATAGTCAGAAAAAACTTCATAATTAAACCATTTGTTCCTTCTTTCATGGAATAAGAAACCCAACAACCCCGCCATAATGTAAATCCTATTACCTTAACTTGCAATACATTTTCAAATGATAAGGGATATTTCAGAATTACTAACCTACTAGAAGCTACGTAACATCTACATGACGAATATATAATTGATATTGGAATTTTCCCTATTAAGAAGGTTAAATTTGCGAAAAAACAATAGGAGGAAATCAAACAACAAAATGCTTTTAGAAAGGCATGGGAAAGACTTATCAAGAGAACTGAAATTGACAATCAATATAAACCACCATGATGAAGCTGCTTTTACATCTATCTCTAAGTGGCATAAGTGTATCAATTCTCAGCAAAAATTCTTGTAGGCTTTTATTCTCAGCAAAAATAAATCAAAGTTTTAATCTACACACTTTGTAACACCCCAAATTTCGTAGCATAAATCGTGCCGGTGACACGTGGTTTTATAAAAATTCATCAGAGTTTTGAGGTGCTACAACTTAGCGTTTTGCGGAAACCAAGAGCATGTACTAAAAATTTGAACAACAGGTATAACAATGACTGACTGATATAAAATACTCAAACATATGATGATGCCTGACGTATACTGATATATTAAAAATTTCCTGAAGGAATGTTCATGTGATATAGTAATACAAAACTTCATAATTACAAATCTTCTATGTAACTATACCCTCTTCATCCGAGCCTTGAGTAGACTTGGGGCATCGAACCTAACTCAGTTAAATCATCCCATTTGGCCAGGCTGGGTAGGTCTAGTGGGAGCCTCACCGTGCTAGGGTGACCGATTGACCGAACCACATAGACGACCCTTTCTAGTTTAAACACCAAATGATATGAAGTAACCTTATTAGATTTATGCCATAAGGTAGGTTCGTTGACTTTCTTCCCGCATTTACTTTGACCAAGTGCCTTCTCACGCTCCGTCTCATCGGTATCTATCTACGGCTCCATCCCCGGTGCCTCCTCCGATTCATGACCCTTTCCCGTCTATTCATTCGACCGAGGTCCAATGCCCATCGGACCTCAAGTAACGGTTAACCTCATGCTTATGTAAACAATATATGTATGATGTATTCATGACATTTTCACAAAATCTACTACAATGCCCATAACAGATGTAGAAATACATAAATATGTATATACGGAAATAACAATACACAGCCCCCGCAATATGTTTGTTATCCCGTCTCCGCACACTCTCCGGTGCCACGATGTACGTCGTGTCCATAGCGCTAGGAAAACTCTCAACGGTGTTAACAATACCATAACCCGTGTATTCATGATTGCATTAAAAACAATTGAGACGAGTCTCAAAGACAGAACACGGCAATCATATATAAGCATAACACAAGCACCGAGTTAGTGTTACAAAGACGCCGCGAACGTACCTTCGTTGACGGTATTTCGGTACGTTTTACGAAAAACAGCGGTATTTTTGACAGCGGTGCAACAGCGGCACAACAGCGGTACGACAACGATGCGATTATCTCAGATATCCTATAAGGATAATATTTATCAATATCTAGCAGCATAACAGGCATTTTAGGTACAAATTACCATTTTGCCCCTAGTTTGACTAATCGACGAAATTTCGCCAAAGCTTCGCTACTTTGACCCTATCTCTCCAGAATTTTGACATATCTCTTTTCCCAATATATTTTCGAAATAAATACCATATTTACCCCTAAACATGATATTTAAACTATCTGGGAAATTTAAAGATAAATCTAGCATTTCTACTATATCTACCGGAAGAACTACCAAAGCTTAAGACTAGGGATCGAAGAACTTACCCAGGGCTCCGCTATATTTTCTCCGGGCTCCTCCTTCTCTCTAACCTCTCTCTAGGATTCGAAATTTTGGTGTGAAATGAGAAGAGGAGGTGATGGCTATTTATAGAAGAAAAAATGACAATATTCATGCCTTTTTCAGACTGGATTTCGACCGTCGGATCGCACTTTGACACGTGGCTTCATCCTTGTCATCCATGTGTCTCCCCTTATGTCATGCATGATGTCACACTCTTGCTTTATGTGACTGTACCGATAAAGTTCTCTGTTCGGTGTTCTAATCGCGTAATCTTGGATAATCTTAAAAATCCGGCAACACAGCGCTGAAGGTATATTCTTCTTCTTTAAAACTACCTGGGTTAGCTAAATTTTTGATCCCATTAAGGGTATTCCGTAGTCCGTGAAGATTTTTGGATAGACATCGTTTGCGGTTACGGAAATAACTTCCGATAGCACCGCCTTTCCGGACAAAAATTCACCGATTTATAATATGTCCTGACCTAAGAAACCTAATTCATGGTTTGTCACAACGGTCTCGTTTTCTATGGGTTCTCACTTCTACTATCTGCCCAATTTCTTATTTACCCTATCTCTTATTTACTCCGTTGGTTTCAGAAATGACTTCGGAGCTAGCTCACTTCGGGATAAAATTTCACTTGTTTATAACAAGTCCATATATTAGTGACTTAGTTCCTATATTTTGGTGTAGGATTTAATTTCTACCCGTTCTCAAATGTCCTGTTAGCTCCTTACAGAATATAATATTATTCTAATTTGAATATCTAGATATTATTTAAAATATCCACAACCCTTTTCACACTATACTTAATTAATTTCATTCTTATTTTAATTAATAATTTCCCCCCCACCCCCTTTTAATTAATTATTTAATTATTCATTAATTAATTCACTAATAACTTAATTAGCTTATGTTATCTCATAATTACCTAATTAGCCACTTACTAATTGTTGACAATTTTATTAATTAGGATAAATTATTATCTCACAACTATTTTATTTACATTGGTATTTTATATCCCATGTAAACACGGGTGGAAAAAAGGCTTTTAAGACCGGACGAAAGAGGTATCGTAAGATCGGATCTCGTGACCGGTCTTGTTCCGTGCGGTCTTAAAGTCTGCTACTTTTAAGATCGGATGTGCGTCCGATCTTAAAAAAACACTTTTAAGACCGGACTTTTTAAACATCCGGTCTTAAAAGTCTATTTTTTTTTTAAAAAAAGAATGAACTTTTAAGACCGTATATATTTTCAAGTCCGGTCTTAAAAATTCCTTTCTATGAAAAAAAAGGTGAGATTGTAGACGCCTGAGCCGCCGCCTCAAAGAGAACTCTGTTTCCAGATCTTTCACCAGAGGAACTAAAACAAATAGATTCAGAGAGGAAAGTACCTAAGCTGCCTTGAGAGAACTCTGAAAAGAGGTAGACGAAGAAGAAGGAACAAAGAAAATTTTGGGTGGAAGCAAAAAAAACGATACAAGGACAGAGATGGAGGTCAGGAGAAGAGTAATACCATTTTGCTCCTCGAAGAAGTTATGGGAAGCCATTCATCTATCTTCTTCTACGTACTCCTTCGTTCGCTTATCTATCTGTCATTTTTGTGTGTGCACATCTCAATATATTCAAAAAAATAAAATAACAAGAAACAAATACAATCGATCGAGAACGCAGAAATAAGCAAAAAGACATAATAGGTTTACCTCAAGAGAGGCGATTAGCTGCAGACGAAACTCGTTCCCCATGGAAATCAAGTTTGGAGCTTTTGTCGTCGCCGAGAATGAGGAGATGAGCAATAAAAAAAGAAAAAAGAAATTGATATTTAATTTCAAACTTAAGCCGAAATCTACGTCAATGATTTACTACCGCTTGCGTTTCGCTTTCCATGGCTCAACAACAATATAAATATATATATATATATATATATATATATATGTAATACCCGGATAATTATTTATCTGGAATATTATATTTTAGTAAATAATACCTATTGGAAATATGTGAATAAGTGGTCTCAAATAATAAGTTATAATTATCTTGTTTTCTAAGGTAATTTCTATTGAAATTAGGGTGAATAAAGAGCTAAAAATCCCTAAATGAATTTGTGGGGCATAAAATGACCTGAAAATATTATGACAAATCCTAAGAGGCAATAAAACATTTATTAAAAATTAGAAAGTATGTTGTCTCTAATTTTAGGAATTTATGGGAATATTTTGGGGATCATAAGTGACCCAATGATTTTTAATATTTTACATGGAGCATAAAATACCAATGTCAGTACAATTGTTGTGAGATAATAATTAATCCTAATTAAGAAAATTATCAACAATTAGTAAGTGACTAATTGGGTAATTAATGGCTAATTGTTTAAGCATAGGATAATTGCTTAATTAAGATAATTAAGGCATAAATTAAGTAATTAAAAAATAAATAAATAAACAAATAAAAATTGAGGGCCAATGAAAGACAAGATTAAGCTTAATTAATAAGGCACAAATGGCTTTGATTAATTATCAAACAAATTGCACAATAACATGTGGCATTAATGAACATTTAAACCCTTAATTACATTACCAAATGACATCATCAAAACTTCATTTTATTTGGTAACAAATTCTTATCGTAATACTCTAAAAATCGTATTTATGATAAGTATCATAAATTAGTAAATAATACCTATTGGAAATAGGTAAATATGTGGTCTCAAATAATAAGTTAAAATTATCTTATTTTCTAAGGTAATTTCTATTGAAATTAGGGTGAATAAAGAGCTAAAATGTATTCTTAGGGCATTAAATGGCTTAAAAATATTATGATAAATCCTAAGAGGCAGTAAAATATTTATTAAAAATTAGCAAGTATGTTGTCTCTAATTTTAGGAATTTTTGGGATAATTTCCCTTGAAAAATAATGAGACAAAATTAAATATTATTTTGGGGATCATAAGTGACCCCACGATTTTTAATATTTTACATGGGATATAAAATACCAATGTAAGTAAAATAGTTGTGAGATAATGATTTATCCTAATTAAGAAAATTATCAAAAATTAGTAAGTGGCTAATATGGTAATTAATGGGATAATTAAGGTATAGAGTAAATGAATTAAAAATAATTAAAAAAATTATTTTTAAGGGGGCTGAAATTCGAAATAAAAAAATAAATAAAAATAAAAATAATAAAATATTACTAAAATATTTTATTCTTAGAAAAATAAATAAAAAATAAAAAAAAAAATATCTAGATATTTTGAATAAAATAATAGTATATATGGTAAAGAGCCAACATGACATTTGAGAATGGATAGAAATAAAATCCTACACCAAAATATAGGGATATAGTCTAAGTCATCCGGACTTTTTATAAAAAGTGAATTTCTACCTCGGAGCGGACTATCTCGAAGTCATTTCGAAAACAAATGAGTCATTAAGATACGGGATAAATCGAAATAGGTCGATAGTGTAAATGAGAACCTATAGAAAACGAAATAGTTGTGACAAACCAGGGATTAGGTTTCTTAAGTCGAACATATTGCGAACGGTGAATTTTGTCCGTAAGCCGGTTCTATCAAGTCATTTCAGAACCGATGGCGTCTGTTCTAAAATCTTGCAGACTACGGAATACCCTTAACGAGATCAAAAATTTAGTTAAACCCGGTAGTTTTAAAGAGAAAGAATAGAACTTCAAAACCTAGTTGCCGTATTTTTGAGTTTCGCGAGATTACGCGTTTCGGACACCGAACCGAAAACTTTATCGCACGGCTCTTCTAGAACATGGGTGACATCATCTTCTTCTAGAAGGATGATGTCAGCAGAGACACATGGAGGGCCAAGATGGAGCCACGTGGCGAAGTGCGATCCGGCGGCCGAAAACCAGTCTGATAAAGTGATGAATAGTGTCACACCTTTGCCTATAAATAGCAAGCCTTCTCCTCTCATTTCTTCACCCCAAAATCGAAAACAAGAGAGAGGTTAGAGAGAAGGAGGAGCCCGGAGAAAATATAGTGGAGCCCTGGGATATCTGAGATAATCGGACCGCTGTTGTACATTGTCATACCGTTTCACCATTGTCGAAAATTTCTGTTTTTCCGTAAAAGTACCGTTTACCATCAATGAAGGTACGTTCGCGTATTGTAACACTAACTCTGATGTTTATTGTATGCGTATATGTGTTATGTTGGTTATGATTAGTTTTGATGATGTCTTATATACATGTCATTCGTAAGAGCAAAAAGCTTGCATACTACATTTATCTTCTACTTTGACTAATTCTTATATTTAATGTAGATGTGAAGTTTAATGATGGAGAATGATCAAGAAAAGAAAAGAAAGAAAGGAAGAACTTGTTTAATGGAATGAGAAAATCATTATACAAGTTCCTAGATTGATTCTACAAGTCTCCACGATTAAATAGAAGTTGGAACGGCTCAATTCGGAGTTAAAACAAGCAAGTTCAAGCTTCTGGATGAATACTGGTTTGTTGGAGGGCATTTAAGTAATTTCAGCTTTCTTACTCACTTGAACAGTGTTTTGCTCGAGCAAATTGAGTTTCTGAAGTCATGCTCGAGCAACAACAATGTTATGCCCGAGCAAGGTGCATTTCCAGCCCAAAATCCGCTCTTGCCCGAGCATGAAATGAAAGCTTGCTCGAGCAAGGTCTTGGCATCAGCATACTCTGTTCAGCTCTGTTTCTGGCGACCTTCTGTAAATCAACGATATCTCCCAAACCAGGAATCGAATTGACATGAAACTAGTGGAATATGAAAGTAGACATCCAACACGTACTTTTGACAAAATATCAAGTCCAAAGGAGTCCAGATGAGAGAGCTATGATTTTCGCAAGTTGGAACAACAATTAACGTCACAGTCCAGACCAACCTTCGGTAATTTGAGTGTATCTCACAACTGGAAACTCCAATTGAGCTGAAATCGGTGCCATTGGAAACTAGACTCAAATACATTTTCACAAACATCAAGAAATCAGAAAACAAAGATCAATTTAAGGAGATATGATGTTTTGAAGTTGGTAGTCTGTTCTGGATTCTGCAAAAACGCTGGTTAAGATGAAGCTCCATTCATCTGATGTTAATGGACGAACTACAACTAGCTTGGAGCTGATTCTTATTGAAATGGAAAGAATATTTGAAGAGCCTTCTAAAATGGAATGATTTTCTAAACTTGGATTTATGCCGAATCGAATGCAAGATGATTCAACAATCATGCTCGAGCAAGAAATATTTCTTGCCCGAGCATCATCGAGGCAGAAGCAAAAGATAGTCAGTCAATGAATCATGCCCGAGCAAAGTATTCTAGCATGCTCGAGCAATCTAGAGGCAGAAGCAAAAGAAGGTCATTCAGAGAACCTTGCCCGAGCAAGAAGTATTTCTTGCCCGAGCAACATCGAGGCAGAAGCAAAACTCAACAAATCAGGAAGTCTTGCCCGAGAAAGCAAAGAAGGCTTGCTCGAGCATCATGCTCGAGCAAAGGCAAAACATTGCCCGAGCAATGTCTATCATTTCTCAAGTTCTCGCTTCGTTCGAGTCTTGCCCGAGCAAGGAAATTGGCTTGCTCGAGCAACATCGTGTGGAGGCATTTCCCAGTTCACAAACAGAAGCTTGCCCGAGCAAGCTTTGCTTCATGCTCGAGCAACGTCGCCAAATCTCTATTTCTCCGCAAGCATGCTTTCTGGGTTGCCTCAAGCAACAGCGATGCTCTCTCACTTCTTCGCCTCTGTCTAAAGCTTGCCCGAGCAAGCTTTGCTTCATGCTCGAGCAACATCGCCAAAACACGCCTTCTCCACAAGCATACTTTCTGGGTTGCCTCAAGCAGCGTATTGTGCTCTCACGACTCCACCTCTGTCTATGCCTTGCCCGAGCAAACATATCACCTTGCTCGAGCAACATCGAGGCAGACAACTTCCAGACCTTTGTGAAGATGCTTGCCTGAGCATGATTATATTCATGCTCGAGCACCATGCCCGAGCAGGCAAAATAATTTGCCCGAGCATCAACATCCAAGAACATATTCATCTGATTCAAGAGAAGCTTGCCCAAGCAAGAATGGATTCTTACTCGAGCATGATCATGAAGTTTTCAAATCTTCGTCTGCGAACTTTATGAAGTCTTTGTGTTAATTTCATCAGCAAACACAAATCATCTGAAGCTTCAATACATCTTCTTCTACATCATTCAATATTACTAATCATCATTTTGAGTGATTTTCAGATTATTATATGAAGGACTCAAATACACCATTTATCAATCGACAAAGAATGTATCGATAAAGAAAGCTCGAGCAACAACGTCCAAGATTTCAGAAATTATTATTATCAATTGATTTCTACTTGCTATACTTCTCAATGCTATTAATCATGTTTGTTAGCAAGTTTCAGATGATCAACCGTTGTTTGAATCTTGATGAGCCATGAAGCACCGAAACTGACGGAGACACAGAGCCGACACGATGAAGGATGCCCATACCGTCAAAAGCTCCAAATCAATATTTTAAGTCATCTTCATCCAAGACCACGTGAATGACAACCTGTAAAGAGACTCAACTAAGCAAACATTCCATCGTGGGTTAGCAAAAGGCGCGGATGTTTAAATCTCTCAACGGACATTTAATGAAGTTAAATGGTAGACAACACAGATAGGAAGGACAGACGCTCCGAGCCATTCCCTAACAAATCGAATATTCAATGAAATATTCCAACGGATAAATTCAAATACTTAAACGGACAGATTCAAATCCTTCAACGGTCCTCAATCTTCAAGTAGTATAAATACTCGAAGGTTTGAATTCTTCAAGGCAGAACAGACGCATACACAGACAAACCTTTCAAAGCGATCAAATTCTATTCTGTACATATATATATCTTCGGATATTACTAAGCTTCAAAGTGTTTATCATTTATCTACTCGTGAGAGAGTCCAAACACTTATTTGATTAGTGTGTTGTAAAATCTTAAGGTTGTGGAACCTTAAGTGTGGGTGTACAATTACAACTTGTAAGGGGGAGTGAGTCCAAGAGTGAGAGGATCATCATTCGTTTACAAAGTGTGTGATTGTGTAGTTATTTGGTTACAACTTGTAAAGAGGAGTAAGTCCTAGTGAGAGGATTACTCGAGAGTTACGAGTGTGTAATCAAGTTACAAGATAGTGAAATCCCGTGGTGTTTCGGGACCGGACGTAGGTCAAGAGTTGGACCGAACCAAGATAACCTCTTGTGTTCATTGCTCTTTTCTCTATCTCTGTTTTAAGTGTTCTTGAGCAATTAGCGAAAGAATTTCAAGATCACCTATTCACCCCCCTCTAGGTGATATTTCACCTTCATGTTATGTGTATGGTATGCTTATGTGAGGTCATTGATAGCTCTGTGGTATGTTCCTTGTACTGTTATTATGCTTGCTGGGTGTTGGGATACGTTTGCTAGGTGCGAAATGCTAGGTGCGAGATGCTTGGTGCGATTTGATTGCTAGGTGTAGACCGTATGCTAAGTGCGACATATCTACCAGGGGGCTTATATGTTGTTGTGATATGCTTGTTTGTTGTGCTGATATATTGTATATGTAAATATGAGGTTAATCACACCCGAGGTTCAATGGGTATTGAACCTCGCCCGCATATAACGTCAGCTCGTTGGACCGAGGACCAAGGAGAGAGGCAAGCGGTGCCGCATAGAGACCCGGCCGAAGACTTCCTTCGTTGTTATTTACTTTGAAAACTCTCACATCGTATCATATCGTAAAAAACGGACTTACGACATTTGAAATATAAGTATCAGTTACTCTTACGCTCCGATGCTCTACTCTGATGGAAAAAAAAATTATACTGCTTTTGAAAATGGGATGTTACAGTTACAATCAGGGTTTTGCAATAATAGGACCACATGCTTTAGCTTTGAAAAAGTCAATGTTTTCAACTCAACAATTAAAGCAAGGAGTTATTTGTTATTGTGTTAAACTTAAAACACAAAAATAGCTTATTGGAGAAGCATGTCGACCAGAGGGATAGGATTTCATTTTTCATGAAATAATTAATATATGTTAGGAATAATAAAGAAAGAGAAACAACACACATTAATGAATGAAGTAGGATGTCGGCATTACATATATCAATTCATATACATTGACGAATGAATGAAATAGGATGTCGGCATTGCATTTATCAATTCATTTTAATATGCATTGATGAATGAATAAAGTAGGATGTCGGCAAGGACTCTAAATGGCTAGGATTTGGTTTCCTAAAGCTTCTTTTAATCTAATGGTTAGGATGAAAGTTGTTCATATTTAAATTTCCAATTAGGTCCTTGATTTTTCTCTATAAATAGAGACCCCCTCCTTCACATTTCTTCACACCAAAAATCACAAAGAAATCCTAGAGAGAGGTTAGAGAGAAGTGAGAGCAAGGAGGAGCTTTGAAGAAGGAGTAGCAAAGTGCTGGGTAATTTCTTCGGTACCTAGTCTTAAGTTTTAATTTTTGATTCGGTAGTTATAGTAGAAATGTTAGTTTGATCTTTAATCTTCCAAGTATTATTTTAATATCATGTTTTAGGGTTAAATATGATATATATTTCGAAAATTATGTTGGAGAAAGAGTTATGGCAAAATTTTGGAAGATTAGAGTCAAAATAGTGAAGCTCGGCGAAATTCCGCCGACAGGGGTCGGGGGCAAAATGGTAATTTATACCTAAAATGCCTGTTATGATGTTAGACTTTGTTAAATATGATATTATCCTTATAGGATATCTGTAATCACATACCGCTATTGTGCCGCTGTTTGCACCGCTGTCAAAAATTAGCGTTTTTCGTAAAATGTACCGAAATACCGTCAACGAAGGTACGTTTGCGTACTGTAACACTAACGCTGATGTTTATGTTATGCATGTATGTGCTATGTGTATGGTGTGTGTATAGTTGTTATGTTGCCTGAGTGCAAATAGATGTTAGAGTATAACTGTATGTACGCTGGGAGCGATATGTCTGTACGCTGGGAGCGATATATCTGCATTGGTTCTGTACACTGGGAGCGATATGTCTGTACACTGGGAGCGATATATCTGCATTGGTTGTGTGTGATAATGCTGGAAGCAATATATCTGCATTGGTTGTGTGTGTAGTATATCTGTTATTGGGCTCACGTGCTGTTAATGTTGTGATTGTCCGTAGTCCATATATTGTGTACGTAAATATGAGGTTAATCGTTACCGAGGTTCAATGGGCATTGAACCTCGCTCTTAACATAGTCGGGATCGGGAGAAACGAGGACCGAGGAGAAAGGTAAAGGTGCCGCATAGAGACCCGGCCGAAGACTTTCCTCCGTTGTTATCGACTTTTGTAAACACTCGGTACAATGTACCATTACGTAAATGACGGACTTACGGCATTTGAAATATAAGTATCAGTTACTCTTACGCTCCGATGCTCTACTCTGATAAAAAAAAATATACCGCTTTTGAAAATGGGATGTTACAATATATATATCTTGTTGTTGATATATATATATATATATATCTCAACAATCCGAGAATGATTCTCGGATTGTTGTTGATATTATATCTCAACAATATATATATATATATATATATATATATTCTCGGATTGTTGAGATATATATATATTGTTGTTGAGCTACGGAAACAGAAACGCAACGAACACGAACTCAACCGCACGAATCATTCTCGGATTGTTGTTGAGTCACAGATCTCCGAAATCTGAGGCTACGGTAGCCACTGTGAATGCGCGGGGTGGGGAAGTGAAAATGAGAAGAGAGCGGAGAAATCAATGGGAAGTGGAAGGAACTAGAAAAGGAATAATGAAAATTCAATTTTCGTTTCGCGCCTAATGAAAATCTTTAAGACCGGTTGTTATCAAATTGAAGTCTTAAAAGTTAAATTTTTAGACTGGTTCTTTGTAACATCTGGTCTTAAAAAAATAGACATTTTATTTATTTTTAACTTTTTAGATCGGATATTTAAAACATCCAAATTTTAAAAGTAATATATATATTTTTTTAAAAAAATTAGACTAGTTCTTTTTAACATCCGGTCTAAATAGTTCTCTTTATATTTACAAAATTGTTATCGGTCATACTTTTAAGACCGAATCCTTTTTAATCCGTTCTTAAAAGTGTTCTTTATATTTACAAAATTGCCATCGGTCATACTTTTAAGACCGGATCATTTTTAATCCGGTCTTAAAAGTGTTCTTTATATTTACAAAACTGTTATCGGCCATACTTTTAAAACCGGATCCTTTTTAATCCGGTCTTAAAAGTGTTCTTTATATTTACAAATCAGCATCGGTCATACTTTTAAGACCGGATCTTCTATAATCCGGTCCAAAAAGTTCTTGATATTTACAAAATTGCCACCGGTCATACGTTTAAGACCGGTGCGTCAATACTCCGGTCTAAATGAGGCGGTTTTAAAGCCCTTTTTTGCACTAGTGAAAATATTAAAAAGCATGGGGCCAAAAAGGGCTCATTAAAATAATATTAAATTTTCTCTTTATTATTTTCAAGAAAATAATTTATTAAATTGCTAAAATTAAGGACAGTATTTCCCTAAATTTAAATATTTATTTCACTCGCTTCTTTAAGATTTATCATAATATTTTCAGGTCATTTTATGCCTTAAAAATGTATTGTTGGGAGTTTTAGTTCTTTATCTCCTCTAATTTCCACAGACTTTTACCTTAGAATTAAGATAATTTTGCTCAATAACAGACGACATATTCACCTATTTAAATAGGTAATATTGACTAAAGGAATATTTTAAAATAAATAATTATCCGGTATTAAATATCCCAGATACACACTTCACTCAATTCAAACACAATTACAGAACTCTCAATCCAGCAAAAATGGGCAAGAACGGGCACTACAATGTATTTATGATTCAGTCCGATGAAAAGGAAGAGCAGATCGAAGGGTTCTATGGTGCTTGGCTCAAGGAGGTATGGAAAGGGTTAGCGTGAAAACAGTGAAGCCGAAAGTGAACTGTGCTTGTGTGTTTCGGCGTTGGCGTTGGCGTTAACGTGTTTGGCTTTTTATTTTTATTTTTCCTAATTTGGCGCTGCAGATGGCCAACAAGGCGAAAGGTGCTGATAGGGTTTCAATGAATATTAAGAATATATAGGTTTTGGGTTAAAAATGATGTGGGGCTGGTGTTTTTTTTTATCTGTTTGAATATATGGGCTTTATGTATATCATTGAAGGGCCGTGCGCATGAATCATCAGAAAATGCAAGTTCTGGTTTGGGTTTTATACACATTAGGCTCATAGGTTATGTGATTAAATGGGCTGAATTTTTTTATTGGGCCGAAGCAAATTAAATGGATTAAGTGAGTTGTTGGGTATTCTGGTTTATATGTAGAACCACTAATAAAATTATCCCGCTTTGATCACCTTCAAGACTTTCATTCGCAATTGGCCATTCTTTATTTAATGCAAATAATGAGTATGTATATTAGAAATAAATCCTTAGCACCATATAAGGATTTTTTTTTCCCAATTAATTCTTCTAGGTCATAAAATATTAATTCCATAATTTTAGGCCTAAATTATTCCTTACTTGAATTTATTCTTTTCCCAAAATAAATTAAATGAAAATTAAGCCTAAGTTTCGAATAATTTATTCTCATAATTATTTTAGACAAAATTTCATAATTTAATTCCCATAAAATATTTCAAATTTCAAAATCCAAAATTTTGGGATGTTACACTTAAAACCCACGCTGCTGATGTGTCTGTGTGTGTGTAAACAAGGCATAGTAATGTGGTGAATAGTCAGGATAAAACCCAAAGTGTTGTTGTATTGCATATATATAAGTATTGTTGCGCATTAGGAAAACGAAAAAGAAAGGAAACGTGATGATCCATATATATATATAGAGAGAGAGAGAGAGAGAGAGAACCGTGTAAACATTCAAATGATAAGAACACTACAAAAAAATCTCGGATTACCTATGGAATTACCGACGAAAGAAATTCCGTCGGAAATTACCAACGGAATTCCACGGGTAATTTTGGTGGTTAATAATTACCAACGGAATTCCGTGGGTAATTTCCGTTGAAAATAAAATTATCGATGGAAAATGTTTGTTGCGAAAAAAGGCGTGGCTTATTTTACTACGGCTTTTTTTGTGACAAACATTAATTTCAGTTACCGACAGAATTCCGTTGGTAATTTCCGACGGAATTTTTTCTGTAATGGAATAGTGACAAAGAAGACAAAGTGAAATCGATGCCTGGAGCACAGATAGTGTTCATCTGAGAACTCACTGGAAATATATATATAAAAGTTAAAGCTTTGCTGATATATATCGCTGTCTTTGGGAAAAATATAAGAAAACTTACTGTCATGAATATATATATATATATATATATATATATATATATATATATAAATAAACGCTGCACACTTAAAAAAACAAAAAAAGAGAAGGAGAACTTGCTATCATGAAAAAAAAAATATCACTATAAAATTATAGTTTCCGCAGGGTTTTTAACGCAAAGTTACTGATTATATATATATGGAGATTTTTAAATGAATGCTAGACGTAAGTTTTATTTGTTGGGTTGTAAGTGTGTATATATATATCACAACAATACATAGATTCTTGTAATAATCAAACAAGATATATATGACAACAAGATATGTGTGTGTATGTAAAAATATAATCACAGTGGAGCACATTTTTACTTGGATGTAGGTGTTTATAAGACTCAAAATCTTGTTGTTCTATATGTATGTATATTAGTAAGGCCTATTTTATGTGGGCGTTAGTGTTCATAAAACCCAAAAGTTTGTTGTTACATATATAAATAAATATATGTGTGTGTGTGTCACAATAAGGTATAGTTTATTTGGTGTTGCTAATTATAAAATTCAAAAAGTTGTTGTTCCTTGTGTGTGTGTGTTTTACGTAATGTTAGTATTTATTAAACTTCTGATTTAAAACGTTAATGTCATGCTTAATATTGGAATAGCCTTGGGAAGTTTAAACCAATAGTAGAGTAATAATAGTAATAATAAAAAATGAAATAAATAAATCATAATAAATAATATTATTATTAGTAAGGGGAATAAATAATAAATAGAAAAGGGAATTAATAGTTACAACGATCTTACTTTAGGAAATTGAAGAAGTTCGAGTTTCTAACACCGGGGATTGTATTAATTCACGAAGTTGAGGTTGATAACTTAATCTCCAATTCCTTGTGTTTTTATATATGCCTTGTATGTTCATGTATTATAAATTCTTGGTCGGGTTTTTATGTCTGAGTTTATACGTTTTATTCAGCTAGATGTGGGTTATTGTTTTTGAATGATAATACCGCATGCTTGTTTTCCTAGCGTTGAGGATTCGTGTCGGGACACGTAGCACTTGTGTATGCTTTCGCCGCTAATGCACTTGTGTAATTAAAAGAACTTTGTACTTTGATATTTTGGAATGTATTTGCTAACTATTCGATCGACAATTCGGGATGATTGTATAACTAAAATCCACGAATGGGATTAACCTTGACTATTACCGAATTTTAAATTGTATCACGCATATATTCCTCCGGGAATTTAAATTAACCAAGATATGTCCGGGCATATGTTATCGTCTCATTCATCCAAACAATATGCATACTCTCTGTTGTGACTCACTCGATCCGTTAACGCCTTCACTTTGATAATCACACGTTGGTTATATTAATAAGAAACCTATGAACATAATTGAAAATTATAATGGACTAGGAATTAGGGGCATTACATTGATCACTTATTCCCTCTCTATTTATCTGTTATGACTCCCAAAATTTAATTAGGTATGTTTTCTTAAGAAAACTGGCAAGACAATTGCTGAAGTCACAGGCACTTTACATAAACACAACACTTCACCACAGCTCTCAAACCGCTGCTCATCATGGTTTGAAGTTTAGATCTCAAGCTAATGGTAAGTTCGTTTTTGCTGTTTCTTAATCTTCTATTTAATTGATATTCTTATATATACCTGTTTATACAAGTTACCGAGAAGGTTTATTCAAACAATTCAATAGATCACATGGAGAGGAGAGCACCACAACGGATTTTGTATTTACCCTTATGGCTCACCTTGATCCAACTTTTCCTTAATCTTGGCGACACAACAGAAGATCAAAGGAAACTCATCATCAACGATGCCCACCCTGGCAAGCACCCCAAGTTTTAGTAAGATGATGTTCCATGTTTCACCTAAAGTTTACGACTTGCCCTTGTCCAACTTTGATTATGTATCTTCCAGTCCTTAGTCCTTAACTTAATATAAGAGTTATATAACTAACCTGAAAATCTTAAATTCGTTAGTTATAAATATATATATGTATGCGTGTGTATTTTTTGATGTTATCATCTGGTATCCGGTTCAGCTTCATGGATGTCCTTATCCCTTCCAACAAAAGTATCTCCTTTAAAACTGAAACTCGAGACCCAGAGGGATCTAGTAGGAATGAGGAGTTACACCTTACACTACTAAACCAACTCTATGTTGGTTATATGTGTGTGGGTGTGTTGATTTTCTTAGAATTCATTATTTAATCATCATTTGCATTTAAATTACATCTTGATGAAAACCCCTTAATATATGTACTCAACGGTGTTTGGGAAAAAAAAAAAAAAATTTGGGAGACAAAGTGAATTGAAGTCCTATATTTAAGACCAAAGTAAACTCCCAAATTAGCTCATATATTTAGGACTGAAGGGAGTAATTTTATTTTTTATTTTTGCTAGCAAGCTTTCCTTAAATTTCAAGGCAGCCATATTATGTTGTACTTAAATAAATTTGTATAAATTGTAAACAGATTTCATTAGCATTGACTGTGGAGCGAGCAATGCATATACACTGACCCAGACACCGGAATCTCATGTCAAACAGACACAGGTTTTGTAGAAACACGAACAAATTTTATGGTGTCCCCTGAATCATGATCTGACATGAATTATCATTTCTTTGGGAGACAAGTACAGACATTGAGAAGCTTTTCGGAAGGAAAAAGGAATTGCTACACCGGAGACCAAAACAAGGAAAAAATACCAAGTACCTCCTCAGAGCTTTATTTTCATGTGGAAATTTTGATGGAAAAAAATCAATCTATATCTATATCTTTTGTAAAAGATTTAGAAGAACGGGAATGAAAATAGCGACTTGATTATTCCACTACATGAGTCGTACATAATATAACAGACGGTTTGTGGGTTGTTGCTAGATGCTCGCCTAAATTATCGTGCCCCATAATATCATTGATTATCTACAATATATCAATAATATATTTACAAATATTCTGGCCGCAAATTGTTACACCGCCTTGCTCTAAGCCCAAAACAGAGTAACACCTTACCTTAAATCCTGATTAGTGCCTCAGGCTCTGTCACTATATCAATCAGATGTATTATTTAACAATGATTTCAAACTACTAAGCTAGGTTTCCCTCCTGGAAAGTAAAAACCTTTATAAAGAGTTCAGAAATTTAACCCAAACACATGATCTAATCCTGTGATTCAAATACACAGTCGGGTGATCAGATCGCGGTAGAAAAAGAAAAAAGGCGGGTGCTTCCCCTCCTTATGGGAGCAAACTGGCTCATCCCCAAGGGGTAGATGAAGGGTGCAATTTTCTATATCGCCAACAAGGAGCTTGGCAACCTCTGCTCCGGTAATATCAGACATAGTACTTATTACCTCGTGGTTAACCCATGGGTACTCGTCCGTTAAAGCTCTCAGGGGACTGGCAGAACCCGACTCCCCAGACATAGATTCCTCAATGTGATCATGGTGTGAAGAAGGGGAACCCATGTATACCTAGAACAAAGAAATAAAAATCAGAAAATAGAAGGTATACCTGAATCAGGGGAGCTATTGCATGGTGAAGAAAAAGTTGATACACCGGGATGACTCTGGCCACCAGAAGCCGGGATGGATTCGGAGACTAAGTTGTAATGACACGAGGATGAAGTGGACTTGGCCAAAGAGTCATGACCGTCCTCGATAAGTTTGGAGCTTAAGAAGATACAGTCATAACATAGACCAAGATATCCCCTCGGGTGGGATCCTGGGTTAGTTTGATGAACATCCCGGCTCTTAGTTTGTGATAGTGAACTAGTTATGCCCTCACATCCCAATTGCTAGTTTTACCCCGACTCCTAGCTACTTGAGGATGAGACCTCTTTGTACTTCCTCTACTATGCCTTCCACAAAGCAATGCCACTCGCCTCTCTTGTTTAGTAGGAGGAATACCCCAAAACCAGAACCGGGCGCCATAAGGAACCGTGCGGCGCAACTCTTCTTCCTTTTCTGGAGTTATATTATCCTTCCTCATTGAGAACCGAGGACCCACCCAACGAAAATGTTTTATGGTAAAAAGGTGGGAGAAGGAGATATAGCAAATTGATGCTCTAAAGAGTTAGGATACGACATTGGGAAATTAAAAATGACAAGGGTCAAGACACTACAACGTTCAAACTCAGAGATATTCCCAGGGAACTCTATTGACACCCACCCAGAAACCCAGAAAGATACCTAGGAATCTCCATCAAAGTCTACCCAGAAATCAATTCCTTGAAAGCCACAGATCAAGAAGCAAGAATAATGTAACAGCAAAGTTGAGAGCTTCAAAGCAAAAGCAAAGGAATTGGGAGAAACGATGAAAGTACCTGACTTTTGGGAAGGTTGAGCTGAGAAACCTTAGGTGGGTAAACCGGAGGAGCTTAAGAGGGAGACCTTCAGAGAAAATGGGAGGTTTTCATGGGAGACAAAGAGAGTAACGAGCGAGAAGTGGTGAAAATGGGGGGAAATGCAAATTTAAACATAACCGTTTGAATTTTCGAATCAGAAGAGGCAGGGGCAAAAGAGACAAGTAACTCCAAAAAGGCAATGTTGATACTGCGAAATGAAGCGCATTAAATGTGCACAGTGTGCATTAAATGCGTGCAAATGCCGAAGACGACTAAAAAATGAAAGTTTTACGCTATGACAACCGTAAATGTACAGCTGTAAAGTTGCCATATGGAATTTGCGCCTTTTCCTCTTCATCATAATCTGAGGGGGGAAATCCCGTTGCTAAGTAGATGAACGCGGAAACTCGGATGGCTGATGAAGAGATCCCGGCAATTGTGGAAAGAAATAAAGTAATCTTTGTGAATCAACCCGGATTAGGGGAAATTTGCAACTAGAACGCGAATGAATCTGGAGTTCATTGAACCCGGGAAAAAGCTAAACAAAAATCAAGTTGAAGCAACTTGGTTATGATATCCAAGTTAAATACTAGATTCACCCCGACAGCCCAGAGACCTGAATTACCGGATTGGGTGGCAATTGTTACGGACCTATACAGGGCCCATTTGCAGAATGGCCCAACAAGGGGCAATCCGTATCAGAATCCGCCTATAATGAAGGGAGATCCTAACTAACCTATAATCAAGGAATATCCTAATCAGGGATGACAACCTGCAGGTGTGGTGGCATAAGGCTTGGGCTATAAGGTGCACAGGGCCCATAAGTTCAAACCCTAAGGTAATCTCTATGAATAAAAGGTAAACCTAAAAGGTACGCACATTCATCCTATTCTCATTTACTATTCAGCTGTCACTGTGCACACACACCACCCCCTTTGGCTAACGCCTATACGTGCCCAGTGATCCATCATTGTCCTGGGTATCTACCTCATAAATATCTTGGAGTAGTCATCTAATCCAATATCAATACACTAGTCCATCGAGCTAGACATCTGTGTTCTTATACAGAACAATTTCATTCTTAAATTTTAATAAAGAGAATGTATTAGATAAAAGAATAGAAAAAATAACTAAAAACTATTAACCCCCATTTCTCTAATTTTTTATTTTTTAATGCAACTCATAAAAATTTTCCCCACCCTCCAAATCCCTCATGCCAAACACCCATAAGATTTCTTGGAACCAAAGATGTCCTATATTTTCCATCTCCATACACAAGGAAGTACGTACTGCTACTATGTCTACATTGTTCAACATATACAACACACCTATATTCAAGAAAAAGAAGTAATAAACTAGCTAACTTATGATAGTTGTAGTAATAAACAAATTTATCACTTAGCTTCTGATCAGAGATTGTTTCCAAAATGTAAGCAAGTATATTTATCTAGCAGATGGAATACTAAACTCTGAACCAAATTTCGCGTTGCTCATCAAATCCATGGAAGTGCTTGAATTAGTGTTGTAACTAGTCCTTTCCAAATTTATTTCCATTGCCAAGCATTCCCTTAGTTCAACTACTACTTGACATATATCAGGCCTTTGAATTGCAGATGGTGCAGTGCAGGATATAGCTATCTCAAGAAATTTTCCAGCAGAATCAGTACTATATTGTCCTGGCAACCTTGGATCCATGATGGATTGAACATCCTTGCTTCCAAGTTTAAGGGTGACCCATTGAAGTAGGAGACTAAAGGAATTGTCTGGTTGTCTTCTGGCTGCTGGTTTTCCAGTAATTAGCTCTAATAGAATTATTCCAAAACTATAAATATCACTTCCTTTTGTGAGGTTTCCAGAAGTGTGAAATCTGTTAAAATGGAAGAGATGAAAACTAATTAAGGGTTATATTAGACCTAAAAAAATTATCTGTCCCCTAGCTTTGTAAGGGATAGAATTTTCTTCTCAACTACGATTGCGTATCATGAATTGTTTAGCATACGAATAAAAATATCTGAATAAATTTCACTCATGCATATTAACTGAATATCAAAACAATTAATATTATATTTCTTCCAAAATATAACTTGTGTCGGTTTGATAATATCTTTAATGTCATACTATTAAAAAAAATATTATGAACCAAAGTGCAAGTGAGGTTAATATGTCTTCCAATTAATTCTAATTGATTTTCAGTTTGCGCCTCCAAGTTTAATAGTCATCTCAAGGTTAATTGAACCATCGAAATTAATTTAGTTTACATTTTTCTCCAATAAGACATAGTAATGTTAAATTTAAAAAATATATAATAAAATTTGGATGGTTTAATTTTATTATGGATAATCCAAAGTTTAATATTGGAATCCCAAGATGGGAATGGGAGTATGATATTCAAGTCCGTTTTCTTGTAAGCACCTTCAAATTAGTTTTTTAGGGCTTCCTAGTTGAAGAAAACTCACACGCATGCACATGTATACATATGCTCTATAAAAAATAAAAGTAAAAATACTTACTCAGGATCAAGGTATCCAAATGTTCCAGCAGGACGAGTTGAGACATGAGTATCAATATCATTTGCAAACACTCTAGACAATCCAAAGTCAGCAATCTTAGCTTCCATATTTTTGTCTAACAAAATGTTGGAAGCCTTTAGGTCTCTATGCACTATCGCTGGCTTGCAACCATTATGCAAATAATCCAATCCTGCACTCCATATATTATATATATAACCAAATAAACAATTTATTATTGGTGTCAATACTTGTATAAATAGGAGAAGAATGATTCCAAACTCCAGTTTTCCTATGAATATATAAATACGGATTTGTAAGATTAGAATGCAAGTTTCATTTTTGTTTAAGCCTTTTTTAAAAAAATTGTTTTAATCTAAATTTTACTCCCCCGTTTCATGATGTATGACCTACTTGGAGAATTGATCTTTTTAAAAATATAATACCTATTTTTCATATTTGTCAATATTTTCTAAAATAACTCATATTGATGCTCTCTCAATAATAATCAAGTAAGAATAGAGAGGGGTGATGGAGAGAATTAAGAAAAATGATTAGGGTGTTTTAGAAAAAAGCATGTCATAATAACTATCTTAATTAACTAACTTTCTTAATATAATCAAATTAGGTAAATATATCCTACATTAAGAACTAGAGGAGTAATTATGTATTCTCAAAGAATTTAGAAAATCATAATTTATTTAAACATGCAATTATTCCTTGACAACTTGAAAGAATCATATCATATAATTGATAACTGATAAAACTTTCCTTTTTGCACCAATCTCATAAATATTAAAGGTTAACAAATATAGTTTTATTATTTACCATGTGCAGCATCCAAAGCAATTTGAAGCCTGTCCTTCCATTTCAAAGCACCCGCATTCTTACCTGTATAATTAGATTTATGTCTTCACAAGTTGATCAATGAAACTAAAGGACCATTGTGGCTAGAAATTATATATCTCTCCTCATTTTATAAAGTTATCGAAATGGATATACGTAGATTTCCATATTAGTTTGGTCAGAGTGCACTCAGTATTCAACAAATTAATAAGCTTTTGTAATTTGTATAATTTAAAAAGAAATAATTAATCTTTAGTATAATTATATTTGTTTTATAGCTATTATAATTATTCATTTATGGGTAAATCAATTTAACTGTAACTCTAGGGTGCCAACTTATGTGCTTTTGAAGATGGAATGTGTAAATAATAATTTGAATGTGATTTTCTAGCATCCAGTGATAATGAGATGGTTGGCTAACTTCGCATGACAAGTTGATGACAAATTACACAAGAACATGGTGAGTGTTGAATGTGAGATATAGGCATAAGTTAATGCTGTTTTTTTTAAAAAAAAATCAAAATGACTTAAGTCGATTGATAGGAACTAGGTCAACTTTATATCCTTTCAATTCAATGTCTACCGAATCCATATGAGACACGTTTTTAATATATTCCAATAGTGAGTAGTCCAGAAAAGAGGTAGAAGACACACTACACGTACATGCTTGGAGATTGTATACTCCTCTAGTTTTATTGATAAGATACTAAAAAAACTTTAAACTTCATTAACTGTATATTAAAATTCAATAGTTTTTCAACTTTATTCCTATATAAATACACATTCTTCAAGTAATAACTATCTATTTCTTCTGATCCATAATATAGGCCACTTTAATTGATTCATGGGAATCAAGAAGTGATAATTATTAACTCATTAAATTTGTCATAATTAGAACTTTTTTCACTTTTACCTTTATTAGAGAATGTATTTGAAAATTTAATGAGTGGGCAAAATTAAATGAGCATTAATTACAGGGACAAAATTTAAAAATGAATATTAATTATCTTGAAAGTGACTTATATTTTAGACTAAAATATTCTTATAAAAGCGCCCTTTATTATGGACTGGAGTACATATATAATAATAAATGAAGGGTAAAATTGTACATTCAAGTAAAAAATTTAATGATGTGCCTTATAAATATGATTAAAAAAAACACCATCTCTCTACCCAAATAAATAGGACCAAAGGAGTATATAATAGGCAAGCCTGGTTAGACTATGTAGCTACTTAGAATATGTCCAAAAATATGGAAAAGAAAAGAAAGCTTTAACAAGAAAGACTTCATACCAAATAAATGTTGGTGGAGGTCACTATTAGGCATATACTCATAAATTAATGCCCTAGCACCATTTTCTTCACAGTATCCGATCAGAGAAACTAAGTGTCTATGATGAACAACCATTAAAACTTCTACCTGCAATTTCATTATATATACAACAAGAACAAATTACGTTTCTAATTAAATATGATGTCACACAAAGCAAGGCATCCGTGAGATAAAACAAAAATAATTTCAGTGTTAGATTTTGACTTCACCTCCGATCGAAATGCTCTATGACCTTGCATTGATGATTGAGAAAGTAACTTCACTGCAACTTGAGTATCATTCTTAAGAGTTCCTGCATAAACGTTTCCAAACCCCCCTTGTCCAATCATGTTTTCGAAGTTATTGGTGATCTCAAGAACCTCCGGGTATGAAAAAGAACGATTTCTTAAATATTCCGATGCTTCCTTCTTTGTTGAAACAGTAAAATTCGCTGCAAATGAATATTACACAAGATATGATAAGTATAAGAATATTAACAATGTTGACATTAATTAGAAGTTTAGAACTAGGATATTTTCTCTACCATTTCAAAGGGATATGACTAATAAATTGGGATAATTATTTTAGCGCAAAGGAGAATGGGTATTAGAATTAGCCCAAGTTGGTGATTTGCTTTTACTTGGTTTGTATCGAAAAGAGAAGGAATCTTTTTCTTGCATTCGATGATTCGAAGAATGTGATATGTATGTATTATACTACTTATATAGTTAACGATTATTTAAAAGGATTATCTTTTTATTCAAAGACATGAAAATATGGGAAAATACCAATTAAATCTAGTTGAAATACCAAAATTCATATCATACCCACATTTTTAACAAATTCCTAATTAGGTCAATAAAACTAATGATAAATTTCTGAATTTTGTAAATTGATGTTCAGAATTTTTTAATTTCAATTTAGCAATTCACAGGTATCCATTTTCTATTCACAACAAACACTTTTGCAAAGCACCGGCCCATTGGGGGTAGAGGTGGCTTTGGGGAAAAAGTGTGGGGGCAATGTGGTCATTTAATTAGCAAGATTTATAATTCCCTAATTAATCCTCTTGGCCTAATTAAGATTTTGTACATAGTGTATGACTGATTTTGGTATTTTAGCTAGATTTAATTGGGATCTTTCCTACAAATATTTCTCATCAATAAAATTATTATTTTTATTTCATATTTTCATTTCATTCTTTGCTTTACTAAAGAAGAAGTTACACAAGAGGACAAAGTGATAAAAATAAGGAGTATCTGTGCGCACCTTTCATTTTTTTCATTTTGAAGATCCATATTCCTAGGCAAACCAAGATTATAACAGTCAAAGCTGAAACAGATACAATTAATGGAATAACGAACTTCTGCTTTTTGCATGGATGCCTCAAACACAGGCCAGGATTATCCTCTAAACTGAAAGATAAGTCAAATCAAGTTAGCATTACAAATGATTCAGTAATTGTATTGAGTTTTATTAAATGATCAAAAATCTTTTTTCCCCTGTTGCCAGAAAACATAAGAAAAATAAAATTGGCTTGATCACCAATGAAACACATCCAGCTTAATCACATTAAATTAACATTAATCAATTAATTAAAAAAGGCAATCACGCAAGTGAGTTATTAGTAGTATAGATTAGGGTGAGAAACCTCATTTCCAAATCTGGGTTGTCCTTGAGAGCTTTGGGAATAGAGCCCGTAAGCTTGTTGCCATTCAAATTACTGTAGAAGACATTGTGAAATATATTCACTTGACGATCTTGGAAGTTGAAAACTTAATATATACTATAGTAGTGAAATCATACACAATTTAAGTCGACCAATACTTACAGAACTTTCAACTTTCTCAATTCAACTAGGAATTCTGGTATTGATCCTGATAAATCATTTCTTGACAAATCCCTACAAGAGAGCAAAGAAATATTTTAGACTATATTATTGGAGAATTTAGTGAAAAGTCGTCCATCAAAAATTTTATATATGAAAAGGACCTGGTAAATTTTTATATACATACAGAGTATCAGTACTCTGCAAATTAAATTTTGTACACACAAAGTAAAAATAATATGATTTAAGTCCTTCCCACCAATAAAATTTTTAGTGGGGACTTTTCCCCAACTTTTATAATACATTATTATATACTTACAGGGACTCTAACTCAGTGAGCTGTGAAAATGAAGTAGCTATGTGCCCTGTCAACTTGCTCATGCTCAAGTTTCTGCTTGCAATAAACAATAAATGCTAAAACACGAAATTTCCTCAAATAAGTTTAATTAATAGTAAATCTACTTGACTTAAACATCAAATTAACTCGAGTTAAGTCCAATATATACATTTGAGAATCAAGCATTCAAGCATTAAGAATGAGTGGAACTAATCACATCGTTCATATTGCTTCAAGGAATGTTCATGACTTAACCATTTTCACCATGTTGCTCTATTAGATCCAACCTTTTTTAGTTTAGTTCAATAGAAGAAGGCTTACAATGAGGCGATCCTTGCGTTTGAATCATTGATGGCATATGTGCAGCTAAGTCCCTGCCATGCATATTCCTTGGGAACACATGGGTCACCTTGCCAATCAACCTTGGAGATTTTGTATGTGTTTTCAATGTCCAAAATGGCATCCACTAATAAATAGGGGATCGGGAGTCAAAGTCAAACACATTCACATACACTCACAGAAATGATAGAATACAAGGGAAACAGTAGAGCATATATATACCATCTATTTGGTCTGTTGGGGAAGTTAGTGGTGTTATGAATCTATAAATCTCATAAGCATTGAGGATTGGAGGAGCATCAGATTCTGATGTTGCACTTATTCTGAAACGAATACGGCTTCGATTTGTAACAGCAAAAACTGTCAGTGGTTTCAAGTATTCAAGAGTGATAGGTTCTTTGGTAATGGTTTCATCATTAAGAGTAATATTGATTATTCTTTTTTGCCCAGGGAGAAGCTGGTCGATTTCAGCAAAGTGAAAGTAGACATAAAAGTTGAAAGACTCTTCAAATGTAAATCCCCAGTCAGAAACAGTATCTAAATTTAAAGCAAATGAGCGATTCAATGGTTGGGAGGCAGATGTCAACACTTCTGTCGGTAACTTATAAGGATCATTATTTGTGTTTCCAGCTGGATCAATATTCACAGATCTATTGAATGGGAACCAATCTTTCACCTTATAAACTTCTTCCTGGCGCCACAGACGATCATATATGTCATCCATGTACCTATATATATAAGTGAGTTTTTAGGATAGGGATTGAGAGAGAGAAGGCAAGACATAAGTGAGTTTTGTTAGGATAGTCTATGCCTCTCAAATGCAAAGGAGCTAGGATGCTTAAGTGTTATATTTTCCTGTAAATTGTAATTGTATATTTTCTACATAGGCTTCAACTCTAATAGGAGCGTTGCCCCATTCTTTTAATTGTAGAAAATAAGTGATTTTAGTTTATTACATATAAGATAGAGTTGTTGGGAAGAGGATACTTTCATTATCCTCTTTCTCATTATCTTCTCATAATTTTATATCCACCCTTAGCTAATGAAATAGATGGTTTAGATTTAATATTTTATAAAATTATTATTATTATTTTATAAAATAAATTTTATTTATTTATTCTCTAGATTCTAGTCATGAATGGTACGGTATATATCAGATTTTAAGAGTTTAAATTTACTTATTTATATTTAGAGAAATAATTTTATAAAAGATTGAATCTAAACCATTTATTGTTTTAATCTAATTTTGTATATGAGATTATGAGAAGAAAATGAAAAAAAGGATAATAAGAGAAATACAACCTGAGTTGTTGGGATAAAGATTGAAACTTGAAAATAATATACTTCTAGTAGCTTATCATAATAAGCTAGAAGTAGATTATGTTCAACATATCCTTATCTTTAGCTCAAGGTTCTCCCAGCAACTCTCTTATTTTATTTAATAAATCAAAATTACTGTTTTCCTTTAATTTTTCAGAGTAAATACATCAATGTCCCATTTATTTACTCTAAATTATAAATACCTCTCCTCTAATTTGAAAACCTATATGAAATTTTCCTGAAATCAAAATTTATATTGCATAAAACTTCCTTTTAGTTTTGATATATAACTTCCATCTATCCAACCATTAATTGACCATTAAATCATAGCATTGACCCATCATTTTGACAAAAATGCCCCTCAACATAAATATTACTTAATAATCATTTAATTACATAATTTTATCCAAAATTTAAAAATAATCTTAATATATATTTTAATTTTTTTTGTCATATTGTTAAATTGACTACTATATTACAAAGTTAATTGATTTAACAGTTATCATGTTTTTTTCAATATATTTAAATGCTTAATCTCCTTTATTTATTAAAACTTACTTATGGTGTAATCTTTTAAATACATATATTTGTTAAAATGTTTTGCAATCAAAAGAGGAGAGGTCTGTGTAATACAGTTTTTAATAAAAAATAAATAAAATTTAAGAATCTTTTTAGAATATTCTTTAACATTATTAATGGTTTAGACCAAAATGTATGTTTTCAAAATAGAAGGAAGGTCTATTCAATTAAGGCAAAATAGAAGTGTGGTTAAAATATTTTACTCTAGTTTAAAACAAACTGTTTTTAGCTACTCTTAATTCGTGAAGAAAGAGCATGGATATTAATAATGCAAGCCACCTACTACCTAACTTGGAAGCACAAAATGCTAGAGAACAAAATTTAGAGTCACCTGCTGAACACATCCGAAGTGGTCGAATTAATGTAGCCAACATCAACTCTGGCATCAAGGATTAATAGTGATTTAGAAGGGGAGGGAGTGATATAAATCGAATTGCTGAGTAGTCTTAGCTCCAACGTAGAAACGAAAGGTATTCCTTTTCCAGTCTTTACAAGGCAAATGTCTATGGTGTCGCTTATGGGAGTATGGATAATCTCTGCTACTTGATATATTAAACCCCGATGAACAGCTGTCCAGTAATTGACGCCGAGGTACAAGTCAAAAGTTGGAGTTTGGTTTTTGCCATCATAATTTCCATATGCGAACAAAGCTCTTATAAGGTATTTGTTGTTTTTGCCCTGTTTTGGTTTTAGGGTGTAACAATTCCTTTTACCTTCTGGGAAACTTCTCAGCGTTTGCAATTGCCTCCCAAAGTAGGGATAATCTATGTCGTTTCTATTATCAGATGACACCAAATAATTTTTCCCTCTTTCTATAAAACCCATGTCTGTCTGGTACGAGATTCCATTTTGTTGATCAGTGTATGCGTTGCTTGCTCCACAGTCAATGCTTATGAAATCTGATACAAATTTATTAAAAGTACAACAAAATATGGTTGGTTGGCTTTAAATTAAAAGAAAGCTTGTGATCGAACCAAGGAAACATATAAAAGCTTGTCATCATATATATACATATACACATACACATAAACATCAATTGGGAACTTTACCCGGGTGCGCGTCGTTGGTGGTGAGTTTCATTCCATCCATCATTGCGTTGCCAAGCAGGAAATGTTGTATGATGAAGGTGATCCATAGAATTCCTTGGGGCGTCCTCCCCATGTGATTTGTTGAATTCTATAAAGATGATATCTGTCCGGTCATTAATATAAGATCTCCGTTCGCAGTGCAACTATACAAAAGAGAGAAAAAGTTAGCCAAGTAAGAAAAACAGAAGAGGTGATACAGTTTTTTTTTTTTTTGGGGGGGGTTGTTATATAAGTGGCTGCAAGCAATAGCGTTTACCCTCTCAGTTAGTAGGAATTGAATTACGCTAATTCATTACTACTTTTATATTTTTTTTTATATTTGATTCTGGATCCCTCTCAAGACTAAAAGTGTAAAGAATTTTTACCTCTCTTAACAATTAACAAGTACGATTTTCGGGATTTGAACTTCTTTCATCTTCCTTACAAGGCGAAACTACTTACCACATTAACCAATAGCTCGTTGGTACTGCTTTTAGCCCCTTATGAAAGATTTTATAAAAATAGTATAGTTAATAACACATATTTATACCGATGATAATAACTTGTTTTAAAAATTAAAAAAATTCTTAAAAAAAGACAAATTATAATTGATGTTTTATGTTTTTTAATAAAAGGAATTCATTTATATTTGTGAAGGCCATTGCTTGTATGTCACTCCTACTTTTCCAAATTACAATGAAATCTTTGGATATCACAAAAGTTCCTTGATAATTAATATTTTGGAATAATGACAATAAGGTCCCAAATGAATAAGTTAATCACAGTTAATCCCCTCAATAAATTTTCTGAAAGAATGAGTTGCATATTTGAATAGATTATCATAACTTATTTTTTAAAAAAATCAGAATTTAACTGTTATTGACTTTCTTTTCTGGACATATATATCATTCCCTCGGTTTATGTGTAGTTTTCTGCTTTTACAGTGAAATTTGAACATATCAACTTTGAAAACATCAACTTGTAATTGGTAACGTTAAAACGTGCGTTGTTTGGGACTTGGTCATGATCAACAGATCAAGAACAAGCCTAATAGTAATAGTAATGACAAAAATAATTATAAATATTATATAAAAAAACTAAAAACTTTTTGTTTTGTTCCTTACTTTTCCCTTTTTTTCACGCATCTTCCTTATAGAAAAAAATTGACTTGACTTATGGATATTTCACCAATTGTTTTTTTTAATTGTGTGAATTATGTGGTTGTGTGCCCATGAGTGTGCTTTTAAACTCTCATCCCCAAATTCGTTATCCGTGGGAATTATCTTCCCTAAAGGCAAAAAATGTGGTCCTTCTTTTCTTTATACGGTTATCTGGCTGGTTTACATTTAAGTGTTGTTGGACCTAATAAAAAACAACTCTCTCACATAGGACTCACAGTTCAAGCTATAATATTAAATCTTCCACCCTAAAATTCCTATTTATCATAAATAGTATATTTTGATAAATAACACATATTAAAATAAAGGTGAATATGTGTCTCAAAATTTTGTAGTTTGTTAATTATAATTTTAAGCAATTTTCTCTTGAAATTAAATAAATTAAAGGCCAATTTTGAAATATCATTTAAGGATCATAAAAAAAACAATAAAATTATCATAATTAAACCATGGTTCTTAAAATAACCAAAAGGAGTAAGAAAATGATATAAAAACACTTAATCAAATTAAAGGAAATTAACAAAAATTAATGGGCAATTAAGTTTTCACTAATTAAATAATTGTGTAAATCTTCATAATTAATAAAGGGGAAAATTAATAAGCAACAATTAGGGGATGTCTGAATTAAAAATCAAGGATCAATTAAAAGACAAGATTAGCATAGAATGAGTCTCTAATGGTCATAATCAACCTAAGAACCAATCACTCTATGGCAAATATACCTAATAACATGTTAAACACTACATTAGGAGTACTAATTAGGATTAAACTATCATCCCCTAAAGTCAAGTGTGTAGGACGATTTGCACATGGAGGAGAAAGAAAAAAATTAAACAATGATATATTCAAGAGCACATGTAATTTAAAACATAAATCTTCGAAGAAACACAATTCCAAGAGTCAAGAATGAAGGGGAGGGGGATGGTTTGGCTGAGTGAAGAAGAAGGAAATATATTACTTTAATCAAGATATTATAATAACAAGCACATGGGATAATTTGGGGGAACATTTTGGAAGAGGATAAGGTAAGGATAGGATAGGGCATTAATACATTGGAAGAGGATAAGGAGAGAGAGAGTGGGGGGTTTTGTGAGGGAAGAGTGAAGAAAAGAAAGCTTTTTGAAGAAGCAAAGGGCATTTTTGGAATTCTACAAGCAAGGGCATTGTAGTCTTTTCTCATGTGGAGCTCTTCCTATAAATAGGAGGGCTTGCTCTCTTCATTCTTCACACCAAATCAGCTCCAAGAGAAGATTTCTAAAGAGTAGAGAGTGAGTGAGGAGTAGCTTGAAGGAGTAGAAGCAAGATCAAGTAAGTTCTTGAAGTTTTAGTCTATAAATTTATAGTTAGATTATGCTTTGATCTTGAATCTTCAAGAGTAGTTTTGTTTTCATCTTTTTATGGTTAAAAATGAGATTATTTCGAAAATTTTATGAAAAATATGGTAGAGCAAAATTCTTGAAAGTTGAGGATCAAAGTAGCGAAATTCCGGTAAAATTTACGGTTGGAAGTTTTCTAGAGTCAAGCAACGTTGGGGCTATAATTTTATGAAGAAGATGAAGTCATAAAATTATGAAATGTTTCATGGTTAAAGTAGACATCTAGGGCTTTTCAAATATACCTAGAGTGTATCAGTTTGAGTTTTGTGCAAGGAGATAAAAATTATTGAATTTGGTATACGTTTTCTGGAAAACTTCTGGATAAAGGTTGCAAAACATTAAACTGGGAATGATTCATATATTTCCAGGGAAAACCATTATTTTTTCTTAAAAATATACATCCTAAGGATTCCAAGGAATTTTATGGAACCTAGTTTCGATTTTTTGGAATTAATTATGATTTTTAAAGTTACCGAAAAATCTACCCGGAAATGCTTTGAATCGGCGTTATTAAGAAAATGAAAGGATATAATTGGAATAACAAATCCACCGGGGGTAAAAAGGTCAATAGTGGCTAAGATATCTCTTAGGATATTATTTATAAAGTAAATAATGTGGTGTTATTATCATAGGACATCCGGGAAAAATCAGGAACCGTACTGAACGGACAAACGTACCACTAGCTCTACGGACTAAGGTATGGACGCGTATTGTAACTCTAACTCTGATGCTTCTTATATGCTTATATGTGATAGATTATTTCATAGAGTCATGGACAAGACTTTGTCTTGGGACATGCACCGTGGCTAGGACTCTATCTTAGGTCACTGTTTATACATTCAGCTATATACAGGTTATAGTCTTGATAATGCCGTGAGATTGTTTTTCTAGCGCTGAGGACACGAGGAGCTGTCGTGACACTGGTTAGTGCAAACGTGGATAGACTTTACATGTGCTATGTACTGTTGTGTTGTTATAACCTTACATCTGCTGTGTGCTATGTATTGGTTAATGTTGTAATGTTATGAATATCTGTCATACATATATTGTTCTTACTTGAGCATGAGGTTAACTGTTACCTGAGGTCCGATGGGTATTGGATCTCAGCCCTTACCATAGCTTCAGGATCTAGAGGATCGGGAGCCGGTGACAAGGGTAAGCAGCACGCATGAGGACCCAGCTGGAGATTTGTTTTGGGATTGTATTTATATTACTACTTAGTTGGAATTTTAAATACTGGGATAAATGTATCGCTATTATACCCGACCGGATATACCGCAGTTAGTTTATAGCCACATACTTATCAGTTACTTATTCTCTTACTTACTTTAATGCTCTACTATGATAATATTCTCTTATTTAGCTTTTGAAAAATGGGGTGTTACACATAGCACACAGCAGATGTAATGTTAATAGCATAACAATACATAGCACACAACAAATGTAATGTTCGCAACATTTGCACTCAGCGCTAGGAAAACAACCATACTGCATTATCATAACTATAACCCGCACAAACTGAATGTATATAAACAGGTGACCTAAGACCGAGTCTTAGCCACAGTACATGACCTAAGACCTAGTCTTGTCCATGAATCTATGAATCATCTATCACATATAAGCATACAAGACACATCAGAGTTAAAGTTACAGTACGCGTCCATACCTTTTGACGCGTAATTGCCAAAACGCCCGACTTTTTGATCTGACTCCGGACTTCCCGGATATCCTATACATTATCGTTGGATTATTATATGATATTGTGATATATATCATATTTCTTAGAATTATATCCTAAAGGTTTAATTTACCTTTCTACCCTCGGTGGATTAATTATTCCATTTTTACCCTTACATTTTCTCAAAAACGCATTGTTGGATTTTCTAGACAGATTTTTCAGCAACTTTGAAAACTCATAATTAATTCTACAAAAATATTTTTTTAGTGCTTCAAAATTTCTCATGCCCCTTGACATGTCTATGTTCAAGGAAAAATATTTCCAGAACCTATAACATCAATAATCATTCCCATTTTAATATTTTCTCAACGATGTCCAGTTTTAATCCCAGAAAAACGGCTTAACTTAAAAAATATATTACTCCTTCTGTAGAACTCATAATGCTTCATATTTTATATGTTTGGAAAGCCCTACATATCTACTTTATTCCTGTCACATTTCATGATTTAATGACTTCATTTGCTACATAAAATAACAGCATCAATTTCATTGTCTGCACAGGACTTAAGTTACGTAAAATTCTACAATTTTCACAATCTTGTTCCATTGATTTCACAACTTATTTCCCAGCATGGTTTACCTCATTCAGAATTTTTCAATGCAAGGAGGCCTAAAAACAAGTATAGGAATTTATTTCTTATTTTTCTAAATTAAACTAAATTTATACTAAGAACTAAAAGCTAAAACTCAAGAATTAGAGAACTTACCCTTGACGTTCTTACTCCTTCTCCTTGCTCCAAGAATTTCTCTCTTCTCTTAAAATCAATCATTTTGATAT
Organism: Acacia melanoxylon; assembly: GCA_019022615.1. Taxonomy (NCBI): domain Eukaryota; kingdom Viridiplantae; phylum Streptophyta; class Magnoliopsida; order Fabales; family Fabaceae; genus Acacia; species Acacia melanoxylon. Next base: position 12,325,512 of record JAFJYJ010000010.1, read on the forward strand.
GAGTTTGGTGTAAAGAAATGAGGAGAAGCTCATGGCTATTTATAGGAAAAATGCCAAGATTAAGGTGGTAATTTTCAAGGTAATCCAATTGCTCTTCTTTCCTCTCCACCTTAGGATCAAAATGCACTTTTCAAACTCCAATCCCATCCCTCCATGGCTGGTCAACATGCAGCCCCCATTTTCAACCATTTAATGTGTTTTTGAATTAACAATATATTGATCTTCATCTTCTATATAAAATCATAGCCTTTTTGTTGCTAACTCTAGCAAACTTTCAACCGTAAATTTTGCCGTAACTTCGCTACTTTGATTTTTGTTCTTCAAGAATTTTGCTATATCATATTTTTCATCTAATTTTTTAAATGAACTCATTTTTAACCATAAAAACATGAAAACAAAATTGCTCTTGAATATTTAAGATCAAAACATAAATTAACTATGAATTTAAACTAGAACTTCAAGAACTACAAAAGCTAAAGACTATAAAACTTACCCTTGAAGAACCTTGCTACTCCTTCTTCCTTCTCACTTCTCACTAGCTCTCACTTCTCTCTACTCTTTGTAGAATGGTTTTTGGTGTGAAGAATGAAGAAGCCTAAGGTGCCTATTTATAGTGAAAGTTCATGAACCTCATCCTTTGGATTGATTTTCTCCATCAATGGTCCATGTTGTTTGGTTTTCTTGAAGACACAATTTTGTGGTTCAAGGATTCCCATTGGCTAATTTAATTACATAGGAGTTAGCCCATTTTCCTTGATTTTTCTCATTGGTTGGTTCAAGTCTTGTGGGCCCCACATGTACATTTACCCTTTTTCCCTTTTAACTCCTCCTCCAAGCTTTCTTTTTCCTTCTCTTTTCTCTTCTCCAACCGTGCCTTCCCTCTCTTTCTTATCCTCTTCCATTCATTTAATGAGCTTTTATCTCATCTTGTCTCATTCATTATCCCATGTGCTTCTATTATTAAATTATCTTGATTTTAATATAATAAATTCTCTTTTTCTCCCTACCATTGGATTGAATTTGTGTTAGTTTAAGTTTAATCTTCACCATTAATCCATAACTCAAGTCTCCTATTGGTCCAATTAATTATCTAAGGATTTAGATAATTTCTTTGATTTTTCATTGGCTACTCAATTTACAATAGGATTTAGCTTATTTATTAATTAGGACCATTGGATTTAATTACATGAGCAACAATCTTACCCATTGATCCTAGTTGACATTGTTGACTTTTCAAAGCTTGATTAAAGTTTAATTAACATTTTAATCAAGTGTTTATATGCTCCCTAATTATATTCTCCATTGGTTAACTTAATTACATGGAGATTTTAGGACTAACACTTTAGGTAATATCTCAACATCACCTGGCTCATATTTCACCACAAGGCTAGGCGCACATGTGGTCCATTTAATCTATTTATTAGGCTTGAATTAATTTAGAAGAATTATGCAAACCATCTTAATTAGTGTAAGTTTAATTGCCCATTAGGTTTTGTTAATTTCCTTAAATTTTCTTAAGTGTTTTCATAACACTTTCTTGCTTATTTTGATTAAACAAGAATCAGGTTTTACTATGATAATCTTGTTGTATTTTATGATCCCTAAATAGAATCTTCAAATTGGCTCTTGATTAATTTAGTTTCATGGGAAAAATTGCCCAAAAATTATAATTAACAAATTACAAAATTTTGAGACACATATTCACCTTTATTTAATATGCCTTATTTATCAAAATATAGTATTTATGATAAATAGGAATTTTGGGGTATTACATTTCTCCCCCCGTTAAATAAAATTTCGCCCTCAAAATTTGACCGTATAATCTTGGAGGAAAACTCTAGACATCTATCTAGTCTATCCCCCTTTTTATACATGCTTACCCAGCATGCAATCCTAATCTCCTTCATATTGTACCCATGTATAGTATTCAAGTATAGGACTCGCTCGTCATCCTCGCGGTGCTTGGTTACCCAGGCCACACTGCTTGACTCATTTAGCCTCTCGACTTATCACATAATAGCCTTCCGGCTCAATCTATTACCACAGCACTGGAGATTCTAGCCTCACCGCCTAGGAAATCATTCTTAGGCCTTAAGCCTCTAACCTATCACCTGGTACAATGGATGTTTTGTCAGACTTAAGATGTACTATAGACATACTAGTCTAAAGTCGCCATGTTAATTAGCATTTCACACAGTGCTAAGTATCACCGGTCTTATGGCCTAGGGATACTACCCCGTGCACACTTGCACACCAGGTCTTATTGCCTCGAGCATCTGCTCGCCCATTTCATCCGAGCCTTTCACAAGCTCTTAGACTACTTTCACTTACTTCGCACTATAGCTGACAACTACTATCTGGCTTAACTATTTCAGTGTTCTAGACCTTTCTAATAGTTTCTGTTCCTATATCAAAATTTCCAACTACACCGCTTTTAACACAATAGCATTGACAAACATGGCATCGCTACCGAAAACCATCATGTTGTCTCATTTTCAAATTTTCACACATTGAAAATTTTCCGTGGTCTCAGTACGTTTCACAATCCACACTATACCAAAAAGTAATAGTGCTAATACATTTTCAAATTTAAGCGCTGCCAACATAAATTTGTGAAAACACATTTACTGCCGGATCATTTTTAAAAACTTTTTACTACCGGCACATATCTTTGAGGGGAATAATTCATTTCACAAACATGTTTAACAATTAAGCACACACGCCACCATTTCAACCATTTGGTACAGTGAGCACTGACAGAGATTTGCCGTGATCTCCCAAAATAACCAGGATCAATATAATTTTGCAGTATAATAGAAACCTGGATCATTTCTCTCAAGGAATTCGCAGTGGGTCTAAAATCAACAGTAAACAAGTAACTTGCCGTGATCTCCCAAAATAACCAGGATCAATATAATTTTGCAGTATAATAGAAACCTGGATCGTTTCTCTCAAGGAATTCGCAGTGGGTCTAAAATCAACAGTAAACAAGTAACACAGTAACCAGAATGGGGGGGGGTTTTCAATGTAATTAAAACAAAGCAAAGACTAAAACAGAAAGCAAGAAAACAAGATCAATCAGATTAAAAACGATTAACCCAGAATTGGGCTTCCATAACCTTCATCGGACAAAAAGATAATAACCAAACTCATGATTGATTCTGGACAAACCAAAATCTCTGCATTTGTCCAGATATTCCCTCGACTAGACGATCGTCTAGCATTTGATCGAACACGTGGCGAGCTCGCAGTGCGATCGCACAACGCTCTCTCGGGACCCGGTCCAACCTATGTCCTTGGGATATCAATCTAAGTATTAAATATAATACCTAATCCGCAATGATAATCGAATCCGATTAAAATAAACAGAAACGAATTACGTTACTGTAACATCCCATTTTCAAAAGCAGTATATTTTTTTTCATCAGAGTAGAGCATCTGAGCGATTGAGTAACTGATATATATATTTAAAATGCCGTAAGTCTGGCTGATTACAAAAGCGGTACAATGACCGAGAGTTTTCAAAAGTAAATAGCAGTAGAGGAAAGTCTTCAGTCAAGTCCCTACGCGTGCTGCTTGCCTTTCTCTTCGATCCTCGGCGCTCCTGAACCTGACGCTATGTTAAGAGCTGAGGTTCAATGCCCATTGAACCTCAGGTAACGGTTAACCTCATATTTACATATACAGTATAATAGCACAACAAATGAATCATTCCTAAATGAACCGCTCTCAGCGAATGCAGATGTATCGCTCCCAGCGCATGCATATGTTTAGTTATCCTCTAACACTACTATGCACTCAAATAACACACCACCAATACGCATACAACACACATATCACATATACGCATACCATAAATATCAGAGTTAGTGTTATAGTACGCGAACGTACCTTCGTTGACGGTTTTCGGTATGTTTCGACGGTAGGCGATCACAGATATCCTATAAGGGTAATATCGCCTCTATTAATTCACAAATATTATCTCAAGAGATATTTTGGCTATATAAGACCATTTTACCCCTGGGTCAATTATTCACAATTTAATTCCCTCTTATTTTTGTAAAAACGCCACTTTACAATAAATGGCTGATTTTTCACCTAACTTTGAAAAATCATAACTAATTCTACAAAAATCGAAACGAGGATCCATAAAATTCCTCGGAAACCTTAGGATGTCTAATTATAGGAAAAATTATTGGTTCTTGCCCAGATTTCATAAACAATTCCCAGTTTTCGCAACAACATGTTCTGCCCAGAAATTTCCAGTATTTTTAGCCTATCTTCGAACATTTTTATCTCCTAGCACAGAACTCAAAATAACAACTTCTAGGTATATTTGAAAAGCTCTATATGTCTACTCTCACCATGAATTTTCTTAGAATTTTGGCATAGCATCTTCAACATAAGATACCAGCGTTTTTGAAATTATTTTCGGGAGTCGCTAACCGACAAAATTTCGCCAGAGCTTCGCTACTTTGATCACAATCTTCCAAAACTTTTGCTATAACTTCATCTTCATCATTTTTTCGAAATAAAGCCAATTATAAAAATAAAAACATGTAAATACCACTATAATTGGAAGATTATGAATCAAAACAACATTTAAGCTAAAAACTAAAAGCTAGAGCATAAGAAATTACCTAGAACTTTGCTCCTCTTTCCTTCTTGCCTCAAGAACTCTCTCTAATCACTCAAGAACTTCTAAAATCAGAACACTCTTAGGCTGATTTTGGTGTGAAGAATTTGAAGAGGAGAGCCCTCTATTTATAGGGAAAATTCAAGGGTTAAAATTGTAATCAACAAGGTAAATCAAAGTTTCTTCTTTCCTCTCATCCTTTAAATTAAGATTACTTTATGAAACAACATCCTAACCCTACACCCAGCTGGCCGACATGCCCCTTTCCTTAAGTCATTTTATGTATTTTTAAATAGCCACAACATTGTTTAATCAATTAAAACTTCATTTGATTAATTCCATACACCATGCGCCATTTTTTTTTGACTTTTCTACTTTAATATATAATGCTTTATAAATCTCCATCTCTTCTCTTGTCTCATGGCCGACATCCCCTCTTCCAAACTCATCATCATCTTTTATTTAATTACTTCAATTCCTAATTCAGATTTTATAGAAACCGTGTACCCATTTTTCTTCTCTAATTTTTGTGTTTTAATTACCTTACAATATCTAGGAGAAAGTCTTCTCACTTTCACATGGATTAAGCTTTGAATTATTAGGACCATTAGATTAACTTCATTAACTTCAATCCATGCCTTTGATTTTTGTTTGACTTGTCAAAGTTGTTTAACAAGATTGCTTAGTATTTTAATCTCATCATTAGTTAGGGTTGTTCATAATTATTTCCCTTGATTCATACTTAAGATAATTAGCCATTAATTACTTAATTAGTCACTTACTAATTGTTGATAATTTTCTTAATTAGGATAAATTATTATCTCACAACTATTTTACTGACTTTGGTATTTTATGCTCCATGTAAAATATTAAAAATCATGGGGTCACTTATGATCCCAAAATAATATTTAATTTTTGCCTCATTATTTTCCAAGGAAAATAATCCAAAAAATTCCTAAAATTAGAGAAAACATACTTTCTAATTTTTAATAAATATTTTACTGCCTCTAGGGATTTATCATAATATTTTGGTCATTTTATGACCCACAATTTCATTTAGGGATCTTTAGCTCTTTATTCACCCTAATTTCAATAGAAATTACCTTAGAAAATAAGATAATTATTACTTATTATTTGAAACCACATATTCACCTATTTCCAATAGGTATTATTTATCGAAATATGATACTTATCATAATTACGATTTTTAGGGTATTACATTTCTCCCCCCGTTAAACAAACTTTCACCCTCGAAATTTGCACTCTACCATCTAAACTCCGTACTATCTAAACTTTGGACTATACGCTCTGGATCTTTATTCTACCAGAATATCTTCAAGCCGTTCGATCGAGAATTTGCTCCGGTTTGACCACAAAGATCTTGTCATGTCGTACTTTGATATATAGTGTTTCCCGTGGCACCCATGCACCGTGGTCAACACTAGATATCAAAAATGTCCCCATGGCGCCCATACACCATGGTAACACAAGATACCTTAAATGTTTCCATGGCGCCCATACACCATGACAACACAAGACACCTCCTACTCAATGACACGATTGTGGTCTGGTTGTAATAACTAAAGAACATACATCAGAAACTACAGTTTTTACGTCAAGTAAGGTAACTATTATCAAACCATAGGCATGCATTCCTAGGTGATTCGTAAAATCATATGATGCCTGGAGGATATTCCCCACTAAAAGAGATAGTACCTTGAACCCTCTCTGGGAGTTCTCTTTCCATCGCATTGGTTAGTGCGTACATTCAGCCTGGGTTCTGTGGTCTTAACCCCGCAGCTTTCTTAGGACAGTGCCTGCTGATGTGTCCAGGCTTTTGACATATGTAGCAAACCCGTCGTTCCACAGTTTTCTCTGGACAGTTCGAAATAATGTGTCCTGGCTTCTCACATCCGAAGCAAACCTGTCTCCCAATACAGCTAACACCAGGATGATACCTCCCGTAATTTGAACACGGTCGGGATTCCGGTACTCGTGAGTTGCTCTGCTGCCTAGACCGGAATGGCATCTTGTTCTCTCTTTGGGAATCACTCCAAAGTGCCTCTCTCTTCCGTGTGGAATTTTCACGGCTGACCTCGCCACGACCTGCACTACTGGTGCTGATATGTCGGGCCCTACGCAGCTCCCTTAGGTTTCACTCAATGAGCCGGCAAGATTCTACAGCTTGAATTAATTTCGTAAACCGTTGAGACACCAGCCTGTCCCTTATCTCCTACTTCATCCCGTGTATCAGTATGTTTGCCATACTGCTTTCATCACCATTACGCCTCAGGTGTGATGAATAACGTGATAGATTAGTAAACCGGGCAAAGTAGTCATCGAAAGTCTCCTCGTGTCCCTGTTGGATGCGAAGGAATTCTGCCTCCTTGGTTACTTGTATCGAGGGAGGGAAGTACTGTTCGTTGAACTTCTCCAGAAATTTCTCCCAAGTAACGGGACAGTAGCGCGTTCGTAGTGTTTCCGTCATGACTCTCCACCAACGATCGGCATCTCCTTCCAGCCTATATATCGCCAGTTGAGCTTTGCGATTTTCCGGGCACTCCATTACTTCAAAGATCTTTTCTAACTTCATCAACCAATCCTCCGCCGTTTCCAGTTTACCTTGAAAAGCTGGGGGTTTCAGCTTACAGAACTGAGTAACCCAAAACTGTGAAGTGTCGGCACCTCCGGGGGTAAGTTCACCACCGCTCTCTCGTGTCTTGGTGGTGACGGGATCTTTCGATCTATCGCTTCCTCGGTTTGTCTATCATTTTCTTCACTCTCTTCCTCATTCTCAGATTGTTCATCCTCCTCATGTCTTGCTTGCCTCTCAGCTTGCCTTTCTGCACGAAGTTCCTCTATCATCCTTCTTTGTTCATCTAGCATCTCTCTCTGTTCACGTACTACGGCCATTGCCTCTCGCCGGTGCAACTTTGTTGGTTTGGTTCTGGAATTTGCTGTTCCGGATCTACTACGGAATTGTTCTACCTCGCCCTCCGCATTTTTGCCTCGGCCTCTCGAAGCTCCGGCTCCTCGAATTCGCCATATCTCGTTCTTTCTCTTTATGAGTGAATACGTTTAGATTTAAAAGAAAAACAACAAGTAATATATCACATACTTTACTTAGCATTTATACCACACATAGACTCTATCGCACTTAATATTCACACCGTAAATAAACAGACACCCGCAACCTTTCCTTCGTCATATTTTCGTTGGTTCTTTCTACTCAAAAACGAGTACAGAAATATGTGTCAGGAGTTTCTCTACATGAGTCAAATACTGCATGTACTTATCTTTATTGATCTCGGAGTTTCATCCGGCGTGGCCCAGCTCCACATATAAGCTCTGGGTTAGGATGGAATTATCGTCCAGTATAAACTGACGATTATCAGAATTATCAGAGTTTTCAGAGATTGATATCAGGGTTATCAGAATTATCAGAATCTGATATCAAATATGAATATGGACGATGGATTTACTAATTCTGGGTTAGAATGATGCACCGACAGAGGGTGGTACACCGATTCAGAATGGTATACTAGTCCAGACTGGTACACCGACTTAGGGCTATATCAGTACTCATTTTCAAAACATGCTCTTTAAAAAAGCGTAGAGCCTAACTCCGTTATTCAACCAATTTAGCCAGGTAGGTGTCTATTATGGGAGCCTCACCGTGCTAGGGTGACCGATTGGCGATCCACATAGACTAGCCCCGCTTCGGCACCAAAAGGTTTTTGGAATAACTTAGTCGATCTATGCCGGGACAACCGCTCCGATACCAAAACCGTAACATCTCATTTTCAAAAACAAGTATATTTTTTTTCATCGAGTAGAGCATCGGAGCGATTGAGTAAGCGATACATATATTTAAAATGTCGTAAGTCCGGCTGATTACAAAAGCGGTACAATGACCGAGAGTTTTCAAAAGTAAATAAGAAGCAGAGGAAAGTCTTCGGTCGAGTCCCTACGCGTGCTGCTTGCCTTTCTCCTCGGTCCTCGGCGCTCCTGAACCTGACGCTATGTTAAGAGTTGAGGTTCAATGCCCATTGAACCTCAGGTAACGGTTAACCTCATATTTACATATACAGTATAATAGCACAACAAATGAATCATTCCTAAATGAACCGCTCCCAGCGAATGCAGATATACCGCTCCCAGCGAATCAGAATATACCGCTCCCAGCGAATGCCGATGTATCGCTCCCAGCGCATGCATATGTTTAGTTATCCTCTAACACCACTATGCACTCAAATAACACACCACCAATACGCATACAACACACATATCACATATACGCATACCATAAATATCAGAGTTAGTGTTACAGTACGCTAACGTACCTTCGGTATGTTTCGACGGTAGGCGATCACAGATATCCTATAAGGGTAATATCGCCTCTATTAATTCACAAATATTATCTCAAGAGATATTTTGGCTATATAAGACCATTTTACCCCTGGGTCAATTATTCACAATTTAATTCCCTCTTATTTTTTGTAAAAACGCCACTTTACAATAAATGGCTGATTTTTCGCCTAACTTTGAAAAATCATAACTAATTCTACAAAAATCGAAACGAGGATCCGTTAGATTCCTCGGAAACCTTAGGATGTCTAATTATAGGAAAAATTATTGGTTCTTGCCCAGATTTCATAAACAATTCCCAGTTTTCGCAACAACATGTTCTGCCCAGAAATTTCCAGTATTTTTAGCCTATCTTCGAACATTTTTATCTCCTAGCACGAGAACTCGAAATAACAACTTCTAGGTATATTTGAAAAGCTCTATATGTCTACTCTCACCATGAAGTTTCTCAGAATTTTGGCATAGCATCTTCAACATAAGATACCAGCGTTGTTTAAATTATTTTCGGGAGTCGCTAACCGACAAAATTTCGCCAGAGCTTCGCTACTTTGATCACAATCTTCCAAAACTTTTGCTATAACTTCATCTTCATCATTTTTTCGAAATAAAGCCAATTATAAAAATAAAAACATGTAAATACCACTATAATTGGAAGATTATGAATCAAAACAACATTTAAGCTAAAAACTAAAAGCTAGAGCATAAGAACTTACCTAGAACTTTGCTCCTCTTTCCTTCTTGCCTCAAGAACTCTCTCTAATCACTCAAGAACTTCTAAAATCAGAAAAATCTTAGGCTGATTTTGGTGTGAAGAATTTGAAGAGGAGAGCCCTCTATTTATAGGGAAAATTCAAGGGTTAAAATTGTAATCAACAAGGTAAATCAAAGTTTCTTATTTCCTCTCATCCTTTAAATTAAGATTACTTTATGAAACAACATCCTAACCCTACACCCGGCTGGCCGACATGCCCCTTTCCTTAATAAGACTTACAAAACAAATGGGAATCATGAAATAGGGAAGGCCAAAATAATCCACTATCTAACACTTTCCTAGCAGTTCTTTGGGGTCCAAAGTGACCACTACTGAAAGTAAAGCATGAGCAAAATGCAATATAGAGTGAAACTCATGATCGTGCACACATCTCCTAACTACTTGGTCACTACAAAATTTCCACGAGATAAGAGTCATCCCAAACATAATATTTAGACTCACTCTTTAATTTAAAGGTTTGGGCCCTAGTAGAGTCTACAGGAAAAACACCAGCTACCAAGTAGTTAACCGAGATCAAAGCATACCATGTAAGCTTACCTTGCAATTTGTAGAAGCCGCTCATCGTGGAAATCATCCCGAATAGAAGAGGGTGAGAGGGAGAATGGGTGATACGACTCAAGTGGTCAGCTACCCAGTTTTGTGCTCCACTTCTGTCTCGGATCTCAACATCAAACTCTTGGAGCAATAACATCCACCGGATGAGTCATGGTTTAGCATCTTCCTTTTTCAAAAGAAATTTCAGAGTAGCATGGTCAGAGAAAACAACTACTCTACTAGCTAGCAGATATGACCTAAACTTATCAAAAGCAAATACAATAGCCAACAACTCCTTTTCGGTAGTGGTGTAATTAGACTGAGCAGGATCCAAAGTCTTGGAGGCATAGGCAATCACATGAGATGCTCTGTCGACCCGTTGTGCCAAGATAGCACCAACCGCATAGTTGGACGCATAACACATCAACTCGAAGGGGATGCACCAATCACGGGGTTGGATCACTGGGGTTGTAGTCAGGCAACGCTTCAAATGATCGAAGGCCGCCTTGCAAGAATCATCAAATACAAAGTCAGTGTCCTTATGCAGAAGGTTGGACAAGGGTCGGGCAGTCTTGCTGAAATCCCTAATGAAACGCCGATAGAAACCCGCATGACCAAGAAAAGAGCGAACTTCCCCGCACGGATACGGGGTATGGCAAAGCAGTAATCACATCTATCTTAGCAGGGTCTACCTCAATCCCTTTCCTAGACACTATGTGTCCCAAGACTATACCTGACTCAACCATAAAGTGACACTTCTCATAATTCAGCACAAGATTAGACTCAATGCACCTATGCAAAACTCTAGATAGATTAGATAAGCATGCATCAAAATCAGACCCATATACAGTGAAATCATCCATAAAGACCTCCATGCAGTCCTCTAGAAACTCAGAGAAAATGCTTACCATACAACGCTGAAAGGTGCCAGTTGCGTTGTAGAGGCCAAAAGGCATCCTTTAGTAGGCATATGTTCCAAAGGGGCATGTGAAGGTCGTCTTCTCCTGATCCTCAGGAGCAATATGGATTTGGAAGTATCTGGAGTAGCCATCCAGGAAGCAGTAATGAGACTTGCTAGCCAATCACTCTAACATCTGATCAATGAAAGGTAAAGGGTAATGATCCTTGCGAGCGGCTTGGTTGAGTCTCCTATAGTCAATGCAAACTCTCCAACTATTCTGAACTCGAGTAGGAATGAGCTCATTCTTCTGATTGGCTACCACAGTGACTCTGAATTTCTTAGGAACCACCTGGACCGAGCTAACCCACTGGCTATTAGAAATGGGATAAATGATACCAGCTTGTAGAAGCTTAGTGACCTCCTTCTTTACCACATCAAGGATAAGGGGATTAAGGCGTCTCTGAGGTTGCCTCATCGGTTTAGAGTCCTCTTCCAAAAGAATTCGATGCATACATATAGAGAGGCCGATGCCAACAATATCAGCTAATGTCCACCCAATGGCTTTCTTGTTTGCCCTCAATAAACTTAGCAGCTTCTCTTCTTGTTCGAAAGAAGATTATTTGCCACAATGACCGGGCAATTGTTCATCCACCTCCAAAATGCATACTTCGGGTGATCGGAAGGGATTTTAACTCAAGTTTGGGTGGTTGCTCGGTGGAAGGAAGAAGCTTGGGTGGTTGTTGCAACAACTCGGATGTCATCACACCGTAAATGCTCGAAACCACATTCAAAGAAGCGGAAGAAGCTGTGTCTATACAGCTCAATGTTAACATTAGAATTCAGCCCATCAAAATCAGAGTTAAGTTCATCAAAATCAGAATTAGGATGCACATCAGGATCAGGATGAAGCTCAAACTCAGAATCAATATCAGAATTCACAAGTAATGCAGAATCACCAAGCAAGTCAGAACCACCAAATAATGCAGCATTAACCAAATTAGTGCAAACAGAGCACCATTCATTATCAGCACATGCACAAATGGCAGAATCACTCTCAGATGAAAAATCGGGATAATCAAGACACCAATCGCCAAGAACATCATCCACAAGATCATCAATCACATCAATACGGAAAATAGAATGATCTTCCCTAGGATGTTTCATGGCATCAAAGATATTAAAATTTACGAAATATCACCAAACTCCATGGAAAGAGTACCAGAATACACATCTATCTTAGTCCTAGCTATTTTCATGAAAGGCCTCCCTAGAATGATTGGTGACCTACTACTAGGAGACTCATCCTCCATATCTAAGATGTAAAAATCAGCAGGGAATATCAATTCATTAACTTTGACTAATACATCTTCAACTAAACCAGAAGGATGGGCATTACTCCTATTAGCTAATTGAACAATAACACCATTTGGACGCAAGGGACCAAGACCAAGAGATCTATAAACGGATGCAGGCATGACATTAATAGAAGCACCTAAATCTAGCATGCAATCATCCAATCTATAGTTACCAATAATGCAAGGGATAGAAAACGTCCCTGGATCCTTGCACTTGCGAGGCATGGTAGGCTGGATAAGGGCTGATACATTATAGTTCAAACTCACTCGTTCATTCCCCTTCGCCGCCTCTTGTTGGTGCATAACTCCTTCGAAACTTGGCATATTTAGGAATTTGTTTGACAAAGCATCTAAGAGAGGAATGTTGATCTCTACTCTTCCGAATGTCTCAAGTATATCCTTCTCTTGTACTTTTTACGCAACTTCTTGGATCGAGGGCTCTCTCGAGGGAAAGGAAGAGGAATGGGAATGTCTTCCTCTTCACCTTGCTGTATTGCCTTTTTATTTTTAGAGTCAATCTTCACATTATCGACTCTCTCCGATGTGGAAGTCACATCCGTAGAAATGGTTGAGGTTCCTCCAATTTCTTGCCGATCGAAGGGAGATAGCACTCACATTCCCTTGGGATTAGGAATTGTTTGTAAAGGAAGAGTGTTGGATCCCTGAGGTTGAAGCTGATTCAATGATGTTGCCAACTGCCCAATCTGTGTTTGCAAACTCTGAATGGAAGTGTCAATTTGTTGTTGGAACTGCATATTGGCTGTGACAAATTGCTTCATCATATCCTCCAATGAGGAACCACCACTACTACTACTAGCCTGATGTTCTGCCGCCTGTGGAGGTGCACATATGGCTGGTTGAGGAGGTGGTACTGGCAAAGGCAAAGGAGGTGCAGACTGCTGTTGGAAATTCTGTGGTCTGTACTGTCTCTGTTGGTAATTCCCAGAATTTTGCTGATATTGGTTACTCTGGTTCTGATTCTGGTTCCAACGGAAATTGGGGTGATTTCTCCAACCAAGATTGTAGGTATTGGATAAGGCATTATTCTGCTGGTATTGTGGCTTTCCTGGAAAAACACCCACTGAAGCTACCGACTGGTCTTGATAAGCAGGATCATGCAAAGTAGGGCAAGAATCGTAGAATGACAAGGGTCGAACAGTAACCCACATGAGTACCCAATCGAGGAGGGGAAGATTGTGCGTCCGTGTCACCGCCAACTACCTCACAAGGGAAGTCGATCATCAAGTCTATTCTCTAATCTCTCGAGAATCGTCTTTGGATGGAGGTGTTTGAATGCGGTAAAAGGAGTACTATTGGCCCCGGTGCCAAATTGCCGAGAATTAGCGACCATAGTAGATATCAACTCTCGGGCCTCTTCGGTGTCTTGCTATCTAAGGCCCCACCACTGGATGCATCCACGAAACTTTTATCCAACGGTAACAAACCAGAATAGAAATATGTAATTAGGAGGTGGTCTGTAATCAGGTGGTGTGGACAACTAGCACACAATCGCTTGAACCTCTCCCAATACTCATACTTGGTCTCTCCATTGATTTGTTTAACACTAGTGATCTCCTTCTGAATAGCAATGGCTTTTGAGGAAGGAAAGAACCTCACTAGGAATAACTTCGCATATCATCCCAACTCCCAACGAGATGTTGGTTGCAAATTGTATAGTCAATCCTTAGCCACGCCATCTAGGGAAAATGGAAAAGCTCTCGTTTAATGTGGTCCTCATCAATTGCTTGAGGTTTCATTGTCTTTGCATACCACATGGAACTCCTTTAGATGCCTGTGAGGACATTCACCTGCAAGACCATGAAACTTAGGCAACAAATGGATAAGACCAGATTTTAGTTCAAAGTTAGCAGTAAGTTCAGGATATCGAATACACAAATTTTGATTGCCCACATCAGGGGTAGCTAATTATTTCAAAGTGGGGACGAGCCGCTTGCTCGCCATAACTTCGAGTTAGCAAAATTGCTACTAGAATTAGTGAAAACAACAAGACTATCAGAAGTACTATCAGAGTCAAGATCAACAGAATGGACACAATCAGACTCAAGTTCAATGTCAAATTCAGTATCAATCCCACAACTTAGCCTAACAAATCTTATAGCAGTAAGAATTGTTCTTTCTATTTCAGGATCAAGTGGCAACACGTCTTCTGGATTAATAGTACTCCTAGTACTCATGTAGCAACACAAGGTAGAATTTGCAGAAAAACTGAATTTCTAAAATGCCACGAGAAAATCAGAATTACGAAAATGCCACTAAAAGTGGTAAAAAGTAGGAAACACTAAGATGACACACAAACAAAAACACAAAAAGCAAAAACCTATGTTGGAATTTGACCAAAACAAGTCCAAAACACTATCAAACGATTTTTAAAATTTATGGGACATGGACAGGCAACTCCTAGACCATTGGGGAACCCAAAAATGGAATAAAAAAACTTCAACAATTGAAAAATTGGTCTAAACGATGGAATTTGGCTAAAATATGAAGACCACATGGAAAATCTTGATTTTTGATGTGTCCTGTGAGTTAGGCCATTTCCTATCAACTAGCAAATTTTCAGACCATTCGGAGATACTCCGAAAACAATGCCCTAGTAGAAATCACAAAATAGAAACTTAAAACAGTGAAAAAGTGCTCTAAACGATGGAATTTGGGGAAAATAGGTCAGACCTCACTCTTAAAAAGAGTGACTCTTGTTTAGAATGCCCAATTCCTTGTGAATAAGACCTGGTTCACTACTAGAAAAATGTAAAATAGTGACGGATTTTGCTACGGAAACAATTCCGTAGCAATGGGGACGGATTTTGCTACGGATTTTAAGATCCGTAGCAAAAAAGGAAAAAAAAGCAACGGATTAAATAATCCGTCGCTATTCGGACGGAATTAGCGACGGATCAGCGATTCGTCGCAAATAATTGCGACGGATCAGCGATCCGCCGCCATTTTGCGACGGATCACGATCCGTCGCAAATATTTGCGACGGATCGGTGATCCGTCGCAAAATGGCGGCCAAAAGGCCGCCATTTTGGACCCATTGCGACGGATCACGATCCGTTGCAATTATTTGCGACGGATCGTGATCCGTCGCAAAAATGGCGGCCAAAAGGCCGCCATTTCGAGCCGTTTTGCGACGGATCCACGCGATCCGTCGCAAAATGGCGGCCAAAAGGCACCTTTTGGCCGCCATTTTGCGACGGATCGGTGGATCCGTCGCAAAAAGGCACATTTTTGCGACGGATATAGGATCCGTCGCAACCGTTTGGCAGTGCCCGGTTGCGACGGATCCCGGATCCGTCGCAAAAAAGGAGGTCTCATTTTATGAGACCTCCCTTCGTCTTCCTCCCCCACGTCCGACCCTCCCCCCCCACCGTCCCCTCTCCCCGCTCCGACCCCCCCCCCCGCTCCGACCCTCCCCCACCGTCCCTCCCCCACCGTCCCTCTCCCGGCTCCGACCCCCTCCCCCCGCTCCGACCCTCCTCCCCACCGTCCCCTCCCCCACGTCCGACCCTCCCCCCACCGTCCCTCTCCCCGCTCCGACCCTCCCCCGCTCCGGCCCCTCCCCCACGTCCGACCCTCCTCCCCACCACCGTCCCTCTCCCCGCTCCAACCCCCCCCCCCACCGTCCCCCGCTCCGACCCCCTGTGTCGACCCCCGCACCGGCCCTCCCGCCAGCTCCTCCTCCACCAGCTCCTCCCCTCTGCGTCCCCTAGCTCCTCCACGACTCTCAGCTCGTTGTCCTCTTCTCCGATCCGGTCACTGTCAGGTTGGTCTGATGTATTTTTTTTTTTACTATATGGATATATCTATGTTATATTTTCTTTATGTCATAATTTAAATATGCATGTTAGTAGAAAATAATTCTTCTTTTGTATTTTAGTTTTTCCTTAGCTATTAATTACATAATGATCTTGATAGTTTATGAATTTGAATTATGCTTATTGTTAGTAGGAGATTCCATGATTTTTTTAATTGGGTTTAGTGATTTTTATTAATAATATTTTTTTTTTTAATCTTGTATTATTTTTTGGGACGAAATGTGTATGTTAGTAGAAGATAAATCTTAATTTTTGTTTTGTATATTAGTGGAATTTACTATTTGATTTGGGCTATTATAAAAATGAGTGTTAGTAATTTGTTTAAAAAATATTCCATTAAAATTTTTTATTTGAATATATCTTTAACAAGTTATACAATAAATTTGATTAAGTGTTAAATAATCTCTTTGATCTAGCCCATATATGTTAGAAACTCCAAAATACTTAGTATTCTATTCTTTGTTTTCCCCTCCACATGCATGTCCCCATGTTCGGTGTGCTATCCTCATTCTCCGGTTGCTTCTTTGGAATATGTTCTTTGTTCAATGCATGTGTTTGTTTTTCAGTTTCTTGATTAAGTGGCAATTGGTAGGCATAAGAGGTGACTTATATATATTTGTGGTATGTTGAGAAGTTAATTAGGGTAGTAACCGAACTAGCTAGGAAGTATGGAAGGCAACCATGATAGAAGTTGGATGTACAATCGTCTAACCGATAGAAGAGAACTAACGCAAGCATTCTTGGTGGGTTTGGAAGTGTTCGTCAATTTGCTTTGGCGAATTCAAATAATTCAAGAAGGGAGATCAGGTGTCCGTGTGCCAAATGTAAGTGTTTAAGATTTACAGATGCGGAGACGGTCAGATCGGGAAATCCTTCAATGCCGGTGTCCCAAGTTGATCAATTCACTAGTTCTGAGTTTCCAAAATGGTTTCAATCATTTTTCTTGGAAAATCCATCAGATCCCAATGAAGTTGCGTGGAGTTTATCTTATGGAGCTGCAATGACAGTTACCCGATGCAACAAATATATAATCAATGGGTATCGATTTGCAACCGTTGACGCGAACGCAGTACACTATGTTGCAATTACGGTGTATGTTGTCGAGGTGACCAAGTTGACGGGGTGGAGACCGACTACTACGGGAAGTTAGTTGAGATAATTCAGTTAAGTTACCGGTGGGACAAGGTGGTGACCTTTGTTTAAGTGTGAGTGGTTTGATAACAGTCCGCGTGGGACAAAAGTGGACAAACTTGGAAATATTGAGGTCCACTGGACAAGGAGATATACGGTTGGTTATGACCCATTCATCCTTGCTCAACAGGCGGAACAAGTTTACTATACACCATACCCTACATCTCGCCAAGGGTGGACGGGAGTTATTAAAACCAAAGCACGAAATATTATACCAAAGTCGAAAGAGCCGGAATCAAATGACAGTATGGCTGAACCTTTCCAAGCTGATGTGGAACATGTGTTGCCCATAAACATCTTCGATGACGAAGTACCAAGCAATCTCTTTGATTTTCGTGTAGAGTTAGAGTTGATTCCTATACAAATTGACGATGAGAAATCGACGATGAGGATGAGCGCAGAAATGAGCTTCTCGATAGTGAATCGAGTTCGACGACTATGAGAGTACGAGATGAGGACATGCAAGTAGATGTCGATGAACATGAATCGTCCGGTTGATTTGTGTTAGTTCTTGGTTTATGACGATATGTTATACTACATACTTTGTAAGTACTTTTGTCATATTAACCAAATATCTTTTTTTTTTATATTTTTTGACATTATGTCTATAAGTGTTCGAGAGATGGAGCATCAAGGAGGACGTTCAGGTAGTGGACGTGGCAGTGGTCGATCCCGACCCCGTACTATAAGAGGGGGTAGGACGACGCCAACTGCTCCATATGGAGGCAGAGGGCTCAGCCCAGAGGTGCAACTATTTGATTTTTCGTCGTCCCCGTCTGGATATTTGTCATCTTCACCATCACTTTATACATCGTCGTCACCGCGGCTAACCCCCGATTCACAAAAGGGGACAACAGTTTACTTTACCCTTTCGATTGATTTACATATGTTTCGTTTCTTGAAACCATCTATGTACAAAAATCTTCAATATTTCACATTTCTTCCTTAGCACACTTCGTCGCCTCGAGCCACGTCGGGAAGCGGGTAGTTCCTCCGATACACCTATCCGGGGCTCAAGAGATCCCGAGACGGGGTTTCTTTGGATCGCACTAAAGGCAACGAGTAAGTCATGCGAAGTTACCCGTAATGTTACAATTCTCTTTTTTCGATTGGTTTGTATGCTAATATTTGCATGATAATCTCGTTTTCAGATTTGTGCACGATAATCCGGTGGCGACTTTCATGTCGACCCAAATATTCCGTAACTACACTCATTGTTGGACCGCGTGGACAGAGATTCCTACGGAGCAACGAGATATGTGGTTCACAGAGTTCTTGGTAAGTTATTTGTTTTATGCGTGTTAATTAAGTACTTTTAAAATTTGGAGCACTAATTGTTCGTTATTGATTTTCAGGAAAAGCATATGACATTGCCTCGAGCATCATGAAAATCGAAAAAAGCTTTTAACCACAAGGGCAGCGTCTTTGCAGGTGCGAAAGCTCTATTCATTGAGAAGGTCGAGAGGCAAGACAGATTGGCTTCCACGGGACACTAAAGATGAATTATTTGGCACTTGGGAAAACAATGAAAAGTTTAAGGCCATAAGTGCGAAAAATAAGGAAAATAGGGCCAAAATGGCGGGGACCGTCATATCTTTGGGGGCTCCATATCCATTCTGCGAGCATCGACGCAAAGTTGTAAGTACACGTTATTTTCTATTTACGTATTGAATATTTTGTACTTTGAAGTAATTAATTAAGGTCATCATTTGCGTTTGCGGGAAGAGTCGGGGGAAGCTCCACTGGATCGGTTGAGTGGGTTACCTTTCGGCGGACCCATTCCCGACAGTCTGAAGGGAGTGAGAGACAATGGATTAACCCAAGGGCGAAACAAATAGCGGTGAGACATTTATTGCCTTTATTACTTGTTTTATGCACGTTATTTTCTTATTTGTTATGTATTTGTTTGCTTGTAGGAAAACTTTGAGAGGCTGTCGCAGGAGAGAGCCTCGCAGCGTGAGACTGACCCCTCATCCTCTATATCCGATAACGAGAGTCTCTTCTTTGAGGCTACTGGCGGATTTGACAAGAAAGGGAGGGTCTTTGGATACGGTGAGTCTGCGGCCCGATCGAAGCAATCAAAGCGCCTCTCATCCGGCACGCAGGGGTTCCTTTAGGTAACATAATACATTTGATATTGATAATTTTCATTCTCTTGTCCATTCAAATGAAGTACAAATAATAAATGTACTAATCAATTTTGTAGATGAGCTGAAGAGGATGAAGTCGTTGGTGGAGGAGCAAGCAACACAGATGACCCAGGAACGAGAGATGATGAGCCAGCGGCTGACTCAGGAAACGGAGATGATGAGGCGCGGATGCTTATGGAACAAGAACAGAGATGAAGCGGGCGTTGCGCAGGAACGGGAGATGAATCAAGGCGGAGATGATGAAGGCGGAGATGATGAAGGAGATGCAGCTTCAAATGATGTCCCTTCGAAAGACGAGGTTTGGTCCGGGCCGACTCCGGTGATGATGACCATGCTTTGGTGATGATGATGATCACAATGCTTTTTTTGTTTAGCCTACTTTTTTGTATTTGTTTGTTGCTACGGATTATATATATATATATATATATATATATTGTGTTTTCACTATGTAAACTCTTTTTTATCGTTAATATATTCACGGTACATTATTTTACTATTTGTATTCAATTTTTCTATTAATTTTTTTTTAAAATATAAATAAAAAAATAAAAATTTGCTACCGTAAAATAATTCAAAAATTTGCTACGGAAAATAAATCCGTAGCAAATTCTCGGGAATTTGCTACGGAAAAAAATCCGTAGCAAAATTTCAAATGTGCTACGGATTGTTTCCGTAGCAAATTGCTACGGAAAAATCCGTAGCAATTGCTACGGATTATGAAATCCGTAGCAATTGCTACGGATTATGAAATCCGTAGCCATTGCGACGGATTATAAAATCCGTAGCAAATTTGCTATGGATTTGATAATCCGTAGCAATTTGCTACGGATTTTATAGTCCGTAGTAACTGTCGCAATTGCGACGGATTTTAGAAAATCCGTCGCAATTGCGACGCCATATTTTGCTACGGACAAAATCCGTAGCAAAGCAAAATCCGTAGCAAAAACGTTTTGCTACGGATTTTTGGGTTTTGGCTACGGATTTTTCCGTAGCAAAATCTGAAATTTCTAGTAGTGGTTTGAGTGATCGGGTCAGAAAAATTTCGTCAGCCACCCGAACCACCGAAAACTATGTTGCTAATGAAACCGATGCAAATTCCCCGTAGCAGCGGCGCCATATTTTGACAGAGATTTTTCGTGATCTCCCAAAATAACCATTATCAATATAATTTTGTAGTATAATAGAAACCTGGATCGTTTCTCTCAAGGAATTCGCAGTGGGTCTAAAATCAACAGTAAACAAGTAACACAATAACAGGAATGGGGGGTTTCATTGTAATTAAAATAAAGCAAAGACTAAAACAGAAAGCAAGAAAACAAGATCAATCGATTAAAAACGATTAACCCTAATTGGGATTCCATAACCTTCATCGACAAAAAAGATAATAACCAAACTCGTGATTGATTTCGGACAAACCAAAATCTCGCATTTGTCCAGATATTCCCTCGACTAGACGATCGTCTAGCATTTGATCGAACACGTGGCGAGCTCGCTGTGCGATCTCACAACGCTCTCTCGGAACCCGGTCCGACCTATGTCCTTGGGATATCAATCTAAGTATTAAATCTAATACCTAATCCAACATTGTAATCGGATCCGATTAAAATAAACAGAAACGAATTACGTTACCGACTGAAGCGCGTGTCCTCTGGATTCTTGGAATCCTCTATCCATGGGTCAATCACAGAAGCTTAGCCTATCATAGCTATACAGAACAAAAATGAGAAAGAGATGAAGAAGTTCATCATGAATACGAAGAACACGATGAACATATGAAGAACAGTTGAGAGAAAATGAAACATCTGTATTTTAATCCTAAATTGAGTAAAAACGTGAATGAAATTCTATTTGTGACTGCTGCCTCACTTAACCTAAAATGGAAAAACAAAATGGGGCTCCAATCCACAATTCAGGCCCAAAACAGAAAATAATAAAAAATGGGCTTTAATTACAAATTCGAACCCAAATAAAAATCCGACTTCGGCTCCAAAATCGACTGCCCTCTTGTCCGAATTTTTCCTTCATGTCTTCATAATAATTGTAGCTCTCTGAATCATCTGAAATATGAAATAAAAATGAGGCAAATCCGATGTCTGGTTCAAGAGTTATGGTAGGAATAGTGAAGCAATATAAAACTGGAATTTTGTTCCTTACTTTTCCCTTTTTTTCACGCATCTTCCTTATAGAAACAAATTGACTTCACTTATGGATATTTCATCAATTTCATTTTTTTTTATTGTGTGAATTATGTGGTTATGTGTCCATGAGTGTGCTTCAGAACTTAACTGTTATTGACTTTCTTTTCTGGACATATATATCATTCCCTCGGTTTAGGTGTAATTTTCTGCTTTTATAGTGAAATTTGAACATATCAACTTTGAATTTGCATCAACTTGTAATATGTAACGTTAAAACGTGCGTTGTCTGGGACTTGGTCATGATAAAAAACAAGCCTAATAGTAATGAGTAATGACAAAATTAATTAGAAATATCATATAAATAAACTAAAATCTTTTTGTTTTGTTCCTTACTTTTCCCTTTTTTTCACGCATCTTCCTTATAGAAACAAATTGACTTCACTTATGGATATTTCGTCAATTTCAATTTTTTTTTTTTTTAAATTGTGTGAATTATGTGGTTGTGTGTCCATGAGTGTGCTTTTGAACTCTCATCCCCAAATTCGTTATCCGTGGGAATTATCTTCCCTAAAGGCAAAGAAGGTGGTCCTTTTTTCTTTATAGGGTTATCTGGCTGGTTTATATTTAAGTATTGTTGGACCTAATAAAAAATAACTCTCTCATAGGACTCACAGTTCAAGCTATAATATTAAAGCTTCCACACGAAACTCTTGTAAATTACCTCTAAGATAATAGAACTAGTTACATCCCAAACTTTGGGGCTTAAGGATAATTTTCATCTTATCCTTTCCCGTTCTCGAATTTGGAAGATTTCTACGATTTTCCTTTTATAATACACATCAGCTTTGAAGCTTCTTCAGCTTCTGTGACGCCCATATTGACTTCATAAAACCTCAAATATTAAAGGGAACTTTAAGAAAAATCTCACCATTGTTTAATTTTGTTTTTGTTTTTTAATTTTAGAAAACGAATATACAAGCGTGTTTGAAAAAATTATTCTTACAAAAAACTTTGACGAGCTCTAAGCAAATTGAAAAGCAGAGATGGCACGCAAACAAAAATTCGAGTTTCAGTGAAGAGAGCTCAAGCCGGTGAGTGTAATACCTTACTTGGTTATATAAGTAGCTAGGAAGTAGAAGTAGTGTTTACCCTCTCATCAATTAGCTGGAATTGGACTGTGTTAATTCATTCCCCTTTCGAAGTCTAGAGTGAAAATGATTTTCACCTCTCTTAACAAGTATACTTTTAGGGTTTAGATATTATTTTGTCTTCCTTACCAAATGAGACTACTTACCACATGAACAAATAGCTTGTTAGTACTACCTTTTTTCCCTTATGAAAGATTTTATAAAAGTAGTATAGAATGACACATAACTATCGTGACGATAATAACTTGTTTAACAAATAAAATTTTTTGGTAAAAAATAAAATCTTATAATTGATGTTTTATTTTTCTATAAAAAAGAAATCATTTATATTTGTGATGGCCATTACTTATATATCACTCCTAGCTACCTTTTCAAATTACAATGAAATATTAGGATATCACAAAAGTTTTTTCATAAAAAATCTCATCAAATTGTTAAAATCAAAAGTTCCTTGATAATTAATATTTTGGAATAATGACAATAAGGTTCCAAATGACTAAATTTATCACAGTTAATCCGTCAATAAATTTTCTGAAAGAATGAGTTGCATATTTGAATAGATTATTATAACTTATTTTTAGATTTTTTTCAGAACTTAACCGTTATTGACTTTCTTTTCTGGACATATATATCATTCCCTCGGTTTATGTGTAATTTTCTGCTTTTATAGTGAAATTTGAACATATCAACTTTGAATTTACATCAATTTGTAATTGGTAACGTTAAAACGTGTGTTGTTTGGGACTTGGTCTTGATCAAGAACAAGCCTCATAGTAATGAGTAATGACAAAAATAATTATAAATATTATATAAATAAACTAATTTTTTTTCCCTTACTTTTCCCTCTATTCCATGCATCCTCCTTATAGACAAAAATAATTATAAATATTATATAAATAAACTATTTTTTTTTTGTTCCTTACTTTTCCCTCTTTTCCATGCATCCTCCTTATAGAAACAAATTGACCTAACTTATTATTGATATTTCATCAATTTCATTTTTTAGATTGTGTGAATTATGTGGTTGTGTGTCCATGAGTGGGCTTTTGAACTCTCATCGCCAAATTCGCTATCCGTGGGAATTTTCTTCCCTAAAGGCAAAGTTGGTCTTTTTTTCTTTATATGGTTATCTATATTTAAGTATTGTCGGACCTAATAAAAAATAACTCTCGATCTCTCAAAGGACTCACAGTTGAAGCTATAATATTAAAGCTTCCAGACGAAACTTTGTTGTAAATTAACTCTAAGCTAATAGTACCAGTTTAATCCCAAACTTTGGCCGTTCATGATAATTTTCTTCTTGACCTTTCCCGTTCCCGAATTTGGAAGATTTCCACGATTTTCCTGTTATAATACACATCAGATTTGGAGCTTCTTCAGCTTCTGTGACGCCCATATTGAGCTCATAAAACCTCAAATATTAAAGGGAACATTAAGAAAAATCCCACCCTTGTTTATTATTTTTTTAAAAAAAAATCCTATTTTAGAAAACAAATATACAAGCTTGTTTGAAAAAATTGTTCTTATAAACAACTTTGACGAGCTCTAAGCAAATTGAAAAGCAGAGATGGCGAGAAACTAAAATTGGAGAGAGTGGGGAATTCAAGTTTCAGAGAAGAGGGCTCAAGCCAGCGAGGGTCATAGGCTCATAGCTTACTTGGTTATATTAGTAGCTAGGAAGCAGTAGTCACTACTACAAAAAATAGATATTTCTTCCTTAAAAAAGTGTTTTTTTTTTCAAAATGGGAAGTAAAAATGAAAAGCGGTGGCATTTTTGTAATTATGTGGAATATTTTAGCATCTCATTTAAAATTGGGATGCAAAAAGTCTACTTTTAGTGTCTCAATTTTGAAAAGGGACACAATATGCACTCTTTTTGGAGTCCTTTTTAGAATTGAGACGCTAAAAGCGGCCTAGAGTTCCACTTTAGGCATCCCCATACTATATTAGGACTCCTAAAGTGGAACTTTAGGCGTCCCAATTATAAATTGGGACGCATAAAGATGGCTTTAACCCCTTTACCCAACCTAAAAAAATCAGTTTGCTCGCTCGATGCTAGATCTCTACCATCACTTTCTCTCTTCTTCAGCTTGGTGGATCGAGGTTTCAGGTCGCCTCGCTGTCGCTCACTTGCTCATCATCGCTCACTCGTCGTCCTAACTCGTCGTTGCTCGCTCACCATCTCGCCTTGCCGCTCTCACTCGCCGTTGCCCAATAAGCATCCCAGCTTTTGTTTCGATCCCAAACCCTCGTCGTGGCTCACTCGCCTTCCTAGCTCGCCGTCGCCTGCTAAACATCCTAGCTTCGATTTCAGATCCTAGAGCCTCACCGTCGCCTGCTAAACATCCCAGCTTCGGTTTCAGATCTATGACGGTGAAAACAAACCTCGCATTCCAATTCGCATTCCCAGACCCTTGATGTTGTTCGCTCGTCATCGCCTGCTATATATGATTTTATCCCATATTTATAGTTATTTTCTAGTATGTAGCCAAGAATTTCGATAGTTAAGAGAAGAAATCTAATTGTATTTTCATTTAGTTAGTTCCTAACTAAATTTAATAATATATCTCTTTTATATATATCTATAAAAAAAATACCAATATCGTTAGTTCAAGCCTCCCTTATGCCATTTTATTTTATTTTTTATTTTGAGTTACAACGACTGGTTTTTCAAAACCAGTCGTTGAAACTCGAATTTTTTAGATATTTCAACTTCAATCTCGTGCCTTCAACATTTTATTGTTCCCTCTCTTCCATAAAAATATAAAGTTTTCTCTTCAAAACCCAATAGTGTAGAACATCTTCCTTAAATCTATCCTAAATGCAACCTTTCAATAAGAGTCTCGAGAAGGATTGCTATCACGGCGTGAGCAACTTCGACTTCGACTCCTACTCATCCTTTGTCATGAAATACGAGCGTGCTGCACAACCTCTAGATCTGTCGTTTGCCATCAGTTTAAGATCTCATTTGTAGATCTGCATCTCTCTCTCTCTCTCTCTCCTAACTAAACAATATGTTGAGCAACAATCCCGAGCACCGTGAATAGGAGGAAGCCCCGATGATGATGAGGATACCGGAGCTCTATTTCCTGGTGCTTTCTTTTGTTGAAAATTTTGAATGGATAGTTCTACTGTAGTGTTTTGTTTTCTATTTCTTGGTGCTTTCTTTTATTTGTCTTCTGTTTCATTTAATTAAGCCTTGAGATGTTTTTTTTTCTTCTTATTTTGTGCTTCGTTGGACATGAAACGCTCCATTTCTTGCGTCGAATCTTGAATGGTGATGTTTATCGTCCATTTTCAATCCATTATTTTTTTACGAGGTTTTAGCTTGTTCAAATTGTGCCTTATATTGTGTTTTAGATGGTTCTATGGACTATCTCGCATGTGTGCATGTTGTGGATTTGTAGACATACAACGGCAGTTGTTTAAATAACAGTAGTTGAAATTCAACGACTGTTTTTTTAAATAGTCGTTGTATGTCATAAACTTTCAACAACTCTTTTTTTAATGACCCTTGAAAACAATCATTTCATGGTCTTAAAAATTGACGTTAAAAGTGTTTTTTGTCGTAGTGCCTTCACCCCAAAATAGAGGAGGTTCGATACATGCTCTTCGATGTGAGGATCTCATTGGTGTTGATCTGTAAATACCTTTGTAAGTACTCTTTGAGCCTAAAGGCGTGCCATAATTGGTGGGTTACCGATTTCTACCCCACCTAAACTTTTATTTATTAAAAAAAAAGTGGATTTGGTCTCGGCTAAGCCGATTTGGTGATCGGTGGATGAAGGATGAATAGTTCATGCATCCCGGCTCAAGCTAGTGAAAAGTTTTGTGTGCTAAAAAAGAAGGAAACAAATAAGAATTAAAAAGACATGAAATGTGTAACATCCCATTTCCAAAAGCAGTATATATTTTTTTTCATCAGAGTAGAGCATCGGAGCAATTGAGTAATTGATACATTTAATCAAATTGCCGTAAGTCTGGCTGATTTACAGAAACGGTACATTGACCGAGAGTTTTCAAAGTGAATACCAACAGAAATGGGTCTTCAGTCGGGACTCTGTACGGCCTGCTCGCCTTTCTCCTCGGTCCTCGGTTCTTCTGAACCTGACGCTATGATAAGAGCTGAGATCCAATTGCAATTTGGATCTCAGGTAACGGTTAACCTCATGCTTAAATACGACTACATATACACGATGACAAAGAATCAATACAAAGTCCACAACGGATGTATGATTAAAAACACATAACCACGTATACAAGATAATAACCACGTATGTAACATAACCTCGTGTGATGCAACATTAATAACCTCGTATGTGACATAACCTCGTATGTAACATACCGTGTATATAGCATAACCTCGTACACTACTACACAACAATAATATAATAAACATTAGAGCTAGTGTTACAGTACGCGAACGTACCTTCGTTGACGGAAAACGGTACTTTTACGGAAAAACGGTAAATTTCCGACAGCGGAAGAAAAACAGCGGTGTGACGGCGGCACAACAGCGGCTCGACAGCGGTTCGATTATCTCAGATATCCTATAAGGATAATATTTATCAATATCTAGCAGCATAACAGGCATTTTAGGTACAAATTACCATTTTTCCCCTGAACCCCTAATCGGCGGAATTTCGCCAGAGCTTCGCTGTTTTCGCTCTATCTCTCTAGAATTTTGACAGATCTTTTCCCTCATCATATTTTCGAAATATATATCATATTTACCCCTAAATATGATATCTAGACTATCTTGAAAAATTAAAGATAAATCTAGCATTCCTACTATATCTACCGAAAGAACTACCGAAACTAAAGACGGGGACCGAAGAACTTACCCGAGACTTTGCTCGACTTTCTCCGAGCTTCTCTCTCTAACTTCTCTCTAAGAGGCAGATTTTTGGTGTGAAAAATGAAGAAGAGGAGCTCGGTATTTATAGAAGAGACGGATGGTAGAACGGTAAATAATTCGAACTTTAGTCTTGACGAATATGGACCGTAGGATCGCATTTTTGAGGACAAAACACTCTTGGCCCTCCATTTCTTGTGCAGACCTCCCCCTCCCCAATAGTCAACAAAATGATGTCATCTTGATGGTGACATCTCGAGCCGTCATCGATAAAGTTTCGGTCCGGTGTCCGAAACACGTAATCTTGACGAATCGCGAAATGCCGACGGCAGAAGTTTGAAGTTTCTTTCTTTCTCATTAGGAATATCTAGTTTAATGAAATTTATGATCCCATTAAGGGTATTCCGTTATCTCGTCGAAGATTTTAGGACATACGTCTTGATTACGGAATTGAATTAGGAAACACTAGTTTGTAGGCGTAAATTCACCGGTTCGTAATATGATCCGATCTAAGTGACCTTATTCCTGGTTTCCAAAACTCGCTTGTTTTCTCTAAGTCACTTTTAGCACTATCTCGCCATTTCCTAATTACCCGTACTCCTAATTACGCCGTTGGTTTCGAAATGACTTCGAGACCGCTCAATCCGAGATGGATTTTCACCGGTTTATAAAAAGTCTTGTTGTTTATGACTTCAATCCTATATCGGAGGTAGGATTTAAGTTCTAGTTGTTCCCACTTCTCCGTTGGCTCTATACCGATTATATTATTATTTTATTCAAAATGCCTTCACATTTATTTATTTTTTTCTTTTATTTTTTATTTATTTTTCTAAGCATAAAATATTTTATTAATTTTATTTTTTATTTATTTAATAATTTCGAATTTCTCCAATTAAAAATAATTATTTTTAATTTATTTACTTTATACCTTAATTATCCCATTAATTACCAGATTAGCCACTTACTAATTTTTGATAATTTCCTTAATTAGGATAAATCATTATCTCACAACTATTTTACTTACATTGGTATTTTATATCCCATGTAAAATATTAAAAAATCATGGGGTCACTTATGATCCCAAAATAATACTTAATTTTGCCTCATTATTTTCCAAGGAAAATATTCCCATAAATTCCTAAAATTAGAGACAACATACTTTCTAATTTTTAATAAATATTTTATTGCCTCTTGGGATTTATCATAATATTTTCAGGTCATTTAATGCCCTAAAAATACATTTTAGCTCTTTATCTCTCCTAATTTTCATAGTAATTACCTTAGAAAATAAGATAATTATTATTTATTATTTGAAACCACATGTTCACCTATTTTCAATAGGTATTATCTATTGAAATATAATATTCCAGATAAATAATTATCCGGGTATTACATTTCTCCCCCCGTTAAACAAAATTTCGCCCTCGAAATTTGCTCTATACTATCAAAACTCCGTATTATCTAAGCTTCAGATTTAGACACTCCGGAACTTTTCTCTATATGTCGGCCGCTCCGCTTGATGTTCGAGAATTCGCTCAGGTTTGACCGTCAAGATCTTAGCATTTCGTACTTTGATATATAGTATTTCCCGTGGCACCCATATACCCCGGTCAACACCAGATATCAAAATGTTTCCATGACGCCCATACACCATGGTAACACAAGATACCTTAAATGTTTCCATGGCGCCCATACACCATGACAACACAAGATACCTCCTACTCAATGACACGATCGCGGTCGGTTGTAGTAACTAAAAGATAAGCATCGAAAACTAAAATTTTCGCGGCAAGTAAGATAACTATTTATCAAACTATAGGGGATTTCTTACTAAACACGTATCTTAACGATTTCTTTTTACCCTCTACTCGGGTATAGTTTTAAAACTCAGGACTTCGCGTATAATAAAATACAGAATTTCTCACTCATTTTAAAAACACAGGACTTCTCGTCTATTAAAACAAAGGATTTCTCATCCATTTAAAAACACAGGATTTCTCATCCATTTAAAAACACAGGATTTCTCATCCGTTTTAAAACAGGATTTCTCATCCATTTAAAAACACAGGATTTCTCATCCATTTTTTTTTTAAATTTCACGTTTTTGCAATATCATATAGTTTAGACGAATGCTAACACTATAAAAGATCGGACACTCGTTCTATTTCCCTTTGTTTAGAATTTCGTTGATTCGGTCTACTCAAAAACGGGTACGGAATTTCGTATCGGGAGTTCCTCTACATGAGTCAAATCTTTGCATGTACCTATCCTTGTTGGTCTCGGAGTTTCATCCGGCGTGGCCCGGCTCCACATATAAGCTCTGCGCTAGGACATAATAGTCGTCCAGTACAAACTGACGATTATCAGAATTATCGGAGTTATCAGAGACTGATATCGATATAGGTACCGATGATGGATTCACCGGCTGTGGATCAGAGTAATGCACCAATAGAGGGTGGTACACTGGTTTAGAATGGTATACCAATCCAGACTGGTACACCGACTTAGGGCTATATCAGTACTCATTTTCAAAACATACTCTTTAAAAAGGCGTAGAGCCTAACTCCGTTACTCAACCAATTTGGCCAGGTAGGTGTCTATCATGGGAGCCTCACCGTGCTAGGGTGACTGATTGGCTGATCCACATAGACTAGCCCTGCCTTCGGCACCAAAAGGTTTTTGGAATAACTAAGTCAGATCTATGCCAGGACAACTGCTTTGATACCAAAAATGTAACATCCCATTTTCAAAAGCAGTATATATATTTTTTCATCAGAGTAGAGCATCGGAGCAATTGAGTAATCGACACATTTAATCAAATTGCCGTAAGTCCGGGCTGATTTACGTAAACGGTACATTGACCGAGAGTTTTCAAAGTGAATACCAACAGAAATGGGTCTTGGTCGGGACTCGTGCGGCCGCTTTCGCCTTTCTCTCGGTCCTCGGTTCTTCCGAACCCGACGCTATGATAAGAGCCGAGATCCAATTGCAATTTGGATCTCGGTAACGGTTAACCTCATGCTTAAATACGACTACATATACACGATCAAACAAAGCAATCAATACAACAGTCCACAACAGATGTATGATTAAAAACACATAACCACGTATACAAGATAATAACCACGTATGTAACATAACCTCGTATGATGCAACATTAATAACCTCGTATGTGACATAACCTCGTATGTAACATACCGTGTATATAGCATAACCTCGTACACTACTACACAACAATAATATAATAAACATTAGAGCTAGTGTTACAGTACGCGAACGTACCTTCGTTGACGGAAAACGGTACTTTTACGTAAAACGGTAAATTTCCGACAGCGGGAAAAACAGCGGTGTGACGGCGGCACAACAGCGGCTCGACAATGGTTCGATTATCTCAGATATCCTATAAGGATAATATTTATCAATATCTAGCAGCATAACGGGCATTTTAGGTACAAATTACCATTTTTCCCCGAACCCCTAATCGGCGGAATTTCGCGGAGAGCTTGCTGTTTTCGCTCTATCTCTCTAGAATTTTGACAGATCTTTTCCCTCATCATATTTTCGAAATATATATCATATTTACCCCTAAATATGATATCTAGACTATCTTGAAAAATTAAAGATAAATCTAGCATTCCTACTATATCTACCGAAAGAACTACCGAAACTAAAGACCAGGGACCGAAGAACTTACCCAGACTTTGCTCAGACTTTCTCCAGAGCTTCTCTCTCTAACTTCTCTCTAAGAGGCAGATTTTTGGTGTGAAAAATGAAGAAGAGGAGCTTGGTATTTATAGAAGAGACGGATGGTAGAACGGTAAATAATTCGAACTTCAGTCTTGACGAATATGGACCGTAGGATCGCATTTTTGAGGACAAAACACTCTTGGCCCTCCATTTCTTGTGCAGACCTCCCCCTCCCCAATAGTCAACAAAATGATGTCATCTTGATGGTGACATCTGAGCCGGTACCGATAAAGTTTCAGTCCGGTGTCCGAAACACGTAATCTTGACGAATCGCGAAATGCCGACTTGCAGGAGTTTGAAGTTTCTTTCTTTCTCATTAGGAATATCTAGTTTAATGAAATTTATGATCCCATTAAGGGTATTCCGTTATCTGCTGAAGATTTTAGGACATACGTCTTCTGTTACGGAATTGAATTAGGAAACACTAGTTTGTAGGAAAGCAATTCACGGTTCGTAATATGATCGATCTAAGTGACCTTATTCCTGGTTTCCAAAACTCGCTTGTTTTCTCTAAGTCACTTTTAGCACTATCTGCCATTTCCTAATTACCCTAAGTACTCTAATTACGCCGTTGGTTTCGAAATGACGAGACCGCTCAATCCGAGATGGATTTTGTTTCGGTTTATAAAAAGTCTTTGTTGTTTATGACTTCAATCCTATATCGGGAGGTAGGATTTAAGTTCTAGTTGTTCCCACTTCTCCCGTTGGCTCTATACCGATTATATTATTATTTTATTCAAAATGCCTTCACATTTATTTATTTTTTCTTTTATTTTTTATTTATTTTTCTAAGCATAAAATATTTTATTAATTTTATTTTTTATTTATTTAATAATTTCGAATTTCTCCAATTAAAAATAATTATTTTTAATTTATTTACTTTATACCTTAATTATCCCATTAATTACCAGATTAGCCACTTACTAATTTTTGATAATTTCCTTAATTAGGATAAATCATTATCTCACAACTATTTTACTTACATTGGTATTTTATATCCCATGTAAAATATTAAAAAATCATGGGGTCACTTATGATCCCAAAATAATACTTAATTTTGCCTCATTATTTTCCAAGGAAAATATTCCCATAAATTCCTAAAATTAGAGACAACATACTTTCTAATTTTTAATAAATATTTTATTACCTCTTGGGATTTATCATAATATTTTCAGGTCATTTAATGCCCTAAAAATACATTTTAGCTCTTTATCTCTCCTAATTTTCATAGTAATTACCTTAGAAAATAAGATAATTATTATTTATTATTTGAAACCACATGTTCACCTATTTTTAATAGGTATTATCTATCGAAATATAATATTCCAGATAAATAATTATCCGGGTATTACATTTCTCCCCCGTTAAACAAAATTTCGCCCTCGAAATTTGCTCTATACTATCAAAACTCCGTATTATCTAAGCTTCGGATTTAGACACTCCGGAACTTTTCTCTATATGTCGGCCGCTCCGCTTGATGTTCGAGAATTCGCTCAGTTTGACCGTCAAGATCTTAGCATTTCGTACTTTGATATATAGTATTTCCGTGGCACCCATATACCTTGGTCAACACCAGATATCAAAATGTTTCCATGACGCCCATACACCATGGTAACACAAGATACCTTAAATGTTTCCATGGCGCCCATACACCATGACAACACAAGATACCTCCTACTCAATGACACGATCGCGGTCCGGTTGTAGTAACTAAAAGATAAGCATCGAAAACTAAAATTTTCGCGGCAAGTAAGATAACTATTTATCAAACTATAGGGGATTTCTTACTAAACACGTATCTTAACGATTTCTTTTTACCCTCTACTCAGGTATAGTTTTAAAACTCAGGACTTCGCGTATAATAAAATACAGAATTTCTCACTCATTTTAAAAACACAGGACTTCTCGTCTATTAAAACAAAGGATTTCTCATCCATTTAAAAACACAGGATTTCTCATCCATTTAAAAACACGGGATTTCTCATCCGTTTTAAAAGCAGATTTCTCATCCATTTAAAAACACAGATTTCTCATCCATTTTTTTTTAAATTTCACGTTTTTGCAATATCATATAGTTTAGACGAATGCTAACACTATAAAAGACCGGACACTCGTTCTATTTCCCTTTGTTTAGAATTTCGTTGATTCGGTCTACTCAAAAACGGTGCATGAATTTTCGTATCGGAAGTTCCTCTACATGAGTCAAATACTGCATGTACCTATCCTTGTTGGTCTCGGAGTTTCATCCGGCGTGGCCCGCTCCACATATAAGCTCTGCGCTAGGACATAATAGTCGTCCAGTACAAACTGACGATTATCAGAATTATCGGAGTTATCGAGAGGCGATATCGATATAGGTACCGATGATGGATTCGGATTTGGTGTGGATCGAGTAATGCACCAATAGAGGGTGGTACACTGGTTTAGAATGGTATACCAATCCAGATCGGTACACCGACTTAGGGCTATATCGACTCATTTTCAAAACATACTTTAAAAGGCGTAGAGCCTAACTCCGTTACTCAACCAATTTGGCCGGGTAGGTGTCTATCATGGGAGCCTCACCGTGCTAGGGTGACTGATTGGCTGATCCACATAGACTAGCCCTGCCTTCGGCACCAAAAGGTTTTTGGAATAACTAAGTCAGATCTATGCCAGGACAACTGCTTTGATACCAAAAATGTAACATCCCATTTCCAAAAGCAGTATATATATTTTTTCATCAGAGTAGAGCATCGGAGCAATTGAGTAACTGACACATTTAATCAAATTGCCGTAAGTCTGGCTGATTTACAGAAACGGTACATTGACCGAGAGTTTTCAAAGTGAATACCAAGAAATGGGTCTTGTCGGGACTCGTACGGCCTGCTCGCTTTCTCCTCGGTCCTCGGTTCTTCCGAACCGACGCTATGATAAGAGCGAGATCCAATTGCAATTTGGATCTCATGTAACGGTTAACCTCATGCTTAAATACGACTACATATACACGACAACAGCAATCAATACAACAGTCCACAACAGATGTATGATTAAAAACACATAACCACGTATACAAGATAATAACCACGTATGTAACATAACCTCGTATGATGCAACATTAATAACCTCGTATGTGACATAACCTCGTATGTAACATACCGTGTATATAGCATAACCTCGTACACTACTACACAACAATAATATAATAAACATTAGAGCTAGTGTTACAGTACGCGAACGTACCTTCGTTGACGGAAAACGGTACTTTTACGTAAAACGGTAAATTTCCGACAGCGGGAAAAACAGCGGTGTGACGGCGGCACAACAGCGGCTCGACAATGGTTCGATTATCTCAGATATCCTATAAGGATAATATTTATCAATATCTAGCAGCATAACAGGCATTTTAGGTACAAATTACCATTTTGCCCCTGAACCCCTAATCGGCGGAATTTCGCCAGAGCTTCGCTGTTTTCGCTCTATCTCTCTAGAATTTTGACAGATCTTTTCCCTCATCATATTTTCGAAATATATATCATATTTACCCCTAAATATGATATCTAGACTATCTTGAAAAATTAAAGATAAATCTAGCATTCCTACTATATCTACCGAAAGAACTACCGAAACTAAAGACGGGGACCGAAGAACTTACCCAGACTTTGCAAGACTTTCTCCAGCTTCTCTCTCTAACTTCTCTCTAAGAGGCAGATTTTTGGTGTGAAAAATGAAGAAGAGGAGCTCGGTATTTATAGAAGAGACGGATGGCAGAACGGTAAATAATTCGAACTTTAGTCTTGACGAATATGGACCGTAGGATCGCATTTTTGAGGACAAAACACTCTTGGCCCTCCATTTCTTGTGCAGACCTCCCCTCCCCAATAGTCAACAAAATGATGTCATCTTGATGGTGACATACGATGCCGATAAAGTTTCGGTCCGGTGTCCGAAACACGTAATCTTGACGAATCGCGAAATGCCGGCGAGTTTCGAAGTTTCTTTCTTTCTCATTAGGAATATCTAGTTTAATGAAATTTATGATCCCATTAAGGGTATTCCGTTATCTGCTGAAGATTTTAGGACATACGTCTTTGGTTACGGAATTAAATTCCGGAAACACTAGTTTGTAGGCGCAATTCACGGTTCGTAATATGATCCGATCTAAGTGACCTTATTCCCGGTTTCCAAAACTCGCTTGTTTTCTCTAAGTCACTTTTAGCACTATCTCGCCATTTCCTAATTACCCGACTCTAATTACGCTGTTGGTTTTAAATGACTTCGAGACCGCTCAATCCGAGATGGATTTTCACCGGTTTATAAAAAGTCTTGTTGTTTATGACTTCAATCCTATATCGGAGGTAGGATTTAAGTTCTAGTTGTTCCCACTTCTCCCGTTGGCTCTATACCGATTATATTATTATTTTATTCAAAATGCCTTCACATTTATTTATTTTTTTCTTTTATTTTTTATTTATTTTTCTAAGCATAAAATATTTTATTAATTTTATTTTTTATTTATTTAATAATTTCGAATTTCTCCAATTAAAAATAATTATTTTTAATTTATTTACTTTATACCTTAATTATCCCATTAATTACCAGATTAGCCACTTACTAATTTTTGATAATTTCCTTAATTAGGATAAATCATTATCTCACAACTATTTTACTTACATTGGTATTTTATATCCCATGTAAAATATTAAAAAATCATGGGGTCACTTATGATCCCAAAATAATACTTAATTTTGCCTCATTATTTTCCAAGGAAAATATTCCCATAAATTCCTAAAATTAGAGACAACATACTTTCTAATTTTTAATAAATATTTTATTACCTCTTGGGATTTATCATAATATTTTGTGTCATTTAATGCCCTAAAAATACATTTTAGCTCTTTATCTCTCCTAATTTTCATAGTAATTACCTTAGAAAATAAGATAATTATTATTTATTATTTGAAACCACATGTTCACCTATTTTCAATAGGTATTATCTATTGAAATATAATATTCCGATAAATAATTATCCGGTATTACATTTCTCCCCCGTTAAACAAAATTTCGCCTCGAAATTTGCTCTATACTATCAAAACTCCGTATTATCTAAGCTTTGATTTAGACACTCCGGAACTTTTCTCTATATGTCGGCCGCTCCGCTTGATGTTCGAGAATTCGCTCAGTTTGACCGTCAAGATCTTAGCATTTCGTACTTTGATATATAGTATTTCCCGTGGCACCCATATACCTTGGCCAACACGGATATCAAAATGTTTCCATGACGCCCATACACCATGGTAACACAAGATACCTTAAATGTTTCCATGGCGCCCATACACCATGACAACACAAGATACCTCCTACTCAATGACACGATCGCGGTCCGGTTGTAGTAACTAAAAGATAAGCATCGGAAACTAAAATTTTCGCGGCAAGTAAGATAACTATTTATCAAACTATAGGGGATTTCTTACTAAACACGTATCTTAACGATTTCTTTTTACCCTCTACTCAGGTATAGTTTTAAAACTCAGGACTTCGCGTCTAATAAAATACAGAATTTCTCACTTATTTTAAAAACACAAGACTTCTCGTCTATTAAAACAAAGGATTTCTCATCCATTTAAAAACACAGGATTTCTCATCCATTTAAAAACACAGGATTTCTCATCCATTTAAAAACACAGGATTTCTCATCCATTTTTTTTTAAATTTCACGTTTTTGCAATATCATATAGTTTAGACGAATGCTAACACTATAAAAGACCGGACACTCGTTCTATTTCCCTTTGTTTAGAATTTCGTTGATTCGGTCTACTCAAAAACGGGTACAGAATTTCGTATCGGAAGTTCCTCTACATGAGTCAAATACTGCATGTACCTATCCTTGTTGGTCTCGGAGTTTCATCCGGCGTGGCCCGGCTCCACATATAAGCTCTGCGCTAGGACATAATAGTCGTCCAAAGACAAACCGACGATTATCGATTATCGGAGTTATCGAGACATCGATATCGATATAGGTACCGATGATGGATTCACCGATTCATATGTGGATCAGAGTAATGCACCAATAGAGGGTGGTACACTGGTTTAGAATGGTATACCAATCCAGACTGGTACACCGACTTAGGGCTATATCAGTACTCATTTTCAAAACATACTCTTTAAAAAGGCGTAGAGCCTAACTCCGTTACTCAACCAATTTGGCCGGTAGGTGTCTATCATGGGAGCCTCACCGTGCTAGGGTGACCGATTGGCGATCCACATAGACTAGCCCGCTTCGGCACCAAAAAGGTTTTTGGAATAACTAAGTCGATCTATGCCGGGACAACTCGCTTTGATACCAAAAATGTAACATCCCATTTCCAAAAGCAAGATATATATTTTTTCATCGTAGTAGAAAGCATCGGAGCAATTGAGTAACTGACACATTTAATCAAATTGCCGTAAGTCTGGCTGATTTACAGAAACGGTACATTGACCGAGAGTTTTCAAAGTGAATACCAACAGAAATGGGTCTTCAGTCGGGACTCTGTACGGCCTGCTCGCCTTTCTCCTCGGTCCTCGGTTCTTTCTGAACCTGACGCTATGATAAGAGCCGAGATCCAATTGCAATTTGGATCTCGTAACGGTTAACCTCATGCTTAAATACGACTACATATACACGACAAAGCAATCAATACAACAGTCCACAACAGATGTATGATTAAAAACACATAACCACGTATACAAGATAATAACCACGTATGTAACATAACCTCGTATGATGCAACATT
Organism: Acacia melanoxylon; assembly: GCA_019022615.1. NCBI lineage: Eukaryota > Viridiplantae > Streptophyta > Magnoliopsida > Fabales > Fabaceae > Acacia > Acacia melanoxylon. Next base: position 12,363,898 of record JAFJYJ010000010.1, read on the forward strand.
AATAACCTCGTATGTGACATAACCTCGTATGTAACATACCGTGTATATAGCATAACCTCGTACACTACTACACAACAATAATATAATAAACATTAGAGCTAGTGTTACAAAGACGCGAACGTACCTTCGTTGACGGAAAACGGTACTTTTACGTAAAACGGTAAATTTCCGACGGCGGAAAAAAAGTGTGACGGCGGCACAACAAATGGGCTCGACAATGGTTCGATTATCTCAGATATCCTATAAGGATAATATTTATCAATATCTAGCAGCATACAGGCATTTTAGGTACAAATTACCATTTTTCCCCGAACCCTAATCGGCGGAATTTCGCGGAGTAGCTTATTTCATTTTCGCTCTATCTCTCTAGAATTTTGAGATCTTTTCCTCATCATATTTTCGAAATATATATCATATTTACCCCTAAATATGATATCTAGACTATCTTGAAAATTAAAGATAAATCTAGCATTCCTACTATATCTACCGAAAGAACTACCGAAACTAAAGACTGGGACCGAAGAACTTACCCGACTTTGCTCGACTTTCTCCGCAGCTTTCTCTCTAACTTCTCTCTAAGAGGCAGATTTTTGGTGTGAAAAATGAAGAAGAGGAGCTCGGTATTTATAGAAGAGACGGATGGCAGAACGGTAAATAATTCGAACTTCAGTCTTGACGAATATGGACCGTAGGATCGCATTTTTGAGGACAAAACACTCTTGGCCCTCCATTTCTTGTGCAGACCTCCCCCTCCCCAATAGTCAACAAAATGATGTCATCTTGATGGTGACATCTCGAGCGACATCGATAAAGTTTCTTCCGGTGTCCGAAACACGTAATCTTGACGAATCGCGAAACGCCGTGGCAGAGTTTCAAGTTTCTTTCTTTCTCATTAGGAATATCTAGTTTAATGAAATTTATGATCCCATTAAGGGTATTCCGTTATCTCGTCGAAGATTTTAGGACATACGTCTTCTGCTACGGAATTGAATTCCGAAACACTAGTTCAGAGGCGTAAATTCACCTGGTTCGTAATATGATCCGATCTAAGTGACCTTATTCCCGGTTTCCAAAACTCGCTTGTTTTCTCTAAGTCACTTTTAGCACTATCTCGCCATTTCCTAATTACCCTAAGACTCTAATTACGCCGTTGGTTTCGTAAATGACTTCGAGACCGCTCAATCCGAGATGGATTTTCACCGGTTTATAAAAAGTGCTTTGTTGTTTATGACTTCAATCCTATATCGGAGGTAGGATTTAAGTTCTAGTTGTTCCCACTTCTCTGTTGGCTCTATACCGATTATATTATTATTTTATTCAAAATGCCTTCACATTTATTTATTTTTTCTTTTATTTTTTATTTATTTTTCTAAGCATAAAATATTTTATTAATTTTATTTTTTATTTATTTAATAATTTCGAATTTCTCCAATTAAAAATAATTATTTTTAATTTATTTACTTTATACCTTAATTATCCCATTAATTACCAGATTAGCCACTTACTAATTTTTGATAATTTCCTTAATTAGGATAAATCATTATCTCACAACTATTTTACTTACATTGGTATTTTATATCCCATGTAAAATATTAAAAAATCATGGGGTCACTTATGATCCCAAAATAATACTTAATTTTGCCTCATTATTTTCCAAGGAAAATATTCCCATAAATTCCTAAAATTAGAGACAACATACTTTCTAATTTTTAATAAATATTTTATTGCCTCTTGGGATTTATCATAATATTTTCAGGTCATTTAATGCCCTAAAAATACATTTTAGCTCTTTATCTCTCCTAATTTTCATAGTAATTACCTTAGAAAATAAGATAATTATTATTTATTATTTGAAACCACATGTTCACCTATTTTCAATAGGTATTATCTATTGAAATATAATATTCCGTGATAAATAATTATCCGGTATTACAAAATGCAAGAGACGAATTGACACGACTACTCAAAGTTTGATCATTTCAAACTTTCTGGAGCTGATATAAGTTGTACTTATTATTACTTCAGTTCTTTTAATTAAAAATAATTAAAGTTGACGACTGAAGTCTTCCTATACCTGAAGGTAGAGTCGGAAAACAGGTCGAGCCTGTCGGGCTGGCCTGTTTAAGCCCTTGCCTTTCAAGGGCCAGGCTTATAAAATGGAGCCTCGAAATAAATCAACTTAAAAGGACCAGCTGTATAGGGTCAAGGGTTTGAAAGGGATGACACTGTTAGGCCTGTTAATTTTTTTTTTGACTTGCTCAATTAGCAGTTGCCCACTTGTCCTGCCAACTGAGCAAGTCTAAAACCTATACAATAAAGGTGGCTCAGTGCACAAGACTACAACCAAATGGGTAGGCATCAAAATAGACCAGGTTTTGACTAAGCAGGCATGAGCCTGTAATGGAGCCAAAAGGCCTGAACCTAGGCTTGAGCCTGAATACAAGCTTTTTTTAGGCTCAGGCCTGAGCCTTCATAAGGCTTGGTTGAGCCTGAATCCTTTTTATAGGCCTACTTACAATGTAAACCTTTTAAAAGGCCTCATATTGCAGGCCTTGAAGGTCATGAGTAGACTTTGTGCACTTTGAAATTATAATATAATAATTAAAAATAAATATTGTGTTATTTATATGATATAAATATAATCACATTTATTTAATGTGTAAACAGGTCAGGCCTGAAGGTTTATAGATGAGACCTTAACAAAATAGGTTTGACTTATTTACACATTTAGGCCCTTAAATAGGTCTTGGCTTGGCCTTTTTAACAAATAGGTCAGGCTAGATCGCCCTAAATGTGCCAGCCAGCCGTTGTGTTTCCTAATAGGGGCCTGGCCTATTGACAAAGATTTGTCGTGTCTCTCAAAATAACCAGATTCAATAAAATATTTGCAGTAATAGGGAACCTGGATCGTTTCCCCAACGAATTTACAGCAGGTCCGATACGACGGTAACAACGAAACAGAAACAGTAAAAATGGGGTTTTTGGTTCAAATAGAATAAAAAGGAAATAAACAGAAACAAAACGAAATAAAAACAATCAGATTAAAATCGATCAACCCAATATACGGATTCCAGAGACTTCCATCATTGAACGAAATATGAACGAACTCGTGATTGGTTCTGGACGAACCGAAATCTCTGTGTTCGTCCAGAAATTCCCTCGACTAGATAATCGCCTAGTATTTGTCTGAACAGTGGCGTCTCATTGTGCAATCTTACAGTAACACTGGAACCTAGTTCGAACTCAGTCCTTGGGATGAACCAAACTGAATATTAAATCTAATATTCGAACAATTTCCAGAAATCGAATCCGATAAGATAAAAACAGAAACGAGTAAAATTACCGATTAAGCATAAGCTCTCTAGACAAATCATGGAATCCTCAATGTTGGGTTAATCACAGAAGCTCAGCCAAGTATGGCTGGAAAAAATGAAGAACAGACGAAGAACGCGAAGAACATTGCAAAGAAAATGAAACTTCTATGTTTAATCTAAAAATGTGTAAAAATGTAATGACATAAGTGTTTGTGGCTGCAATCTAACATAACCTAAAATGGCAAAACGAAATAGGGATCCAATCCACAATTCAAGCCCAAAAGAAAATAATAAAAATAGGCTTTAATTACAAAATTCGAGCCAAAATAAAAATCCAAAAAATACATCTCGACTTCGGCTCCAAAATCGACCACCCTCTTGTCCGAATTTTCCTTTTAAGTCTTTATAACAATTGTAGCTCTTTGAATTATTTGAAACAAGAAACAAGAATCAGCAAATCCGATGTCCTGGTTCAAGAGTTAAGGTAAAACTAATGATGTAATGTAAAACTGGAATTTTATTATTAATAATAGCTAAAATATAATCAAAGGCCCAAAGCCCAAATAAGTATAAAAGTCATTATTTATTGACTAAAGAGTCCTAAATTATTAATCAAGAGATAAAAAGAAGTGTATGAAATATTCAATTATCAAATTCCCCCACACTTATCTTTTTGCACTCCCGAGCAAAATTCAAAGAAAAAGACAAAGGAAAAACTCTTCTTTTCCAACAATTGCTAACAATGCAAAAATTGAACAAGTGTTCGCATCGCAAGTGCACGAGTTTCGCAAGTAATAAAGTGATAAGTAAAGTATCTTCCCACGAGGATTTGTATAACAAATTGGTCAAGCAAGAAGCTTAGTGAATTTCATCAAGTTGAAATAAAACAAAGTTTTGATGTGGAATGAGAATGTTTAAAGACTATTTTTAAAACTTAAAATTGATAAAGCCAAATGACTCTTTGACTTCAAGGATAATAAAGCCTAGAATTCTTTTTCCCCTTTTGCATTTCATAAAACTTGGTTAATTTCCTCTCTAGTAGCATTTCAATACATATATGTGTTAGTCTAAGGTTCAAAAACACTTGACACGCTCTCTCGAGTCAAAATCAAGTTTCTCTTCTCATTAAGATGCACAATCTCTTGCTACAATTAATGAGAATCAATATTTAAGCAACAACCTTAATGTGACAATGCAAGATTAGTAAATATATCTCTATTTTACCAACAAACTATCTATTTATCAAGTAAACTTCAAGACAAACATGATTTCAATCAAGTTCTACACCTAGATTAGCTCTCTCCAGTCATAACCTAAGTGAATAAATCATCTAAGTGGAGGCCAATCACTTAGAAGCATTAAACCAAGGTTGAAATCTACACACACACACACACACATATATATATATATATATATATTTATCTACCAAAATATTCAAGTATTAATCCATACAAAGGGTCAAAAGAACCCTAGAATGAAAGATTTAGCTACTCATGTCCAAATACAAAGAGATTATAAGCAAAGCTACTGAATACATGAAGAAGCTAGGAAGAAAAGAGGAGAAAAGAGGAAGAACCAAGGTGAAATCCCCAAAATCTCTCTTAGGTTGAGCATCCAAGCCTCCAAAGTTGCCAAGATCTCTCTCCAAAGCTCTTCCCTTGTGTGCCCACTTGTTCCCTTGTGTCAAAAGTGTGTTTTTCGACCCTTCCCTTTAGGTTAAATAGGGTTTTTCTGCTTTTGAAATGAAAAACGTGCAACTGTACTTTCTGCACTTTTTCACGACTTGCCGTTGCCATTTTGTCACTTGCCACACCCAAGATTGCCGCGGCTAGTTTGTCATTTGTCGAGGCCGGTTGTCAACTTGTTGTGGCAAGTTGTACAGTTCCTTCTAACTTTGCACCACTTCACCTCCTTTATCTTACCTTGTTTCTTGGTTCTTATAGAGCTTCAAAACTTGTCTCTATCCTCCTATAAAAGAGAGAGAATTTATCAATTCTCAGTTAAACCACAAACTCTATAGGATATAACAAGAATTTCTTTGATTTTTGCTTGACACTTTGATATGCACATTTTCTTCTATACACTTCATTTCATATGCACATTTTGAACCAAAAATAGGAAAAGAGGTGAGAAAATGTCTTTGGAACGTAGTCAATTTCTAAGAGTTAACATACCCCTAAACTTAAATATTTGCTTGTCCTCAAGCAAAAACATGTATCTCCATAAAATTTTGTCGGTATTTGTCATTGATGCATGAATAAATTTGTCCTCATTTATGCTCAAAGAGTTATATGAAACAGAAACCAAGTAAACATGCAAAAATGAACACTTCATAGATTTAAAACATGCTTTTCAAGAATTTCCAAATGTGAGTGTGTGAATGGAGTTGACCAATACTCTTTTTGCACTTGCTAAAGTTAAAAGCAACAATTCAAGTCATATAACTATATTCAAACAATCAATTCCATCATTCTCTAATTTCTTCCTCTTTTCTTCTAATTCACTTCACTTGACTTAAAAATCAAAGGGACTTTTCAACTTGTAATAGGGCCAAGGGTTAAGGTTTTCAAGAGAAAAGATAAAGGATAATCAACAAATACCTCAAGATAGATGATAACCACTCAAGGGGTTTCTTCCTTTTCTCATTAAACATACTCCCCCAAACTTAAACCAAATTGATCTTTTCCATATCAAGCCTTTTTGAACTTTTTTTTTTTTGTATTTTTTTTTTTTGGCTTGATTTCTATACATTGTGAGCTCTTTTACTTTCTACACTCCTTTTTCTGATAATTTGAATTTCACATATCACCAAATTCCACAACCCAATCAATTATCATCTATCTCAAAGCGAAGGAATCATGGTTTTTCACATTGGCTAAGGTAGGTAGATGTTAGGTCTTCCAAAAAGAATCTTTAATTGGTTTTTCAATTAGGCTCAAAATAAGGGTTCAAAAAGGGAATAGAATCAATTAGGTAGGTTTGAAAGGCTCAATTGCATTTTATGAAGTGTCCTAATCCTTTCTTTAAATCGTATGAAATAAATCAAAAGCTTTGAAGAAGTCCAAAGATTATTTGAAATCAACAATTTGAAACAAAAGCATATAACATAATTTGCCACAAAGCCCTTCAATAAGAACATCCAGAATCAAATTAACTCCAATAGTGCTTTTTTAGCTTAAAAATTCCTGAATAGCATGATTTGTCACTACAATACATCCATCAATACACATTAAACAAAATTTCCTATCAAATATAAAAGACTGAGTAGTAATTTATATCATCGGATCATTCAAGCAACTTTGACAAATAACCTAGAATTTCAATTCATTTTTAACATACTTCACAAACAAAAATTTAAGCAAGAGAAATTTCAAACATTCCAACAATTTTCTTACAAAAACTATTCAAAATTTTCACTGTGTACTCATCAAAGTAACAAAAATTTTCAAAATTGCTTGTAGTGAACTTTCACCCTCAAACTTAAAACTGACAATGTCCTCATTGTCAACTAAAAGGATAGGAAAGTAAAGAAGTAGCACCTGAATTGATTCAACTTATATCCACAACATTTACAAACTAACAACTAGGCCCTCAATAGACTAGCCACAACATTTTCAAAATTGTTGCCATTACTATCTATCAAGAGCTAGGATATTAACAAACACAACATGCAATTCATTAGAACGAGAAATTTATTTGAACCACTCAAACTAGCCATCGTAGCTAGGAAAATCGATTCACATGCTAACAAGAGTGTCAAATAGTAGTGGCCATTAGTAACCATCAAGAACCATAAGCAGATATCCACATCAAAAAGCAATCAACAATGTAATCCAAAACAGAGAAAGGCATCGACTGTTAAATCATTGGACACAGGATGCATGTACATCAATAACAACAAGATGGGCACAATAAAGCATACATCCATCAGCAAAAATTTCAGCACAATCTAAGTATGAGCCTTGTAGTTAACCTTCACAAACCTAAGCAAAATTCTAAATAAAACAAACAAACAAAAACATTTTTTTTAAAAAAAAACAAGAAGTCACACTCAACAACAAACACAGAAAACAAAAAGGAACTTATTTAATCTATCCTAAAAAGAAAAGAAAAGATCCCCAAACTTAGAATCAAGCTAATACCAAGCATCCAGTCAATATTCCAAGCTTACACCTACTCCTCACTGCCTTAGAAGATCACTTACTTTCTCAAAAAGAAACTTCAAAGATGGAAAAGGCAGCTGATCAATCAATTTCATTGTGGTAGGCCAAAGAAATCAAAGTACTACAAGAAAGAAAGTCAAAGGCAAGAGAAAAGTCAACGGTCAAAGGGAAAACAAAAGTTTTTAGATGACCAAAAGCTTTTCCCATATCAAAATCAATTGAGCCAAGCGAAGTTGGTTTCAACCGATGCAATCATCAGTAATTGCATAAAACCAAACAATCACAATGTATAGCTCAAAACCATGCTTAACTTAGCGAGTGATAATTTAGTTTTCCACAATGAAATTTTTGCAGGAAATCCTCAGTAATTGCTTATGACTAAGCCTCACATCACATCGAAATTCAAGCCTAATTCTCAATAATTCTAACAACATATCAAAGCAGGACTGCCAACCCTACTCAGTTTATGTAAGCTATCAACAGAACATTTCTAAAGATGCACAATTCATCAAATTCCCAATTTCCTATGTAAATCTTGTAGTTCAAATTTGAGGTCTAAGAATATGGGATTAAGATGAAAATGGGCAGAGACCTATTTCTAAGTTTATAACAGGAGTTAACTGGATTTTCACAAGTGAATTATTAAAAAAAAACCTTGTCCACAGCAACCACAAATTTCAGAATGAAGAAATTTTTAAATTCTTATACATAATAACCAAACAGTCACTTGTGAAAATCCATTTCACTGATGCTATAAACTTAGAAACTAAATAACACAGTTCAGTCTTCAGAATTTAGAAATTCAGTTCAGTTCTCATGAAAACCAAGCATCTATTGAACCAGAGACTATCACAATCCTCAGAATACCATTTCAGTTTAACCAAAATTTGTAGTATGCCTTAACTACTTCAGTTCTCAAGCTACAATCTTAAACATTATCAGTCCAAAATCAAAGCTTTCAATTAATCGATCCAGAAATCCAAAATGACAGGGGAAGAGGAAAATGAAAGTACCATTTGGAGTATAACAGGACGAAGACAATGAAGGAGAGGAACTAATCAGCCACAAGCAAAGAACAGAGAAGGCCGAAAATCAAGTTTGGCTTCTAAGACTTACAGTGCTATCGTCGGAAATGACCATGAACAGGGAAAATGGAGCTTGGACCGAAGGCAACAGTGAACTGCAAAGGGAGGCCGACGGTGGTGGTGGGTCGCGACTTTGGGAACCGAAGAAGGGATGGCCGGTTACGATGAAGGACGAGTGGAGAGGAGGAAGAAGGCCACTGTGGCGATCTATGGAAGGCCGGCGGTGGTGGTGGGAATGGGGGAGAGTCGCGACGAATGGGGAGGAGGGGAGGTACGGTGAGGTCGAATGGTTTTGAAGCGAGGGAAGGTATGGTGATGATGAGCGACGGTGGCAGTGGTGGGTCTCGGTGGAAGGCCAATGATGGCTGACCTAGGGCGTGGCTTGCGTCGACGGTGAGAGATCTAGAGTGACGCCGTTAGTGGAAGATGAAGAACAAAGGTCGAAGGTGAGAGAGGCGGGGGTAAGTGGAGGGAAGGATCGATGATGGTTGGAAGAAGAAGAGGGAGCACGGCGTAGTGGAACTGCATATCGAAGTAGCGATTGTGAGGGAGAAAGAGATGGTGTGATGAAAAATGACAAAGAAGGATCCTAAGCATAAGCGGTAGAGTGTGGGTTGGATGAGAATGAGGGGAAATTACATTTGGGATTAGGGTTTTGAAATTGGGAATGAATGTGGTCCTAATATGGGTCACATTCATTTGGAAAAAATAGGAATTATGTGAAATAATGAAGGGTAAAGTGGGAAGGAAAATAATAATAATAATAATAATTTTTTATATTTTTTTATTTAATTTATTTACTTTTAAAAAAACAAAAATAATTTTTAAATAAAAGAAAAACATTTGCCTTTTTTGGAACACGGCCACGGCCGGTTGCCGACACTTGCCACGAAAAGTGAACACAGAGAGCACTGGCCACGGCCAGTTGTAAAACCTGCCGCAGAAAGTGAACAAAGAGAGCAACTTTGAACCACTGGCCACGGCCAGTTATAAAACTTGTCACGGCAAGTTTTTTGTCAAAAAAACAAAACAAAACCAAAGAAATTGCAAAACACCATAAACATTCCCAAATGCCACAAGAATCACCCAAAAACCTTATACCACCCAAGTATCAACCAAATTACTTAGATCGAGCACTTTAAACCATCCAAGACCATAAGGCACACATACACACATATTCATAGGGAATACCACAACACATCAAATTTTGAGCACTCAAGTCATAGTCACAAGTGGATTTCACATGAGAATCAACCAAATAATCACAATAGCCATAGTATTACTCAAAATTGACTAGTCATCACAATTTCACCTTTAATCAAATATATATGAGCTTAAAGTCAAATGAACTTCCCTCAAAAGCATTTCCTTTGTAACTCAGGAGTTCATCCTCATTCATTGATATTCCTCCCAGCTGCAACAGTCCAATTCTAAGTTGGGTACCCTTTTCTTCCTACAAAACAAAAAGATCAAACATAAACCTACTAAAAAAAAATAAAGATACACACACACAAATTGAAAAGATTTAGTTTAGAGCTTGGGTTGCCTCCCAAGAAGCGCTTAGTTTATAGTCTTTAGCTCGATGCTCCAACTCAACCGAAAGATGACATGTCTTACCATAGACAATCCGATAAGGAGACATCCAAATTGGAGTCTTGTAGGCGGTGCGATATGCCCACAAAGCATCATCTAGTCGTTTACTCCAATTTTTCCGAGTAGAGTTAACAGTCTGCTGAAGGATTTGATTAATCTCTCTATTCGAGACTTCAGCTTGACCATTGGTTTGAGGATGGTATGCTGTGGAGACCTTGTGAAGCACTTCATACTTGCGTAACAAGGCACCCATGCTTTGGTTGCAAAAATGGGAACCCTGATCACTGATAATAGCTCTAGGAATACCAAACTTGCAGAAAATGTTAGACCTAACAAAATCCACCACTACGAAGAATCATTAGTCCGGGTGGCTTTCGCCTCAACCCATTTCGAGACATAATCAACAAACTAGCAAGTATGTAAGCATAACCATATGAAGCAGGAAATGGACCCATAAAATCAATACCTCATACATCAAAGATCTCACAAAATAATATAGGGTTCTGGGGCATCTCATGCCTATGGGAAATACTTCCTGCCCTCTGACAGTTATCACATGACTTACAAAACATATGGGAATCATGAAACAGGGAAGGCTAAAATAAACCACACTCTAACACTTTCCTAGCAGTCCTTTGGGGTCCAAAGTGACCACCACAGGCAGAAGCATGAGAAAAATTCAATATGGAGTGAAATTCATGATCAAGCACATATCTCCTAACTACCTGGTCACTACAAAATTTCCACATATAAGGGTCATCCCAAACATAATATTTAGAGTCGCTTTTCAATTTTAGGGTTTGGGCCCTAGTGGAGTCTACAGGAAAAACACTAGCTATCAAGTAGTTAACTATATCAGCATACCATGGGATCTTACCTAGCAGCTGTAGAAGCTACTCAACAGGGAAATCATCCTGAATAGAAGAGGGGTGAGAGGGAGAACGAGTGATGTGACTCAAGTGGTCAGCTACCCAGTTTTGTGCTTCACTTCTGTCTCGAATCTCAACATCAAACTCTTGGAGCAATAACATCCACCGGATGAGTCGTGGCTTAGCATTTGTCTTTTTCAAAAGGAACTTTAAAGCAGTATGGTCAGAGAAAACAATTACTCTACTAGCTAGCAGATATGACCTAAACTTATCAAAAGCAAATAGAATAGCCAACAACTCCTTTTCAGCAGTGGTGTAATTAGACTGGGCAGGATCTAAAGTCTTGGAGGCATATGCAATGACATGAGATGCTTTGTCGACCCGCTATGCCAAGATAGCACCAACTGCATAGTTGGAAGCATCGTACATCAACTCGAAGGGGAGGTACCAGTTAGGGGGCTGGATCACTGGGGTTGTGGTTAGGCAATGCTTTAAGTGATCGAAGGCCGCCTTGCACTCGTCATCTAATACAAAGTTAGTGTCCTTATGTAGAAAGTTGAACAAGGGTCGAGCAGTCTTGTTGAAACCCTTTGTAACACACCTACCGGCCTCGCCCTTTCGGGTGGCGAGTAGTGTGGTTTCTTACCTTAAAACCAAATTTTAAATATTTTCCTTTAAAATCCAGTCCCAAATTATTATAATAATGTAATTATATGTTTCGGTGGGATGTTACAATTCTCCCCCCATAAAAGAAATTTCGTCCTCGAAATTTGTTTACACATTTAACATATTCGAAGACATAAACTCTGGATATCGCTCCTTCATATCCTCAACTGTCTCCCACGTCGCTTCTCTAGGTGATAATCCCCTCCAAACCACCTTCACCGAAGGAATCGTTTTACGCCTGAGCTACTTCTCTTGATAATCGATAATCAGCTTCTCGGGCTCTACTACAAACGTATGATTTTCCTGTACCTCAACATTCTCATACTCAAGGATGTGCTTCGGGTCTGGTTGATATTTCTTCAGTTGAGAGACATGAAAAACATTATGCAACCTGCTCAAACTTGGCGGCAATGCTAACTGATAAGCTATAGGTCCCCGTTTTGCTAAAATCTCAAAAGGTCCAATATAACGAGGACTTAGCTTTTTGCACTTGATGGCTCTACCCACTCCTATAACAGGTGATATCTTCAAGAACACATGATCACCTACCTCAAACTCGAGAGGTCTCTTTCTCTTATCCGCATAACTCTTTTGTCTGCTCTGAGCCGCAAGAAGCCTCTTTCGAATTCAATTGACCTGCTCAGACATCTCATCAACTATCTCTCGGTCCAATCAACTTCCTCTCGACAACTCGTCCAACAAATAGGTGATCTACATTTTCTTCCGTATAATGCTTCGTAAGGAGCCATCTGTATACTGGAATGATAACTGTTGTTGTAGGCGAACTCGGCCAAAGGTAAACATCGATCCTAGCTACCTTTAAAATCCAATACACAGGCTCTCAACATATCTTCAAGTGTCTGGATAGTTCTTTCTGACTGTCCATCTGTCTGGGGGTGATAAGATGTACTAAGTTTCAGCTTTGTCCCCATTGCCTCATGTAACGCTTGCCAGAATCGGGAAGTGAATCGAGGATCTCTGTCAGAAACAATACTCTTTGGTGTACCATGTAGTTTGATTATTTCTCGAATATAAATTTCTGCCTGCTTTTCAGGAAAATAATTGACACTGACAGGAAGAAAATGTGCAGACTTTGTGAGTCGGTCAACGATTACCCATATTGCATCCAAATGCCTGATCTTGGGTAGACCCACTACTAGATCCATAGTTACATGTTCCCATTTCCATTCGGGAATTTCCAAACTCTGTAAGAGTCCTCCTGGTCATTTATGCTCAATCTTAACCTTCTGGCAAGTCAAACATCTAGCCACATACTCTGATATTTCATTCTTCATTCCAAGCCACCAGAACTGCGACTTCAAATTCTAATACATTTTGACTGCGCCTGGATGAATTGTATATCTGCTCTTGTAAGCCTCATCTAGAATCTTCTGTCTCAAATCATCTCCAGACGGTATATAAATTCGTTTCTTGAATCTAATCAAACCATTCGATGAAATATCATAATCTGTTGCTTCACCTCGAGTAATTTTCTCTCGAATGGATGTTGCTAGTTTATCCTGCCTTTGAGCTTCTTCTATTTCCGCACTTAGATTATTCTCCTCTTGACTCGATAAGGAGATTAGCCAAATAGACTTTATGAACTGCATCCTTATTGACAAAGGTCCGCTCCGGCACGTTCGATCCCCGAAGTCCTCTAATAACTTATACTCTTTTATCATCATATATGCTACCTGCACAGTCTTCCGGCTCAATGCATCTGCGACAACATTAGCTTTACTTGGATGGTATTTGATCTCCAGGTCATAATCTTTTAGCAACTCCATCCATCTACGTTGTCTCATATTAAGCTCCTTCTGGTCCAATAGATACTTGAGGCTCTCATGGTCGCAGTACAGCTCAACTGTAGCACCATACAGATAGTGTCGCCATATTTTCAAAGCAAACACAATTGCAGCAAGCTCTAGGTCATGTGTAGGATAGTTCATCTCATGAGGCTTCAACTATCGAGAGGCATACGCTACAACCCTGCCCTACTGCATCAGAACACATCCCAATCCCTGTAAACTCGCATCGCTGTAGACCATATAGGTCTGACTCGAATCTGGGATAATCAACACAGGCGCGGTTGTCAACGTCTCCTTCAGTATCTGGAAGCTCTCCTCACAACGATCGTCCCACACAAAAGACTGGTTCTTTCTCAAGAGCTTTGTCAATGGCGATGCTATCCGGGAAAAATTCTGTATGAACCAGCGATAATACCCGGCTAATCCTAGGAAGCTGCAAATCTCTGTGACAGTTTCAGGTCTTTTCCAGCTCAATACTGCTTCCACTTTACTAGGGTATACTGAAACACTGTCCTTTGAGACTACGTGACCCAGAAATGTAACCTCTGTTGACCAAAATTCACATTTACTAAGCTTCGCGTAGAGTTGCTTTTCTCTTAGAATACTTAAAACAAGTCGCAGATGTTTTTCGTGTTCTCCCCGATTTTTGGAATATATCAATATGTCATCAATGAACACGACAACGAATTGATCCAAATATGGCCGGAAAATCCTGTTCATGTAATCCATAAAGATTGCAGGAGCATTTGTTAGGCCAAACGGCATCACAAGAAACTCATAATGTCTCGTATCCGGGTCCGAAGCGGTCTTCGGAATATCATCGCCTTTAACTCGCGGTGATGGTACCCCGAACGTAAATCTATTTTCGAAAATATACAAGAACCGAGATAATTGATCTAACAAATCATCGATTCGGGAAAAGGATACTTATTCTTCACTTTACCTTATTCACTCCCTATAATCAATACAGAGTCTTAAGCTGCCATCTTTCTTTTTCACAAATAAGACTGGAGCTCCCCAAGGTGAAAAACTGGGGTGAATAAACCCTTTTTCCAATAATTCTTCAATCTGCTTCTTCAATTCAGCCATCTCATTTGGTGCCATACGATAAGGTGTTTTAGAAATTGGTTTAGTACCAGGCATGACTTCAATTGTAAACTCCACCTCTCTTTGTGGTGGCAAACCACTGATGTCATCAGGGAAGACATCAGAAAATTCGTTCACCACTGGTATGTCCTCCAGAGAAGGTTCCACCCCCGTAGCTGAAAGAGAACCAAGACTTGTTTTGGCATTGAGACTCTGTTGTTGATCAGGACATATAATTTTTCTATTGCCAAAATCCAATACAATATTGTTGGCCACCAGCCAATTTAAACCCAAAATCACATCAATATCCCGTAACGGCAGACAGATCAAGTCCACAATTGACTTATATCCATCAACAACCACAACACAATTTAAACATACATCGGAAGTCTCGGATTTGACTCCGAGTGGGGTCGACACAATCAAGTCATAAGGTAATCCATAAATGTTCAAATTCATACGCTTAACACAATCATATGCAATAAATGAGTGAGCGGCACCGTAATCAAATAATGCATGTAGCATACTACCATGGAGAAAGATAGTACCTTGAACCGGCTCAGGTGATTTGCGGGCGTCATCTCGTGTCATGGCAAATACATGGCCCTGATTTTGAGGCCTCTTCTCAACAGCCTTCTTAGGACACTCACGACTATAATGCCCAGGCTTATGGCAAGCATAACAGACTACCTGCCCACTGCAACTAACACCAGGGTGAATCTTGCCACACTTGTCACATACTTGAGACTCTGCAGGCCTCCTAAAGTACCGCTGATCTGGTCGGGAAGGTTTCTTGCTATTGCCACGATTTTTGTTCCATGGCCCTTTTCTTTTCTGGGAGGAGCCTCCACGATTAATGTCACTGCTGGGAATAGGTCTCCTGGAAGCATGTAATTCCTTTAGATTTCGCTCCACAATCCTGCATTCTTCTGCAGCTTGGCTCAATATACGAAACTGTCTAGCTATAAGCTTCTCTCTGATCTCGAATTTTAGACCACGAAGCAAAACATCTGCTAAACTACTTTCAGCATTAGGGTTCTTGTGATAAGTAGAGTAACGAGACAGACGAGTAAATCTGGCGTAATAATCTTCAAAAGACTCGCTATCTCCTTGCTTGATGTTCAAAAACTTTGATTCCTTAGCAATACGGATGGATGGAGGATGGTATTGTTCATTGAACTTCTCCTGGAAGAGCTCCCAAGTGATAGGAACATTCTGAACACGTAAAGTCAGCTCCGTATTGCGCCACCAACGGTCTGCGTCTCCCTCAAGCTTATAAATGGCCAACTGGGCCTTCCTTTCTTCTGGACACTCTAACACCTGAAAGATTTTCTCGAGACGGAGAATCCAATCTTCCGCTGTATCAGACTTACCCCGGAAAGTTGGCGGTTGCTGTTTGCAGAATTTAGAAACCCAGTAGATTGATGTCTCCTCTGGCCTGTCATTTTGCTGATCCATCTGTGACTCTTCCTGACTATTATCATTATTGTTACCATTACTTGCCTCAGTCTCATGTTCCTCAGAGTTTTGGTCATGACGGGCCTTAATCTCATTAATTTCCACTCGCATTTCTTGTATCATGTTCCCTTGCTCACGGATCAACCCCATCATTTCTCTCATTAAATTATTATTATCTTGAGGATTAGGTATTTCGCTTCTCCGGCTCTCGTCTAGGCTTTCCTGGTCTTTTACCTCGTGCCATTTAAATTATTGAGCTTCACACAATGAAGGAAAATATTATTTCTACAATTTAATACCAAATTTCAACCATAACCAAGGAATGATAATCAACCAAACTAATAATTCATATACATTTAATCATTAAATTAATTTCGGTTTCTTTATTTATCAGTATTGTCCAAACCATGCTCTGATACCAAAAATTGTAACACACCTACCGGCCTCGCCCTTTCGGGTGGCGGGTAGTATGGTTCCTTACCTTAAAACCAATTTTTAAATATTTTCCTTTAAAATCTAGTCCCAAATTATTATAATAATGTAATTATATGTTTCGGTGGGATGTTACACCCTGAATGAAACGCTGATAGATACCTGCATGACTAATAAAAAAGCGAACTTCCCGCACAGATGCAGGGTAAGGCAAAGCAGTAATTACATCTATCTTAGCAGGGTCTACCTCAATCCCTTTCCTAGGCACTATGTGTCCCAAGACTATACTCGACTAAACCATAAAGTGACACTTTTCATAATTCATCACAAGATTAGATTCAATGCACCTATGCAAAACTCTAGACAAATTAGCTAAGCATGCATCAAAATCAGACCCATATACAGTGAAATCATCCATAACATCCTCCATGCAGTCCTCTAGAAACTCAAAGAAAATACTTACCATACAACATTGAAAAGTGCCAGGTGCATTGTAGAGGCCAAAAGGCATCCTTCGGTAGGCATATGTTCCAAAAAGGCATATGAAGGTCGTCTTCTCCTGATCCTCAGGAGTAATATGGATCTGGAAGTATCCGGAGTAGCCATCCAGAAAGCAGTAGTGAGACTTACCAACCAAGCGCTCTAACATCTGATCAATGAAAGGAAGAGGATAGTGATCCTTGGAGTGGCTTGGTTGAGTCTCCTATAATTGATGTAAACTCTTCAACTATTCTTAACTCGAGTAGGAATGAGATCATTCTTCTGATTGGCCACCACAGTGACTCTAGACTTCTTGGGAACCACCTAGACCGGGCTAACCCACAGGCTATCAGAATTGGGATAGAAGATACCAGCTTGCAGAAGCTTAGTGACCTCTTTTTTCACTACATCAAGGATAAGGGGATTAAGACGTCTCTGGGGTTGCCTCACCGTCTTAGCTTCCTCTTCCAAAAGAATTCGATGCATACACATGGAAGGGCTTATGCCAACGATGTCAGCTAATGTCTACTCAATGGCTTTCTTGTTCGCCTTCAATAAGCTTAGCAGCTTCTCTTTTTGATCAGGAAGAAGATTGTTTGCCATAATGACTTGCAACTGTTCATTCACCTCCATAAATGCATACTTCAGGTGATCTGGAAGGGATTTCAACTCAAGTTTGGGCAGTTGCTCAGTGGGGGGAAGAAGCTTGGCAGTTGTTGTAGCAACTCTGATGTCATCATACTGGAAATGCCTGAAACCACATTCAAAGAAGCAAAAGAAGAACTGTGTCTATACAGCTCAATGTTAACATCAAAATTTAGCTCATCAAAATCAGAATCAAGCATATATTTAGGATGTACATTAGGATCAGGATGAAGTTCAAATTCAAAATCAATATCAAGAATCCATAAATAATACAGAATCACTAAGTAAGTCAGAATCACCAAATAATGCAGCATTAACTAAATTAGTGCAAACAAAGCACTATTCATTATCAGCACATGCATAAATGGCAGAATCACTCTTAGATGCAAAATTAGGGTAATCAGCACACCAATCAACAAGAACATCATCCACAACATCATCAATCACATCAATACAGAAAACATAATGTAAGCCATAGGATGTTTCATGGCATCAAAGATATTGAAATTCACAGATATATCACTAAACTCCATGAAAAGAGTATCAGAATACACATCTATCTTGGTCCTAGTAGTTTTTATGAAAGGTCTCCCTAGAATGATGGGTGACCTACTATTAGGAGATTCATCCTCCATGTTAAAGATGTAAAAGTCAGCAGGGAATAACAATTCATTTACTTTGACTAACACATCTTCAACCAGACCAGTAGGGTGAGCATTACTCCTATTAGCTAACTGGACTATGACACTAGTATGACGCAAAGGACCAAGACCAAGAGATTTATAAACAGATGCAAGCATGACATTAATAGAAGCACCTAAATCTAGCATGCAATCATCAAATCTATAATTACCAATAATGCAAGGGATAGAAAACGTCTCTGGATCTTTGCACTTGCGTGGCATGGTAGGCTGGATGAGTTCTGATACATTCTAATTCAAACTCACTCGTTCATTCCCATTTAGTCGCCTCTTGTTAGTACACAACTCCTTCAAAAACTTGGCATATTTAGGAATTTGTTTGATTGCATCTAAGAGAGGAATGTTGATCTCTACTCTTCTGAATGTCTCAAGTATATTCTTCTCATGTGATTTTTCTGCCAACTTCCTAGATTGAGAGGCTCTCTGAGGGAAAGGAAGAGGAAGGGAATGTCTTCCTCTTCATCTTGCTGTACTGTCTTTTTATTTTTAGAGTCAATCTTCACATTTTCTGATTTTTTTTTCCGATGTGAAAGTCACATATGCAGCTTGTTCAGGTTCCTCTAATTGCTTGCTAGACCGTAGGGAGATAACACTCACATTCCCCTTAGGATTGGGAATTGTTTATGAAGGAAGAGTGTTGGATCCTTGAGGTTGGAGCTGGTTCAATGATGTTGTCAATTGGCCAATCTATGTTTGCAAAGTCTGAATGGAAGTTTCAGTTTGCTGTTGGAACTACATAGAATTTGTAGCAAATTGCTTCATCATATCTTCAAGTGAGGAACCACTACTACTAGGCTGCTGTTGTGCAACCTGTGGAGGTGCACATATGGCCGGTCGAGGAGGTGGTGCTGGCAAAAGAGGTGCATATTACTGCTGGAAATTTTGTGGTCTATACTGTCTCTGCTGATAATTCCCAGAATTCTGTTGATATTGGTTACTCTGGTTTTGATTCTGGTTCCAACGGAAATTGGGGTGATTTCTCTAGCCCGGATTGTAAGGATTAGAAAATGCACTATTCTGCTAGTATTATGGCTTTCCCGGAAAAACACCCACTAAGCTATCGGCTGGTCTTGATAAGCAGGATCATGCAAGGTAGGATAAGAGTCAGTAGAATGATAAGGGTCGGAACAGAACCCACATATGTATCTAATCTGAGGAGGGGAAGATTGTACTGTCTGTGTCACTGCCAACTGCCTCACCACTCACCAGGGAGGTCAGATCATCAAGTCTATTCTCTAATCTCTAAGAATCGTACTGGACTGGAGGTGCTTGAATCTGGTAAATAGCAGGACTATTCGCTCTTGTGCCAAACTGCTGAGAATTAGCAGCCATGATGGATATCAACTCCTGGGCATCTTCAGGTGTCTTGCTGTCTAAGGCACCACCACTTGATGAATCTATGAAACTTCTGTCTAATGGCAATAAACCCTCACAAAAGTATGTAATCAGTAATTGGTCTGTAATCTGGTGGTGTGGGCAGCTAGCATACAATCGCTTGAACTACTCCCAATACTTATACATGGTCTCCCCATTGATTTGTTTAATGCTACTGATCTCCTTCCGAATAGCAGTGGCTCTAGAGGAAGGGAAGAACCTCTCTAGGAACAACTTATGCATATTAGCCCAACTCCCAACAGATGATGCTTGCAAATAGTATAGCCAACCATAACCACACCATCTAGGGAAAATGGAAAAGCTCTCAGTTTAATGTGGTCCTCATCAATTGCTTGAGGTTTCATTGTGCTGCAGACCACATGGAACTCCTTAAGATGCTTGTGAGAACATTCACCTGGAAGACCATGAAACTTGGGCAACAAATGGATAAAACCAGATTTTAGTTCAAAGTTAGCAGCAAGTTTAGGATATTATTGAATACACAAATTTTGATTGCCCACATCAGGGGTAGCTAATTCTTTCAAAGTAGGACGATCTGTTTGTTCTGCCATAATTTCTGAGTTAGCAAAATTGCTACTAGAATCAGTAAAAACAAAAAGACTATCAGAAGTACTATCAGAAACACAATCAGAAAGATCAATAGAATGGACACAATCAGACTCAAGTTCAGTGTCCAGTTCAGTATTAATCCTATGACTTATCCTAACAACTCTTCTAGCAGTAAGAATTGTTCTTTCTATTTCATGATCAAATGGTAACAAGTCTTCTGGATTAGTAGTACTCCTAGTACTCATGCAGTATAAACACACAAGGCAGAATTTGCAGATACTCAAAATTACGAAAATGCCACTAGAAGTGGCAAAAAGTAGAAAAACACTAAGACAACACAAAAGCAAATACCTATGTTAGAAATTGACCAAAACAAGTCCAAAACACTATCAAATGATTTTTAAAATTTATGGGACTTGGACGGGGAAACTTCTACGCTATGGGGGAACCCAAAAATGAAATAAAAAACTTCAAAATTGAAAAAGTGGTCTAAACAAAGAAATTTGGCTAGAATCTCAAGACCACAGGCATAAGCCATGTGTCTTGATTATTTGACCATTTTCTACCAAGTGGCTAAATTTCATACCATTCGGAGATACTTCGAAAAAAATGACCTAGTAGAAATTAAAAAACAATTGCAACTAAAAACAGCGAAAAAGTGGTTTAAACATTGGAATTTGGGGAAATTATGAGTCCTCACTTCCTAAATGGAAGTGATTATTGCAACCCGCATGGAACTTGGGTTTTAGGAGAGTGATTATTGAATCAGATTCTAAAAATCTGATTGACTCATTATATGATGAAGCAACTGCTAGCATTCGTAGTCTGTTGTCTGCCAGATTCGATCCTGTATGGCGTTAAATTGGGAGCTTCAAATTAAGCTCATTTCTATATTTCAGAACCTGATAGCTGACATGCTTGCGAAGGACGGTCTTTCCAATTCCTTTTTCTATTATGAGTGTCCCTCGTATCTGAGGACCTTGCACTCTCATGATTGTATGGGAATTAATTCCTCACCTTCTACTATTTTAATTTAAAGGCTTTGCCCCCTTTCTTATCAAAATAATAATAATAATAATAACACTTATAACAGGGAGGAATAAGTGGTTACATGAATAACACACAAACAATCACAAATACTCCTCCCTTCCAAAATATAAGACTCACTTTGGTCTTATATTTATGACTGCAGTAGTATGATACTCAAACATTCAATTACAGACTCCAATACTTTACAATCATTTGAATGCATGCGCATGCATACATACATACATAAGGGGCTCTATTAAGGGGCCATTTAGTATAAGGACGGGGGGGAGGAAAAAATTGAGTCGAACATAAAAAATTAGAGGAATGAGGTTAAAAGTTTTTAATTAATTTTATATACTCATTGATCTTACTAACAAATACGTGTGATATGTAGACTTGATGTAATATCCCAAATTTTGGAATTAAAATATTTGGAATAAGACTGAGATAAATAGACTACTAAGCCAGTAAGAGTCCAAAGTTTTAAACATATAATGAGGAAAAACTTAAGATAATTATTAAAATTATTTTGGACCTAGAAAAATTGGGAAAAATTATAAAATATTATTTGAGAATATAGAAATGTTATGAGGGAATTAATTATGAAGAATTGGACCTAAATAGTTGTTAAACTATTATTTGGAATTTAAGGCCTATTTTCCTAGTTATTCAAGGAAAAATAATTAGAGAATAAATATTAGTATAGAAATTTTAGACACAATATTCCATGGCCTAGAAAACCTAATTGAGGAAGAAAACTCATTATATGGAATTAAGGATTAATTTCTAACACATATTCAATATTTATTACTAAATGAGTAAATCACCAAGTTATAAATAAAAGTAATCTTGAAGATGATCAAATGAGATTATTTTGGAGTGGACCACTCACCCTCCTCTCTTCTTCCTTTGCATGTGTGCCACTTGTCACCTTCCTCTCTCAATTTAGACACATGCTTACTCTCTCTTTCACTCTAAGTTACGGAGACGAACACCCCCCCCCCCCACTTTTCTTCCAAACCCAACACTCCACTCAAGCTCACGCATATACACATCCTCTCATTCTTATTTCTCCATTTCATTCGGCCAAAAGGTAGAGAAAGTGAGAGCAGAGAAAGAGTGAGAATAGAAGATAGAGAGAGAGACGGAGAGAGCAAGAAAAACATTGAGAAAGAAGGAGACCATCATAGAAGGAAGAAGAGTGATGGCCACCTACAAACCCGTTTTTAGGCCTAGGTGAGTCTCCTGATCTTTTTCCCATCTTGGTTTCCTTCATTTGCTGGCTATTTTGAGAGTTGATGAGGTCTGAAATTCATGAGTTAGTGAGAGAAAGCTTATGTCACCATGTTCTTACATAATGTGTCATTGCATGTCGAATTTGAGGTCTTTTTTTAGGTTCTATTGCTTTGGATTGAAGCACTGAAACTGTGCATGCAATGTAGAGCTGAGTGGTGTCAAATATCTAGAGTTTTAAGCCATGGTTTATGGTTTATGACCTTTATTTCATCTTTGTTTTTGGTTTGAAAAATAAAGGATCATATGCATGTCTATTGCAGAAGCTAACGTTCGAGTTTTTCGATGAAATTTGGTCAGGATATAGTACACATCCTAAGCTTTACTACGAATACTAGATCATCTTAATCGGAGGTAATGAATTTTTCAAGTTAGATAAGTAAAACTGGAAAGAGTTGTTTTCAAGTTGTGAGGTTTTGGACCAAGCAAAGGACCATGTATGTCTGTGAAATTTGGTTAGGATAAAGTAGATCTCAAAAGCTTTAAAATGAGTTTTAGAACATGTTAAATGGGAGGTCTACAACTTAAGTTGTAAATTTTCTAAAATTGGACAGAAACTGAAAGATTCGGTTTTTTCAAATTTGAGGGTTATGTTCATGTGAGGTAAAAACAAGGCAAACGAATCCTTCTGAACATGATATTTGGTTGACCTTTAGTACACATGTTAAGCTTTAAAGATTTTTAGATTGTGTTAATTGGAGGTGTAGACCTCAAGTTAGGAATTTTCCAAATTGGACAAAGAAAATTGGAAGGATTATGTTTTACAGATGTGAAGTCCATATTCATGTAAAGCTTTGGCTAAGCAAATTATCCTTCTTGTCTACGAAATTTATTGTGTAGATAGTACACATGACAATTTTTACAATGAGTCTAGAATCACATTAATTGGATAAGTATAACGCAATTTGTGAATTTTCTAAATTTGGTCATAAAAACTGGCAAATTATGTTTCCAAATTATAGTTGTATCTATTTTGCGAAATTTTGGAAATGATACCGCTATAAATTGATCTGATGATTATTTTTCCTCTTAAATATTTTTAATTAAGAATTGGAATCACTTGATTTGAAATTTCTTAGACGAATATATGATTTTTCCAAGTTCCTAGAGAAATTAAAAGTTGAATTTTTGTTAAGTCCGGAAATAATCACGTTTTCTAGCAAATTGCAACTAGTCGTAAATTGGAAATTTTCAAGTAAGACTTGAAGGGTTAGATAGCTAAGTGATAACCAACTAATGAAAATAAAAAGGATAAGCTCTATGGGTTGGTCTATTAAAATGTAATCTTAATATTGTTATTAAGATTAGATTGAATAATGACCCATCTCCATATATTATAAGATTTGACATTTGTGTTGGCCCAAAAGATAAGCAGAGCAAGAAGAACTTTGGTGAGGATACGGAGTTGGCAAAATGTTCAGGTAGTAACTCTTCTTTCACATACTATGTATGACTTCTTTTTTTATTAAGAAATGGCTACTATTATGACCTTATATGCATATATATATGTGAATCTTTATGTGATATGTTTTGTGAACACATGATAGGTAGTAGGACCTAGTAGACCACTAGTCCTTGGGTCACAAAACCTACTTTGCATTCAGATGATATGGGTCGATGCCTAGTTGAATGTCCAACGATGTAGTAATGGATCCGTTTGATCTTTGTTTGCAATCGGTGCTGCATGTGATGTGTGATATTTGAATATTGAATGTGCCATGTGTTAGCTGACTTCCATGTAATGTGCATGCATTTTATGTGAGATTAACTGTTACTCTTACTCTGATATTCATTTGAATCTCATAGATTTCCTCTAGTCTAGGGCGTGAACAACATAGTGGATGCGGCTCACAAGGCAAGGTAGTGGATACCGGTAATTGATGATGCTAGGTCAGGCCAAAAGCTACTGTTGGTTATCTGTATTTTGTAATAGACTATTTTGGAAATTTGTAAATATTTGTATGAACCCTGTCGAGTTTTAGTTATGTAACAAGATCTTAGTATCAATACTAGAACTGTTTTGCCCACTGAGCTATGTATAAATACTTTGGTAAATGTCGAGATATGAAATGGGGTATGACACTTGAGAGTAAAGACCAAACACTAAAAAGGCAAAATTTCCATAACAATTGTAATTACTCTTAATCATTAGTATTTTTAATAGAAGATTTAATGTTGGATTAATTGTTTTAAATTGTCGGTAATCGAAAAATTGGATCAAAATTGACATGAAGTTACATCTTCTCTATGTTAAAATGCGACAACTCTCTACTCTAATTTTTGTAAACCCAACTCGTAAAATTTTTTCCGAGTGAGTGGAGGGAAGTGGAAAGGATAGCTCAGTGGAGAGGTTTCGCATGCGACTGTGTCATCATCGCATGAGACGGCAACTGCATCATTGGCAGTGACTTCGACTTGGAGTTGGTGTTTCCAATGGAATGGCATGTGGCAAGAATGCTATGCAATATTAATTCGTCTTCTGTTAGCTCTCAATGTTTTGATGATAACAGTTCTCAATATTTTTGATAAAGTTCTTAGCTTGCTCGAGCAGCCCCAGGATCTTGCCCGAGCAACAACGGTTTCTGGAACAGCAGAGTAGTGAAAATCAGTTATGCTCAAGCTACCTCCATGAAGCTTGCCCGAGCAACATCAAAGCAGAAGCAAACGAGAATCAGTTATTGAATCATGCCCGAGCAAAGCATTCTGCCTTGCCCGAGCAACCTTGAGGCAGAAGCAAAAGACAGAATGTCATTGAGCAATGCCCGAGCAAAGAATTGTGATTTGCCCGAGCATCATCTATACAGATGCGAAAGAAGGCCATTCAGAGAACCTTGCCCGAGCAACGAAAAAGGCCTGCTCGAGCACCATGCTCGAGCAAAGGAAAAACATTGCCCGAGCAACGTCCATCATTTCTCAAGTTCTCGCTTCTGTCTAAGTCTTCTTGCTCGAGCAAGGAAAGTGGCTTGCTCGAGCAACATCGTGTGGCGGCACTTCTCAGGTCATAAAGTAGAAGCTTGCCCGAGCATGAATAATATCATGCTCGAGCACCATGCCCAACAAGAGGAGAATACTTGCCCGAGCATACCCTGAGACAACGGTCATCAAGAAGCTTGCCCGAGCAAGCTTTGCTTCATGCTCGAGCAACATCGCCAAAACACGCCTTCTCCGCAAGCATACTTTCAGGGTTGCCTCAAGCAACGTATTGTGCTCTCTCTACCCAATCTCTGTCTATGCCTTGCCCGAGCAAGCATTTAACCATGCTCGAGCATCATGCCCAAGCAAGCATATTATCTTGCCCGAGCATCAGCGAGCCAACCTGCATCTGAACTACTTCATACAAAGTGTGCTCGAGCACACATTGATTGTTGCTCGAGCAAGGTACTTCTGTTACTTAATTATCTTATGCGCTTTCTTCATACTCTCTGTGATATATTATTCAATTCTATATGCTACTCATTATTATTCTCAAATACCTTTAACCAATTTGTTTAAAGAGTTGCAGAAGATCTTCACATTGATTAACATCCTATTTGAGTTGTGAAGCACCGAGATTGTTTCGGACAGAGCCAACATCGAATTTGATTGCCCATAACCAAAAAGGCACGAAACAATATTTTAAGCTTATCTTCTCTGAAGACCACAAGAACGATGATCTGTAAAGTAAGTCCACCATACGACATCTGTTCATGGCGAGGCACGGATACAACAAATGCTTAACGGACATATTCAAATTCTTCAACGGTCCTCAACTTCAATCAGTACAAATATTCAAAGATATGAATTGTTCAAAAATACACAAAGGAATACACACAGACGCAGAAAACCATTTTACAAAGAAACTACTTTCTGTGTATTCTAAAATATATTTAAGCTTCAGTGTTCATAGTTCAATTACTCTGTGAGAGAGCTTTACTATTTATTCTCAATCTTTTGAAATCTCAAGATAGTGGTATCTTGAGTGTGGGTGTACAATTACAACTTGTAAGGGAGAGTGAGTCCTAGAGTGAAAGGATCATCCGAGTTACAACGAGTGTGTAATTGCATTGGTAAGATAGTGAAAATCCCCGGAGCGTCGGGGGATTTGGACGTAGGTCAAAGAGTTGGACCGAACCAGGATAATCTCTCTGTGTCATTTATCTTTTCATTCTTTCTGCTTTCATTGTTTATCTTCACAAAGTGAAAAAGAATTATCAGTTCACCCCCTCTAGGTGATATTCCACCTTCATCTTCAACTTCAAGAACATGCAATCATAATCAGGCCTCTGTGAACTGTCCTCAACATCAAGGTTACCAAAGCTACCTTCTGTCGTCAAACAGATGTGCTCCCAAACAACACTGGCAATTACACTTGAAGTTGCTAATGAGAAAATCACCGAGCTATGGTTAATTTGTTGTTCAAAGATTAATCATTATGATATTAATTAGTACTCCCTCCATCCCTATGTACAAAGTCCTTTATTTATTTATTTATTTATTTTAATAGTCTTGTTCATTTTACAAGGTTCTTTTTGAGTTTCACTAACTAATAATTAATAAATGTAATTTTACACATTTTACCCTAAATTAATTTCATACATTACATTAATTAGAATGTTGACTCATATCCTTTATTATCTCATTCTCTTTATTTTCTCACCCCATATTTCCCCTATACATTCTCTTTCATCATTTTTCTCATTATCACTCTTTCTCTCTCTTACTCATGAAATAATTAATATATATTTATGATATTAACTAGTTTTAATTGTTTTCATAAACAACAAAATTTGGTTAAAAGGACATTATGCATAGGGACAAAGAGTGCATTACAAATGCTCTTACTAAGCTCACCAGTTCATTAGTGTGATGTGTTGACCCGGGTTTAGTTCTAAGACAATGGTATTTATGCCCGAATAAAAGTTACTAGGTATGTATATAAAAAAGGAAACAATCCCTTTTGCCGCACGGCAAGGGAACATCCAGATCCTAAATGATGTGCTTGTGTGTAGTTTGTGTGCCATACCCTGAAAACTAAAAAGTAATTAGCATACAATATGAGTGGACTCACATTCCTTAAACCTTAAACTTATTGTAACGTCCCGTTTTCAAAAGCAGTATATTTTTTTTTCATCATATATCATCAGAGTAGAGCATCGGAGCGATTGAGTAACTGATACATATATTTATAAATGTCGTAAGTCTGGCTGATTTACAAAAACGGTACAATGACCGAGAGTTTTTAAAGTGAATAACAACAAAAGTGTCTCCCTAGGCAACGGCCATGCCGTATCACAAGAGATCTTCAGCCGGATTTCTATGCGGCCTGCTTGCCTTTCTCCTCGGTCCTCGGTCCTCCCGAACCTGACGCTATGTTAAGAGCTGAGGTTCAACGTCCATTGAACCTCAGGTAACGGTTAACCTCATATTTACACATACAGTATATAAGCACAACAAATGAATCACTCCTACATGTATCGCTCCCAGCGAATGCAAACATACCGCTCCCAGCGAATCAAGATTTACCGCTCCCAGCGCATGCAGACACATCGCTCCAGCCGCATGTACGCACATCGCTCCCCGGCGCACGGACACATCGCTCCCGCATGCATATGTACTGATTATCCTCTAACACCACCATGCGAACATACCACCAATACACATACAACACACATACCACATATACGCATACCATAAATATCGAGTTAGTGTTACAAGATGCGAACGTACCTTCGTTGTCGACTACGATGACGTTTACGGAAAACGGTAATTTTGACGGGTGAAACAAATGGGTACGACGGCGGTACAACAGCGGTCCGATTATCTCAGATATCCTATAAGGATAATATTTATCAACATTTGGCATCATAACAGGCCATTTGGGCGAAAATTACTATTTTGCCCCTAGTACCCCTATTTGGCGGAATTTCGCGAGCCCATTGTTTTCGCTCTATCTCTCTAGAATTTTGTGAGATCTTTTCCCTCATCATATTTTCGAAATATATATCATATTTACCCCTAAATATGATATCTAGACTATCTTGAAAAATTAAAGATAAATCTAGCATTCCTACTATATCTACCGAAAGAACTACGAAACTAAAGACTAAGGACCGAAGAACTTACCCGGACTTTGCTCGACTTTCTCCGAGCTTCTCTCTCTAACTTCTCTCTAAGAGGCATATTTTTGGTGTGAAAAATGAAGAAGGTGCTCATGCCCTTATATAGGGAAAAATTGTGCCACTTTGGTAATTTCCATATTCCAAATCTTGTAATTTTCTCTTACCTTATAACCAAGTAAAATCAAAGCATAATGGTGTTTAATTCCTAGCCATGCAGCATGTTGGTCGACATTCAAGGCTGATTTGGCAGCAAACAATTGGTCCAAAAATGGTGAGTCAACTTGCTTTATGGCCGGTTCGGCCAATTTTCCCGTTCGAGTCTCCGTTTCGCGTCTCTTCGGAGAAATCTCAAAATTCTGAATTCATAACTTTGAAGATCTTCTCTTCCTCATCAATAATATCTAATTTAACTTAGATTTCGGTCCTTTTACATGGGGTTCCAACGATCCAGTTGAAATTTTCTCGAAAAACGTGTCCGAACACGTCCGGTGTCGGAAATCGCTTTCGGAATCATCAATCTCACGGATAATAATTCAGCGATTCCAAATATGTCCAGATAATTATAAACTCATCTCTAGATGTTGAGTTATAATTATTTTCTTCAAATTCAAAATATGACCATCTCGCATTTTCCCTATTCCGTCTTATTAGGAAAATGCGCTACCGGCCTCCCGGAATTTACTTAGGAAGAGGTCACTTAAAGGTAAAAACTCACTGATCAATATTTTACCTTGACTTTGGAATTCCTATTCCTGGTTCTCTAGATAGGATCCGTTTCCTATTTATTAAATTACTATTCATCCTATTCAATTATATAATATTATAACATGTGCTTTAATATCATGATATTAAATTTTTCACTCTTATCTTCCATTTGTTTGTCCATTTTCGGCTGAGCACTTTTTTTTGTTTTGTAAATATTTTCCATGATTTATTTAATTACATAATTAATTACTTAATGAAATTTTTATCAAAAAATTCCACAAAATTCTCTTATTGGTCCATTCTTGCATTTAGGCTTAAAAATACCTAAACTCAACTATTTTTCACAAAAATCTCAATTAATTAGTAAATATATTTTTACTAATTTCCAACTATTTTCCACTAATTTTTGAGCCTCACATAATTATCTCTAAATTTCCTTTGCTCGACTTAAGTAATTAGCCATAAATTACTTAATTACCTTATTATCACTAGTTGATAATTTTCTTAATTAGAATGCCCCATTACCTCCAAACTCTTGCATTAACACTTGTGTTTCCATGTCTCTTGTATTATTCTATAATTTACAAGGGTATTATTGTCATTACAATACTTTTTGGGCATTCTTCTTCAATTTCTCCAAGTTCGTAATTTATTAAATTACCATAATTAGAGATAATATACTCTCATAATTCAAATAATTATTTCATTGCCTTTTAGGATTTTTCACCATTTTCCTAAGTTATTTACCCTTCCTAGGGGTATTTTGGTCATTTTGGCACTTTGGCCCTTAAATTCCCTAATTCAAATTTCGGGGTATTACACTTATAAATTAGACTTGCCAGAAATTCTACAAAATTTTCATTATAGCATTCGGGGGAGAGGATATTCTCCTAATCCATTTTCTCCTTTTTCCTCATCAACCCATCTGGGCCGTTGACTGGGAAGAAGAGAGAGAAGTTAAAGTGGTATTGTGATTGATTGGACGGATATGATTTAAAGATGATGATGGATAATGAAAAAAGGATTATGAGAGAAACCTAACCCAGCATTCGGAGCTCCGCCCTATTATAGCATATGCATATACATATATTCCAAATTACAAGGTAAAACATGAATCCTACCTATAGATTACATGGAGCATCTAAACTACAAATGTTAATATATAAATGAAAACTTAACTTTAATTTACATCCATTAGCAATTGTTCCAAAATATATCTACAAGCTTGGTCAGCAATGACAATCTTCACTATTCAACTAAAGGTTCAAGGTCAACAATGCTATCTGAGGCCAAAAAAATTTCAGCGAATAACATCTCATTTACATAATTTAGTGAAATACAGGAGATAATAACTTAAACGTATTTAACCTTGAATAATATAACGATATGGAAATAAATTGAAATTTCTTTATCATATGATCATAGGTATAAATAAAACTCTATATATGATTATCAATCAAATAAATCCAAATATGTAACAAATCTTTTTGCTTAACAAAATTAATTTGAAATGTCAAATATCAAATCTCATCTATTTGTAGGACTTCTATAGAATGGATAACAAGAGTAGACACACCAAGCACAACATAAAGCCACGAGAACAAGCGTGGACATACAGCCCATGAGGGTAAGTAACCAAGCGTGGCTCGAGGCCACGAAAACAAGCGTAGGTACAAGACCCATGAATAACAAGCGTTAGAATGAATCACACAAATATCAAGCATGAGTACTATGCTCACGAATGTCAAGCGAGCTCGAATTAACCATGGTGCGCCAAAGACTAACAGTACTGCTGTTAGTAATCAGCATTATGTAATCAATCCTCTAAAAAAACGTTTTCAAGCATACTTGGGGCCAATTTATCAAGATGAAAATTTCTTCTTTCAAATATCATGATAACTCATATCAAATACGATATAATATTATACCCCAACATGAAAGTTTACAAACAATATTTTAAAACGTTTCTTTAAATTCAATCTGTCGATAAAATCCTTTTGAAACATCAAGAACTCGAGTACAAACATTTCATATTGCAAGACCATCTCAACATGAAAACTTATAAAAGATATCTCCAATGTTTCCTTACTACTTCAGTGCATAATTGTGAAATATACTATGAAAAAATTAGAGAAGGATAAATAATGGTGAATAAAATAATCAATAATAAGAAAATGAAACAAATTCCAAAAATTTTCATTCATGAAATCATACTTATAAATATGGTAATTAACATAAAAGTATGGTAAAAATAAGACCATTTGTACTGGTTAAAACTTCTACAAACAACATTAGTAGCGGTTGGAAAAACTGCTACAAAACACACTATTGCAAGCAACTTTGTAACGGTTTCAGAAAACTACTACTGTAACTGTAGCAGTTTACCATCACCGCTACAAGATGAGACTAGGATGACATCGTGTGTTAAGCATTTGTAGCGTTTTACTAACCGCTACAAT
Organism: Acacia melanoxylon; assembly: GCA_019022615.1. NCBI lineage: Eukaryota > Viridiplantae > Streptophyta > Magnoliopsida > Fabales > Fabaceae > Acacia > Acacia melanoxylon. Next base: position 12,395,726 of record JAFJYJ010000010.1, read on the forward strand.
ATGAAAGAATCCACGTTTGTAGCAGTTAACTAACCGCTACTAAATACAACAATGACATTTTTAAAATTGGGGGCACCATTTGTAGCGGTTCCTTAACCGCTACAGAATTGGATGCGATTTCAAAAAAGGTGCCAAAAAAGTTTGAAATTAGTATGTCCCGGTTTGACAACCGCTACAAACTTTTCTCGTCAATTTTGAGAAAAATATTTTGCCGCCTTTTTAAAATTTCATCTAGTTTTGTCGTGGTTGTAAAACCGCTACAAATGTCTGGTGAAATTTATATGTTAGAATATGTAGTGGTAATAAAACCGCTACAAACAAAACATTTTTTTAAAAAAAATGAATAGGTCGTTTTGGATTATTTTATTAATTAACCGATAATTTAAATATTAATGATAAAATTAATGTTAAAAATAATTGATACGGGTATATGATATTAGATTATATTTGGTTATTATATAGGTATATTATAGTGAGTATGTGTTGATAATATGAATTTGTTATGTTGTCCTCTAAATAATATTTGATTATGAAATTAATGTATATGAAAATAGAAGCAAAGTTGAACAAGATGCTTAAAATTGTGAATAAAAAAATAGTTAGTATCAAAGAGTTAGAAGAAACAAAAAAAATGAAAGATTTTTAAACAAATGTTCATCATATTTGATCCGCTTGATCAACACTTAACCTTTTCAGAAAATGTTGACAGAGAAAAGAAAACGAGAGAAAACAAGAGAAAATGTAGGTGGGAAGAAATGATGAAGTGTATAAAATGAGGTGTGGTTGGGGTATTTATAGGGATATCTGTGTAACACTTGTAGCAGTTGAGATGACGCTGTTTGTAGCGGTCGATGTGCCGGTGTTTGTAGTGGTATTTATATTTGTAGTGGTTGGGTTTTGTTTGTGGCAGTTATTAAAAACCACTACAAATATTCTTTTTTTTTTAAAAAAAAAATAGAGGATTATATAAATTAAATATGTTATCATAAGAATAATTTTTTAAATCTGTAATATCCTAAATTTTCTTTGACAAATTCCATGTATGATGTATTTGCATTTGGAGAAAAGAAATAGCGAAATTTTGACGAAAGGTCAATTTTACCCGATTTCACTAGAACCAAAAATTTTGAGATACATGTTGGCACAAGTGAGATACTTGTGTCTAACATGCAATTAATTTATTTGGCCAATTATTCTCGACCGAAATGAAGTTTATAAAGGTGGATATAAATGGAATTATATAAAGAGAAATTGGGCCCAAATAATTATAAAATCAATATTTGGAATTTGAGTAGTAGTGACCATAATTGTAATTATGTAGAAGTCATAAGGTCACATTAAATCTTGCGTCCATTTGCTTCAGCCTAAATCATCTAATTAAGGTTCATTAATTCCCTTTCCATTCCATATATTCGGTCAAAGATAAAGCAAAGAAGAGATTGGATTAGAACTAAATGGTATCATGGTAAATAAGTGAAACTTTCAGTCCAAAAGATGTTTCCCCTTTTCCCCGACTTTAAACAACTCTATATTCAATAATTCTCCATCGTATTCATGTTGGTTTTGATTAGTTTTGATGATGTCTTATATAGATGCCATTATTAAAAGCAAAAAGATTGAGTAATATAGATATCTCCTACATTGACTAACTGATGTATTTAATGTAGATTAATCCAAGTTGAATTATAGAGATTAATCAAGAAGGAGATATTGAAGAAGAGAACTCCAAGTTGAACTATAGAGATTGGCCAAGAAAAGAGGCTAAAGAAAGACGAACTTGCACTGGAATTCTGTATGATCAAACAGAAGATGGAATGAAGCTTCATCATATTTGAGCCACAGTGGAGTATAAATGAAAAGTTCTGATACGGGAAGCCGACACATTAAATTCTGGAACAAGTTCAGCATAGGCTCGGTTTTATGGATATTGAAGAAGATTGAAGAATAATCAAGAAGAAGATAAGGTGTTAAAGAAAGAAGAACTTGCAGAGCTTGTCAAGGAAGCAAGATGTTATTCCAAGTTGAATGGGAGAGAATGCCAAGGGAGCAAGAAGTTCTCAAAGGATTTTGGGAATAATCAAGAAGAGAAGATATTGAGGAACTTTCAAAGAATGATAAGTACAATGACAGAGAATGATCAAGAGAAGAGAAGAGAAGAAAGAAATAATTGAATTATGGAAAATGATCAAGAGAAGAAGAGAAGAGAAGAAAGAAAGAGTTGAGTGGTGAAGAATGATCAAATTTGGAGATGGAAAAAGGAAGAACTTGTTGAATGGAATGAAGATATTGTTATGCAAGTTCATATGTTGATGCTAGAAGCCTCCAAGATCATATGGAAGTTGGAATGACTCAATTTGAAGCTAAAGTCAGCAAAAATCAGCTTACGGATGAGAATACTCGAGTTTGGAACTCAATACTCGAGTATAGGAGTCAATACTCGAGTATGTTCATCTATACTCGAGTATAGGAGTGTTTTCAGTCTCTCATGCGTCTCGGATCTGGCTATACTCGAGTATCCAAGTATATACTCGAGTATGCAGTGTTTTCAGCATCTCGGGTGCCTCGGACTGTCCATACTCGAGTATGCAAGTCTATACTCGGGTATACGGCGGTGATCAGCTGTTTCACGTTCAGCATGGGCGATGTTTGGTAATTTGATGATATCTTCCCAACCAGAGATCAGATTGAAGTGAAATCAGTGGCATATAAAACTAGACTCCCAATGCGTCATTTTGATATAAAATTCAAGCCCAAAGAAGTTCATATGAGAGATCTATGAATTGTACAAGTTGATAGATAAATCCACGCCACACAGCAAACCAAGCTTCAATGTTTTGAGTGTAACTCACAAACTACAAATCCGATTGAGCTGAAATCAGTGGCATATGAAAGTAAACTCACAGAGCGTTCCATCAAAATTTGAACGAACCAAAACGGAGTTCAGACCAGGGAGATATGGCCCTCGAAAGTCGATGGTTTGTTCAAGGAGTTTCTATACTCTAGTATGTAAGTTCTATACTCGAGTATGGATCAGACAGAGAAGAACCAGGGGTTACGAAACAACCTCCATACTCGAGTTTCCAACCCTATACTCGAGTATACGTCCCTCGGTTCAGAAAACGAAGTTCTAACGGCTAGTTTCTATCGAGTCTAACGGCTACATTACTTCTCCAACGATCATATATTGATTTCTACATATAAAAGAAGACAGATTCAAGACAGATCAAGCAGAGATACAAGATTACATCTTCAACATGCTAATACTCTGATCTTCACATCATTTACTCTCTGTTTTTCAAATGCTTACATAGTTTATCATAGAGAGTGATATGATTTGTATTGTTCTTCGTGATTATCATTATCTACTCTTAGAGAGAGTTCAACGATAGTAAATCATTTATTGTAAAGAATCTCAAGTCCGGGGACTTGGAGATTGGGATACTGATTACAACTTGTAAGGGGGAGTGAGTCCTAGTGTGAAAGGATCATCCGAGTACGAGTTGGTAATTGTAAGAGGATATCTCGGAAAGAGATTGTAAAAGGCTGCACAAGTGCCCGGCTAAACTTGTGAGGTTGTAAAGGCCTTTCTCTTGTGCCTGGTTAAACAAGGAGATAGTGGAAAATCTCAAGCGGAGCTTGGGGACCGGACGTAGGTCAAGGATTGGGCCGAACCAAGTATAAATCAGTTTGCATATTCTCTTCCCTTATCTCTTATATTTCCGCATATATATTTGAATGTGCATATATATTTGAATGAGTCGATTATCACTTTATAAATTATTTTTGTCATTCAAACTACTTTAAGTAAAGTTTCTGAAAAGATTTTCAAAGTACCAAGTTTTTTAATTAGACACCCAATTCACCCCCCCTCTTGGGTGATAGCCAGGTCTTTCAATTCATTCATTTCGGCTGGACATCCAGAGGACACCAAAGGAGAAATTGAAGGCGTAAGGGGTCAAGAAGAAGAAGAGGAAGGAAGAGCTAAAGAAATCCACAAGCAAGTTTAATTCTTGACTAAGGTAAGCTCTCCAAGAACTCTCCCAACTTTGTGTTATGCGTTTGGAATGTTTGGAGAGTCAGATGATATTTTAAAAATATGGTTTTAGAGAGGGAAAGTTGATAAACTAATTAGAAAGCCAAAGATAAAAGCTTATGTCATGATTATGGTTCCAAATGTAGAATTGTTTAGGGTTTGTTATGATTCAAGTATGTTGTTGGCTGAACCATTTAGGGGCAGAAAAATTGATTTAAACACTTAATTGATGTGCAAGGGAGATCAAATGATAGAATAGGAGAAGTGTAAGAGTGATATGTAACATTGGAAGCAATATAGATGAATTAAATCAATGGTTTCCTATGTTATGTTTTCTGCCAGCCCTTATTTCAGTATAAGGAATGGGAATTTGGTCATTTTGATAGTTTCATTGTGTTCAAAATGAAAAATTGTGTGGGGTCTAAGTTCGGTAGAAATCTTGGAAGCTCCGGGATTGAATTATACCGAAATCATGAAATCTATCTAAAAAATCCTATGTGGGCAGTATTATTGTGGCGCGTTTTTGGGGCAATAAATAATGTCCAATTTTCATGAAATTTTACTAGATTAAAGTAGACATAATAATATTTAATTTGATAGGTCAATCGTAATTTTATGAATTATGTATAATTAATCATGAATATTTGAAGTTGACCCTGAATTTGGACTTTATCTGCGACCAGCGAGGGTATTTTTGGAATCTGGGAAAAACCTGCGTGTAGCTGGTCATGACAAGTATTTTAAGTCAAAAGTAGACATATTAAGGGTCACATGGCTTTTTGAATCCCAATTGGATTTTTCTAGATTTAATTATGAATTTTTGAAGATCAGTCATTGTTTGCTGGAAATTCCAGAAAAATGACGAAAATAGAGGGAATATAAGCTCATATTAAATTCTTTAATAAGAAAAGGAATTTAGTAAATATGGATATATGAATTGGGCATATTTTAAATTATCAAAAGAGAACATTTATTGAGGTGGATTTAATCATAATTATATTTTATTATTATAGGTCTAATTGTGATATCTTGTGTCGGGGGAACTATTTTTATCTGTAGATGACTGTTAGGTAATAACCTTAATTCTCATATACTCTGTGTGACTTGTGTATGTATGTTTTACCATGTATATTGCATACATTTGGTTATCATTTATTTCCAAGCGCTCTGGAACCGGAACATGTTGTGTGCAATAAGGGCCTTGCTGTGTGCCATGCCCGGCAATCTGTGTTGTGTGTTATTAGGATTGTTAGTTCTGGATTTGGCTATGTGCCTTGCTGTGTGCATGATACTGAATGTCATGTGGTTTGTGTTTTTATTATTGGTTTTCTTACATGCATTGTTTATACATTTTATATGAGATTAACGGTTATTCTGGGATTCAATTATGAATCCCAACCCTTTTAAGCTCTCTGGAAGCACATCTCGGTCTAAGCAGGGAGACAGAGGTAAGGCTTCGGTGCTGGACTAGTGTGGTGGAGAATGTTGGTGATTTCTTTTGGTTATTTATTTTAGTTTCCCGGATGACTATATTTTCATATAATTATTTTGGGAGCTATAATGTGGATGACTGTATATTTAATCCCTCCGGGGAAATGTATCTTCCCGTATTTTATCTTACCAGTATTTAATTGTCCAAATTGATGCATGCTCTGCTGCTAATACTCTGATAATTGACGTAAAATAACCTGGGCAAATAATGTAAAATTTGAAGTAAAGTAAAGGATCACACTACCCGCCACCCGAAAGGGCGAAGCCGGTAGGTGTGTTACAAAATCAATCTTTGTCGTCATTCTTACAAAAAAAATGTGTTGAGAAAATGTTAGTTGTGAGTTTAATATGTTTGAACACAAATTAAACTTAAATTAAATATTATTTCATAAAGGATATCTTAAAAAATGCACCGAACTATATATAAATTGTCATCGCTGTCCGGGAAGAAGTTTTCGAAACTGGCAAGCTGGAACGGCTCACTCTCGTAGGCGATGTTATCACCATCATTCATGTCATACAAGTCCCAAGGCTTTAAGTGAACCACCATATTCCAATCCATGTGTCTTTCATCCTCGACATAATAAACTTGATGTGCCTCTGAGGCAAAAATATATAACTCATCATCTTGAAACTGACCTGTGTGAATAGGCCGGGAAAAATTTATTGATGTGAAGCCTAAGTCGTCAGTTGTGAGTCTTCGGGAAGTTGTCGTATTTGCCCACAAACACTTGAACAGTTACGAATGTTCCTATTACAAATTTGTAGCGGTTTGGCTTTAAAGCGCTAGAAATTATAATTTTTGTAGTAGTTTTATCTAACTGCTACAAAAAAATGCTACGAACTATCAGTTTTTTTTTTTTTTGGTAGTGTAAGTAGTAACAATATCATTTATGAAAATTATAATAGGACATTATTCACTCATATGGTGTGCTCTTAACTGTACAACTTACTCCTATATATCCTTCCAACTCATTCACTCCTTATTTCCTAGTGACCAAAATACATCTATTATTATTCCAATTATAATTATAAATTTATATAAAATATCCATGATAATTCATTCAATAAAATTCTTCATTCTAACATCGCAAACTCCACCCACAGTTTAATTAAGCAAAAACAAAATTATCTTAGTTTCTATTAGCGAGTTCATAAAACCAAATTCTTCTGTATGCAAGTGCATCCACTTGATTCATATATGTAATACCCTAAAATTCCTATTTAGCATAACCACTATATTTTGATAGACAATACCTATTTAAAATAGGTGAATATGTAGCCTCAAATTTTGTAGTGTATTTACTTTATTCTCTAAGGCAATTTCTCTTAGAATTAAAATGAACAAAGACCCAAATTTCCTAATTTCTTTTATGAACCATAAAGTACCCTAAGGTTATCATAATTAAGTATAATCTTAATTTAATCATAAGGGGCAATTAAATGGCATGAAAATACTTGTACCAATTATGGAAAATTACCAATCATATTTTGACAATTAGGCCTAATAGCACCTAAAGCACTATATTAGGGATAATAACCAAGATTTATTTAACCTTCCCTAATTCAAATATGGGTGGCGAAAATTCACTCTTGAAAAGGTAAGATAATTACAGAAATATTAAATCATAAGAGCACATAAAATATGAACAAATATCATCATTAGTGGTAGGATTTTTCCAACAGAAATTAAAGGCTTGGATTCAATCTAATAAAGCTAAATCCTAAGGCCTTAATTAACTCTCATAAAGTATAATCCATGTGAAACAAAAATCAACAAATGAGAGGTTTTTCTTTTTGATTTTGTGAGGCAATAGAAACACAATTGGAATAGTGAAAAAGGAGATGGAAGGCACGGTTCACTCTTGCTTGTTGAAGAAGAGTTGAATTGTTTAATATAAACAAACTACACATGCTAAAATAATCACATGCAAGTCATTATGAGGAGAGACAAATTGGCAAATGGCTAAGAGTACTTGAGATAAGGCCTTAATGGCTTTTGGAAGAGGATAATTGATTTAATTCAAGAATTGTAAAATTGACCAAAGGGAAAATTTAAGACACAAGTAATCTAAATCCTTAGTAAATTAGTTGGATCAATGAGAGATTTTAATCATAGATTAAATATAAGGATTAATCTTGAAAAAAAAAACACATATTAAACTTGGGATAAGGTATCATTATAGTTTTTAGCCAACTTATAAAATTAATTCTAAAATGATAAAGAGGCAATTAGAAACTTCTAATTAAGCCATGAATTTTGAAATTCAAGGGCTAATAAAGAGACTTGAATAACCTTTAAATTAACCCCTAGATGTATTTTTTTTTTTTTAGTTGGTAACCAACTATCATCTTCATCTAGTTACAAATACACTTAGAGTAACTATAAATTTAAGCATAAAGTTGGAGAAATAGGGGGGGGGGGGACGAAACACCTAGCTTGAATAAGGGGTAAGATGTTTGTTTAATATATAAATTAACACACATGCTAATTCAACATTTATGGAGGGAACAAATTGGAGAGAGAGTTATGTACTTAGGATAAGAGTTATTAATGGAAAATGGAAGAGGATAAGGGAGTGTGAGGGGAGGCCAAGGTTGTGAGAGGGAAGGGTGAGGATGGAGCTTCACAAATTAACCTAAATCCTATGGTTTAAATCCAAGATGAGGAAGTTCAAAGAAATTACCACAATTGCCATGACAATTTACTATAAATAGAGGGCTTGGTCTTCATTACTTTTCACACCATTACAAGAAAGAAACATCTGATTATAGAGTGGAAAGTGAGAGTGAGGAGTCTTGGAGAAGGAGGAGCAAAGTTCTAGGTAAGTTCTTAAGCTCTAGCTTTATAGTTCATAGTTAATTTGCTGTTTTGATCTTGAATCTTCCAAATTTAGTTTGTTCTCATGTTTTCTGTGGTTAATATTGGCTTTGTTTCAAGAAAATGATGAAGAAAGTGTTGGAGCAAAATTTTGGAAGTTGAAGATCAAAGTAGCGAAACTCGCGAAATTTTATCGGTTAGCGATTTCTGGAGTCAATGATAAAAACGCCATAATTTTATGTTGAAAACGAAGTTATAAAATTCAGGAAACATTTATGGTTAAATTAGACATATAGGGCTTTCCAAATATACTTAGAATGTATTATTTAGAGCTCTGTGCAGTAAGATAACAATTCTTCAAGTTGGGCTACGAAATTCTGGAAAATTCTGGGCAGAGTTTAGAAACCTTAAACATGGAAATGACTCAGGGAATCTGGGAAAAAATGAGTATTTTCCCTTAAAATTAGACATCCTAAGGATTCCGAGAAATTTTACGGATCCTCGTTTCGAGTTCTGTGGAATTAATTATGATTTTTCAAAGTTAGACGAAAAATTTGCCTTAAATGCTGTAATCAGCGTTTTTCACGAAATTTTGGGGAAATAAATTGAAAAGTAAATTCACCAGGGGTAAAATAGTCATTAGTGGCCAAAATATCCCTTAGGATATTAGCTATGGATTAATAATGCGATATTACTATTATAGGCTATCCGAGGACACATATCGACCGACGTACGTACCGCTATCATCGACTGAGGTACGGACGCGTAGTGTAACCTTAACTCTGATGCTTGTTGTATATTTATATATGATGTATTCATAGACTAAGACTATGTCTTAAATTATTCATTATACATTCAGTTATACACGGGTTATAGTCTTGATAATGCCGTTGAGTTTTCCTAGCGCTGAGGACACAAGTGTACATCGTGGCACTGGATAGTGCAGACCATGATAACATACATGTGCAGTGGCTGTGTATTGCTATTATCTTACATATGTGTTTACTGCTGTAACGTCATAAATATTTGTCATACATAAACTGTTACATAAGCATGAGGTTAACCGTTACCTGAGGTCCAATAGGCATTGGACCTCAGCCCTTACTATAGCTTCAGGATTCGAAGGAACCAAGACCGAGGACAAGGGTAAGCAGCACACGTGAAGACATTGGCGGACAACGTTATTTTGGATTTGTATTATCGTATTACTTATTCGGATAATTGTACCGTTGTATAAGCAACCAGATACACCAACTGTGAATGTTTATTAGATACTCGCTCTTTTAAAATTGTTCTGATGCTCTACTCTGATTAAAATGTTTTGGAAACGCTTTAGAAAATTTGGGGTGTTACAATAAATCTATTATCAGAACCAATATCTTCATGTTCTAACTTAACCTTATATTTTTAAATCATTTAATCACCAAATCTGAAATAGTTAGCCCAACCATCAAATAGAAAGAATATCATTAGATTCCCTACAATCTTGCCACACCATTTTAGAACACAAATTTCAAAAAAAAAAAATCTTTAAATTAAATTTAAATCATAATCGATCTGAAACAGAATCCCAATTCTTCACCATTGTCAAAATACTACCAACACACATATCCAAAAGAACCTCTTCCTTCGGAACATTTTATCAAATTCATAAACTATAGACAAATAAGATACTCCCAAACATCAATAAAGGCTCTTAAGATTTCAAAACAACCAATTTCTCAACAGACTTATCATCAAGAGCTTTCTCCTTTGTCAATGAAAATTCCTAATTTAATAATTTCAATTTACAACGACCACAAAGGAGAAGAAATGATTCAAGATTTCAAGCATATGGCACACATCAAAGAAAATGAAGAATGGAGGTGGAAAAAAATAAAATAATAGCAAACTCACATTAGCAGAGAATGGACCATGGCCAAGAAAGAAGGATTGGAACTTCTGCACCAATACATGATGGACCAAAACAGACCAAGGATGTTTGGTGGCAAAGGAAATAGAAGCAGCAAACTCGGAATCGAGAAGGCGGAAATTGACTAGTGTTGAAGAACACCCTTGGAATCTATGAGCAACTACACGCATACATCGCAAGAGAGGTGGAAGAGTAAAGGGAAAGAGATCACAGACTACTCCAATGTTTAAAAAGGAATTATAGTAACTTTGAATGGTAAAATAAAATAAAATATTCTTTTGGCATATAGAAATTTTGAAGCCCAACAGGGGATAACATGTCAAACTCTACTAAGTTTAAATATAACAATGAGGTATTAATTGTGATTATTCCAGCTGGCCTTGTTGGAGCAATGAGAGCCAAGTATCTTAAGATAATATCTCAAGTGTTAAGCCTAAACCTCCATGTAGTTTAATTAACCAATGACAAGAGTAATTAAAGGGTATCTAAGCACTTGATTAGAGGGTTAATAAAGCTCCACAAATCTGCCCCAAAAGTCAACATAAATGGCGCCTTGCACATGGAGGATTTTGAATAGGATTTATTATATAATAATCAAGATATTTTGCTTATAGGAGCACTTGCAATTTAAAATAAAAGATCTTCAATAGTGTTTAGATTTTTCTAACAACAATGAAGGGCAAAGATTAAGTTTGATAAAGTGGGTTTGATCCAATGGTTAGGGTAAAACATGAGAGGTTTTATCACATGAAAACAAGGTTCACATAAGATTAGAATTTCCCTATAAATAGACCATGAAACTCTCTTCATTCTTCACACCAAATCAGCTCAAAGCATTTGATTATAAGTAGAAGTGAGAGTGAGAGTGAAATTCAAGAGGAGGAAGAGAAGGAGCAAGGTTCTTCAAGGGTAAGTTCTCTAGTCTTTAGCTTTTTAGTTTTTAGTAAAATTGTAGTTTAATCTAAAAAATTGTAGAATAAATTCTTTTTCATGTTTTTAAGACTCCATTGCTTTTAAAACACAAAATAGAGTAAAAAAAAAGTTGAGAAATAATTTTTAGAATTAATGGAACAAGATAGTGAAATATAGAAAATGTCCAGATTTCTGGGTTACTGGAATCAGTCACGTTGAAGCTATTATTTTATGTGTACCTTTATCTTCAAAAACTATGAAATTTTGCATGAATAAAGCAAACATCTGGGCCATTCTAAATATATAAAATTTGTAGTGTTTTGAGTTTTGTATAAAGAGATATGCATTTTTCAAGTTAGCCCATGTTTCAAAACTGGGAACTGGAACAATAAGGGAAAAGATTAAAACTGGGAATTATTTATGCATTTCGAGTTAAAGGCGTTATTTTTCCTTAAAATATACATGCCAAGGGTTATATATAATTTTGGAACACCTCATTTTGATTTTTTTGTAATTAGTTATGATTTTTCAAAGTTATGGAAGAATCTAAGCTGAAATGCTGAATTTTGAAATTTAAATAAATGTAAGGGTAAAATTGAAATAACAAATACACTAAGGGTAAAAAGGTCAGAAGTGGCGAAATTACCTTTTAGGATATCATTCTAAGTCATAAGATATTTATTATAATATCATAATGCAGTAATGACATTATAGGATATCCGAGAAGTGAGGAATCGATACCAAAAGGAAATTGTATCATTAGCTATGCAGACTAAGTTACGGACGCGTATTGTAACCATAATCTTATATATCTTGTATGTCTATATATGATTGTTTGCTTCATAAGAGTCATGAACAAGACCAGGTCTTTGGTCATACATCGTGAATAGGACTTGTTCCAAGGTCACATGTTTGTTTACGTTTAGCTTTGTGTGGGTTATAGTCATGATAATACTGCAAGTATGTTTTTCTAGCACTGAGGACACGTGGATTCGTGGCACTGGTGAGTGCAAACGCTGTTGACATTACATTTACTGTGTGCTATGTATTGTGGATAATGAAATGTTATGAATATATGTCATATATTGTTATACCTGCTATAGAGATTAACTGTTATCTAAGATTCAATGGGTATTGAATCTTAGACTTAACCATAGCTTCAAGATCTAGAGGATCAGGAGCCGATACAAAGGGTAAGCAGCAAGCTTGAAGATTCAACCAAATTTTATTTTGGATTGTATTTAAATATTGGATAATTGTATCGTTATTATACTCAACCGGATACACCGTAATTAATTTGTAGCCACATACTTATCAATTACTCCACCGCTCAAACCAACATATACGCTCAATCGTTCCACTCGATGATATTTTTATATACTGCTAATGTATACTATTAGTAGTATGGAATTAGGGGTGTTACAGAAGGCATATAAATCTAAAAAATATAAAATTATTTGCATGAGCTAGTTAGCAGTTTATGAAATCAAGCAAAACAATAATTTGTTTAAAAAAAAAACAGTAAAACAAAGAGCCATGGAAAAACAATCAACCTAAACTTTCATTAGCAAATGAATAGAGAGAGATGTTAAATAGATGATCAAGTCAAATAGATTCTTAATCCAAAAAAAAAAGTAACTTCTATAGAACAAGTTCAAAAAATTACTTTATATTACACATAACAATATCCGCCCATTTGAAGCTGCATCCGAAAATAAATTTTAAAAAAGCGAAACCAAACAGGATGTTCGTGCCTTCCTCCTCAAACAAGGATGATGAACCATGACTTTGAGCACCATATACAATTGCATATAGCAACTACCTAGCTGAGAGGGTAGTGATTGAACAAGTAGGCCTTAATTAGCGCCTCTCTTCCACCTTGAGATATGAGATTCTTATTCTACCCAAAAATGATTTTCCTATTATAAATATTATGAAATTGGATGTTCATAGCCACATAGTCTATTGGGATTTCATCTCATATGACTAATGTTACCCCTATCGGCCTCGCCTTCATAGATGGCGGGTAGTGTGATATCTCTTATTTATTAAATCCAACTGTCACACTTTTCCAATAATATTACAGATCAGAGCAATATAGCACAGCGTAATGGTAAAATAGTTTGGGCGTAGTATATTGATAATAAATTCAAACCTTGGTTAAAATATAATTACATAAAAATCTCTATAACAATTCTTCGAATATTCTAGAACTGGTCCAACACCTTCATCTTCTAATATCCGCCTGGGAGCTATATCCAATAAGCTGTACAACATACAGGTAGCAACAGAGGCTGGAATCCCAAAGGATTCCAGAATAACCGTTAATCTCATATCCAAAGTTTATACAGAGTATGTAAGAAAACTATAAATCATACAGCATCCAAAGGTCACACACAGCGAGGCATACAGCCTAAACCGGAACGAACAGCCACACATAACATATACTGCTCAATAAGGCACATAACCATGCCATGGGTTGTACACAGCGGGTTCCGGTACCAAAACGTTTGACAAACACAATAACACCGAATGCATACACAATCATGGTAAAACATACATACAAAGCTTTACAAAGCATATAAGATTAAATAAAGTTACTTACCTGTAAACAATTGATCAGTTCGAATAACAAACTCCCGGCTACTAAATAAGAATAATAGACCTAAAGTAATGCAACATAAATGGTGTCATCATCCATATAACTTTTCCTTAAGAATATGTAATTATATAACTTGTATGAAGGGTTCTTTCACCATTTGAAACTCATTAATTTCTTTATTAATGAGTATCCCTTCATTAGTTAATTTTCCTTTATTTTCGCACAAAATGCTGGAAATTTCTGAAATTTGACCCAACTTCAAAAATTCATAACTAATTGTAGAAAAATCTGATTGAGGTGTTCCAAAAATCTACATAATCCTTGATATGTCTATTTTTGTCTAAAAATACTTTCTTAGTCCAGAAGCAAGTGAAAAATTCCCATTTTCCAAAAATACCCTTGTTGGTTTTTCTACCTCTTTATTTGCATATATGCAAGCTTTATGCTTTCTAAATTATTCTCCATACTCTTTCTCATACAAAACTGCATTTTAAACACTTTTAAACCATCAAAATTACCATAATAAAATCATATCTTCATGTTCTAATTATTGGCCAAAATCCCAAAATTACGAGAGATTAGAGAAATAACTTACTTGTTCTAAGTTTTTTCTTCTCTCACCACTTCTTGAATTCCATTGTAATAGTGACTTGAGCTTCAATAATATCATGTAAAGGTATCAACTATGATCTTGAACATAACCATATAAATCTTAGAGGAAGTAGAATAATTTTCACAACTTCCTTAACTAAATTCCCTTTGTAATTCTTCTTGTGCTCCTTCTTGGTTCTATTTCTCAAACTCACCACTCTCTTCTTTCTCTTCTTCCTTGTGTGTGGAACCTCCTGCCATGCCAAATGAGAGGAGAATTCCTTTATATATGGGTCATGACATGTAAAATATCTTCTTGGAATTTTACCAACTTACCCTTTTGCAATTATCCTTTAGAAATTCTAGGTTTTTCTCCTCTTTTTTAGAGAAGTCTTAACTTTTCTTGATTTTTCTCCCTTGATCTAGACATGTTTCATTATTGGGCACTAAAATATCCTTAATCATGTATGTCCATGTGTCCTTATCAAAATCCTCCTTAAATCCTATGGAAACATGTGGCAACCTAGGTATTTATTTTTCTTGGCTTTTGCTTCGACATATGACAAATATAATCTTCCATTTTCTTGTTGAACATGTACGAATTATGAGGCTTGAAGGGAGGGATATTTCAGCTGAAATTTATATAAGAAAAATTCTTGAAATATTCTTTTCAAGGTCCAATTCATATCCCCTTATGACACTTGTCAAATTAAGGGATTATCTTCTTGATTATTTGCCTCTTGTGGTTATAATTCTTTGCTTAATGAAGAAGGTGATGAGGTGTCCCATGCAATTAATTAAATATGTACAAGTGTCCCTTATAATCAATTCAATGTGCACATGTGTCCTCAATTAATTTTCTTTAAATATTATATGGACACTTGGTAGTTTAGGTGTCCCCTATAATTAATTAACTAGGCCTATGTGTCCATTCTAGTAAAATCCTTTAATTAATGAGGAGCCATGTGGACTTATTCTAGATATCATGTGATAAGGCTCTTTTGTTTCTTCCTTTCCCTCCCTCATGCGCCACTTTTCAAGAAATGAAGGGTCATAATATGCTCTTTTATTCATATCTTAAATTCTTACCCATGTGTCACTTGTTAATAGCATTATCAATAAAGCCATCATCTTAAGATCAAAGATATTTCTCTAATAATCACTTTAAGCTTGCCATGTGTATATGTCATTTTCAAAGTCATAAATGCTTGTTGCTAATAGTCTTCCTACTTGCCATGTGTCCATATTCTTGAATTATCTCTTATCTTCTTATGCCATCTCACAATAATAATCCCTTATTAGCCAATTAGATGGAAACAAATATCATTTGCCTTAGATTTAATCAAAATTCCATATATCTCAATAATATAATATTAATTAGATTCATACAATAATTTACATGAAAATCCTGTCACAAGCTAATTCTCAAATTGCTAGGTCCAAAATTCAGGATATTACAACTAATGAGCCATTATGCCTTGCAGCTCCCCAATTGAAAATTTTCTTTTATTTATTCCCTATAATCTCCAATTACACAATTATGTTGCTTAATTTCGTTCTGTATGTACTTGCAATTCTTTGGGTTAGTCTTCAATGTTGGGGTCCTATAAATAGATGATGATGAACACCATTTGAGATAAGGAAGTGAATGAGAACTGCTCATTATTTTCTCTGCAACTTTCTCCCATCTTCTCCATTTCCCCCATCTTTATCTTTTTTTCTTCTTATTTTTATAACGTTTAATTCCACCTATATTCTCTAATACTTTGGGTGGGATGGATTTTTTCTTTATTTTTTTTTCTCATTTTAAATTATAACTTAGAAAAAATTGAAGTGGATTACACAATGACAACAACGGTGAGACATTGAACCTAAAAGTAATTTTGGATACCCAAAGCTCTCGAGTCAAAACTAATGGACAAGATCTGCAAACTCAACATATTTGATAAACTAACTGTCAAACTTAACATGGGTAGTGTTCAGAACAATATTGTTATGATTTGGAAATTGTTGGGCCCACATTGAATTCAAAAAAACTTATTAATGCCCAATATTCTCAAGTATAAACTGCAAATTTTCACCCTAACCTAAATTTTCTTATCTAAATATTCATTCCAACAAAAAAATATTACACATAACAAAACATAACATCTAAGAACTAGTTCGAAAAATTACCTTATATTACACATAACAATGTCCTTTTTCGCATGCAGACCAAAATAAATTTTTTTAGAAAATCAAACAGGATGTTTTATATATGTAGTGACCCTCAAACAAGGATGATGAATTATTTGGCTTTTAGCACCATATAATATTGTGTAGCAACTACCTAGCTGAGAGGGTACTCATTGAATCAAGCTGCCCAGAATGATGATTGATTGGAAGGCCTTGTGAACCATTTGAATTGGCATGATCTATCTCCATACCCAAACTTTCTTTTAGTTCATTCAACACATAACTAATGTCTGGCCTTTGGATGGGCTGTGGTTCAATGCATGACATTGCAGTATCAACAGCTCTCCATGCTGAACTAACTTGGAATTCACCATTCAACCTTTGATCAACAATGGCATGTATATCCCGACACTCAATTTTTGGGCGGATCCAATCAATTATAAAATAAGGATCATCAAGTTGTCTTCTAATCGGGGGATGGCCTGTGATTAGTTGAAGAAGAATCATCCCAAAACTATAGATATCACTTCTTTTATCTAGCTTTCCAGATCTGTGAAATCTGTAATGCCAAAAATAAATTAGTCTATTATACTTCTTTTTTCTGGATTAATATACTTATGTTTATTCCTACATTCTTGCATCCACAAGTCTATTTAATTGAGTTCCTAACAATCAGTAGCAAATAATTATTCATTAATATTCAAATGATGAATAGACTTACTCAGGATCAATATAACCAGGTGTACCAGCTGGCTGAGTTGATAGATGAGAATCTCTTTCGTTTATGAATGCTCTTGACAATCCAAAGTCAGCAATTTTGGCTACCATCAACTTATTTAATAAAATGTTGGATGGCTTCAAGTCTCTATGGATTATAGGAGTCTTACAACCATTATGAAGATATTCCAATCCTGCAACCACATCATATCATATCATGAATTTATTTAATGAATAGTGATTGTTAGAGAGAGAAAATATCAAAGATTCTATAACCTTTAGCTGCATCAACGGCAACTTCAAGTCTATCGCTCCACTTTAAAACATTTTGGTTTTTCTCTGCAAGCATCAATTTGTTCATCAAGAAAATGTGCCTCACGAGCCAAGATATGTACATGATGATTTTGTTATTCAATAAGTTCTAACATGACTATTTAATTTTGACTATACCAACTCAATTTTTTGTCAGTTACACTTAGTCCACCTTTAGAAGATTAGGGCGCAAGACCAATCAAATTGGGGCACAAATGAGAATAAGGAAAAGCATGGGCAGAGACGTATTTTCAATTAAATATACGTTTGTGGGTAGCTGAGAATGGAAGTGAGAATAGTTTTTCTTCTACAACTGAAAATACTTTTTTTCCCACTCTCTTGTGCGCGTCTGTTGTGTGCCATAATCGAAGTCTAGTTATATGATATAAGACAAACCTGACAATAATCCGCCGAGGTCTCCAAGTTCCATATATTCATAAATCAATGCTCTGACATCGTTTTCATCGCAAAACCCAACAAGTGCAACTAAGTTTCTATGATGCATCACTGGTAAGAGTTGAGCCTACAAGTAAGCTCTATCATTATTAACATTCTGACACCAAACATGAATATATTTACTATTGAGTGATTGAAAAATAAATTTTGAAAACTATGTACTTGACTTTTATTTCTAACCTCTGATTGAAATTCCTTATACCCTTGTTTCGAAGATGGGGAAAGTAACTTCACAGCAACCTGTGTATGATCTTCTAAAGTGCCAAGGTAAACTTTCCCAAACCCTCCTTCTCCAATTGTGGTTTTGAAATTGTTTGTGATACGGAGAACCTCTGAGTAAGAAAAAGCTTGATTCTTTGGTCTTAGAACTTTCTTCTTCCGGGATTCGGCACACAAAACTGCATTGTTAATCAAAATACAAGGACAGATCAAAACCTGGATTGTTGCCAAAGATACGAGGACAGTGACAATGGCCAAAGACATAAAGAAATGATAGCATACATAAAATCAAAACCTGTTTTCATTTTAAATCTCCAGATCACCAAAGATACGAGGACAGTGACAATTGCCAAAGACGAAAGGGATGCAATCAGTGGAATCTTAAACTTATTGTGTTCTTTGCACGAATTTGTCAGACAATATAGACCTGGATTGTTGCCCATACTAGAAAAATGTTGTGTTAGACTTGACTAGTATTGGCCCAACTTGCTTGAGAGAGGACTGATCAAATAGAATCTGATAATTTGGAAATGCAAACCTAATCTCCAAATTAGCCTTTTCCCTCAAAGCCTTGGGAATTGAACCAGTGAGCTTATTTCCCGTAACACTACTGTAAGATGGGAAAATCATAAAGAAAATGGGGATATTAATACACTTGGCTTCACAATCCCAGAATGAAAACTTTAATGCAATAATATTTGCTAGGCGGCGCCGTACATGAACTTCAAATTAGCAAGAGTTGCAAGAAATTCTGGTAGGGGTCCAGTCAGTTCATTGTGTGACAAATCCCTATGAACAAGACGGAAGTGTTATTCATAATGTTGAACAGCCTGATTAATTAATTGATAGTATTTGAATAATATTTAGAGTATATATAAAATGAAACAACTTACAAGGACTCCAACTTTTCCAAACTAGCAAACGATGGAGCTATTGCTCCAGTGAGTTTGCTTGAGCTCAAGTTCCTACAATTTATATATTTCACAATTTTGCCAAAAAAGTTAACAAATTAAACGAGTGAAAGATAACGGAAGGGAATCAACAGCTCATATGTTATGACCAAAGCATTGCAAGATTTTGGTCTTTGGACATATTAGAATAGAAAAAGGCAAAAGCTTACCTTTAGTCATTTAACTATAAACAATGTTTCATTTTAATTAGTCCCTTAATTTATAAGATGTTTTTAACTTGTAAGTCATTTAACCCTAACACTGGTAACAAAATCTGTTGACATTGAAATTTTAAACATTGACAAAATATTCTCAAATATTTACATATGAAGTTTAATTTTCAAAATAACAATGGTAGTTACAAAATACCATCTATTGAGACTAACGGATACAGAGTAAAGGTAAAAGACTAAAAAGATACTTCTTAAAACTAATTAAGGGAGACAAAACTAAAACTTTTTATAAAGTCCGATCACAAAAAATGTATTTTTACGAATATAAATTTCTAACACTATTGTTCATGCCATACAATCGGGCAATTTACTGTTTTCTTAAACTATATATTGGTATAAAAGATATTATATTGTTCATGAATTATTGAAATTAAATATAACAGATCAAACGCAAGAGCAGTATTGAAGTATATAACTTACAAGGAAATGATTCTGATATTATTGCCATAGCTGCAATTCAAACGGTCCCAAGCTAATTTAGATGGAACACATGGGTCACCTTGCCAACCGATTTTGGAGATCCCATAGATTTGCTTGATTTCCTTGATAGCTTTAACTACATACATAATTTCCAAAACTAAATTATTGATAACTATGACAAAAAAATGATGAAAAAGTAACAATAAAGGAATTACCGTCTTGTGCAGATGTAGGGAAATTCGGTTGCGGGAGGACTTTATAAATTTCAAAAGCATTTAGGATAGGAGGAGCATCTGAATCAGATGCTGCTTTGATAGTGACGTTTATATAACCTTTATTAGTGAACTTATTGGAACTTAGGGTGACAGGCTTCAAATATTCAAGAGTAAGTATCTGAGAGAGGGAATTTTCATCACCAAAAGTGACATTGATGATTCTCTTGTGGCCAGGAGGAAGCTTTACAATTTCAGCAAAGTGAAGGAACATATAATATTGGTTGGATATATCCCCATAACTCGCATTTAAAGTTAAGAGATTGGAATGATTCTGGGGTTGTTGTGCTGTGCGTAATACTTCTGATGGCAGTTTATAAAGGGATTCCTCTGTCTTTGGTTCTACACTTGTTTGTAAGACATCCCCTTCGGTATTATTATCACCTGTCAACCATAAGCGACCGTATACATCGTCTTCGAACCTGTATATTCAAAAATAGTTAAGCAAATTATAATAATCTCATTTTTTTTAAGAGCTCAAGACACCTAACATATCAAAATACACAAAAATTTAGGAGGCTAATCTGGACCAGATGCAGGTTATTAAACAGTGTCTTGGCAGTTCTATATGGCTTATGGGTAGATTCTGAGAGGTGGAATTTGCTAAAACAAACAGTTCTTCACTTTACGATTTGTTTTCATTACTTTTATAATAATTAGTCATAAAGTATGATTATTAAATACTTTTTTTAATACTTAACATTTGATAACCGTCATATATAATATGACAGGATATGACAGGATTCTTAAAAAAACCTATTTGATGATAACAAAAAACCGTTATATTTTTTTCAAGAATACTCAATGGTTAAAAATGATGACCGTCATATATAAAAAGACGAGATTATCAAAAATGTCATATACAAGAAAGTGAGATTCTAAAAAAAAATTATTTGACAATATATATATTATGATTCTTCACAAAGAACCAGTAACTATTATTTAATATAAATAAAGATAGAATTCTAAAAGATATCATATTTAAGGAGGTGTGATCCTGAAAAATATAATATAACAATACATACACTTCTTCACAAAGAACCATTAAGTATTCTTTAATATGAATAAAGGTGGGATTATGAAAGGAGGTGGGATCCTTAAAAAAAATTGGCAATACATTTTTGTTCTTCACAAAGAACCTTTAAGTATTCTTTAATATAGACAAAGGCAGGATTTTGAAAAAAAAATATATATATATATATATATATATATATATTTGTCAATACATTACAATTCTTCATTAAAAAATGTTAAGTATTCTTTAATATGAAAAGGCGGAATTCTGAAAAATATCAAACAAAAGGAGGTGGGATTTTGAAAAAAAATCTATTTGACAACACTCTTCAAACTCCTTCTCAAACATTTTTTGATCTTCCCTAAGGTCTTATCCTCCATCACAACCAAGGTTATTAAAACCGGATGGTCGATGAACTAGTCGAGATCTTGGATTAAGGGTTAGTGGGTCGGACCGGAGTCAAACCGAACCAAACCAGGACCAAACCGGTAAGAAAGTAAAGATTTTAATATTATTAATATAAAATTATACTAAAAATAATTTTCGATAATGGCTACTACCCGGTTAAAAGGATATCTGATGCTAAATGTCCATTGAATAAAAGGAAGGGGGAGTGATCAGTGAAATTTCTTCAACAAAGTCTGCAATCCACTCATATTTGTCCTTTCAGCATTAAATTTCAATCACAATTTTCGAGCTGCTGAAAATCCTCCAATTTCCAACTTTAGATTTTCCATGTCTTCTTGTGAAATTACTCTTTCCTCCCTCAGATCTGCCTTATGTCTTACTACTCCTAGGGACAAATATGACTACTCTATTTGAATATTAGGTTCATTAGCTGTGACTCTTTTGTGTCGTGTTGCCTCTTTCCGTCTTTCTGTCTTTCCCTAAGCTTTTCCCTTCTCTCTCTCTCTCTCTCTCTCACTCAAGCGTTCAGCCATGGCTTACCACCCTAAACGTTTTCGGTCTGAGCCTGAATCGTTCAAGGTGTTTCTCTTGGTTGGCGATGGTTTCTGTGGTGGTGAGGGTGGAGCTCGCCGGTGACGAAGATTTATAGTGACGGTGAAGCAAAGGTCACCGGTGAGGAAGGAAGAAGACGGCGAAGGTGGAGTGGAGAGTCGAAGATTTGGAGATCGCTGTCCGCCAGTCTATTTCTCACGTCTCCTCTCTCTGTTCTTGGACCCTCCCTTCCACAGTTTTTTTTAAATACTGGGTTGGTTGACCCCGGTTTCTGTGATATTCCGGACTGGTTGCACGGCCGGTTCGACGGTTTCCGGTCCGAACATAACCATGATCACAACCATGGATCTTCATTCCACAGCTCCTTTGTCTTGTGATTCTTCCTCATGTAATCTCTTTTTTTTTTCAATTAACATTTTTAGTTTTATTTATATTTTTATATAATGAGAGCTCACTAGTTGATTCTCAAGGTTATCGATCTTGATTACGATATCTAATATGATGATGACCGTTGGTTTGAAAATTAAAAGAGCAAAAAAACGTATGAGAAAAGTAGAGAACACGGAAAAAATGATCAGATAAAATGCTAATTTTGTTTATTGTTGAGCATCTCAAGTTACTAAACTTTAGAAACCCAAACTATATATATATATATTCTTATTTTCATATTTATATTATCCTTTTGCAATTAAAATATATGTGATGGGAACTCTTGGAGCAGTGATATGTAATCTATGAACAATCTACAACAAAGGCATTGGAGAATATTGTGAAATTTCTTATTACTTGATTTTCTTTTAGAATTCAAAAAATTATTAGATAATGTTCTATTGTGAGAGTGTTTAATTTCTTTTAAATTGTATTTTATCAATAATATATTGAATTTTGAATAACATAAATATAAGTTTTTTATTTAATATTATCAATTATTATATTGTGTTCTATGTGATAAATATTAATAGTAAAACTAAATAAAAATAATAATAATAAATAACTATATATTATTAAAAAAAATTAAAGCCAATGCATTACGATTATTAAAAAAAACTGTTATGTATGGCCTCAATGTATTACGGTTTGGAGCCGTTATATATTGGAGCTAAGCATATATAACGTCTTCACATATAACAGTTTTAAAACCATCATATATGTGTGATTCTGTACTAGTGTATTATGCATGTAATATTTCCAGTTCTTGATATGCATTGCATCATATTGATGTGATGTGTAGGCTTTGATCTTTTCCCAAGACATACAAGGGTCCAAGCATCAATAGAATGAAGGCTAATGGAAAATAAAGAAGAAAAGATAAAGTTTCATGGTATCAAACTTTATCCATATTCTTATATGCTTGGTTGTTGCTTGCATGGATTGACATTTTTGTTATATTTATATGATTAGGACTGGTAAGTAAATTCCAGTCCAACTCTGATGAAGATCATGGGAAAGTGGTGAAGAAGATCTAGATACTTGAAGGTTGCGTCTGGTTATGCACTATATCATGAAGGAAGTGTTCTACTCCTAGCGGGATAATCTGGTGTAGATCTAGGCAGAGATGAAGAGTGAAGATTGGATTTAGGATGTACCTTCTTGCTGAATAATGATGTCGTATAATGAAGTAGCAAGAAGCAGACGGGCATTGCCTTACACTCTATGGGAGCTAAGTTTGTAGCATGTAGTTTAGCAATATAAGAGGCTGTTGGGTGGAGAGGTTTATTGAACATATTGGATTTGGACACTAGTACAATAAATAGTTTTTACTTCCCTTAAAAACATCGCTTTTTTAAAAAGGAAAAAAAAAATAAAGATAGTGGCATTTTTGTAATTTTGTGAAGAATTTTAGCTTCTTAATTTAAAAATGCAACGCCAAAAATAGAGTTTTGGTGTCCCAATATGAAAAAAGGACGCCAAAAGCAGTGCTTTTGGTGTCCTTTTTTCCTATTGGGACGCTAAAATTACTCTTTAGGCATCCCAATTTAAAATTAGGACGCCTAAATGCCTTTGAAATCACAAGCGTTTTTTCCACGCTCCAAATATATCTTTTCAATTTCACACCCATACAATTAAAAATGAAATCGCAAGGTCTTCACTCATCTCTTAGTCTCGGTGCTCTAAGCTCTCTCTTCAGTTGGCTTTCTCACGGTGAAGGCAACAGCGGATGGTAAAGGCAAATGTGATGGCAAACGATGAGCCGATCCAGACTTTTTCCCTCTTCTTCCCTTGTCTTTGACTTTGTCCATTTTCCCTTCTCTGTACTTGAGCCGACTAGACTTTTTTGCTTCTGAGTTTAGAGGGCCAGAGATTTCAGAGAGCTTGGAGACAGCCACGAGGAACAGAGCTTCGATGGAGAGCTAGGGTATTTTCGCAACACCACCTTCCTCCACCACTGTCACCGCTGTCAGCACCAACTCGTCAACCGAGTCCATATCTCTGTCATCTCTGTAGCTTGAAGACGTCTAGATTTTTCTATAGATCTGATTTTTTTTATTCTCTGATTGCTCTGTGATTTCTTTTCGATTATCTATGACGTCTAGATCTCTTTTTTTTATTTCATTTCGAGTTTTCCAATTGAAGACGTCTAAATCTGGTTTTTCTGTGATTTCATTTTTCTAATTCTCCGATTGTTCTATGAGTTCTCCGAGTTCTTTGAGGGGGTGGTCAAATAAGCAACTTGATCTGCACTTACGGTGAACGCGATTTGCACTCACAATGATTTGGTTTGATTTCGGTTTCTGGTTATTTCTCTGCTTGATTTGGTCTTCAGCTTCTTGCTTCTGGTGATTCTAGTTCTTGTAATCATCTTCTTCCATGATTGTAAGTGATTTCTATGATGGTTGCTAGCAATTTCTATGGTTACCAAAGGTGTTTGTTCCACGGCAAGCCTCCTGAACTTGGTTTGGGGTTTTTTTTATATTAAAAAAAAAAAAAAGCAATATGGCGTCCTAAAAAATTTGGGATGCCATAAGTCTGGACTTAAGCAATATGGTGTCCCAAAAAATTTAAGACGCCGTAAGCTTCGACTTTCTACGTCTCCCAGATAAGTGTCCCCGAAAAAAGGACATAGAAAGGGAGGAAAGGACGTAAAAAGGTTTTTTTGTAGTAGTGGGAAATGAGAGCACAAATCCATTATTAGTGCATTGTGGCAATAACTGTGCCATAGCCTATACTAAAGACCCCAAGTATTATCACAAGATCAAATATATAGGCATCAAGTACAACTTTATTATAGATTATATAACACAAAATTGTTAGTATTTAACACATTTATATGAAGTTCATGATAGCATATCCTCTCACCAAGCTCGTGGCCAAGGAGACTTTCGAAAAGCATATAAAAGCCCTGGTCATGCATAGAATGTGAAGTAACAAACTAGATGTAATATTTGATTTTATTAATGAAAAGTATTTATCATTTCCATGTGTGTGTAAAAAACTATAATGCCTAGTATGTCAAATAAGTTGGTGAATAATTGGCTCTCTCACATAGGCAAATCGCCTTTGACGCTCAAGAAAAGTGTGTAAAGTTGAGACAATTATGTTCACTAATAAAGCAACAAGAATAATGATTTGATATCGAAGAGACTACTACAAGAAATAGATTTTACTCCCCTAAGAAATGTCTATTTTTCAAAAAGGAAAGTAAAAAGTAAAAGCAGTGGTATTTTTGTAATTATGTGTAGGAAGGGGCGTCCCTTTAACAAAAACAAAAGACTCCAAAGTTGATTTTTGGCGTCCCTTTTCAAAATTGATATGCCAAAAGCCCTACTTTTATCATCCCAATTTGAAAAGGGACACTAGAAGCAAGGCTTGTGACTCCATTAGCACCACTTTCGGCGTCCCTTTTGAAATTGGGACGCCCAAAATAGGCTTTTGGCATCCCCAATTTAAAATTGGGACGCCTAAAGTACAAACACTGCAATTAAATGTCTTGTGTGTTTTCTCAAATACTTGCAATTAATTTCCTGTTTTCTATCAAATTGTCCTTGTCTCATTCATCATCCCTCTATCTGCGAAGCCACCCACTATGATGCCTTCCCTTCGTCATCTCTGTCTTCAGTAGCTCGATGACGTCCAGATCTGGTAAGCTCGATGGCAAACGTTCTTCCTCCTTGGTCTAGATCTGATGAGCTCGATAGTGAGCAATCTTCCTCATTGGTCCAGATCTGGTGAACTCGACAACGATCGTTCTTCATACAATAGTTTGGTACGTTTTGTAGATCGATCTAGTGAGCTTGAGTTTGAATTTGTTGATGATAGGAGTTGATTCCTTCATGTTCCATGTTTAGGGATTTGGCTTGTTCGAATCTTTTTTGGTTGACTACAGACAAGGCCATTGGAATTTGAAATCTTTGTTGGTTTTGGTACTAATCCCAGAGTTTCAATTGGAATTTGAAACTTGGGCCCATGATTTAAATTCTCTTTTTCACTAAACTCTAATCCAAAACTCAGATGTATGATTTTTGAGATTCTAGGGTTTTTGATTCTATGCAGAAGACAATGGTGGAGACCAACACCACCACTATCAACATAACAACAACCACCACCACTATCAACAAGATCTCAACCTGTACTTCTTGGAGTTGTCTTGCCATGGCTCATCTCAAGGTTCGTGAGACATGGACGAGGATGAGAAGGCACCACCATAACCCTTGGAGTTGTTCGACTGAACACTAAGGGAAACATAATGTATGGGGAAGCATACACGCATAAGGAAACCAAATGCATGGGGAAGCAAGAAAGCAAAGCTAAGGCAATGCAAATTTTTTAAAAAGAAAAAAATTTACCACATCCCTTTTAAAAAAGGGATGTCGTAAGTCTCTTACGACGTCCCTTTTTTATTGGACATTATTCCCAGACTTTACTACGTCACGCACATAGGTGTCCCTCTGAAATGGGAAGTAGAAAGGGCCTAAAAACATACGTTAAAAGTGTTTTTTGTAATAATGAGGAACACTAAATTTATCACCTCAACTAAAGTGCACATAGGGTGTCGATATGAGACCCATAAATATAAATATGGATTGAATCATGTATACCCACTTCTATAATGCCTGTAGCCAAAGGGAATCTCCATAATTAAGTCAATATAGTGTAAGAGTAATATCATAGCATATGACTCATATCACATGTGATAAGGAACTACAAACGTGAAGCAAGTGAATGAATCTTTGCTTCATTCTTGTGTGAGTCCTAAAAAGATACAATCCTTTAACTAATTTTCTTTTTATTGCTACAATATTTTGGAGTTATGCTTCAGCAATTGCTACTTTAGCACATATTCCATGATGATATATACAATCCAGGATGTTGATATATATATGTATTTCTTAGTAGGGGACTTTATAGTAAATAATCAGTGGGGAATTCCAAAGTTAGTTAAAAGAGAGGGAGTATAGCAATGACGTGGCTAGGTAGAGGGAATATACATGATGTACCTAACCATTTGTTGCTTTTGTGAATGAATTATCTCTGCTTTTCTCTCTATTTCTTCTCTGTGCTATCAATGGTATCAAAGCTTCTGTCCAGCCATGGCACCACCGCTGGACACACAATCCCAAGAGTGTTTTGGCGACTTGGAAAACCGTTTGGAGCATCTCCAAACCACTGTGCACACTTGCCTTGATCAGAGCTCCCAAGACATCACTGACCTTAAGAAGCTGGCTATTAGACTCGAAGAAGGCATGAAAACAATGGATGCCTGAATTGTGTCTCTTACTTTGGTTGTAGGAAAACAACATGTTGCAAGGAACAATGGCAACGATGGTTCCGACGGTTTCTCATCATAGTTGCATTCCTCTGTTTGGGTCTATTCATGAGCTGCACCAATCCTCTTTTCCTTTTCCTTATAGAGTCGTGTCAAGTTTTGCGATTCGATGGATCAAATTTTCATGGCTAGGCGTATCGTTGCCGTCAATTTTTTGAGGTTGATGATACTCCATCGGAGTACCATATCCGATTGCTCAGCATTCATTTCGAAGGTCACGATCATCGTTGGCACTAGACTTTTATGCGCCACCATTCTATTTCGTAAGTCAAATGGGAGGATTACCTATGAGAAATGGAAGTAAAATTTATGGAATTTGAGATTAGGAAACCGCTAGTCGCACTTAATAAATTGCAACAAGTCGATGACTCTGTCATAAACTATAAGAAGAAATTTGATGAATTGTTATCGGAGGTGGATATTGATGAAGGGGTTGCCATTAACCTTTTTATCGGTGGATTACAGGCTAATATCCAGTAGTTGGTTCTCAATCTAGTGCTGTCAACACTAGCTACTATGATGATCTCGACACACTTGCAAGAAGCTACAGTTCAAGCTCTTCATGATCACCTTCTGTTTCGTCATCGTAGAGAACCATCTTCGGGTTCTGCTTTGTGAGTCAATCTCATAGATTCAAATCTTGGGTTGACTACACTATAGGTTTTAAACCCATCCCACAACCCACTTCATCAACTCAAGTAGCAACATCTTGACTAAACCCGGATTGGGTGTTCCTTCGTCGTCCATGATTTCATCAACCAATTCCTCTCCGTCGAAATCCACTCGACAACTATCTAAGAAGAGATGAATGATCGTCGCCGGAAGGGATTATGTTACTAATATCTGGAGAGTTCAATTCTAGTCACCATTGTAAGGAATCTTATCTCTTCACTCTTGTGATTGACGAAGATGAATATCGATTTGAGGATGCCATTGGAGATATACAGGGAAACACTGAAGGTAGTATTAACACCATTGAATGTTCTGTGAATACTTCTACCTTGAACTTATTGGGCCATATAAAGAACCAGAAAATTGTCATTCTCATTGACACTAGTAGTACCCACAACATCCTAGATGCCTCAATAGCCAAATGGCTCTAGCTAACAACTCAAGAACGGAATCCACTTCACCTTACAATAGTTGATTCTCGACGGGTCTGCTTCACTAAACATTGTCCTGGCTTAAACTGGGAAATAAGGGGTTCATTCTTCGCTTCTGATTTCTTGATTATGAAAATCAATGGTTATGATGTAATTTTGGGAATTCAATGGTTGAAAACTCTGGGTTGGTTTGCCATGAACATGGAGTTGAAAACCTTTGAGTTTCAAATAAGTGGCAAACCAGTAGAAAATGAAGGGACTTGGTACTAACATGGATATTCAATCTGAGGAGGAATTCGCTATTCATGATTTTGTTGTAGCTAATGAATTATATTTAATTCATACTCCATCTCAAATGCTCATGGGCTTGGAGTTTGATTGTGCTCTTTTTGTAGAACAATAGTTAGAATTACAGACACTCTTACATACTTTCAATGATGTTTTTGTTAGTTCTCTATGTTTTGGATGTTTTGATGATAACAATTATAATGAAAATAAGTTAAAGATTCAAGGTTAAATCATGTTTTAATACCTAACTTGAATCTATGATGTTTTGAAAGTTATGACTTTAGTTGCCTCGAGTTAAAACCCATATACCTCAAGTCATGTGGCTCTGTTATTTGAAGCAAAAATGTTTAGCTTCATGTGCCTCGAGCCAGAACGTTTTTAACTTAGAGTTAATAAGTTGAGATATATGTGCCTCGAGTCAAATGTGTCTTTGCCTCGAGTTAAGTTTTTGAAATGTTTTAAATGAACTCTTTTTAACTCCAATTGTTTATGTCTGTGCCTCGAGTCATTTTGGTCCAAAGTTTTAAAGTTGAAGTTTCACGCTAAAATCTTGAAATCATAATTTTTGACTCTTGGGTATCAAGTCATTGCCTCAAGTCAATGACTCAAGGCAATTATTTTTGAACTCAAGGCAGTTTTTTGACTTGACTATTCTTTTGATAGAAAGCCTTTAACTTTTGCATATCAAGTCATTGACTCAAGGCAATTAATTCAACTTGCGTTTTTCAAATGAATCAGTTTTAACTTTTGAATATCAAGTCATTGACTCAAGGCAATTAACTTTTGACTTCAAGTTAAGTTGTTCAACTCGTGCATTTCAAAGAGAAAGTTTTTAACTTTTGAATATCAAGTTATTGCCTCAAGTCACTAACTCAAGGCAATTATTTCTTACCGCAAGTCAAGTTGCAATTTCCTTCAACTTGCATTTTTAACTCTTGGAAAACAAAATTGCCTCCAGTCAAAATATCAAGTTAATTTCTTTTGGACTTGAACTTTTCTTTAAAGACAAACTTGACTCAAGTAAATCATATTCTCACCTCAAGTCATTACCTCAAGACAACAACTTTTTAACTGAAAGTTAATTTTACAATTTTCAAAATCATCGTCTTCGTAAATCTAAATTTCATGGTTGTGATTTCATTTCTCTATATCATCGCTCATTACTATTCCTAATTGTTTTTTAATCAGTTTGCTAATGAGTTTCAAATGATTATATAATGGATTAACAACAAATTGTTGTAAAGCAATTAGTGTGTCAAAACGCATTAAATGCACTTGCCTTATCGAGACACAATCACAACAACCATACCTCTGAACATTCGAAAGTCATTCTTGCTATTCCAATCTCGCAATAAATGTTGTTTCACAACGGGCAAAACAAAAGGAATGAAAGAATGTTGAGACGATACAAATCCACCTGGAACATTAACGGCAAATGCGATTGTCAAAGCTTCATCTGCCTAATGGCTATTTCAAAGAGTCACAATGGATAATCTTCAAGTTTCTCCAACGGTTATTAATGGCAACAGCTATAAATACCAAGAGCATTGAATTCGCCAATTACCGAAACTCTACGCATTCAATTCAAGTTTATTGCAATCTACTGTTTCATTAAGTTTCATTTAATATCTTCGGATATTTCTGTACTTCAATGATTATCACTTATCTACTCAGTAAGGAGTTTAAACTCTATTTGATTATTTGTTTTAGTTGTTAAATCTTAAGGTTATGGAACCTTAAGTGTGGGTGTACGATTACAACTTGTAAGGGGAAATGAGTCCTAGTGTGTGAGAGGACGATGATCCAGAGTTACAGAGTTGTAATTGTGTTTGTGTTTTTGAAGATTTAGTAAAAATCCCAGAATGTCTAAGGACTGGACGTAGGTCAAAGATTTGGACCGAATCAAGATAATTTCTCTGTGTCATTTTCTCAGTATCTTTGTCTTTGTTTTATTACTTTCATCTTATCTGCGAAAAAGATTTTGAAATCACCTATTCACCCCCCTCTAGGTGATATTCCACTTTCTGTTTTTGTTGAGCCTATTGTTCTACCTCCCTCTAAGAATTTTGATTATTCCATCCTTTTCAAAATGATCGACCTATCAGCTATAGGCCTTGTCCAAAAAACTAAAATTGAATCTCAGATTCAACAAATGCTTCATAATGGGGCTATCCGTGATAGTTCTAGTGATTTTGTTGCTCCTGTAGTTCTAGTACAAAAGAAGGAAGGTACTTGGAGGTTTTGTATGGATTATCGCAATTTGAATGAGGCCACTGTTAAGAACAAATTTCTAATTCCAATTATTGTTAAAATGTTAGATGAGCTAACCGAAGCTACTTTTTTTCTCTAAACTTGATTTGTGCGCTAGGTATCATCAGATTCACATGAAGGTAGAAGATATTGCTAAGACAGCTTTTCACACTCATGAGGGGTTATATGAATTGTTGGTTATGCCCTTCAGTCGCACTAATGCTCCAACCACTTTCCAAGGGTTCATGAATTTTGTTTTTAAGCCTTTTATGCGTAAATTCATCCTAGTCTTCTTTGATGACATTTTGGTCTATAGAAAGGATTGGTACTCTCACTAGCTAGCAAAACTTAGAGACTACACTATTCGTTTTAAGGAAGCAACAGTTTTTTGCTAAAGCTTCGAAATGTACCTTTGCTACTACAAAAATTGGTTACTTGGGTCATCTTATTTATGCTCAGGGCATTCAAGGTGATCCTCAGGAGCTAGCAGCCATTTCTTCGTGGCTAATACCCTATTCTCTTCGAGAATTGCGTGGATTCCTTGGCCTTACAAGTTATTATCATCGTTTCATTAAGAATCTTGGCTCTATTAGTAGGCCTTTGACTGACTTATTAAAAAAGCATGAAAAGTTTATATGGACTCTAGAGGCTACTTCAGCTTTTCAACTTCTTAAGGAAGTCATAATGTCACCTCTTTGCCAAATTTTACTGAAACTTTTGTTATTGAGACAGATGCATCTGGTTTTGGTTTGGGGGCGGTTTTGTCTCAAAATGGCCATCCTTTAGCTTATGCTAGTAAGAGCCTTGCTTCCTCTAAGCGCCATTTTTCCACTTATGAGCAAGAAGTTCTTGCTATTCCTTTTGCAGTAAAACACCACTTATGAGCAGGAAGTTCTCGCTATTGTTTTTGCAGTAAAACAATGGTGTTATTATCTGTGGGGTCTCAAATTTATTATCCGTACTGATCATCTGTTAGTTCTTGATTTTAAATTTTGATGATAACAATCACTTGCCACATAAGAGAACTTAATGATTCAAGTAAACTCGAGTTTATTCTTGTAAAACTCAAGTTCTCAATCTGTTATTAAAACTGTCTTAAGTCATGAAGTTAAACAACCCAAGTTCTCCATAAAACAACTTGAGTTCTAGTTTTCAAAGTCAATACAACAGTGCTCCAACAACTAGTTCTACTCTTTCTGGAATAATCTGATAACAACTCGAGTTATGGTATATCAACTCGACTTCCTAGTAAACTTCTAAGGTATTTTTTCCAGTCTTTTCATTGCTCGATAAATTCTATGAAAAACTTGAGTTTCCCTTTATAAAAATTGATTTTGAACAAAGACAACTCGAGTTCTTATAGTTTTCAAAAGACTTATCATTTCAACGAAACCTTCAAAATGTTGACAACTCGAGTTCTACTTTTAACAACTTGAGTTGGTAACTCGAGTTTGAACAATTATGACTCGAGTTCCTTTTATGTTTCAAAGAGTTTTTTAGTTCAACCAAATGCTACAACTCGAGTTCTCTCTTTAAAAATATATAAACTGAAACTATTTTGCAAGAGTTTTGTTCAGTGAAGACAACTCGAGTTTTGTAAACCAACAACTCGAGTCATGTTTATCAACTCGAGTTTTTATGGATCTGAAAGTTGATCATCATCTTCATAAATTCAAACTTTCTAATCTTTATGTCATTACTTCATATTATCACTCACAACTATTCTCAATGCCTTTAATCATGTTTATTAGTGAGTTTCAAATGATCAAATGAAGGTTAACGTGAAAATATTCAAAAAGCAAATATGTGTTAGAAGCATTTACTGCGTAGCAGAAACAGTACATCAACCCTGAAACTTATTCAAAGCAGACAAATGATCATATGTTCAGAGACCCATTCCAGCAAAACGAAAGCGACTCTTCATAGTCAACATTGGAAAAAAAAGATGTCGTGCAAAGATTGCTTGCGGCGTAATGAAAGCGACATATATTCAAAACCACTAACGTCTTTGACTTGTGTCTAACGGAACATTGAAGTCTCTTAACAGATGAGTTGGAGCTTCACCAACGATCATTAATGGCGACTAACTATAAAAGAAAAGCCATTCAATTCGGAGCAACTACTAAAAATCTACCAACGCTAATATTCATTTATTGCTCACTGCTAAGTTAATCTTAGTGATATATCTTCGGATATTCTTTGTACTTCAGTGTTTAAATATTCACTCTTTAAGAGAGTTATTTCTTTTGATTGATTATCTTTAAAATCTCAAGGTAGAAAAACCGTGAGTGTGGGTGTAACGATTACAACTTGTAAGGAGGAGTGAATCCTAGTGAGAGGATTACTTCAAGAAACAGAGTGTGTAATCATGAAAGTGATAGTGGAAATCCTAGAGTGTCTAGGGACTGGACGTAGGTCAAGAGATTGGACTGAACCAGTATAAATTCTTTGTGTCCATTATTCTTCTATCCTCATAGTGTCTATTTTTAATCACGCAATTCACCCCCTCTTAGGTGATATTTCATCTTCAACATTTACCCCCGAAACACTTATTAGAACAGTGAGATCTCATTTAGGAGAAATTTAAATGTTTACATAAATTATGGGGATTACATTATGAGATTTTATACAGGAAATGGAGTAATAATGTTGTAAGCGGATGCTCTTTCTCGACGGGCTGATGGTTCTTGTTTAGCTCTTTTGGCTCCTATTTCACCTCTTTACGATCGAGTTCACGACTCTTGGTTGATTGATGATGCTTTACATACTCTAATTAAGGCCCTGGAACTGGGCCCACAATCTCATTCCAAATTCACTTGGCAACACCACTTATTGAAACGAAAAGGCAAGTTGGTAGTATCATCAGATCGCGCAATTCATAGATATTTGCTTACATTCTTTCATGCTGATGGTATTTGTGGACATTCAGGTATTCATTCTACTTTTATGCGACTTTCTTCTTTTTTTTCTATTGAAAAAAATGTTTGTAATTTTGTGCATGAATGCACTATTTGCCAACGCTTTAAACCTAAATTGGTAGCTTCTCCGGCTCTTCTTCAACCTTTTCCTATGCCAGAACATGTGTGGTGTGAATTATCCATGGATTTTATTGGCGGTCTTCCAAAATCTTATGCTAAAACCACCATCTTGGTTGTGGTCGATAGATTGTCTAAAGCTACTCATTTTATGGGTCTTAAACATCCTTTTACAACTGTGGATGTCGCCACTATTTTTATGGATAATGTTATCAAGTTACATGGTTTTCCTAAGTCTATTGTTACCGATAGAGATCCTATTTCTTGTGGGAAATTTTGGAATGAATTATTTCGCTTGTAGGGGTCAATCTTCAATATTCATCTGCCTATCACCCTCAAAGGGATGGGCAAACAGAAGTTCTTAATCATTGCTTGGAGTGCATCTCTGTTGCATGATTGGTGACTTTCCTAAGTAATGGGTCAAATGGCTTTCCTTAGCCGAATTGTGGTATAACACCACTTTTCACTCAGTCATTAGCATGACTCCATTTGAGGCTGCTTATGGTATGGTTCCCCGAGTACATCTTCCTTATATTGCTGGGGACTCTTCTAATGACTTGGTGGATCGCACTTGTTTGTCTCATGAAATTGTCTTACAGCTTCTCAAAGGCCATTTGTTGAAGGCACAACATCAAATGGTGTAGCAAGCTAATAAGCATCGATTTGGACGACATTTTGCTCATGGTGACATGGTTTATCTTGAGTTGCATCCCTTGCGACAGAATTTATTGAATAATTCCTCCCATCACAAACTTGCTGCTCATTATTTTGGCCCATTTAGAGTCTTGAAAAAGGTTGGAGTTATTGCCTATGAACTAGAACTTCCTTATGTTAGTTCTCTATATGTTTTTATGATAACTGACAATTGTAAACGTGTTTGAAGTTTGTCTTGGTTAAGTTAAAAATGTTTAAAACTTGTTCAAACTTAACCAGAACTTTACTGTCAAAGACAAACTCGAGTTTAGAGTTGTCAAACTCGAGTTAACACTTGATAGAGAGTAAGTCAAGTTATTTGAACTTAGTTAAACTCGAGCTTGGACATGGAAACTAAAGTTTAGCATTGGCCAAGAGCTTTTCAAAGAATCTTATTCTTAAACAAACTCGAGCCTGTTGTTATTAAACTCGAGTTTATCCTTAGCCAAGAATTTGTTATTAAGCTCGAGTTTATCCTTAAAGAAACTCGAGTCTATTTCTTAAAAGAATTCTCAAAGGTTTTCTTCTTAAGTAAACTCGATACACTGTATTTGTGAACTCGAGTTTACGCTAACAACGGTTAAGTTGGAGAAAGCTTTGAAGGTTTTAAAAGTTAAAGAAACTTACCCCCTAATTTTAGTCTATTTCTTAAAACTCCAGTTTGAGTTTTTATGGACTTAAAATCATTTTAAAACTAAGTATGAATAGTCTCAAACTCGAGTTTGTCACTTAATGACTCGAGTTTGCATCTTGTTCAAAATGTTTTCAAAAGAGCTATCGCGATGGTTTGCATCTTGTTCAAAATGTTTTAAAGAAGAACTAAACTCTAGTTTAGGGAATTAAACTCGAGTCATACACTTGAGTGAAATATTCTAAACTCCAATTTCAGTCTTACAGAGACGTCTTCATTTTTAACTTCAAATCTTTTCCAAAGAATATGTCTATAAGACTCAAGTTTAAAAGAGTAAAATCAAGTTGTAAACTCCAGTTTGCTTGAACAAACTCCAGTTTAAAGCGCTCTGTTTTGAAATCATCTTACTCGAATTTGCAAAATCTTCATGAATGATCTATATAATTCTTATCATCTCTCATTATTATTCCTAACTATGTTTAATCAGTTTGTTAGTGAGTTTCAGATGATCAAATGAGTATTAGATTAAGAATTAAGCATAAAGCAAAAGGTGATGTCAGAACATTTATTGCTGGTCCAGAAAACTTAGCACCCTTTTGGAAAATCATTCTCTAGACATTCCAAAGGTTTAAATGTTTTCTTTCCTCTTCTGAACGCCACATCATCCAATGGAGTTATTTCAAGGAAAGTCAACAAGAATGTTTGAGCACCTGGATTAAACTAAAGCATGAGAGAGAATGGACCTACTTGCAACTTAATAGCTTCATTAATGTCTCCAATGGTCACATTAATGTTTCCAATGGTCATTTGATGCTTCCAACATATATAAGCTGAAGCATTCAATTCTCAACAACCACCAGAATACAGAGAACAAAAATCTATCAAAGTTTCATTTGCATTTATTGTTTTCTACTCAACTGTAAAGTATATTCTGATACATTGATCTTCAATGATTATTTCATCCGCTCTTTAAGAGAGTTTCTTATTGATTATCGTTCATTGTAAAATCTCAAAGTTGTGGGACTTTGAGATTGGGTTATCAGTTTACAACTTGTAAAGGGGAGTGTATTCTAGTGAGAGGATAACTTTCGAGTACAGAGTGTATAGCTGATTATTGTGATAGTGAAAATCCCAAAGTGTCTAGGGACTGGACGTTGGTCAAGAGTTAAGACCGAACCAGTATAAATCTTCTTGTGTCAAGCTCTTTCTCTCCCTCTCTGTTACACCCTATTTTGTGCACCATTTCCAAAAGCTTTCAAAAAGTTTTTAAAATCCCCAATTCACCCCCACTCTTGGTGATTTCCTCCATTTACACCTTCCACAACTAGAGTGCATCCGGTATTTCATGTTTGTCTTCTTAAGAAACATGTTGGCCCTTCTACTCCAATTTTGCAGTCACTTCCACCAACAGATGACCAAGGCCAATTCGCACTTGAACCGAAAGTGATTTTACATCGCAAGATTGGTCATCACAACAACCTTCCTGTTACTCAAATATTAGTCTAGTGGAAATTGCGGCAACTTGACGATGCCACTTGGGAGGACCTTTCGGTCATCCAGGCCCAATTTCTTCATTCCTCAACTATTGCAACTCCTGCTACTGAAATCCTTGTGGACAAGGATTCTTTTTGAGGGGAGTATTATATTGATATATATGTATTTCCTAGTGGGGAATTTATAGTAAATAATCAGTGGCGAATTCCATAGTTAGTTAGAAGAGAGAGAGAGAGAGTAGCAATGACGTGGCTAGGCAGAGGGAATATATATGGTGTACATTACCATTTGTTGTCTTTTGTGAATGAATTATCTCTACTTTTCTCTCTATTTCTTCTTTGTGCTATCAAATATTATGCTAGGAAAGCAATCGATCCATATCAAAATGATACAAGGATGAAAGGAAGATTACTGGACATTGTGCATACAAGAGAGGCAAATATGAATCTTATACTAACTTAGGAGAGATTAAATTAGTCAAGTGAAAGTGATTGTGGATAACTTTAGGACATCTAAGGCATATTGAAATCAAGCCACACAAAAAAGGTTGTTTTGTGTTGGTCCTGTAAAAGGGATATTTAGTACAAATGCATAGATGGACACTTCATCATGTCCATAGGCTTACAACTAAAAACTTAGTATAAAAGAAAGAAGAGAAAGAGGCTAGACCCATGATACACAATCCACCAAGTGTGAATAAGAAATGTTGGGCTATGACTGATCCACCCTTAGCTTGGTGGATGAGCCTAAGCCCATTAAGTTTTGGGTTCAAACTGCAACAAAGAAACTTATATGTTGTAGTTAAGTGTGATTAATTATTTGGCAAGAACAAAAACTTATATGTTTAACTGATCCACCCTTAGCTTGGTGGATGAGCCTAAGCCCATTATGTTTTGGGTTCAAACTGCAACAAAGAAACTTATATGTTGTAGTTAAGTGTGATATTCCTATTAACCCCTCGTTCTTGAGTTCAACTGACAAAGAGGTCAAACACTCTCATCAAAGGGAGGGGGTTCGATCCTAAAGTTGGTCAAGGCGCTGGGGAAGACATCTTAGCTCCAGGCCTGGGTGCCTAGGTAAACACCTGAGGGTATTGGATGGCTCGCCCTACCCAACATTGGTATCACTTAGGAGGAAGGGAGATTTCACTCTGCCCTTGGATCATAGGTAAGCCCAACCCCCTTCCTAAAATTTTCTTATAAAAAAAAAAGTGTGATATTCCCATTATTTTGAATACAATGGTGGGAATATTGTGGGAGATTTTTCCGAAAGCACAAACAAGGAGTTAAACTTATAACTTCTTCCAGTGGCATTTGGCTGCCTTTTCCCTGAGTTCTCGATCTCCAAAGTGTGCATGCATGTGAGGTATAAGTGAGTCCTTGTTCATACGTGGCCACGTGGGTATTAGTGAAAGTCGCTCGCACAATAGGTACGCCCGAAAACTCAGAGTTTATGATTCAATTTCATTATAACGAACATATGAAAATATTTATTGAAAAAACATACGTTGTCATTATCACTTTTAATGTGTAATTAGCATGTTTGTGAAACAATATGGCTAAGGCATGCCTTGCATGACTTAAAGTGGTGGTCTACATTGTTCCTAACATATGATTAATGCAATTTACTATAAGCTTTATATTGTACCCCTCTTGTCTCCATTATAATCTATATTTCTAACATGTTTTTAGCAATACTTATGACAACCTCAAAAGTAATTAACTCTGTAAAATTTTATCAAGTTTTCAACTTTTTACCTGGTAAATGTACATGCTATTCTTTTCCTATATGTACAAAGGCAAAATGAGGTTTTTTTTTTTTTTGTCTTATTATAAGTTACATCATTAAACTTTTCATGTAAAATAATACTACATTCGATCCTAATTATAAGACTTAGTTGACTTTCTTTAGAGAGATTAAGAAAGCTAAATAAGTTACTTAATC
Source organism: Acacia melanoxylon (assembly GCA_019022615.1). Lineage (NCBI taxonomy): Eukaryota > Viridiplantae > Streptophyta > Magnoliopsida > Fabales > Fabaceae > Acacia > Acacia melanoxylon. The sequence continues at coordinate 12,435,019 of JAFJYJ010000010.1, forward strand.
ATTTCATATGTTGTGTACCTTTATATTATATATTAGTTTATTAGTCAAACTAATTAGTTTAAAGAAAAAAAATAAAAATAAAAATGTTCTAAAATAATTTAATTAGCTTCATTAATCTCTCCAAAAAAGTCAACTAAGTCTTATAATTAAGTCTGGAGGGAGTATATAATTTTACTCTTTATTTATTACTACCTCGGTCCTAATTATAAGAAATTTAGTTGACTTTTTTGGAGAGATTAATAATATTAAATAAGTTACTTAATCATTTAAATGCGTTATGTTTTTTTTAGATTATATATTAGTTTATTAGTCAAATTATTAAGTTTGAAGAAAAAATAAAAATAAAAATACGCTAAGCTAATTTAATTTAATTTTCCTTAATCTCTCCAAAAAATCAACTAATTCTTATAATTAGTATTATATAGACTCTATACTCATGTGGTATAGTGTACATTAAATAGGGGTAAATTCACTACAGTGCCTAATTACCAAAGTGAAATTATGTTTTGATTATAAATTACCAAAATGTTTTTTACACTTGTTATTTTTCTATTATTAGTTTGTTAAAATACATTTGTGTGTTTGTAAGTTCACCTGAAAATAATTGTAAATTTTGACATCCGTTGTTATAATATAAATTAGAAGTCGTAAGTTTTCATATAAACCATTGTTAAGAAGCAATGACATAGAGCTTATTTACGTAACATCAAAGCATAATTTTTAAACGTATCAAAAAAACAAACATAATTTTTAAGTGTTTTGGTACTGTTGTATAATTTCTAAATATTTTGAAATTAGTTGAAATAAATTCTCATGAGTGAGTAGAGCTAGGAATTAGGGGTAAGCCGGCCTTTCATAGCTCGAGCCTAAACAAGTCCATAAACCCCCAAGTATGAAGCTGGGATTAAGGTCCATTTGACTAAAAAAAATATTATTTTTTTATCTTTTTAAAGAAGTAAATTTAAACAATAAATTCTTAATTTAAGACATAAATATTATCATAATTGAATTAAAAATTAATAAAGTTAAAATAACAAGGTACTATTGATGAAAATTTCAACACGTTAGACATTCATGTTTACACTATCACGCATAAATACTTTTATTGGAAGCTAAATGGTAGTAGACTTTTTTTTTTACGAAAAAACAATCTTTATATGTATTTACACCTAAGAATTTATCCTAGATAATGACATAATAATTTGAAAAAAAAAAAAAAAAAAAAAAAAAAAACCTTAACTATTTGTAGGGACTTATATTTATACTATACGCTCATGTAAGTTTTGCAAATTGCAATCTCCATTTTAATTCAAATAAAATTCACTTTCAAGTTTACAATCTAGTTATTATTTTTCATTAAATTGAGTTACATTATTAAAACTCATAAATTTCTAGTTAAAATCAATAACTAATGCCCTAATTAGCCCCTTCATGAAACAAATAGTAGGGACTAAAATGAAAATATTAAAATTTGTATGAGGCTGAAATATAATTTTATAAAAATATGGGTTCTTATCTATAATTTTACGGGGTCACCCCTAGCACCCCTACCTCTGCCCCAGTGGAAAACCAAATAAATCAAACCATTTTATATATTTTAAAAAAAAAAGATAATAACTACAAAATATTTAAGATATCATTAATAATATAAAAATTCTTGTATTGTATTAACAATTAAAAAAAAAAAATAAAAGTAAAAGTAAAAGGGCCACCGGCCCTACGGACAGGGCTAGCTATTTTAGACATTCGGCTCATTAGGCTAGCCCTTTTAGGTTGGTTTGCAATTTGATGAGCAAATTTTTAAATCTGATCCTCATAATAAAAGGGCCTAAACGATGGGCTAGCCTGTTTTCCCAGCTATTCCAGTGAGCAGGAGTTAAATGAATCAGGAAAAAGTTGAGGGAAGACAAGAAAAAGTGAGTGCAAAGTTGAAAAGAACACCTGGTCCAATAAGGGGGCAGGAGCCCAGAGCCCAAGTCAATTCTTTCAGAAGGATCACCCACATCAATCGTAAGGGAAGAGGAGCAGGATAGAGAGAGTTGTTTAATGGCCTTAATTCCAAAGCGTTGATGAAAGGTGTGCCTTGTCCTGTGTTCACCAAGCACACTTGTACCATTTCTGTGCTACTATCCTTCTCCATTATTATCTCATACGGAAAGATTTGGAAATCATAAGGATGAGGAAGTGTTTGAACTGTGCTCCAATAATTGACGCCCAGATAAAGGTCGAACGCAGGAGCTTGGTTTTTCAAGTCATAATTGCCATGTGCAAATATGGCTCTGATAATATACTTCTGCTTCTGATTCTGCTTATCTTGTTTTGCTTTCAGGGTGTAACAGTTTCTTTCTCCTTCTGGAAAACTTCTCAACGTCATTACTGTTTGGTTTATGGTTGGAGCAAATTGGTCGAAGTTAATGTTGGGGGCTACTCTGTGATTGGTTCCGCTCTCAGTGAAGCCTTCATCTGTTTGGTACCAAATCCCTGTCACTTCGTCCACGTAATCTCTGCTTGCTCCACAGTCTATGCTTATGAAACCTACACATACGAACCGTTGCTCAGTTTTTGTGGTCTGCTTTTAATTAATTCATAGAATACACACACACAAAAGGTAGGTCGCTTTGTTACTTGTAAATAATTTGTATAGAATTTGTTATGCTTTTTCAAAAGCACCATTAATTGCCATTAGAGATAAAAATTCCATATGTTTTTCCTAATTATTCTGAATAGTAGAAATTGCAAAGCAGGTCATCAGAAGATGATTGATTACCTAAATTACCACCGTCTGCAACAGTCTGTGCTGAGTCGCTAACAGTGAAGAACGAAGCAAACACACACAAAGCCAGCATCCGCAGTGATGAGCTTTTCATGTTTTCGAGGAAAGTGGAAGAGAGAGATGAAGTTTCAGAAGTTTCAGAAGGAGCCAATATATATGATTGAACTTGTATTTCTAAATTTATAGAAAAAATTAATTATGGGTTTATTTTAATATTTCTTAATTTTTTATTATTTTTTATAATTGTGCATTTATTTTCATTCTTTTATGTATTGTGTATATTACATTTCTCTATATCTAGAATTGGTATGAATAATAAAGATATTTAGAATAGTAAACAAAAAAGAACATACTTTCATATTAAAAAATATTTTTTTAAAAAGCCCGTATTAATTAGATTGACTAGAGTTGGACACATCCTAATTTTTTTCCTTTTTAATCCTTTCCACAAATTTCTTAGTCGGTTAATTATTTTGGTTAAGGTCCAATTTTTCTCAAGAATTTTTTTAGGTAGGAGTTGTAGGTATTCAAAAGTTTTTTTTGATCAATATTGCAGTTAAAAAAAAAAAAAAAAAAAAAAGAGCAATGTCACTCTTAACAGTTAAGTTAATAGTCACCAACGTTATTTTTAATGGATAAGGTTGATATTGCTCCTTTTTAACAAATTCAAAGTGATATTGATTAAAAAAACTTTTAAGTACTCATTGCTTCCATATAAAAACTTTTAAAACAAAATTAGACATTAACTCAATTTTTGTTATATAACTTTAAGTAGTATTTGATACCCTAAGAATTTTAAATTTGAAAAAAAAAAAAAAAAAAAAAAAAAGTAATCAGTCCATTCTTATATAATTATACTTAATTTTTAATCAAGTTCATAAAATTAATTAAGTTGAATGTTGGTCAATTAAGAGCCACGTTATCAATCTGGTCAGTAGTATAGAGACATGTATCAAAAAAAAAAAAAAAAAAAAAAAAAAGATAGAGACACATACATGTAATTGAGGAAATTTTTAGGAAAAAAATAAAAAAATATTATTTAAACTTCAAAATCTTAAATCAATTATTTCTTACTAAAATGAGTAGTCAATTACTATATAAGTGTAGTTAATACCTATACTCATGCAGACAACAAGACTGATTTATAATTTTGAACTTCAACGACATTTTCTTGTCCTTTTCCGATACAAATGAGGTAAAATTAGAAGGAGACTTACATATTAGTTTTTTCTTTTAAGCTTACGTATGAATATTGTTAACATTAATCATCTTCATATTGTTTCATTTTTTTGCCAACTATTGTTCCATATTAATAATTAATTGATAATGTTAACATTAATTTTGATTAACAAACATATGTTTAATTAATACAACTTAATCTTAAAGTTTTGTATAATGTAGAATGTGCACAAATTTCTAAAACCAACAAGTATGTAAAGAAATAAGAGAAAATTACATGAAAATGTAATTTATCCTTCAAAATCTTAAATCAGTCTTGTCATCTACAAGAGTATAGTATTTGATAACTTATTTTAATATGAAATCACTTATTTAAGATTTTGAAGTTTAAATAGTATTTTTTGTTATTTTTTCACTCACCAAAAATAATGTCTCAAATGTGGGGCTGTTGCCAGATTGGATTCAAGACTTTTTCGACATTTTAATTTCTTTGGTTTGAAATTCTACCCTTACAATTTGTTAGCATGGTCCAGAAAGCAATAATAGCGATGTGAACAACTGTATATATAACTTGCAAGTGGTAACTGTATATATTTTGTCCTCACACACACCAGCTTAATTTGTTTTTTTTTTTAAAAAAAAAAATGACTTTTTCAGAGTTATATGATATTTTTGTATTATGTTTTGGTCGAATAATATTTTTTGTTTAAGAAGAGAGAATTAACATTTTATTTATACATATAGTTAATTTTGGTTTTTATATTATAATTTTTGAATATTTAACACTATTCTTTTCTTTTTAATTAGTTAATATATGGCCAAAAATATAAATAAATAGAAGACAACTTAAGTCAAATTGTTTTATATCCATTAGGTCAAATTCTCCAATTGTACTTGTTTTTTTGCTATGCTTAATTGTTAAAATACATATGTAACTTTTAAATTCGCTTATGAATGCTTGTAAATTAAATTTTTTGTATCATCTCTCATTATGTAAATTGTAATTTGTAAATTTTCAAATGGACACTTATAATTTTTCTATTGTTAGTTGATAAAATTACAATTTGTAAATTTTTACATAGACTTTATATTTGTTATTTTGATATTGATATCTTCCTACATAATTTTACAAGCTTTCTCTAATTACTACATCAACGTTGTTTCTTTACCTTCCTTTCTTAGTTTTCTCCAGCATTTTATTTTCTCTCTCTCCTATTGTAACTTACAAACCTTTACTTCTTTAATATTATTTTGTCTTTTTCTCGAGCAAAAAAAAAAAAATTATTTTGTCTTTTCCAAAATAAAAAACTAAAGAGGCATTCACTCGTGTGTGGAACAGAATATCATTAAAATAAAAATAAAATGGATTGAAGATACGTAAGCAGGATAGAGTAATTTCGTTTGCTATCCTATATAGAAATGGATTTCAATATAAACACAAATATATATACACACACATACATTGTATGAATTATTTCAATATAACAATGTTTGGTTTATCATAAATAGTTTCTCCCATGATAATCATCATTCTTTAGAAATTGAAATCTAAATAAATAACATTTTTATATATATATATATATATATATATATATATATATATATAGTGATTATCATTTTAACGTATGTTATACGATCTCTATCAGTCCATTTCTTTCCAAGAGTTGGCTAATTCAAACAATCCAAGGCAACTTTACACCTCTCGTTTTGATGATAAGATTTGACCAAAAAAAAGTTTTGATAAGAAAATGTTGGTTTGTTTCTCTGACCGTGGAAAAATTTCACAGACTTTTGTTATGATGCGGCACCTAAACGCAATAATTGTAGAGACTTATTTCCGAAGACTTTTCTTGCCTGGCAGCATAGGCAAGGGTTTCTTTACATTCATCTCCTTTATTTGACTATAAGCACTAGTTACAAAAAAAAAAAAAAAAAAAAACACAAAACAAAACACTTTAAGACCACTTCGTTTAGACCGGAATATTGAGGCTCTGGTTTTAAAAGTATGACCGGTGGCAGTTTCATAAATATAAAGAATTTTTAAAACCTGGATTATAGAGGATCCGGCCTAAAAACTATACCCTACATTGTGATTTTGTAAATATAAATAACACTTTTTATTAGGATGTTAAAAATAACTAGTCTAAATTTTTTAAATATATATATATATATTACTTTTAAGACCGGATGTTTTAAATATTTGGTCTAAAAAGTTAAAAATAAAAAATAAATAAATAAATGTCTATTTTTTTAAGATCGGATGTTACTGAAAGAACCGCCTAAAAGTTTAACTTTAAAGACTTGATTTGATAACAACCGGTCTCAAAGATTTTCATTAGACGCAAAGAAACGAAAATTGAATTTTCATTATTCCTTTTTCTAGTTCCTCCACTTCCATTGATTTCTCCGCTCTCTTCTCATTACCACTTCTCCACCCCGCAGCATTCGCGGTGGCTACCGTAACCTCAGATTTCGGAGATCTATGGCTCAACAACAATCCGATCGAGAATGATTCGCGGTTGAGTTCGTGTTTGTTGTGTTTCTGTTCGCTCGCGTGGCTCAACAACCAAATATATATATCTATATATATATATACACCTCAACAACAATCCGAGAATGATTCACATGGTTGAGTTCGGATTGTTGTTGAGATGTGTGTGTGTGTGTGTGTCAAAGATAGTAATGCGTTATCTGGTCAAGAAAGATAGTAAATCATTGATTTCGGCTTAAGTTTGAAATTAAATATCAATTTCTTATTTCTTTGTTTTATTTCTCATCTCCTCCTTCTCAGCGACAACAAAGCTCCAAACTTGATTTCCATGGGGACCGAGTCTCGATTTACAAGCGCTACCTTTGTTGAGGTAAACATGTTATGTCTGTTTTGCTTATTTCTACGTTCTCGATCGATCCTTTCTGTTTGTTGTTCTTGTTTTTTTTAATATATTGAGATGTGCACAGCAAAAAAAAATTGAAAGATAGACAAGCGAATGGAGGAGTAGAAGAAGATAGATGAATGACTTCCCATAACTTCTTCAAGGAAAGCAAAATGGTATTACTCTTCTCTTGATCTCCCTCTCTGTCCTTATACTATTTTATTTTTTTTTTGCTTCCACCCAAAATTTTCTCTATTCCTTCTTCTTCGTCTACCTCTTCTTAAAGTTTTCTCTAAGGCAACTCAAGTACTTTCCTCTCTGAATCTATTTGTTTTAGTTCCTCTGGTGAAAGATCTAGAAAATGAGTTCTCTTGAGGCAGCTCAAGCGTCTACAATCTCACCATTTTTTTTCATAGAAAGAAATTTTTAAGACCGGATGTGTTTTCACATCCAATCTTAAAAGTCCATTCTATTTTATTATTATTTTTTGTGATGGAAAGGGACTTTTAAGACCTGATTTGAAAATATATCCGATCTTAAAAGTTCTTTTTTTTTTTTTGGAAATGGACTTTTAAAATGGATTTTTAAGATCCGGATGTTTAAAACGTCATATTCTTAAAAGTTTGATTTTAAAATCCGGTCTAAAAAGTATTTTAAAAAACCGGACGCGCATCCGGTCTTAAAAAAATGACTTTTAAGACCGCCTAGAATAAGATTCTGATCCAGTCTTACAATACCTCTTTCGTATCGTATTAAAAGCTTTTTTTCTACCCGTAAAGACATTACAGTTGCACATGAGAACTAGTTTTGGTGCTCATTACAAGAAAATGTTAAAATTGAATAAAGGCAAATATAAAATAATTATCAATTTAAGAACTTGAATTTAAACAACTTACTTTCGGTTATTTGCGCCTCCCACCCATTAAATAATATGTATTGAGTGCACTATATCATTAAAATGAAAACTATAAGACATTAAAACAATTTGTTTAAGTAAAAAACTAATGATTTACAAATAGATTAACTTACGTGTTGAAAATAGTTTTTATCTTTTTGTTTGGCTTGTGACCTAAGGAATCAAACCAAAAGATAACGTTGATCAAGGGTAAGCAATATATTCCATTAATGCAAGTCCTAGTTAATGAATTATCCAAGGTTGCCAAACTCGTAAGTTTAAAAAAAATTCATGATAGTAACATAAACTCGTATCGTGAACTCAAATCGTAAACTTGTAAGAGTTTATTTTTATCATTAAATATGTATTTATAATGTATAATTAAATAATTAAAATATAAAAAATGAAAAAAAAGATCTAAATATATTTTAACAAAAGACACCCATGAAAGAAAAAGATTTAAATCTAAATAATTGAAATTAAGTACATCAATATTCATAATGTATCATGCTTAACAAATAAATTTATATAAAATTATATACGAAGTCATTGAATATAATCAAATAGATAAAATTAACATGAGTTTAAGAATTAATTAATTAACACTGTTTTGTAAGTTATAAATATAAAAATGGTAAATTTAGTGTTTAAACTCGTGAGTTTATATGAGTTTACGACTAGCATAAATTTACTAATGACTTGACTCGATTTTATAAGATAAAAATATAAAAACGGTAAATTTGAAGAATCAATTCGTGAGTTTGACAACAATGGAAATTATCCACATTAACATGCAAACAACTCACATCAATGAGCTCTAACAGCACAATCATGCATTAACAGCACAATCATGCATTAATATAATTCTCAAGAAAACTCTAAGCTATTAACTCCTTCAACATACAATTGTCAAAGAATCAACGTCATAGAATTCAACTGAAGAAATATATTAAAATATGAAAGTACCAACAACCGTAGAATCCAATCCAAAATCACAACTGTAGCTCACACCCATGGAATCTCAATCTCAATAACACATATAAAATGAAGATCTAGAGTTAAGGAAATCAAAATACATGTATTAGATTCCAAATATATAGAAGGGACTAAAGCGGCTGTTTGATACGAGGGGAGATGAGGAAAAGTGAAGGGAAAGAAATTTTCTGAGTTGGATTTAAGAAAGTGAAAGAAAAAAAAGTGGGGTTAAAAGTTTTAAATTATTTTTTTTTCACTTTTATCTTATCTCTTATCTTTCTTAAAATTTGATAACCCCATTTCTTCGATTTTTTTCACAAAAATTTTCCCTCCCTTCCCTCCAAATACCTTGTACCAAACAGCCCCTAAAATAACTCCCCTAACATGGACCAATGCTCCGTGCCACTTCAACCACCCTCAAGAGAGTGAAAGTGCCTCCACCATTCATGGAGAAACAATCAGCCACAACTGGAAGCTCAAGCCCGTCAGCCATGGCGATTAAAGGTTGAAGAATTGAAGAAATGGAGGAATTGGTAATGGCATTATAGACTTGGAGGTTGTGGGTTAAATCCCAATTATAATCTCAGGTCATCAGTACATGACCTTTTAATTTAAAAAAGAAGAAGATATGGACCATAAGAGTGTGACTGGAGTGAGGAATCAGTGATCAAGAGATGAATGGGTGACTAGATGGTGAATGAGGCCCCAAAGTCTCGATCAGAATTAGTTTTTTTTTTTTTTTTTTTTTTTTTTGATAAAAACGATCAGAATTATTTTTTTTTCTTTTTTTTTTTTTTTTGTGCAGGTTTGCCCCCGACTAGCCCTGGATCGAGGTTCGTCGGGCGCATATGCGGGGGCCTCTCCCAAGGGAGTTTTAGCATCCACAGGACTCGAACTCGAGCCTTGAATGCAAGCCTACGTCCTTCCACTGAAGCAATTTCCCCCGTAAAAACCATCAGAATTAGTTGTTTGAGTGAGAAGTCCGCTCTGGTGAAGAAGTACACAGACTTGGGCTTCCGAATTTTGGGCCCAATGTGGCCACTTCTTGGGCCTTTGCATCCTTCTGCTCTTCTCCGACGGAGCTTACTATGGCTAACTAAAACTGGCTGAATATTGGGCTGTCATGATTGGCCTTGAGATAGCTTGGGATTTGGGATTGAAGAATATTATCCTGGAATCAGATGCAGCGGAGATCATTAATTCTATTGCTAGTGTGGTGCCAGCTAATGAGTGTCTCCTGCTTACTAGAATCCGAACTTTGCTACATCTTGACTGGCAGGTGGTTCTGCAGTGTATTCCCAGGGGTGCTAACAAAATCGCCGAAGCTCTAGCTAAGATTGGAATTAACAAATCTGATCTTTTAGATACTTGTCCATCTTTCTTATGGTCTTGGATGGATCAAGAGGGTTTGGGATTAGTTTCTCATTTAATGTAATTTGATTATCTTTGTAGCTTTGTATTCATCGTTTATAATCAAAAAAAAAAAAAAAACTAAAACTTCATATCAAAAAAAAAAGGCTAACTAAACTTGAGTATTCACCCCAAAAGGGAGGAGGTTCAATACCCGCTGATCGATGTGAGGGCCTTGTTGGTGGGCGATCTATAAATACTGTCAAGCTATTTCTTTGGCTGGAAAAGCATCTTAACGCTTAGTGGATTACCGATATCTACTCTCACATAAACTTTTTATATCAAAAAAAAAAAAAAAAACTAAACTAAACTAAACTTGAGTAGTGTCATAGGCCGAAAGAGATTATTTAATCAAAGAGTAATTGCAAAAGCATGACAAAGAATGCCATTTTAACTCTAGGTGTTTTAAGAAAAAAAGAACATATCATAACAACTATTTTAACCAACATCTGTAATATATTTTTTAAAACTCTGACAAAAAAGGTGTTTTAAGTCATAAAAAAAAATAAGGTCGATTGAACATTTTGATATCATAACAACTATTTTAACCAACATCTTTAATATATTTAAATTAATTAATTTAATCTTTCATTAAGGACCAGATGAGTAAAAAATAGCGTGATAAAATATACATTTATCAAGGAGACTCCATGTTGATCTATCTTTAAGGAATATAATCTTCAACACTAGCTTCTAGCTTGTGATATTAACTTTTATTAGTCATTTAAATTAATTTTCCCTTCATGAAAAGATGTGTCTTAATGTGTTTTTAATAAAGACGTTCAATCGTCAATATTTAAGCTTTAAAATCCTAAGAATATCCATCTTTAAAAGGCATAATATTTGTAAGATACAAGGAAGAAACTATTGTATGAAGAGTTGTTTAGCATATGCCTCTACTTCATATTCCTTGGTGTTTGTTTACTATATGCTGTATAGTCTCCAAGATTTACTTTTTTTTATCATTTTCATCCGTCTTTCTTATGCTTCTTTTTTTCATTATGCTTTTAAAATTGGTCGACATTACTCATTTTTTAACACTCCTTACTGCTCTTTTCATGGGAACTTTCAAAGCAAAAATGACTAAAGAAGAAAGCACAGTTACACCCATGTGAAATTATATGTGGCGTAAAGTCTGATGTGACATATATTCATTTGCTACCGTTAGAGTATGACTACATTGCTCTCAATACCTAAACAACCTTTCGAATACCCACGCGAGAACCTTTACAGGAAAACCTTGCCTTGTACATTAATCAATTTGCACTCGGGTGTTTGTAAGGGAACAAGTATGATAACTCCCACCATTTGGTGCTCTCATGCTGGCTTACTGAAACAAGACAGTCTGCAAAATGATAATTGCTCTACCTACCATGATGCAGACAAACTCGCTAACTGATCTTTTGACAGAAATTAATTAAGTTCAACAATTCAATTCACTTACCTTAAATGTCTGCATGTGTTATATGTAGCTTCAATCTTATTAATGGACCCTAACCATTTCTAACATAATCATAAATTAATGAAGCTCTACCCAAATAATAAATACAAATTATATTTGAAAGGAACTGAGGACGGGAAACAACCAACTAGTATTGTACATCAGAGTTCAATATAAGTCTTCTCAAGAGTTTCAGGAACAAAACAAATGAACAAAAACTCCAAATATTCAAGCTATATTATGCTTACATGAAACCCATTGAACATACTGCACAAGTCATCAGTAAAATAAAATAAAACATCTTCGTCCCCCTTTTATTTTTGTTAACTCTCAGTAAGGAGAATGGTGAGCAGGAGGAACCCTGGACACAGTCTGTAACAATTGATAATTGGTAGCAAATTTGAAGGTGAGATATTGAACAGAGAGGCATTGAAACCTTAATAGGAATATGTGGGCCAATATACCATTATGGGTAACAGAATAGGATTAAGAAAAAAGATTATCTGCTACAAAGAATAACAGCATCCAGAAGGAAAAAACTGAAAAATGGAGATGAAATATTCAATTTTTCATTGCAAAACTCAAAATACAAAGTGCACAACTGATATTCTTTTCAAGATCTCATTCTGCATACACAGAACAGGACATTACAAGCTTACAACAGAGTCAAAAACAGATTTGCAAGGCAGAAAACCACATCATATCCTCCTTCAAACTTAATCAACTTCTTCAATCTTGGGTCCAGCACCAGCACCACCAGAGGATGATTTGCTGTAGCCACCATTAGGCATGCTTGCACCTCCATCCATGGGCACATCGCTGCCACCGCCACCTTGATACATCTTAGCTATAATGGGATTGCACAAACCTTCCAATTCTTTCAATTTGTCCTCAAACTCATCCACCTCTGCTAATTGGTTTCCATCAAGCCAATCAGTTGTTTCATCAATTGCCTTCTCAATCTTCTGCTTATCTGCCGGATCCAATTTCCCGGCAAATTTCTCATCCTTGATAGTGTTCCTCATATTATAGGCGTAGTTCTCCAGAGAGTTCTTGGCCTCCACCTTCTTCTTCACTTCCTCATCATGTGCCTTGTACTTCTCTGCCTCCTGCACCATCCTCTCTATCTCTTCTTTGCTCAATCTACCTTTGTCATTAGTAATAGTAATCTTGTTCTTCACGCCTGCTGTCTTATCCTCTGCTGACACATTCAATATGCCATTTGCATCAATGTCAAAGCACACATTGATTTGAGGAACTCCTCTTGGTGCCGGTGGGATCCCGGTGAGCTCGAATTTCCCGAGCAAATTGTTATCCTTATTTCTTGCCCTCTCTCCTTCATACACCTGAATCAATACTCCAGGCTGATTGTCAGAGTACGTGGAGAAAATCTGTTCCTTCTTGGCGGGAATTGTTGTGTTTCTTGGAATCAACACCGTCATCACACCTCCTGCAGTTTCAATTCCAAGGCTTAGAGGGGTAACATCAAGCAGAAGCAAGTCTTGAACCTTCTGGTTCCCTTCACCACTCAAATTGCAGCTTGCACGGCAGAACCATAAGCCACAGCTTCATCTGGGTTTATGCTCTTACACAGCTCTTTTCCATTGAAGAAATCCTGCAGAAGTTGTTGTACTTTTGGAATCCTAGTAGAGCCACCAACAAGAACAATCTCATGAACTCTACTCTTATCAATCTTAGAGTCCCTAAGACATTTTTCCACAGGTTCCATGCATTTTCTGAACAAGTCCATGTTCAATTCCTCAAACCTTGCTCTAGTAATTGTGGAGTAGAAATCAATACCTTCATAAAGGGAATCAATCTCAATTGTCGTCTGAGCTGTTGAAGACAGAGTCCTCTTTGCCCTCTCACAAGCAGTCCTCAATCTTCACCTCCCAAGTGAGTATCACCAGCTGTGGCCTTCACTTCAAAAATCCCCTCTTCAATTGCCAGCAATGAAACATCAAAAGTTCCACCTCCGAGATCGAAGATAAGAACGTTCTGTTCACCAGACCTCGAAGCCTTCTTATCCAAACCGTAAGCAATAGCAGCAGCAGTGGGCTCATTGATGATTCTCATCACATTAAGCCCTGCAATAGCACCCGCGTCTTTGGTAGCTTGTCTCTGAGAATCATTGAAATATGCAGGGACAGTAACCACGGCGTTCTTCACCGTTTGTCCCAAATATGCCTCTGCGACTTCCTTCATTTTTGCCAACACCATTGAAGAAATCTCTTCGGCTGCGAACTGTTTCTCCTCGCCTTTGTATTGAACCACGATCATGGGCTTGTCGCCGGGACCAGACACAACCTTGAATGGACAGTGCTTCATATCGCTTTGGACAGAAGGATCGGAGAATCGCCGGCCGATGAGTCGCTTGGCGTCGAAAACAGTGTTCTGTGGGTTCATGGCGACTTGGTTCTTGGCGGCGTCTCCAATGAGACGCTCTCTATCAGTGAAAGCAACATAAGAAGGAGTTGTTCTGTTACCTTGATCATTGGCTATGATCTCAACACGATCGTTCTGCCATACACCGACACAGCTGTAGGTGGTGCCGAGGTCGATGCCGATAGCCTTCCCTTCTGTCTGGGCCACCATTGATGTAAGAAATCTATGCCAAAATGACAGAAGAATGTGAGGATTATGAAGAAAGCAATGAAGTTGATTGTATGTACGGCGTTTGTGATTGCCTAATAGACTAAGATTTTCAGAATCAGCTTTGATCGGTGGTGAAGTAATAGAGAGAAGTAATATATATAGGAAGAAGAAAAAGGTAAAGAAAATTCGAGAGGTGAGTAGAAACAACGGTTTCGAAGACAGATGTAAAACGGAAAAGAGGTGCGACTAGATTGTTCTGGAGAAGGACGTCGACTGAATTTCGTGTTTTAATTCACGCCCTCCGCGTCTGTCTTCTTACTCAATGTTATTGGCTCATTTAATTATTTATAGTATTTAATAATTATGTATTTTATTATATTTTTGTAATAACATTTTATTATCATTTAAAATAATATTACCATATTATAATAATTATTTATAATAACATTTAAATTTAATTTAATACTACATTGAACATTTAACATCATGAAATCAAATGAATAATTAATTGGATAGATAAAATTGAGTATGGACAAAATTAAAGAAAAGATTCAAATATATTATTTCCTCTTGATTTTTTCTTAAATTATTATAAATTACAGAATAATATACTAGATGAATACTATTTATTTTATAATTTTAACAAAAATAAAATTTTAAATTGAAATCACTTTTTGGCTTTTTTTAAAAAATTGTAATGTTTTAATTAAAGGAAAAATTAGGGAGAATGACTACGTAAATGAAATATTTATCAATAAAGATCTTAAAAATTATAATTATTTTTAGAACCAAAAATCTAAATCTAAATTTTCAATTACAAAATTAACCCTAATTTAACTCCTTACATTTTATCTAACACCGTCTTAATTATTTGATTGTTATTATCAGTTGGTGTTCTCTTTCATATATCATTTGTTACTAGTTTTATGTTCTTGGAACTTATTCAATATTATTGTATTTTAAATTTATTTTCAAGAATTTGGTTTATCAATAATAGAGAAGCTAAAAAATGGTCCTAAATCAAAATTCCAAGATAAGGTGCAATAATAGAGTTTTTTGTGATTTTTAAAAGATTTTTCTTTTTTTTTTTTTAAAATGCTCAAAACTTAGAAAGAGGTAAATTTCTAATTATGTTTAGATTTTAGATGCTACTTTAATTTGGGTAACTTTTCAAAATAATCCAATATACATGGGAGACAATATCATAAAATATTGGGTTGCATCTTGATATTTCTTTTATCTTTGTGTGCAAGAGCCTGTGTGTGTGGGGAGATATGGTCAAATTTGGTAACTAACAGTTAAATATGTGAGATGAGGCTAGAGAAAATGTAGGGAGTTGATTAGGGTTAATTTCATAATTGAAAATTTATATTTTAATTTTTTGTCCTTCAAAATAATTACTATTTTTAAAATCCTTAATAATAAATATTTTTCCTTTTGTCTTGCTCTTGCTCTCTTACCTATGTTTGGATAGAGAGAAAACTGAGGAGAAAATAAGGGAAGATGATATTAGGAATAAAAACTTCTAAAAATGATTTTTTTTTTTTTTTTTTTTTAACTTACTATTTTTGAATTTCCCTCCTAGTTTTCTTTCCCCCTAATTTTCTCTTCATTCAAGCATACGGTTAATTCTCCCTTAATTAAAGTATTTTCAGCTAAATGGGGGTTTTTTTTTTTTTCGCTAACTTTTAGCTAAAAGTGTTTAATTTAATTTCTTGTAATGCAACAATATCATGTACCCCCAACCTAAGTGAAAGAATTATTCATGCTTCTCTAAAAACAGGCTCGTCTAAAATTCCTAAAACCATATTTGCTGACACATGATCAATGTTGGAAGATCATATTCTACCAGGCTTTTTTACCAATACCTAATATACATTTTTTTTATTAAAAAAAAAAAAAAAAAAAAAAAAAAAAACTCTCAAATGCCACATGATGAAAATTATTTCCTAAAATGGTACACTTAGGAAATAACTCCACCATGTAGTATTAGAGTATATTTTACAATTTATAGAGTATTAGTAAGAAAGCCGATTCTTTTTTCTTTTTTTGATGTAATTGGGACACCTCAACTAACACTTATGGGATTATTACACCCATTACAATCCTGACAAAGAATCATCTGCAAGTCCTCAGGAGGTTGATACAGTTCATGAAAACCCCATGCCAACTCAAGGCCACTCTTCGCTAGGTAATCCGCCACAGAGTTGCAGAATCTTGGCACATAAGTAACCTTTGTCTCCCAATCCATAAGAAACAGCTTTTTAACTTCATTAAGGATGTTGTAGTCTCGATTATTAATACTCTGTTCACGCGTGGGCAACTCAAGACACTCGGGTGAATCCGTTTCCAACCATACTTTCCTGAACCCCATTGTAACATCCCATTTTCAAAAGCAGTATTTTTTTTCATCAGAGTAGAGCATTGGAGCGATTGAGTAACCGATAATTAGATTCAAAATGCCGTAAGACCGACCAAGTTACAAAAGCGTACAATAACCAAGAGTTTTTAAAGTAAATAACAACGAAGTGTCTCCCGGCAACACCCATGTTGTGGCAACAAAAAGAATTTCTCCGCCGAGACTCTAAGCGTCTTCTTTGCCCTTATCTTCGGCTCTCGGTCCTCCCGACCCGAAGCTATTTTTGAAGCCGAGGTCCAAATGCACATCGGACCTCGGAGTAACGGTTAACCTCATACTTATATAAACAACATATGGATGACATCACAAGTATTAATCAACACATAAGTACATAGCGAGATGCAAGATTAATATAACAACAAGACACATCTCATGTAAAGTTATCTATGCTAACTTGACACATCGCATGTAAAGTTATCTATGTTAACAATACACATCGCATGTAAAGTTATCTATACAAATCACTTGTATAGTCGTCTATCACATATAAGCATACAATAAGCATCAGAGTTAGTGTTACAGTACGCGAACGTACCTTCGTCGGTGGTATAACGGTGCTTTTTCGGAAAACGGTACTTTTTGACAATGCAGACGACGGGTACGACAACGGTACCAATATCTCAGATATCCTATAAGGATAATATTTATCAATATCTAGAAGCATAACAGGCATTTTAGGTATAAATTACCATTTTGCCCGTGAACCCCTAATCGGCGGAATTTCGCCAGATCTTCGCTACTTTGACCCTATCTCTCCAGAATTTTGACATATCTCTTTTCCCAATATATTTTCGAAATAAATACCATATTTACCCCTAAACATGATATTTAAACTATCTGGGAAATTTAAAGATAAATCTAGCACTTCTACCATATCTACCGAAAGAACTACCAAAGCTTAAGACTAGGGACCGAAAAACTTACCCAGGGCTCCGCTAGACTTTCTCCGGGCTCCTCCTTCTCTCTAACCTCTCTCTTATTTTGAAATTTGGTGTGGGAAATGAGAAGGAGAGGTGCTTCCTATTTATAGAAGAAAGGAATGGCATTTCGGTAATTAATTCAAACTTTATCAGATTGATTTTGAGCCGTCGGATCGCACTTTGACACGTGGCTTCATCCTTGCCATCCATGTGTTGGATGACATCATCCTTCTAGAAGAAGAAGATGATGTCACAAGCTTGCTTTATGTGATGTCTAGATAAAGTTCCCGGTTCGATGTCCGAAACGCGCAATATCGGAGAATCTCAAAATCGATAGCAAGGCATCGAAGTTTTATTCTTTCTCTTCAAAACTACTTGGGTTAACTAAATTTTTGACCCGTTACGGGTATTCCGTAGTCTCGCCGAAGATTTTCGGATAAACGTCGATTTACGGAAATAACTTCCGATAGCACCCAAATTTTACGGACAAAAATTCACTGGTTCATAATATGTCAAGACCCAAGAAACCTAATCCCTGGTTTGTCACAACTATTTCGTTTTCTATAGGTTCTCATTTCTACTATCTGCCCTATTTCTGATTTATCTTGTATCTTAATGACTCATTTGGTTTGAAATGACTTCGAGATAGTCCACTCCGAGGTAGAAATTCACCTGGTTTATAAAAAGTCAGGATGACATAGGCTAAATCCCTATATTTTGGTGTAGGATTTAATTTCTATCCATTCTCAAATGTCTGTTGGCTCTTTACCTGAGATATATTATTATTAAATTCCAAATATCTAGATATTATTTGAAATAGCCATAACCCTTTTCACACTACTTTTCATTTTTTTTATTTTAATTAATAATTTGAATTTCTCCCCTTAATTTAATTATTTACTAATTAATTTACTTATATCTTAATCTAAACAATTAGCCACTAATTACTTAATTAGCCACTTACTAATTGTTGATAATTTTCATAATTAGGATTAATTATTATCTCACAACTATTTTACTTACATTGGTATTTTATATCCCATGTAAAATATTAAAAATCATGGGGCCAAAAAGTGCTTTTAATAATATTATATTTATGCTTCTCTATTTTTTAAGGAAATAATCCCAAAAATTCCTAAAATTAGAGACAACATACTTCCTAAGTTTTTGTCAATATTTGTTGCCATATGAGATTTATCATAATATTTTGGCCATTTTCTGCCTTATAAAATACATTTTTCATGGATTTTAGCTCTTTTTCTTTTCTAATTTTCATAGTAATTACCTTAGAAAATAAGGTATTTATTACACTATTTTCGAGACCACATATTCACCTATTTTCAATAGGTAGTATTTATCGAAATATGATGCTTATCATAAATACGATTTTTAGGGTATTACATTTCTCCCCCCGTTAAACAAAATTTCGTCCTCGAAATTTGCTCTATACTAACTTAGACTCTGTACTAGCTAACCGTCGGTCTATTTGCTTAGAAACTTTTCTCTATATGTCAGCCGCTCCGCTTGATGATCGAGAATTCGCTCAGGTTTGACCGTAAAGATCTTGTCATGTCATACTTTGATATATAGTATTTCCCGTGGCACCCATATACCGCGGTCAATACCAGATACCTTACATGTTTCCATGGCGTCCATACACCATGACAACACAAGACACCTCCTTACTCAATGACAGGATCGCGGTCCGGTTGTAGTAACTAAGATATATGCATCGGAAACTAAAAAATTTCGCGGTAAGTAAGATAACTATTTATCAAACCATAGGGGAAATGCATTTCTAGGGAATTTCTTACTAAACATGTATCTTAACGATTTATTTTACCCTGGACTCAGGTGTAGTATTAAAACACAGGACTTCTCGTCCATGCAATCACAGGACTTCCCATCCATTCAATCACAGGACTTCTCATCCATTCAATCACAGGACTTCTCATCCATTCAATCACAAGACTTCTCATCCATTCAAAATAATAATAATTTTCACGTACGCACAAACATATGGTTTAAACGAATACTAGCACTCGAATCATACAAAGTCTGAAGAAGATTCCTTTCTAAGAGAGATAGTACCTTGGACCATCTCTGGAGGTTCCCTGCCATATGAACTGGTCAGTGTGAAAACTCGACCTTGGTTTTGTGACCTTATCACCTCAGCCTTTTAGGGACAGTTCCAGGCCATGTGTCCCGGCTTTTGACACTTGTAGCAAATTTGTTTTCCATCAGAGTTAACGCCTGAATGGTACTTTCCGCAGTTTGGACATGGTCGGGGTCCCGACATTCCTGGGTTGTTCTGTTACCCAGACTGAAATGGCATCTTGGTCACTTTGGGAGTTTTCCCATGGTGACTCCCTCTTCCGCGAGGAATTTCCGTGGCTCAAACCTCCACGATTTGCACTGCTACTGTTATTGTTGTTTCGTGATGTGCGTAGCTCCTTTAAGTTACGTTCGATCAATCGGCACGACTCCACCGCTTGAATTATTTCCGGGAACCGTTGAGATACAAGCTTTTCCCTTATCTCGTATTTTAGCCAGTGCACGAGTATGTTCGCCATACTGCTTTCATCACCATCCCGCCTTAGGTGTGATGAATACCGTGATAGATTGGTAAACCGGGCATAATAGTCATCGAATGACTCCTCGTGTCCTTGTTGGATGTGAAGAAATTCGGACTCTTTGATTAATTGAATCGAGGGAGGAAAATATTGTTCGTTGAACTTCTCCATAAATTTCTCTCACATAATGGGACAATAGCGTGCTCGTAATGACACAGCGATGCTCCTCCACCACCTGTCCGCATCTCCTTCCAGCTTGCAGATTGCCAGTTGAGCTTTTCGATTTTCCGGACATTCCAGAACCTCGAAGACCTTGTCCAACCTCAATAGCCAATCCTCAGCTGAATCGAGTTTGCCACGGAAAGTTGGTGGCTTTAGTTTGCAGAATTGGGTAACCCAATACTGTGTTGTCTCAGCTACTGGGTTGGGTCGTGGTAGTACTGCCATCGCCCTATTACGTCGAGGGGGTGTCTGAGATCTATCAGACTCCTCAGCTTCACGTTCGTCATTTTGTTCAGTTTCGTCTTCTTCCTCAACATTCTGCCGTCCGTCATTGGCTCGGTCACCTTCAGCTTGTCGCTCTTGTCTCTCCACAAGGAGTTCATCAATAAGAGCCCTTTGCTCTTGCAGCATTCTCCGCATGTCTTGCAACTCATTTCGCTCTGGTTGCTGTGGTTCTTGTTGTTCGGGTTCGTGTACTGGTATTGGTATTATTTGTGGTTGTCTACCTCTACCTCTGCCTCGGCCTCTGGGAGCTCCGGCTCCTCTTAAATTTTCCATGTCTCGTTCTTTTTCCTTCATAAGGGGAAACGTTAGATTTAGGAAGACAATGATTAGTCTATCACAGACTTTATCACACTAGTGTACATACTGCACAATAGACTTTATCGCACCAACACTACAAACGATCAGACACTCGTTCTATTTCCCCTCGTTCAGAATTTCGTTGATTCGGTCTACTCAGAAACGGGTACGGAATTTCGTCTCGGAAGTTCCTCTACATGAGTCAAATACTACATGTACTTTATCCTTGTTGGTCTCAGAGTTTCCTCCGGCGTGGCCCAGCTCCTCGTATAAGCTCTGGGCTAAGATGGAATTACCGTCCAGTACAAACTGACAATTATCAGAGTTATCAGAATTATCAGAGACTGATACCACGAGTGATGCACCGACAGAGGGTGGTACACCGGTTTAGGATGGTATACCGGTTTGGACTGGTACACTCAAATAAGGTGGTACACCGACTTAGGCTTATATCAGTACTCATTTTCAAAACATGCTCTTTTAAAAAGGCGTAGAGCCTAACTCCGTTACTCAACCAATTTAGCCAGGTAGGTGTCTATCATGGGAGCCTCACCGTGCTAGGGTTGACCGATTGGCCGATCCACATAGACTAGCCCGCCTTCGGCACCAAAAGGTTTTTGGAATAACTTAGTCGGATCTATGCGGGGCAAGAATCGCACGATACCAAAATTGTAACATCCCATTTTCAAAAGCGGTATTTTTTTTTCATCGAGTAGAGCATTAAGCGATTGAGTAATCGATAATTAGATTCAAAATGCCGTAAGACCGGCGGTTACAAAAGCAAGTACAATAACCAAGAGTTTTTAAAGTAAATAACAACGAAGTGTCTCCCTGGCAACACCCATGTTGTGGCAACAAAAGAATTTCTCCGCCGAGACTCTAAGCGTCGCTTGCCCTTATCTTCGGCTCTCGTCCTCCCGACCCGAAGCTATTTTTGAAGCCGAGGTCCAAACACATCGGACCTCGGGTAACGGTTAACCTCATACTTATATAAACAACATATGGATGACATCACGGTATTAATCAACACATAAGTACATAGCGAGATGCAAGATTAATATAACAACAAGACATCTCATGTAAAGTTATCTATGCTAACAAGACATCGCATGTAAAGTTATCTATGTTAACAATACACATCGCATGTAAAGTTATCTATACAAATCACTTGTATAGTCGTCTATCACATATAAGCATACAATAAGCATCAGAGTTAGTGTTACAGTACGCGAACGTACCTTCGTCGGTGGTATAACGGTGCTTTTTCGGAAAACGGTACTTTTTGACAGCGGCACGACAGCGGTACGACAACGGTACCAATATCTCAGATATCCTATAAGGATAATATTTATCAATATCTAGCAGCATAACAGGCATTTTAGGTATAAATTACCATTTTGCCCGTGAACCCCTAATCGGCGGAATTTCGCCAGATCTTCGCTACTTTGACCCTATCTCTCCAGAATTTTGACATATCTCTTTTCCCAATATATTTTCGAAATAAATACCATATTTACCCCTAAACATGATATTTAAACTATCTGGGAAATTTAAAGATAAATCTAGCACTTCTACCATATCTACCGAAAGAACTACCAAAGCTTAAGACTAGGGACCGAAAAACTTACCCAGGCTCCGCTAGACTTTCTCCGGCTCCTCCTTCTCTCTAACCTCTCTCTTATTTTGAAATTTGGTGTGGGAAATGAGAAGGAGAGTGTCTTCCTATTTATAGAAGAAAGGAATGGCATTTCGGTAATTAATTCAAACTTTATCAGATTGATTTTGAGCCGTCGGATCGCACTTTGACACGTGGCTTCATCCTTGCCATCCATGTGTTGGATGACATCATCCTTCTAGAAGAAGAAGATGATGTCACAAGCTTGCTTTATGTGACTGTACCGATAAAGTTCCCAGTTCGATGTCCGAAACGCGCAATATCGGAGAATCTCAAAAATCTGATAGCAAGGCACTGAAGTTTTATTCTTTCTCTTCAAAACTACTTGGGTTAACTAAATTTTTGACCCGTTACGGGTATTCCGTAGTCCGCCGAAGATTTTCGGATAAACGCGCCGGTTCGGTTACGGAAATAACTTCCGATAGCACCAAACTTTCCGGACAAAAATTCACTGGTTCATAATATGTCAAGACCCAAGAAACCTAATCCCGGTTTGTCACAACTATTTCGTTTTCTATAGGTTCTCATTTCTACTATCCGCCCTATTTTCGATTTATCTTGTATCTTAATGACTCATTTGGTTTCGAAATGACTTCGAGATAGTCCACTCCGAGGTAGAAATTCACATTTGGTTTATAAAAAGTCCAGGATGACATAGGCTAAATCCCTATATTTTGGTGTAGGATTTAATTTCTATCCATTCTCAAATGTCCCGTTTTGCTCTTTCCGAGATATATTATTATTAAATTCCAAATATCTAGATATTATTTGAAATAGCCATAACCCTTTTCACACTACTTTTCATTTTTTTTATTTTAATTAATAATTTTGAATTTCTCCCCTTAATTTAATTATTTACTAATTAATTTACTTATATCTTAATCTAAACAATTAGCCACTAATTACTTAATTAGCCACTTACTAATTGTTGATAATTTTCATAATTAGGATTAATTATTATCTCACAACTATTTTACTTACATTGGTATTTTATATCCCATGTAAAATATTAAAAATCATGGGGCCAAAAAGTGCTTTTAATAATATTATATTTATGCTTCTCTATTTTTTAAGGAAATAATCCCAAAAATTCCTAAAATTAGAGACAACATACTTCCTAAGTTTTTGTCAATATTTGTTGCCATATGAGATTTATCATAATATTTTAAGCCATTTTCTGCCTTATAAAATACATTTTTCATGGATTTTAGCTCTTTTTCTTTTCTAATTTTCATAGTAATTACCTTAGAAAATAAGGTATTTATTACACTATTTTCGAGACCACATATTCACCTATTTCTAATAGGTAGTATTTATCGAAATATGATACTTATCATAAATACGATTTTTAGGGTATTACACCCATCGCCCGTGTTGTTTTAAGCCTCAAAAGACAAGCCCAGATTTCTGCAGAGAACTCATCCCCATGTTCAATGGGATGTATGAAACCTTTAAGGAATGTTCCAGATGCGTCACGGATAATCCCCCCACAATCACACTTATCCACAGCTCTAGAGTAAGCCCCGTTAACATTCCTCTTCACCCACCCTTCCTCTGGTGGACGCCAAATCTCTCGTCGAGATGCCAAAGTAACACCCCCAAGTCTTGTCCTTGCTAGGCGATCATTGGTCGAATTCATAGGAAAGCCTATTCTGTTTCAACCATATGTAGCCTAAAGTAAGCAGGTTCTGATTTTAAAAGGAAATCATTTTTTTTTTTGGCTTTACACTCGTAGTAACCTTATTTTACCTCTCCTCTTCCTTTTTTGTTTATTTGTCCTTACATTTCTGCCTTAATGCAAAGGGAGTAGTGTCAGCAAGAAAGTTGTATAAATTAATGAAATTTGACACTAAAAAAAAACACATTAAATCCTCTTTATAAATGAAGTTTACACTATTTCATCAAAAATTTTGTATTAGAAATTCATTTTGGAAAGTCTGTGAGGAAACGAACCCCGGGGGGTTTTTTTTTTTTTTTTTATGCAGCCACAGATTACTTGAGCACTCTTTTTTTTTTTTTTTTTTTGCGTTCTAGTTCATCCACCATGCCACTCATTTGATACACTATCATCTTATTTATAAGTCTATTTTGTCAAAAAAAAAAAAAAATGATCCTTATTATAAGTTCACTTTCAGAATAATATATGTGATTTTACTTTTTGCCCATTTTAATTGGAAAAAAAAAATCCATATTGACTTTTAGAACCAATCATAGATAAGGGCAAAACTAAAAATTTAACCAATGATTAATGAATTAACTAACTCTCCTTAACATGTAAGAGTTAATAATTTGAATTTTGTAAATAAAACCAGAGTGGTAAATTGTTGGATATATGCTCGGGGAAAAAGTTAGAGAAAGGAAACAATAAAGCGAGAAAAGATAGAAGAATGAAAGATGAGTTAATATCTGGTTTGCTAGGACAAAGTAAAAGGAAATGACATTAAATCCCACCTTAATTTGATGTCAAGAAAAATTGTAAATACATACTTGTCTTGATACTTTTTTAAAAATAATAATAATAATTTAAAAAAAAATTATACCTTACACCACTAGACCAACTTTGTGTTGGTTAGTTGTATTGCTACTAATACTATTCCTAACTCTCTACCGTTGAGCAAATGATAATAATAAATTTATTTATATAAAAAAGCTGTTTTATAATCAGGAGTTTAAAGAGATAACATCATAAAATTGGACATGGCTTTAGAGATGCTCCAATTTGCTTTCCGTGAGCTGCCCAGAATAGCACCGCAAGAGCATGAGCCAACATTTCACACAATAGAAGAGAGACCAACATAAAAGCAGATAAATTAATCAATCATATTAAATAATAAGACGTCTCTAGCAGCGTTCCTTTTTTAATTAATACTACGTACAATAGTTCCTCAGTTGCAATGGGAGATAAAGGGTGTATTGGGGAAAAAAATGGAAGATAAAGGGAAAAGTCAGAGATTTTACAACATATTGTGTCATTGTACATTACTTGAACAGGTTAGAGCAGGTGTGGTTCAATTATTTTTTTATTTTATTTTTTTTTTATTTTTTTTTAAAAAGTGTGTCTTTGTGGGGTATAACAAAAGGAAAAACAAAAAAAAATCAATGGGGAAGCCAAGCGAAAAATTGGTGAGAAGTGAGAACACACAATGCCTAGCTAGCCCCTCCTTGATATAGTTGAAAGTACTTATAGCAAAAATTAAGGTTAAAAAATTCAGCCATAACCAACCTGCATTATGTCCCAGAAAGCCACCTCCATGCTCACGAAGGCGAGCATCAGGTTCAGCACAATGTTTCTCTTTTTATCAAACCATCTTCTTCCATCAATTCAGAGGGCACCAATTGGCTTTTACGCGAAGTTAACGAAACCATCATGTGCGAATTGTCCATCCTCTCTGAGCAAGGGCCCTTATCACTTGGCTGGCGGCGTCGGCAGTGTCATTAAGTGGAGGATAACTCCAGCTATTCAAAGACACAAAAAACAGACAAAGATAAATAGCAGCAACAACGATATAGTTTCATTGAATAGAAAGCAAAGTTAACTGTTATAGCCCACAATGTGACCTGGACAATGAGCTACCAAAGAGTTCGTGTGTGAGGAAGAAATCCTGGAAATTACGTGACCAGAAAATATGAAGAGTTCGTGTGTGATAGGGATAGGCAGGCAATTGGTTATGATCTTTTTCTATGTGAAGATTCCTCTGTCATTTCTATAATTTCTCTCCACACTTCTCTGCAACTCTCATATTCTTGTACTGTGACCGGGGTCACCATTTCTCAATACTATTATTTCCATTTTGATGATTAACATAACATCAAGCATACTCACCATATTCCATTATTTGTTATTTGACTTTTATAACTTTTATAATTGCAACAGTGTGACTATATATATTTCTTGATCTAAAATAATCAAGAAAACTCACATTCTCCATTCCAGTGAAAGGTTGAGCAACACCTTGGTCCAACAAACGCTTTTGAAAGTCAGCAAACTTCCATGTACACAGCTCTGCTCCAATTACATACACAGGCTTCCTGTAATATAAGATATTGAGTCAAAGAGACCAATATGTAAGATTAAACTACAACTTTTCAAAATATGGACCCGTGATCATATTTGGCACTTACCCAGTACTGCAAGCCTCACTCAACATACTGACTGAATCAGCTGTGATGACAAAAGCATCAGCCCAGGCGAGATGTCCCATATGTGGATTTGGTCCTAAATGTAATATGAAAAAAAGATACACATTATTTCCCATATCAGGAAGCAAGTATGGATTTTGCTTTCAAGAATATGGTAATTATGTACCGTCTCCATCCCATATTATGACCTTCGGATTTGTGCTGAATTCTCTTATTAAAAACTTTGAAATCTGTCATAATAAAAAGCTTAATTTATTACAAGAAGAAATAAAGTTAGCAAAGGATATCCCAAGAAGACCTCCCATCACCAATCACGAAAGTGCCAAAGGTGGGAGCCAAAGGTGATTATGATCACACCATTTTGAAGACGGGGAAAATTTTATTGTGATAAGTAATAACATCATCTTTAATACCTTCTCAGGAGTTCTTCTTGAGAAGGATATTCTAATAGTCCCACAACTCCAAAGAACATTCTGAAGCATTGTCGTCAACTGTTTTGCAAGATCCTCATCATAGGGACAGTTTCCTGGGAGAGAGATATTCGTGTAAGATCAAGTGATAAGGTATAATCAAGTATGTAAAGAAAATTGAAAAGTTGGAACAGAGAATTCTTATTTCTATCAAACAGCATCACACATAACAAATATAATCAGACAAATGTAATACAAATTACTTGTAGGTCCACCAACATTAACCACAAGCAAAGGCTTAGGCAAAGTTGCTAACTCATCATGCCAGAAAGAAGCGGCAATCCTCAAGGCAGTGTAATCTGCTTGATGAAGAGCTCCCACAGTAAGAATCTAGAGAAAAAATGTAACCTTCTCAATAAGCCAAAAAGAAAATCAGTAACTATTATACAACCATAGAACCTACCACATTGCGTCCAGGTGGTTCTCGTGGAGTAACCAACCTACGCAGAAACCAAGGAATTTGCCTTTGGGCATGAGGAGTCAATGGATAGTAATCATGGCAAGGAGTGATCACAAGATCAAACATATTCAAGTCACATCTAGGATGTTGTATCTGAAATAGTTACATGAGTGTTAGAAAAGCAACATGACAAATGCCTTTCAACAACCATGGTCATGGCTGGTATGAACCCAAAAGGAGGAAAATATTTGAAAATGCAAAATCTGAACAAGAAATTCATGTTACACTTCAAAAGCAGCAAAATGGCCTAAAGGTGGATAATTTGAGTTAATGCTGGGGTGAGAGACGACAGATATTTATTCATCAAGTTGGCAATAGCTGCTTTCCAATAAGGTAATGAATTGCCAGTTAACCTATAGCATTCTAGGACTAAGACCTCTAAATCTTGTAAGGTACAAAGGGCATCAAATGCAAAGAAAAGCTACGAAAATAGATTAGGACACTTAAAAAAACTATATGCTGTAATATATATTTATGCTTTTGAGGGATCAAAAAGAATAAGTGAAAAATTTGACCTGAACAACAAAAACGTTTTCTGGAGCTAACCGTTTAATGGAGCTAGCAACAGAAATAGTATCTCGTCCAGATGCAACCACCAGCAAAGGGCCATCCCTAAGAATGATAAAAAGGGATCATTGAGATAATGACATTTCGTCAAGGGATTCAAATTATACGTAACGCCAAAAATATTAATGTAGGCACTGATGGCCTCCCCTCATTGGTGTCAATTAGTTGTTTTGGATTCTTACAGAGATTACATGTATCATATGCAGATGAAATTTAAATGCAATCACGAAAAATATAAAGGACAAAAGCATGTTGACATACTTTTTAAACGTTTCGCGGGCCATTCTTGCAATTTGTGGAGCATCTGCTTCTAAGATGTTAGATAAGCCTGAAATAGACATTATTTTAACAGACAGATAACTCATTAGTTCAACTTTCAGCAAAAAGAATAAAAAATTTAAAAGTGATCAGCAAGCATTACCAATCTTCTTAACGTGAAAGAAAGAAGGTTTATTCGATATTTGAAACCGTGAATTGCCATATAATTGCCTCGTGAAGTAGTCTAACTTTTTATGGATGGAAACTGGAAGCCAATTAAGCCACTTATTAATTCCTCCTATGGGCCTTGTAACTAGCTGCACAAACAACATTTGCCAAAATTTTCTTACCAATCAAACATAACCTGAGATTTCATAATCCCAATGAAAGGCATCAAATTCATCTGTATTGAATTAAAAGCTTACATATAAGAAGTGGCGATTCGAGAGGCCGAGAGCACGAACCAAACCAATGCTCTGATTCTCGGCACCGGCGCAACCATTGCTAATGATAACAGCTCGTCTGATAACACCATGGACCCCACCATTAAAGATCTCAGGCATGCCCGAGAACCCGTTGGGTGCTTTGGGAAGCTTGATTGGTCTCATCTCTGGTTGGCCATCAAGGTGCTTAATTCAAAGCAGAAGAACAACAGAGCATCAGGGCAGCATGAATACTTCATGGTCCGCCAAGCCATTTACTTGCTCAATGCCAAACCTTAGATGAGCTTCAATTTTGATGGAACCTGATTTCACAAGGAACTAACTTCAAGCCTACCAAACACACAAATGTCACAGTTCCACTTCCACTTCCACTTCCCTACCTCCAATTTCCTTCTACCAAACAGGGCATAAAGTAAACTAATAGCAGAATTGAGACATATATTCTTCCCAACCATAGTTCAAGTAGAATTGAGACTTGTATACTTCATATAATGAGCTTGACTATATTTAAAGCCTAACAATCTTGATTCTTCACACTCAGAATACGTATTTTTCATTCCAACCAAAGGGATAAAAGTAAACGAAGTGGAATCCACTGGTATGTGCGCGGTGAGTGAGAGGCTTGGCACGAAATTATGCATATTTAGAATCTCAAGATAGCTCCACAAAGAGTGGCTTGAAAGGAGTTAAAAAACCAATCAGAATGCTCACAAACGTTGCCAAGTACCTGATAATTTTCATAAATCAACCCGTTGACTTGAGATACACCAATATTTAGTACACGACAAGGAATGAATAATTAAGTGCAGCGAATAACCTATTATATAATACAATCCTAGCCACAAAATCAGGATTCGAAAAATAAGTCGAAGCATCAAACAGAGAAATGTACCTAGCTCTGAAACAGAATAGCAAGAATTCAGTTCCAAAAAAAAAAAAAAAAGAATAGTAAGAACTAAAAGACCAAAAAATAAATTATTAGAACAGAGAAATACGCTGAAAAACATTAGAATCGGTCATAGCTGAGAAAACGAACTCAGATACTCACTTGAATGAAGGACCGAATCTTCATAATGCTAATCACAGCTGGAGAGAACGAGCTCAAAGACAACGAGAACGGAGGTAAGAACGAACAAGACCCCGGGGGAGAAGACAGAGACAATCGACTACGACGAAGCAGGCAGCGGCGACGCCTGGAGGAGGAGAGGCGACGAGGCAGACAAGGCGTGAAGAAAAAGCGGCTTCAGTGTAAGTGGTGAAAGAAGTGAATTTTTTTCAATAAAAATGTAATAGTGTGAAACTAGTTTTTCATTCTACCAAAATGTTATCGATTTTTCAGTTAGATCGAATGCCATTTACTTTTATTATTTCTCTCCTATTGAGATTCTGATCTAATGGTGAAAAAGTGGTATTCTGATCTAATGGTGAAAAAGTGGTAGTGACAAAAAATGGTAGTGACAATATCCTATCACATTTCTTATTATGAATAATATATTATACAATAAGCCGATAAAATAACTTACGCCCTCCCTTTTTCTCCCAATGAAAATGTTATTTCTCATTATGAATAAACTTATTCATAATGAGAAATTACATTTTCATTGAGTAGCTTATAAAGTGACCGTTCGGAAAATTAGATTATATATGTTATTTGTATTTAAAATAACGGTGAAAGAAGTACTTTTTTCCAAATAGCTTTCTTGTTTGGAATAACGTTAGAAAAAGTCATTTGTAATAAAAAATGACTTAAATATTATTGAATACTACATATATCACACACACACACACATATATGTATGTATGTATAAATACACAAACACACACACACACATATATATATATATATAGGTTTTTTGACCATTTTGCCCCTAATTAAATAACTAATTACCGAAATGCCCTTATTTGGAAACATATCCTCAATCTGCCCTGTTTAGTCGATTACACCTCAAGATGTAATCGACTAAAACGCGAGGCCTTATTTTTTTAAAAAAATTCCCAGCGATGTAATCGATTAAGCTCTGATCTTAGTCGATTAAATCGTGACAAAGGGGTTTTTTAAAACCTCATTTGCGTCATAATGGAACTTTTATCACAATGCAACCCTCCCCCTACTCTCTCTTTTCTCAGTTTTAGGGTGACTCATCAAAGTTTAACACCATCCCACCTTGTTCAAAGTAGTATTGTTGTGTAATCATTGTAGTTTCACTTTGTTAAGCTTCTTTTTTTTTTTTTTTTTTTTTGTAATCTGAAACCCTCCCTTTTGCAGCTCTCAAATTCTGGTGTGAAGGATGAGTTCAAGTTCAAACACACACGTTACTATGATTTACCATAGTGGGAGGCATTTTGAAGGTCCCGATTGTGTTCAATTTGAAGGAAAAACGAAAATGATGAAAATCAAACGGGGCACTACGTACAACGAGCTCAAAGAAAGAATTTACCAAAAATTGGGGCTACATGGCAGCCAATGCATTCATCGGTTAATTGCCAAAGTGAAGACTATAGTGGGTAAAGATAGTATATACTACATTAGTAACGATGTATGTGATGATGAAGACGTAGAGTGTGTCATAGATGCATTTGCTAATCAGAAATCTCAAAATTTTATTGAGATATATGTTGAGCTTGAATATGGTGAATCATCATCTGTACTCATGCATACAAGATATCCACAGTGTTTTGGTCAAGAAGACAGACCTGTCGGCTTATTTGCACATTCACAAGTCTTAAGTCAGATAACATTGATGGAAGAAGAGGAGGATGAGGAAGATGATAAATATGCACAGCGGTGAAGAGGACGAATTTGAGAGGTTTATTCCACTAGGTGACACCTCAGATATTGATGTGGAGGGTGATTTTGATGCTCACACGAACCCAGTAAACCCGAGTACCGCAACAATGCCACCGCTTCGTGTTGACCCAGTTAGAAGTGGTAAGTTAGTAAACTTGTATTTGTATTTGTATTTGTAATTTTTATTTAGTGGTTCTGACAAAAAAATCATTTTGACAGATGTAGGGCCTGAGAGTGAGCCATTTTGGAACGAAAGCCAGCACTATTCCTCCATTAATTGGGCGCACTGTGATGATGACATGGAGATGTTGTATGGTGATTATGACAGGCAAGGTAGTTGGCATTTAGGTGATCCATTATATTTGTATCAGCAGTTTCCTTCTAAGTCTGAAATGCAACATGCCGTGAAATTATATTGCATGAAGTCTCATCGTACAACCAAAGTTGAAAAAAGCGATGAGCATAGATTTGTGATGAGGTGTCGAAATCATGCTGACGGTTGTCTCTGGTATATGCGGGCAATGGTCCCCAAGAATGGAAATAGTTGGGTGGTCCGTAAGTGGGGTAAAGATCACACTTGTCTGAACCAGAGTCTCGCTCGGGATCATAGACAACTGGATTCAGATGTTATATGTGCAGCCATTATCAGTAGGTTTTCTATTTTTTTACAGTTACATTTGATTTGTTTATTGACAATACATTTAGAATTTGCTTTGTTTTCACTAGGTATGTTAAGAGAAGATCCAACTTTAAAACTAATGCTGATACAAGAGAGGATACAACGTCTGTATGGATATAATGTAACTTACAGGAAGGCTTGGGAGGCGAAAATGAAGGCCATTGTGAAGTTATTTGGTGATTGGGAGGAATCATATGCATTCTTGCCCAATTGGTTGACATACATGACGCAATGTAATGTGGGTTTTGTTTTCAGGCTTGATACTGATGAATGTTTCGATGAACGTCGTTTTTATAGCGACAAACGTGTCTTTCGTAGGGTTTTTTGGACATTTATCCAGACCATAGAAGCCTTCAAATACTGTAAGCCCATATTTCAAATTGATGGCACCCACCTATACGGTAAATACAAAGGTACTCTGTTGATTGCGACTTCACAGGATGGGGATGGGAAGGTCTTGCCCATTGCCTTTGCTGTTGTTCCGCCTGGTGAGAAGTACAATGATTGGTGGTGGTTTCTTTGTCTCCTACGTGATCATGTGACGCAGAGGCCGGGTATTTGTTTGATATCTGATCGTCATGCCAGTATCATAAAGGCGGTTAAAGATCACCGTACTTGGCAACCTCCATATGCCTATCATGTGTATTGCCTACGACATGTCGGGAGCAACTTTAATACTAAATTTAGGGATATGCAATTGAAGAAAACAGTTATGAAACTAGGTATGAAATTTCACATTTTATTTACTTCTTGCACATATGGCTAATGATTGATTTGTTTCCATTGTTATGAGTTTACATTCGCTGTTATGCAGGGTACATGAGTTCAAAGATCCAGTTTGACATGAGGTTTCAAGAGTTTATTGATACAAACCCACAGCTTGCCTCCTAGTTTGATCGGCTTCCAAAGGAGAAATGGTGCAGGACCTACGATGAAGACGGACGGAGGTTTGGACACATGACGACTAACCTGCTGAGTGTGTCAACAAGGTCCTCAGGGGTGCACGTAATCTGCCGATAACGGCATTGGTGAAGATGACTTGTAGTAGACTTGTCGAATATTTTGTCACCAGGCATGTTGAGATTAACAAACATATGGCTGTAGGTAGGATAGTCTCAAAAAAGGTTGAAGAAGTGTTACAAAAGATGGACTAGTTGACAGTCACATACCATGTGCGACTTTATGACAGAGATTTACAGTTATTTGAGGTTGAGGACGCATACAACCAATCTACACCATTATGGTGTAATCGACTAAACCAGGTCCAGAGGCACCCTCATTTCCTGATTTCGGTTTGCTGCTTGCACTAAACCATTACCAACTCATTTTTACATATCAATGTGACTTGGGGAAGGTATTTTGAGCAACAATTAATGATGTTACATATGTTTGGTCCGCTAATGTCCCAAAATGAGTTTAGTAGGTCAATAAACTGTCATTACTGAAATGGACAAACTTAAACCACATAAATCGAAAGCATCAACATTCATTAAAAAAGAAACAACAATTTCAGAACAAATTCACAAAGTTTAACCCGACAAAAAAAAAACATCAAGTGTGCATGAACCAACCATAAAACATAAACACCCTAAATCTATTCTTCATCTTCAGATGACTCGAGATCCTCCTCGTCCTCATCAGAAACATCAGCTCCCTGGTCATCATCACCGGTTGCCTCCTACTCTTGTCCAAGCTACAAATGACCAAGCCTATCCTCTAACCCCTTTATCCGACCCTGCATCCACCTCCACCTTTCATTCTCTTTTTCAATGTGGCTCTTCCACCTCTTTTTCAGTTTCACTTCCATCTTGGACATCTGTTTCATGCTAGCATTGATGGCTTTCATGACATCAAGAGTGGAGAATCCACCCTCCGGCTCAACAAAGTCCTCCATATCAGCATCGTCATCGTCATCATCATGGACCTCAGGAGCAACAACGGGTTGAACCGGGCCAACATCAGGTACCTCCTCCTCAACATTACTTTATTGCCACAGACCATTTGGCCCCTTGGAGATCTTGAACTGCTCCAATAGACGCTGTCCAAACCTAGCATTCCACGTTCTCTGACTCACCATTTGTTCAGTGTGCATAAGAACACCAAAATACTCCAATATCCCCTGAACCAGATAGGCGTATGGGAGTGCAGCGTTATCCCTATGTTTGGCCTCATACATCATCCAACAAATGTAGTGCCTCCAATTCACCTGAATGCCATGACGAATAGCCCACATAACATGAATGTCACCCTCCAACACCCTCGAATGATTGTAAGGCCGAGGGAACAATATGTAGGTGATGATGTAGTAGAGGATACAGGCATTAACAGTCAGCTGGCCCACAGTAAATATAGCTCTATGACCTCCTGGCCTTATGCATAGCCTCATCTCGATGAAATCCCTCTAAAGCTACAGTGCTAGCCCAATCATACTGAACTGTATCCACTACATCAAAATTATATCCCAGTAATTCCGTCCAGATGGGAGCCGTCACCAATATGTCAACCCCGCAGACGCGAGACTGCAGATCACCATTTATGTAGCTCAGGTTATGGTAGAAAGCTCTCACCATAACCTCTGAATAGGGACAAGTCATCTCCGCCAAGCCTCTCAGATGGGAAACCTCCAACATCGGCACTATCTCAAATCCCTCCTTCGCAAAGAATGCGATATTTAATGACTTCAGCTTGCAAATGGGTCTGGTAGCAAAATTCGCCATGAATCGTTCATGCTCTGCTACATTATTATCAACCAGATAATTGAAAGGGAGATCAACAACGGGCTCAGGTTGCTGTGGCATAGAGGAAGATGCCTCGCGGTTCGCCCGTTGCTTAATCCGCCTCCCACGCTCATTGCCGGTGTTAGAAGGAGCTTCTCTACGACGCATGATGACAACAACAACCTACAAAGGGACATTATAAACCATCAACAAACAAGAAACATTCATCATTTTCACTTTCCCATATACATTCATCATTTTCACAAACAAACACAATCAACATAAACAACAAACATTCAAGGAGATGAGTTATTCGAAAAACTTAACATCTAAGCAACGTAAACAAACATTAATCAAGTATAAACAACAAACATTCATCATTTTAACAAAAAAACACAATCAACAAAAAAAAAAGATGAAAACCGAAGTGAGATTCGTCCAAAAAAAAAATCTCAACCAATGTAAATCTTTTCACTTTCACATGTACATTCATCTATAAATACGAATGAAATACTCAAATCAATCAAATATAACAAAACACAATCAACAACAAAAAAATTGATGAAAACCGAAGTGAAATTCGCCAAAAAAAAAAAATCTCAACCGATGTAAATCTTTTTACTTTCACATGTATATTCATCATTTTCAACCATAAATACGAATGCAATACTCAAATCAATCAAACATACACAAAACACAATCAACAACAAAAAAATTGATGAAAACCGAAGTGAAATTCGTCAAAAAAAAATAAAATCTCAACCGATGTAAATCTTTTCACTTTCACATGTACATTCTTTATTTTCATCCATAAATACGAATGAAATACTCAAATCAATCAAAGATACACAACAAAACCACCCAATGAAAGCACAAAACGCAAATGGGGGTTCGCACAAACGCAAAAACAACGGCGGAAATTTGAAATGGAGATGAGAACATACCGAAATCGACGCAAATGACACTAGAATGAAGTTTCCTTCGCAACCCACTAACGGATTCAGCAAGGATTTGGTGAAAAAAACAGCGGGGGAGAGGTTTGGGGAGCTTTAGTAGTCAATTAAGGTTTGGTTGTCGCGATTGGGGTTTTTAAAAAACCCCTCTGTCACGATGTAATCGACTAAGCACTGTAGCTTAGTCGATTACATCACGGAAATTATAAAAAAAAAAAAATAAGGCCCCGCATTTTAGTCGATTACATCTTGAGGTGTAATCGACTAAAAAAGCGAATTGAGGATATGTTTCCAAACAGTGGCATTTCGGTAATTAGTTATTTAATAAGGGGCAAATTGGTCAAAAAAATCTATATATTTATGTACATACATACATATACACCCACACACACAGAGAGAGAGAGAGATATATATATATATATATATATATATATATATATATAAAAGTTGCATATATCATGATAATTGAAGATAAAATTTTAAATTTGAATTTAATAAAAAAATTAAATTATTATTTAAAAAATTAAAAAACTCTAAAGTACTTAATTAAATATATTCTAATGGATAAATTAGAATGCATACAAATGTATATTTAATAGTACATTGTTAATTGGATCACATATCCCTAATATTTTTCTCCAAAAGCTGAAAAAAGTGACTTCTATGAGAAGCCATTTTTTACAATAAGTCCATTAACCTTTGAAACTATCCAAACAGTCTATATTAGCTTTTTTTTTCTTCTTCTTCTGCTGGGCTTGTTTTATTGTTTGATAGGCTTTTTGTCTCAACCGGGGTTCAAAAAGCCCCTAACATAGAGAGCATATATCATATAGTAAACCCGTCATAGCCCATGAGATTGTCCTATTAAGTATCATCATTTTCGCATGCGAGTGCTTAATAAGATGACAGAACACCGAAACATTTATCAGGTAAGGTATGCATTGCTATTGTATTATGTGATGAAGAGCATTTCTTACGGCAATTAACTGCAAGTGGAGAGCACATTAAATGAATGTTTGGATTTGCGGTAGAAGGTTTGTTTTTTGATGTGATTCTGATATATGATGTAAGTTTGTGAGAAGAATTTTATCTCAACACATAAATATATTTTTCAACTTCTATAAATATATTTTTCGAACGCGAACTCAAATTTTACGCGCCTCTTCCTGTAATGACTCCTGTGGCCTTAATTGGTATACCATTCACCAAGCACCTGATTTTAGAACTGAACTTGAGTCTTTATGTGCCTCTTCCTGTAAATGATCTGTAATGACTCCTGTCCATACAAAATGAAATCATCCAATAACTCCTTGCCATAAAGTTGATGTCAGCTTGCCTGGGAGACCCATCTAACTTGTGTGATTGCTTGATCATGTATAAAATACAATTAATGGAACTGTGTTGTTTGAAATGTTAATTATTTAAAATTAATTAATTAAACTAACTTCTTTAATCTAATTAAATTAAGTAAATATGCCTTATATTAAAAAAGAGAGTATATTGAGGGTTTCAATTATACATGGTAATTAAATATAATAATGGTATGAATAATTTTTGTAATTAAATACAGATAAAATAAGGAGTTTACAAGAAAAATTTTCAGACAGCTCCTAAATCTATTTATAAAAATAAACAACACATATGAAAAATTATATCTCATAAAAAGGAACTCTCAACTGATCGAGGGGGTAAAAATATTCCAATAATGTCCCAAAAACATAACAAGCATCTAGAAAAATAACAGTTCCAAAAGATTTGGTAGACAAATAATTTAATTAGAAGGACACTCTTTCTTAAAAGTAATATTAGCCAACCCGTCGGTAACTAAGTCACCCTTTTAAATAATAATTTTTCATCATAATATAAAAGAAATTGATAAATTTAAAATTTATATTATTTTCAGTAAAGAATTAGTTTTCTTATATTTGTTAAAAGAAAGATATAATTTTAAAAATATAAATATGTAATAAGGCATGATAAATTATGTTGGCATTATTATCCATTAAAAAATATAAACGAACTGCTTAAAAAATTGACCTATAGCCATAAAAAAATCCATCCCAAGAAAAATTTATTTAGTTTTTTTTAATGTTTGATGAGGATGAATTTAGATAAGCTTCTTAAATTTCAATTTTTAATTTTATATAAAGAGATTGATGAAATTTAAATTTTATTTTAAAATGAAAAGATTGTTGAGAATTCAATGTAAAATAAAGGGTGAAGGTCCAAATTTACCACAAAACTTATCATGCAGGATACTAGGAGCACTTTAAAAGGTTTTTGAGGAGCAATGTTACTTCGAAAATTTTCAAATTCGTAGCAATTTTGCCAAAACTTTTATTTTATTTCAGTTAGGTTTGACTATTAGTTAATTAAATATTTTGAACTACTAGTCCACATATCATCCATAGTAATTTTGTTTTGAGTTTAGGTGCAAATTTGTCCAAACATTTTCAGTCAAAAGTAATACTACCCCGAAAGTTTTCGAATCATAACAATTTCATTTTGGCTGTTATGCATGTTAAGTTTACCGTATTAGTAGACTAAATATACTTATCTAGCATATCCATGTATCATTCACTTCAAATTTTTTCAAAGTTAATTTTTTTTTTAAAAATGCATTTCATCTTAAGGATTAGAAAAAAATTAAAGTGGTACTTACCTATTTTATCAGTAGAGTATTGGAAGATGGAAGAGTACCCTTTTAAAATGCAAAAATGTTCAACAATCAACACTCAATTTTGTTCTCAAGCAGGTTAAATGTTCTTAGAGCCCTTATAACGAGATAAGCTTATTAAGCCAGCACATTTAAACCCACTTGAGTCAAGGGTTCTATTTGAAAGTTTATAGAGTGTGAAGGGAAATCAAGTTTAAAAAGGTCAATCCA
This sequence comes from Acacia melanoxylon, assembly GCA_019022615.1. NCBI lineage: Eukaryota > Viridiplantae > Streptophyta > Magnoliopsida > Fabales > Fabaceae > Acacia > Acacia melanoxylon. The sequence goes on from JAFJYJ010000010.1 coordinate 12,473,913, forward strand.
TTTAACTCAGGATATCAAGTTTATGGTCCATGGCCAACCCTTTATAATAAAATATAATTGATTGATGCAAGATGGGAAGGTAAAGTTTTAAATCCTTAACTATAAAGATGCTATGGTTAAAATTACAACATATGTGGATAAGTGAACCATTTTATTATTTGTTTAGATTAACTGTGAAAAATTTGACCAAAAAGATTAACAGTAGGAATAATAGATTTTAAATAAATTAATTATTTATAAATTTGATTATAAAAATTAATTATCATAAACTATTTTAAATAATTAATGGTTAAATCAAGATTGATTTTAACTTAAAAATATACTTTGGTATTAACAAGAGTGTTTATATCATTTTTAACGAAATTAAAGTATTGTCCATCCTGTACAACAACAACAAGTATGGTCCGTACTCAATTATATTATCCATTTAGCATTTATTTATTTTCCTCAGAATTTAGTTATTCATTTGATGATTTCATGATGCTAAATTATTCGCTGTAGTAGTATCAAATTATATAGCCAATAATATTAAGAAGACATGTCCGTGTAATAAACACGAAAGTCAGGGGAAGTCTGGTTTCCAGATTCTAGAACAATCTAGTCGGACCACTTTCCAGATCTCTTGGAAGCCGTCGTTTCTAGTAATCTCTAGAATTTTCTTCAACGTCTTCTTTCTTCCTATATATTTCTCCTCTCAATTAGTGTTTCTTCTTCCTTCATAATTCTCACATTCTATCTTCCTTTCTGCATCGCATAGTTTTCTTGCATGAATGGTGGACCAGACGGAAGGAAAGGCCATTGGCATCGACCTCGGCACCACCTACAGCTGTGTCGGTGTATGGCAGAACGATCGCGTTGAGATCATAGCCAATGATCAAGGTAACAGAACAACTCCTTCTTATGTTGCTTTCTCTGATACAGAGCGTCTCATTGGAGACGCCGCCAAGAACCAAGTCGAAATGAATCCCCAGAACACGGTTTTCGACGCCAAGCGACTCATCGGTCGGCGATTCTCCAATCCTTCTGTTCAAAACGATATGAAGCACTGGCCATTTAAAGTCGTTTCTGGTCCTGGCGACAAGCCAGTGATCGTGGTTCAATACAAAGGCGAGGAGAAACAGTTCGCAGCCGAAGAGATTTCTTCAATGGTGTTGACGAAAATGAAGGAAGTGGCGGAGGCATATTTGGCACAAACAGTGAAGAACGCCGTTGTGACTGTCCCTGCATATTTCAATGATTCTCAGAGACAAGCTACGAAAGACGCGGGTGCTATTGCAGGGCTTAATGTGATGAGAATCATAAATGAGCCTACTGCTGCTGCTATCGCATATGGTTTGGACAAGAAGGCTTCGAGGTCTGGTGAACAGAACGTTCTTATCTTCGATCTCGGAGGTGGAACTTTTGATGTTTCACTGCTCACAATTGCAGAGGTGATTTTCGAAGTGAAGGCCACTGCTGGTGATACTCACTTGGGAGGTGAAGATTTTGACAACAGGCTTCTGAATCACTTCGTGCAAGAGTTCAAGAGGAAGCACAGGAAGGATATTAGCACCAATGCAAGAGCTCTAAGAAGATTGAGGTTTGCTTGTGAGAGGGCAAAGAGGACTCTGTCTTCAACAGTTCAGACAACGATTGCGATTGATTCTCTCCATCAAAGTATTAATTTCTACTGTACAATTACCAGAGCAATGTTTGAGGAATTTAACATGGACTTGTTTAGAAAATGCATGGAACGTGTGGAGAAATGTGTTAGGGACTCTAAGATTGACAAGAGCAGAGTTCATGAGGTTGTTCTTGTTGGTGGCTCTACAAGGATTCCAAAAGTACAACAGGTTCTGCAGGATTTCTTCAATGGAAAAGAGCTGTGTAAGAGCATAAACCCAGATGAAGCAGTGGCTTATGGTGCTGCCGTGCAAGCTGCAATTCTGAGTGGTGAAGGGCACCAGAAGGTTCAAGACTTGCTTCTGGTTGATGTCACCCCTCTCAGCCTTGGAATTGAAATTCCAGGAGGTGTGATGACGGTGATGATTCCAAGAAACACAACAATTCCCACCAAGAAGAAACAGATTTTCTCCACGTACAGCTCTGACAATCAGCCTGGAATGTTGATTCAGGTGTATGAAGGAGAGAGGGCAAGAACTAAGGATAACAATTTGCTCGGGAGATTCCAGCTCACCGGGTTCCCACCAGCACCAAGGGGAGTTCCTCAAATCAATGTGTGCTTTGACATTGATGAAAATGGAATATTGAATGTGTCAGCAGAGGAAGTGAAGAACAAGATTACTATTACTAAGAAGGACAAAGGTAGATTGAGCAAAGAAGAGATAGAGAGGATGGTGCAGGAGGCAGAGAAGTACAAGGCACAGGATGAGGAAGTGAAGAAGAAGGTGGAGGCGAAGAAGAAGGTGGAGAACTATGCCTATAATATTAGGAACACTATCAAGGATGAGAAATTCGCAGGGAAATTGGATCCGGCAGATAAGCAGAAGATTGAGAAGGCAATTGATGAAACAATTGAGTGGGTTGATGGAAGCCAATTAGCAGAGGTGGATGAGTTTGAGGACAAATTGAAGGAATTGGAAGGATTGTGCAACCCCATTAGAGCAAAAATGTAGGAAGGTGGCAGCTGCGGTGCAAGCATGCGTAATGGTGACTACAGCAAATCATCCTCTGGTGGTGCAGGTGCAGAGCCCAAGATTGAAAAAGTTGATTAAGTGTTCAAGGGGAAGACTTCTCCATTGATTTCTCGCCCAATTCCACACATACGTTCTCGGCCTCCGAGTCGGGGGAGAATGTAATTCCTCCTTCTCCAGTTGAATTACAACAAAAGAAAGATGAATTCCATTTTCTAGTTTTACGTCAGTTTCTGCATTTTTGCGACCGCGATCTGAAATGATGGCAAAATAATACATCTGAAGAAAGGGGAAGCCCTTTAGTTTTCAATCTTCATTCTTCTGGTTTTGAAGCCCTTTATCTTCCTTAATCTTTTGAAGGTCATGCAATTCCTTAATGAACAGTGATTGATCATACTAATCATCCTATTCGGCATTCTAAACCACTCACTAATGGCCAAAATAAAAAAGGTAAAACATGTGCCCACGTCATTATAAAAATATGGTAAACACTCAAAAGTCAATCTGGTAGCCGTCTTGGGTTAAAATACCATGCGTATCATGCAAAAACATTTATTACCCTCGACGTTCCCTACGTATCCATGCCTTCACTATTCAATTTTATTCCCACTTTTCAACATGTTACTCTCCAACGGCTTCAAGAACCAACGAGGCTCAATCTAGATATATAGACTTAAAATGCTTCATTATACTCATGGCCGCCCAAACATATCTTCCATTGGTCTCATTAAAGCGTTCTAATTAAGATGCCCAGCATTAATGACGTTGTATTTCCTGCATCTTCATCCCTTTCCCCATCCACGCCAATCTGATGCCATATTGTTGGAACTGATGGAGAAGAGAATGGCAAAGCCCTTGAGATCCAAGAGAGAAGAGGCTGTCGTTGTCGTCCTAGGCTTCCTGTTCAATCGTCACCCTCTCCTCTCTGTGATTTATTTTACTAATTCCTACAGGAACGCTTCTCTTTAAGGTAAGAATTAAAACGGGCGATGTGCAGGTGGCAGCGGCGACGATGTGCCCATGGACGGTGGTGCAAGCATGCCTAATGGTGGCTTCAGCAAATCAACCTCTGGTGGTGCAGGTGCAGGGCCCAAGATTGAAGAAGTTGATTAAGTGTTCAAGGGGAAGACTTCTCAATTGATTTTTCTCTCATGAATCAGTTGCTGGATTTTAAACTAGTAGTGTAGTGTCTTGCGCTTAGAGTAATGAGCTTGTTGTGTCAAATTCTGACAGGTCACGGAAAGAATAACTGCATCTGATGTGTGAACCATATAATATTTGTTTCCGAATGTTGGCAAATATTTTCTATAAGATGACAAAAATGAAAAATCTCGACTTGCATTAGGCTCATCATGTTTCTAGCTTTCGCGAGTTCTTTTTCATGCTTTCTGAAATATACAGCTTTCCTTTGTATTCTTTTCTTTTACTTGTAGTATGGTGAAAGTTCAGCTCATTAATACTACTGAGTTTCATTTTGATATTCTATTGACATTGAATATGGATTATTTACGCTGAAGCCCTCTGGTTAATTTTTTAGGGTCATGCAATTCCTTGCGACCAAAGAAACTAATTTCCAATTTCAATTGGATTTTTATATCTATACCCCTCAATCTCAGCATCCCAAACACACCTCATGTGTTGACGAAAGATATAAATTACACTGCGTTTGATATTTTGTTAGAGACCTTGATTTCCCCGAAGGGGTTTCCCCCTATTGAATAACTTGTAATTCTGTGGCAGTGGAAGATTTGTAGAAGAGAGATCAGTAATATGTTACTTCCCTATATAAGATATATTTGAGAAATTGATCTCTATTATAGATATAAGACATATTTTTTATATTTATCAATATTTTCTTAATTTATCTCGATTGATGCACTCTCAACAATAATCATAGAAAAGAGAGAATGTGAGAATTATGGAAGATGACTAAGGTGTTTTATAAAATATATATCATATTAACTAATTTAACTAACTTCTTTAATCTAATCAAATTAGGTAATTATGTGTTATATTAAAGACCGAAGAGATTGAATTGAGTGCTTTAATCAGACATGGTAATTAAATATAATAGTGGTATCAATATTTTTGGTAATTAAATAAGGATAAGACATGGAGTTTTTTTTAAAATAAAAAATAAAAAATAAAAAAATCAGACAGCCCCTAAATGTATTTATAAAAATCAACAACGCATATGAAAAATTTTAGGAAAAATTACGCTCAGGTCCCAAGGAAGGGAATTAATCACAATAAAGTCCCTTAAAATCATGAAATTACACAGAAGTCCCAAGGGACCTGGTTGTAATTATTTGTGAATGTAAAATTACCATTTTGACCTTCCCTCTCTCATGTCTCCCTTTTTCTTCTCTATTTCCTCTCTCCTTCTTCTCTATTTCTTCTCTCTTTCCTCTCTCCTTCTCCAGCTCCTTTACGCAGTCGGTGATGCACCCGCTCCTCTCATCAAGTAGACAACTCAGTCTGCTTGATGAAGAACCAGCTCTTCCCTCCCCCGTCCAAGAAGAACCAGTTTCCTCCACTCTCTTTCTCCCTCAAGATGATGAACCAGTCCCAAAATCACTTCTCAGATCCACAAAATCCCCATGCCCAATACATACCCGAAAGGGAGATACTGAAACTCCCTTCCAAATCCTAATCCACATCGAATGAACTAAAAAATTCCATACAATTTTTACTTATTCTTCTTCAAATTGGACGAATTCCTCACGAGATCGACGTTCGAGAAAAGCCTCGAGATTGGGGAGTCGGACAAGAAGAAGAAGAGTGAGTTAGTGAAAGTGAGTAAGCGAAGTAGGTGAGTCGGGAAGGGCGGGTTCAAATGGAGGTTGTGATTCTTATAGTTTCAGATTGGGGAATCTGTAAAAGTTTTCAAAGGTTGTTGTAAATATATGATTTTTCTGTTGTAAATATTGCATTTGTTGTTGTAAATAGCCTTTGGAAGTCATAAATTACAAATTCCAGGATTTCAAAGGTTGTTGTTAAAATAAGCTTTTTCTGTTGTTAATATAGTATTTGTTGTTGTAAATAGCCTCTGGAAGTCAGAAATAACAAATTCCAGGTTTTCAAAGGTTGTTGTTAAAATATGCTTTTTCTGTTGTTAATATAGCATTTGTTATTGTAAATAGCCTCTTGAAGTCAGAAATAACAAATTCCAGGTTTTCAAAAGTTGTTGTTAAAATATGCTTTTTCTGTTGTTAATATAGCATTTGTTGTTGTAAATAGCTTCTGAAAGTCAAAAATAACAATTTCCAGGTTTTCAAAAGTTGTTGTTAATATATGTTTTTCTGTTGTTAATATAGCATTTGTTGTTGTAAATAGCTTCTGAACGTGATAGATGAAAAAATCCAGGTTTTCAAAAGTTGTTGTTAAAATATGCTTTTTGTTGTTGTTAATATAACATTTGTTGTTGTAAATAACCTCTAGAAGTCGAAATAACAAAATGGTAATTTTGCATTTACAAATAATTACGAAGTCCCTAGGGACTTTTGTGTAATTTTGTCATTTTAATGGACCTACTTATATTTTTTTTGTCATCCTTAGGACCTGTGCGTAATTTTCCCAAAAAAATTTCTCATAAAAAGGAACTCTCAACTGAGGGAATAAAAATATTCCAACAATGTCCCAAAAACATAACAAGCATCAAGAAAAATAACAGTTCCAAGAGATTTGGTAGACAAATAATTTAATTAGAAGGACACTCCTTCTTAAAAGTAGTATTAACCAACCCGTGGGAAACTAATTACACTTTTAAATAATCATTTTTCATCATAATATGAAGAAATTGATAAATTAAAAATTTATATTCTTTTCAGTAAAGAATTAGTTTTCTTATATTTGTTAAAAGTAAGATATAATTTTAAAGAGTAAATACCCTTTTGGGTCCCCTGGAAAAAAACACGGACCCCATTTTGGTCTTTCACACAAAGAAATGCTATTTTAGTCCCTGAAAAGGATGAATAAGGATCGATTGGTGAACATTTTGATCCCTCGCAAATTTCCAAAAAGCCTTTTTTTAGTCCATAAAAAAGTCCTATTTTAGTCATATGGACTAAAATAGGGTCCGTGTTTTTTGTCGGGGACCCAAAAGGGTATTTACTCAATTTTAAATCATTTTTTTTATGGCTTTGCATACAAATAGTATGTAATTTGGTTAATCAAATTTACATTTCAACTTTCTGGATTTTAATTTATAACCCACCATCCATCATGATAACTCCAATACCATTTATCAAAGGCTATCAACGGCCATAAGGGCATTTTAGTCCGCATATTCTCTTAAACTTGTAAGAAAATTCAGCGGCACCCCAGAGATGCTCTAATTAATAGAACTAGAATGACTTATATGAATTTAATTAAAAAATATAAATAGGTAATAAGGCATGAGAAATTATGTTATTTTTATCCATTAAAAAATATATATGAACCGCTTAAAAAATTGACCTATGGCCCTAAAAAATTCCATCCCAAGAACAATTTATTTAGTTTTTTTAATGTTTGATGAGGATGAATTTATATAACCTTCTTAAATTTCAATTTTAATTTTTTATAAAGAGATTCTTGAATTTTCAATTTTATTTTAAAATAAAAAGATTATTGAGAATTCAGTGTAAAATAAAGGGTTGAGGTCCAAATTTATCCCAAAACTTGTCATGTAGGAGCACTTCAAAGGGTTTTTGAGGAGTAATGTCATCTAAAAATTTTCAAATCATAATAATTTTTCCTAACCGTTATTTCAATTAAGTTTGACTGTTAGTTGACGAAATATTTTGAATTGTCAGTACACATGTCATCCACATCAATTTTGTTTTGAGTTTAGGTACAAATTTACTCGAACATTGTTACTCAAAAGTAGCATTGTCCTGATAGTTTTCAAATCGTATCAATATCATTATGGTTGTTATCCATGTTAAGTTTATACCATTAGTAGACCAAACATATTTATTTGCCAAGTCCATGTATATATAATTCATTTCATTTTTTTTTCAAAGTTATATTTAAAAAAATACATTTCATCTTAAGGATTAGAGAAAATAAAAAAAAGGTACTCACCTATCTTTTTAGTAGAATATTGGAAGATGGAAAAGAACCCTTTTAAAATGCAAAAGTGTTTAACAAACACACTCAGTTTTGTTACCAACCAGGTTAAATGTTCTTAGAGCCCTCAAAACGAGATAAGCTCGCAAAGCTAGCACATATATACCCATTTTTTTTTTTTGATAATAAAATTTTAGGAAAGGAGTTTGCCTACCCACGGTCAAGCGGCGGGCGTTTGGAGTCGGTCATGGGCATCTTTGGTCAAGTACACATGCCTCCACCTCTACCAGGGAGTTTCCACTCGCTTCCAGACCCCTAAGATGCCTTCCCCAGCCCCATGACCAACGCATGGATCAAACCCCCTCCCTTTAGGTGAGGAAGTCAGCCCCTTGCCAGGTTGAACCTAAGTATGAGGGGTTATATACCCACTTAGTTAAGGGTTATATAGAAGGAAATCAAGCTTAAAAGGGTCCATCCGTTTTACCCGGCAATTAAAAAGGTCCTTTTAGGGTCTACGGCCAACCCTTTAAGCCTATAATATTTTCTTAATAAAATAAAATTTATTGATGCAAGATGGGAAGGTAAAGTTTTAAATCCTTAACTATAAAGATCCTATATATGGTGAAAATTACAACATATGTGGATAATTGAACCATTTTATTATGTGTTTAGATTAACAGTAGGAATTAACAATAAATTTTAAATATAATTATTATTTAAAATTATGATATATAAAATTAATTATTTATAAAATTGATTATAACAATTAATTATCATAAACTATTTAAATAATTAATGTTAAATCAAGATTGATTTTAACTTAAAAATATACTTTAGCACTAAAAAGAGTGTTTAGATCATTTTTAACGAAATTAAAGTTTTGTCCATACTGTACAACAACAAAAAGTATGCTCCATCCTCAATTCTATCTATCCATTTAATTATTCATTTCTTGATGCTAAATTATTCGTTGTAGGAGTATCAAATTTCTATATAGCCAATAGTATGAAGATTCAAGAAGACATGTCCGTGTAATAAACACGAAAGTCCGGGGACATCTTCTTTCCAGATTCCAGAACAATCTAGTCGGGAAGCCGTCGTTTCTAGTAATCTCTAGAATTTTCTTGAACGTCTTCTTTCTTCCTATATATTTCTCCTCTCAAATGGTGTTTCTTCTTCCTTCATAATCCTCACATTCTATCTTCCTTTCTCAATCGCATAGTTTTCTTGCATGAATGGTGGTCCAGACGGAAGGAAAGGCCATTGGCATCGATCTTGGCACCACCTACAGCTGTGTCGGTGTATGGCAGAACGATCGCGTTGAGATCATAGCCAATGATCAAGGCAACAGAACAACTCCTTCCTATGTTGCTTTCACTGATACAGAGCGTCTCATTGGAGACGCTGCCAAGAACCAAGTCGAAATGAATCCCCAGAACACGGTTTTCAACGCCAAGCGACTCATCGGCCGGAGATTCTCCAATCCTTCTGTTCAAAGCGATATGAAGCACTGGCCATTTAAAGTCGTGTCTGGTCCTGGCGACAAGCCAATGGTCGTGGTTCAATACAAAGGCGAGGAGAAACAGTTCGCAGCCGAAGAGATTTCTTCAATGGTGTTGACGAAAATGAAGGAAGTGGCGGAGGCATATTTGGCACAAACAGTGAAGAACGCCGTCCCTGCATATTTCAATGATTCTCAGAGACAAGCTACGAAAGACGCGGGTGCTATTGCAGGGCTTAATGTGATAAGAATCATAAATGAGCCTACTGCTGCTGCTATCGCATATGGTTTGGACAAGAAGGTTTCGAGGTCTGGTGAACAGAACGTTCTTTTATTTGATCTCGGAGGTGGAACTCTTGATGTTTCACTGCTCTCAATTGAAGAGGTGTGTTATGGATCGAGATAAATGGGCCTCGGAAGATGAGGCCCATTGATATGCACTTATCGGGACAAGACCCACGACCCTATGATCCCACGATCCCATGATCTGTTATTGTGGTGGATAATGGAAATGGGAATAGGCCGAGTGGAAGGGCGGACACGCCACCAACCAACTGCCAAGTTCTTCCCTCTATAAATGGGAAGGATTCAACAGGTGCACGGTACACACACATTCTCTCTCAACCTATTTACCATATTGCATACACAGAGCACACACCCCACGCCTTTGGGTGAAAACCCTTGTGTTCAAGTTCTGTGATCTCCTATCTATCTGGGTATCTCATCCATAGATATCTAAGAGAAGACTAAAGATCCTACATCAACTTACTAGCTTATCTAAGGCTAGACATTTGTGTTCTACATCAGAACATTGGCGTTGACCGTGGGGACCGTAAATTTCGAATCCCACATCGCAAAGCTACGGGTTCAACTAGGAGCATGGCGAACACCAGAAGAAAAAACATAGTAACTCGGCAGGATCAACTGCCAGAAGTAGCGGGGCAAAATCTCCAGGAGCCGACATCTCGCCAGGAAGGTTCTACCAACCCGGAAGCAGAAAATGTGATGGTAGAAACCGAGTATGAGACATCAGACACGGCAAATTCCCCTCCTCCTGGGAATGTTGTCATCCAGCAAATTAATCCGTAGATTCTACCATAGCAACACCCATTGGAGTTACAGACGGTAGACCCCGACATTCGCATTATGCAAACCATACTCGGTTCCATATATAATCGGATGGGGGAAATGGAAATCCGTAATTGCCTACAGCGTGAGGAGGATGCCCGAGCATTCAGGGAGGAGTTGAATAGTCGAAATGAAGAGGGGAATCAAATGTTCGAGCGACATTTCGGATATGCAGAAAATCGTACTCGGATCCCGGGTGAAAATGTTCTCGACCATAGCCGAGATGAGGTTTCCATATCTCAGAAGGCGGGAACTTCACAGGCACAACAAAGAGAAGAAACCATACTCGGGGAAGATCAAGAACAACTCATCGAGGAGCGGTCGCAGAAGATACGAGCCTTGCAGGAACATATCAAATTCCTGAGACAGCTCGGGGGAAACCCAATTGAGCATGATCAGGAAGTGAATTCTCAGGCAAACATTGACAAAGAAGGACGAAGTCGGGCAGAGGCCGAGAAGTTAATAAGTGAGAAAGCAAACACTACTACAAAAAGTGGATATTACTTCCCTAAAAGACGTCCTTATTTTAAAAAAGGAAGTAAAAAGTGTAGGCGGTGGCATTTTCGTAATTATTTGGTGAATCTTGAGACTTAGGCGTCCTAAATATAATTTTAGGACGCCTAAAATTAATTTATTTGATAAAAATTATATTTTGGAGCATTTTGAGGAATATTTTGGCGCCATGAAATTTTTGGGCGTCTTGAAAACAAAATCGGGACGCCTAAAATTAATTTATTTGATAAAAATTATATTTTTGGAGCATTTTGAGGAATTTTTGGCGCCATGAAATTTTTGGGCGTCCGAAAACAAAATTAGGACGCCAAAATTGAATTTTAGGAGTCCTAAAATATATTTAGGACGCCTAAAATGAATTTTTTGGCGCCGGGAAATGTTTTTGTGCATTTTGAGGAATTTTTTGGCGCTAGGTAATTTTTTGGCGTCCGAATATAAAATCGGGACGCCAAAATTAAATATTAGTAGTCCTAAAATATATTTAGGACGCCTAAAATGATTTTTTTGTGCATATTGATGAATTTTTTGGCGCCAGAAAATTGTTTTTTGCATTTTGACGAATTTTTTGGCGCTAGGTAATTTTTTGGCGTCCTGAATATAAAATAAGGACGCCAAAATTAAATTTTAGAAGTCCTAAAATATATTTAGGACGCCTAAAATGTTTTGAAATATCTGTTCAATTCATATCATCTCGGCCTTCACCTCTCATCTCTCGTCATATTCATTTTGACCGGTGGAGTCTCATCTTAGCCTTCATTCTCTCATCTCCACCGATGCCGTCAACTTCATCATCTCCGATCCCCGACTCCGTCGCTCGATTCCGTCGCACCGGGCGTAGCTGCTGCCGCTCCGCTATGCTCCACCAGATCTGCTATTCTGTTCCTTCAGATCTGAAAGCAGATCCCTCACCATCGATCTAGTTTCACACACAGGGGTGAAATTTTCCTGGGACGCGAGGAGAGATCTGGCTTGACCGAGTTTTCTACGTTCGATGCACTCCGCTTATATCTTTCTAATCCACGCCTAATTTATCGAGACTCCGTTTTATTGCTTGATTTCTGAAGCTTTAGGAGAAGAAGGCGAAAGAAGAAAGCTTTCAAACACACAGCAATGTCAGCCATTGACGGAGATTTCGATATTCGGGTAATTTGAACTCTTACATGCCCTATTATTCTCCTGCTTTTCTTTCTCTCCTTTTCTTTTTTGCTGACTCGTTCTTCGTTCCAACTTCTCTCGATTTTTTTGCTAATGACCTTGTGAGAATCGATTTGTGATACTGTTGAGTTTATTATAATCAGAGAAAAAAAAAGAGAGGAATTGTTCCCCTTTTTTAATTCTATTGTCTTTACTTTGGTAGGTTTCCATTGCACGAACTTGCAACCGCATACACTTCTTGCTACATCGAGGCAACAAGATATTGAATTTAGAGAGTCGCTAATGAACAAAGACGGTGGTGATTGTTCCCTATACCTTATTATATGTTTAATTTTGGTCTTAGGGTCTTCCATTCCGGCTTTAGTATTACTTTTTGGGAAGAGTGGAATTTAAATAAGTGGAAAATCGAACATGATAGAATATTTTATTAGTCACATAATTATAGGGATTAACTAAACCTAGAGATTATAGGAGATTATTGTTAGGATGTTAGTTTTTCAAATTTCAAATATAGATCTCTATTTTGTCTATAAATGTAATCGTGCTCTCATCTGAATATACAACAATTATTCTCATCTGATAATCTTCAAATGCCCAGTAAAAAATATTAAGCAGGTATATATAATAATAAAAAAAATCATATAAGACGTCCTGAAATAAAATCAGGACGCCTTATGTAAGACGTCCTGTTTTTATCATAGGACGCCTTTTTTAAGGCGTCCTGTTTCAATTAGAGGACGCCTTTGTTAAGGCGTCCTATTTTTAACATAGGACGCCGAAATAATTCTAATACTACTTCCCCTTGATAGACGTCCTTCGAAAAAGGGACGTTAATTGCCTCTAATTCAGGACGTTTTTCCACTTTTTTGTAGTAGTGAAAGGAGCCACTGCAGGCCCACAAGCACTCAAAGAAAGATGCAACACCGACGTCGTTCGAGTCAGATGATTATGATGACGACAATATCTAGAGTCCTTTCATGGATAAAATAATGGCCGCCCCATATCCAAAACGTTTGGATACCAAAGATCTTCCTAAATATGACGGAAGTCAAGATCCACAAGTGCACATTGGTCACTTTAAGTTGGATATAATGGTGAAAGGGTTTACTGGTTCGGTGATCCCTCGACTATTTGCCGAAACACTTCGAGGTCCGGCTCAAATATGGTTCAGCTCTCTACCAATGAAGTCGATCACTGACATGAAGGATTTCGAAAAGAAATTCTTGCGAACTTCGCCACAAGTCGGAAACAACCAAAAACCGAGTTCCAACTCGACCAGGTTAAGCAGTCGCCAGGAGAGACAGTACAAAAATATCTGAAGCGTTTCAAGGACGTAGCCTTACATGTCCCCGGGTTGAAAGATGAGGTACACTTGCATTGCGTGATTTCATGTTTAGACAAAGATTCTCGCCTGAAGAAGTCGGTGATGAAACGTCGGCCCAAAACTCTGTCATGACCCACGCGCCTCGAAGTAAGGCGAGAAGCCCACCTCCCAAAGAGAAGCAACAATTCGGAATGAATCAGCGGGATGCTCGGGCACATGTAAGGGATAACAAATCAAGAAGAGACAAGGTTGAAGGAAGATATGACAGATATGCCCCGTTAAGGGTACCGCAAGCACAAATATGGAAGGAAGTCTCCTTAACGGAGATGAAAAAGGAGGAACGACCACGGCCAATGCGCAATGAAACCACTCTAGATAAATCTAGATATTGCGAGTTCCATGATCAGCATGGCCATACGACGGACATGTGTTGGGACTTGTGGGACACCATTGAGAAGTTTATTCGAGAAGGGAAACTACGCCGTTATGTTATACAAACACAAGGACGGCAAAACAAGCGTCAGGAAGGCAGAAGTAGGAGCCCGACACCAGAAAAGAAGAGAAGAGAACAGAGGAAACCGGGGAGAGGCCAGGATGACGAATTTCCCGAGTCAAAATATGACTGTAATGTCATAGTCGGAGGTTTTGGTGGAGGAGGAGACTCGGTTAGTCAGAGAAAAAAGTATTTGAAAGAGATCCTCTCTGTAAGAAGTCGTCCTGAGTTTAAGGGAGAATCTACAAAAGCTCCTGTCCCAATACTCGGATTCACTGATGAAGAACTAGATGAGGTAATACCAGGGCATCATGATGGCCTAGTCATCACGGGAACCTTGGTGGACTGCCGTGTAAGGAAAATCTTTGTAGATAATGGCAGCGCCGTTAACATCATCCTCTGGGATGCGTTCAAACGCATGAGGTTTGACTCTGAAGAATTGAAGCCTTGCAAGACCATGTTAATGGGTTTTAACGGTCAGGATACCCGTCCAAAGGGAGTCATTGACCTCAAACTCACTCTGGGCACCAAAGAGGCTTTTAAGACATAAGTGGTTCGATTTGTCGTTGCCGATTTCCCCTCCTCATACAATATCATCCTAGGACGACCCGCTATTCACGAATGGAATATGTTGGTGTCTTCAAACCACCAGAAACTGAAGTTTATCAACAAGAGAGACAAAGTGGTTACCGTCAAAGGTGATCAAAAAGACTCTCGGCAATGCTACTTTGACACGGTCAGAGTAAGTAAAAATACAAAGAAAGGTGAATCAGAGAAGGAAGCCGAGTCCGTCCAAGTAGTGGAGTTAGATTTGAGGGAAGAAGACAAAATCCAAAGAGTGGAGCCAAATGATGAACTCGAGGACTATGTTTTGGGGAACACCCCTGTGAAAAGCACTAAAATCGGGAAAGGGTTGGATCCCGAGATCCGTAGGGAAATTGGGAAATTCCTAATCGAAAATAAAGATGTGTTTGCGTGGAATGCGTCTGAAATCCCTGTATGGATCCCGAATCTCGTTGCCATAGTTTGGCGATCCACCCCGGCTCAACACCCGTGGTGCAAAAGAAGAGGAAGCAAGGCTCCGATCGGTCTAAGCAGATATGAGCGATTAAGCAAATTCCTTCTTGATCAAGGATTTATTAGAGGAAAAGCAGATATAATTCTCTTCATAAAGAGTAATAAGCTTGGTGAAATTTTAATTGTTCAAATATATGTTGATGATATTATATTTGGTGCTTCTAATGATGCTTTGTGTGAAGAGTTTGCTAAGAATATGCAGGGAGAATTTGAGATGTCCATGATGGGAGAACTCAACTATTTCCTTGGTCTACAAATTAAGCAAAAGAAGAATGAAATCTTCATATCTCAGACCAAGTATCTCAATGATCTGCTGAAGAAGTTTGGAATGGATTAATGCAATGGAGCTGACACTCTTATGAGTTCAACCACTTTATTGGATGCTGATGAAAAAGGCAAAGACTTCAACATTACAAGATATAGAGGAATGATTGGATCATTGCTCTACCTTACTGCAAGTCGTCCTGACATCCAATTCAATGTTGGGATGTGTGCAAGGTTCCAGTCTACTCCCAAGGAGTCTCATGCTGAAAATGTGAAGAGGATCTTCAAATACCTTGCTGACACAAAAACTCTTGGATTGTGGTTTTCCAAAGGTCAACCTGAACATCTTGTGGCATATTTAGACTCAGATCATGCTGGATACAAGACGGATAAAAAGAGCATAAGTGGCCAATGTCAATTCCTTGGTGGTTCACTTGTCTCCTGGTTCAGCAAGAAGCAAACAACCATCTCTGTGTCATCAACTAAAGCTGAGTACATTGATGCATCTAGTTGCTGTGCTCAAGTCCTATGGCTCAAACAACAACTATCTGACTTGGGAATCAACCTGAAGGAGATCCCAATTATGTGTGATAACACCAGCACAATAAGCTTGGCGAAGAATCTAGTTCAACATACTCGGACCAAGCATATTGATGTGAGACATCATTTCATAAGGGAGCACGTTCAGAAGAAGGATTTCAAAGTTATGTTCATTCCAACTCATCTTCAACTTGCTGACATCTTCACCAAACCATTGGCAAAAGAACAATTCAATTTCATAAGGAGAGAATTGGGAATGGTAAATCCCAATGAGTTGTAAGTATCTCTCTCAATGTTAGTTATGGTTTTGATGATTTTTAGAAACTAACTTGAGCATCGGAGTGTTTAGTTGTGTTTTTTTGCACGATGCTTGGAATACTGAGGTTTGCTGTCAAAAGAAGCAAACTCGAGTTTGAGAAGCCAAACTTGAGTTTATCGGGGACAGAGAGCAACCTCTGGTTTTGGAGAAGTTCAAAAATCGAGTCATTAAGTGAGAAACTCGAGTTTCCATTAGACAGAGAGAAACTATGCTTTAAAGAGAAGTGCAAACTCGAGTTGGTAAGTAGAAACTCGAGTTTTGTAGCGGAAGTTTAAAGGTTCACATTACACCTTTGAAGTGCAGGTAAGTTTGCATTTATGCAAACTCGAGTTTGTTAGTAGAAACTCGAGTTTGTCGCATCCATATATATATATATGTGTGTGTGTGTGTTACTGTTACTATTCCTGTTCGTCTACACTCTACTCAAAACTCAAGTTTTCCCTAGCTTTTCTCTCATCTCTCTGTTTCTCGCCATTCTCGACCAAACCCCTCTCTCAAAACCTAGATATGGCCTCCAATCGCCCTCCAAGATCACCTCAAGACGATGGCCCAGAGTATGAACCCTCTCCGCCGCCTCCTCCCTTGTAACAACCAAGGAAGATGAAGAGCATACCCAGGAGATTCAAGTTTGGGGTCGATAGGAGCATCCCTAGGGTTCCCTCATCTCAGCGTACTTCATCTCCTAAACCTAAAGGGGTGACAATCCAAGAACCCTCACCTGAGGCTCAATCGAAGAAGCGCCATGAACCAGAACCCGTTCAAGGCAAAGGGAAGAAGAAGGTTGCTGAGGCTTCTAAGCCTCCTAAGCAGAAGAGAACTAAGACTACTTCAGAGTCCAGAGAATCAGAAAGAGGACAAGCCTCAGAAACCTCTGCTGCTACCCAACCTGAGGATCCTTCTATCATGTCCAATGCTATTGAAGAAATTTACCACCATCACTCTCCTCCTCAAGGGTTTGCCTCTGCTACCTCTATTCTTTCAACTGAGTTGGCTGCCAAATTCAAGGATACCTTCCTTAATAAAGAATTTTGTCCTATGGTCTCTGTTAATTTAGCCAAGCTAAAAGATGACTGCAATTTAGATCTTGCACCCTGGTTGAAAGATTATGAAACATTCCTTTCCATCTCTGCTTCATATACCCCCAATATTGTCAAGCTATTTTTATTTTAATATGACCTATGACAATCTCTTAGATTCTGAGGGTGATTTAGTTGAGGAAAGAGTCTCCACAATTGTCAAAGGGGTAACATTCACTCTTTCTGCATCTATCTTCAATTCTATTTTAAAAATTGATAATCCACCTCCTATTCCAACAATTAAGTTTAGCAACAGAGAGATTTTTGAAATTCTCAGACCCAATGAGCCTATCCCAGAAGCTGAATTACACTCTCTGTCTTTCAAACCTGTGTCAATGCCACCAATTCATAGAGCCCTTTGGTACATTTACTCTAGGAATTTCATTCAAAAGGGTGGCAACTTCACTCACTTTGCACAGAAGGATTACCCTCTCTTTGCTGCCATTGTCAAGAAAGTCCCTTTAAATCTTGGACATTGGCTCTTCCAGGAGATGGTAAAGTTCAGATTTTCATCTCGCAGACCTTCCCATATTCCATTTCTATCATTTGTTTTAGTTATTCTCTTCTATCATAAGATCTGGTACCGTGGTCCTCCTGATTCAATCAAAACTCCTATAGTATTTGGTAAATCGCAATTGAACTTCATGAGAATCACTTTTGAAGAAGAAGGCTCGGGCCAATCAAGGGCTCCCTCTAGGTTCAGAGCTTCCCATGCAAGAGCACAAGACGCTCAGTCAACTCCTCCACCTCTTCAATCCTCTATGCCCTCTGACTTTGATGCTAGAGTTAAGGCTATTATGGATGCTGCCATTGCTGCCATGTCAATCAGGATTGAATTTGAAGTAGGAAGGTTGGTAGCTGAAGTGACTAGGGGCAATCATGAGATGTTTGATGCCCAGGATGCAATGAAGGAAACAATTGACAATATTTATGGCCATCACACTGAGCTTAAAGAGAAAGTAAAGGACCTCACTGGTCACATGAGAGACCATGATGCCAAGCTATCAACTCTGATGGTTAACAATGTGCTTCTCGGAGATAAGATGGACAAGATCCTCAGGCTCCTTCAACTTGCTGGTCCAAGCACCCCAGATTTGGTTTTGATTCCTTTCCTTCCAAATCTAAACCTGAGCCCTCTACTTCACCACTATTCACCTTCAACATTCCTGTGGTTTCTCCTTCCTCACTGAAAGCATCTACTCCCATAATCACCTCATCCCCTATTCCTACTTCCACACCTACCACAGTGATCATACCTCCCTCATCTCCTCTTACCCCAGCCACTAAGATTTTGCCTTCCTCTATCACTCCAAGCACTGAAATTCTACCTCCACATGACTCCCCTCCTCCTACTTCTCTGATAGATCCATGCACTGACCCTTCTATCTCAGCTCCATCTCCTTTTGAAGATGACAAAGGGGGAGAGAAAATCAAAGAGTAGCATTTGAGCTTGAACAAAACTGTGTTGTGTAGAGAGTCTTTTGTGTTTCAGTTTCAATTTCAAATGTGTAATTGTGCATTTTGATTCTGAATGATACATCTGATGTAATGCATTTTGCTTCAATGAAATGACAATTTTATGAAGTTTCTTTTGTTATACAAACCCGCTTATGCTATTTACTTCATCTCTGGTATCTGTTTCTGTTGCTCAAAAGCTTTTTAAAATAATGCTTTTGCAAAATTCATCTCAAATGCAAAATCTCTCAAACTTTTGAACTTTTGGTTTACAAGTGTTGTCATCATCAAAAAGGGGGAGAATGTTAGTTCTCTATGTGTTTTGATGATAATTGACAATTGTAAACTCAAGATGAAGTTTGTCTTTGGTAAGTTAAAAACTTACTGTCAAAGGCAAACTCGAGTTTGAACTTGACAGAGAGTAGCTCAATTTTTATTAACTAAGGAAAACACCAGTTTGCGTAGGCAAACTCGAGTTTGCAAGACACAGAGAGCACTCCAAGTTTTTCATATTAAGATAAACTCGAGTTTAGGTTTACAAACTCGAGTTTGCACCATACAGAGACTCTTTAATATTTTCTAAAGTAAACAAAACTCCAGTTTTGATTTACAAACTCAAGTTTGCATCTTCCAGAAAGTCTGTCAAAGTCTTCTCTTATGAGGAAACTCGAGTTTGGTTTTGTAAACTCGAGTTTCGGTCATACAGAGTCTACAATATTTTTCGGTCATACGGTCACATTGAAGATTACAACGGTCATTTAATGCTCTCTTGGTATAAATAGAGCTACATTCAATTCTTCTCAACACCCAATCTGCAGAAAACGAAAATCATTCAAGTTTCCAACTACTCTTTGAGTTTTTTTTTTATAAAGTATCTTTTGATATATTTGTACTTCAGTGATTATATTTATCCACTCTTAGAGAGAGTTCATTTATTGCAAAACATCTATTGTAAGAATCTCAAGTCGTGGGACTTGGAGATTATGATATTTGATTGCAACTTGTAAGGGGGAGTAAGTTCTAGTGAGAGAATTACTCTAGAGTTACAGAGTGTGTAATAATTTGAGATAGTGAAATCCCAAAGTGTCTGGGGACTGGACGTAGGTCAAGAGGTTGGACCGAACCAGTATAAATTCCTTGTGTCTTGCTTCTTCTTCCTCTGTTCTATTATACTCTGTTTCTAGTGTTCAAGAACAGAGTTCTTGGAAAAGTTTTTTCTATAATCCCCAATTCAACCCCCTCTTGGTGATTAAACCCCACTTTTAGAAGAAAGATGGAGTACTAGTTTCCTTCTCATATAATAGATCAAATTGTTCGTGTGCACCCTCCTTATGAGGAGAGAGGAGAGGACAAAATATATTGGAAACCATCCTCTGATGGGTGCTTCTCAATCAAATCGGCATACCATTTCCTTTTATCAAGTAATTGACGGGTTGCGGATAACATATTGAAGATTATATGGAGATAGTTTGTTCTAGAGAAAATTAAAACCTTAATGTAGTTAGCTACTCATGGGAGAACTCATACATCAAAGTTGAGGATGCAAAGAGGTCTAGAGACGTCTACTATTTGCCCTTTTAGATGCGAGATGGATGAAGATTTGATGTATATGTTGCAAGATTGCTCTAATATTAATGAGTGCTGGGGATCAGTGGTCAGAACAGAAAATTAGAATACTTTATCTTCTTTACAGGGGATGGAATGGATCAAATGGAATCTAACTCATGAGATTGGGAAAGAATATAGAAGGTTCAGTGGCCACCCTTGTTTGGGTATCTTTACTGGGATGCATATATAGGTATCACGATGTAACAAGTTGTTTGCTTGTGAGGCATCTGATGGGGGTCTAAATGCACAACATAGTTTCTTTAGAGCATGTTCGAATAATGATATTCTCAAGGAAGATGTTATGGAGACAAGAATTAATAGTTCTCATGCAAACTAGATTCAGAATGAAGAGAGCTTCATCAAAGTGACAGTTGATGGATCAGTCTTAGAGGATGGAAGGAGTGGATACAGAGGTTACATTTGAGACAAAAATGATAGATGGCTTGTAAGATTTAGTTCCAAACTTATTAATGTTCCTCTAGCTATTGTAGAAATAATTGGTTGAATTCAAGGACTTCAATTGTATTGGTCTAGAGGGTATAAAAAAATTAAGGTAGTTACTCATTGTATAGATGTCATTAATTATATGTTGAGAGGATGTGATTGACATCATCCTTTCAAGGATATTGTAGATGATATCAGGATGCTTTTTTTGTAGAGATTGACAAGTTGTGGTCACTTATGGATACAAAGAGATCATAACTATTGCGGATCGTTTAACAAGATACTTTCATAACATAGATGTGACTTTTTGTTTATTTCATCAACCTCCTCCCTTTATTCAAGAGGTGGAAGTTGAAGAAGGTTAGAAGTCTTTACTAAGGCTGTTGAAATGTCGTTGTTGACATTTTGAATACAGTATTATTCCAAAAAAATAAATAATCATTTTTCATCATAATATAAAGAAAGTAATAAATTAAAGGGTAAAGGTGGAAAAATTCACATGTGTTTTACTCTTAGGAGCATCCAACACCAAATGCTTTTTAGAGGTGCAAAATTATGCACGAACTTGTAAAATTAGAGCAAAATTCACACATCTGTTAAAAAGCCTAACTCTGTTTGTGGGCCCCTTTTTGTTTTACAAAAATAAAAATATCTAAATTTTTTAATTTCCTTAATTGCCCTCGAATCCATACGATCAATCTCTGTCTCCTCTCCAAATCTCCACGGTCATCTCACTTTCATGAGTCATGACGCTTCCCCTTTTTCTGCATCTCCCATGGAAGATAGCTCCTCGTCCAGTGGTTTTTTTTTTGGGCTCATTAATACGGCAAGAAGGCCATATATACTCGCTTGCGGCATGCAATGATTTGTTATATACAAGATCTGATAGCAAGAACATTCCGGTATGGAAGAAACACAAGGAATTTTCTGGATTCAAGGCGAATAGTGGTTTAGTAAAAGCAATTGTGATTGTCGGAGAAAGTATCCTCACCGGTCATCAAGACGGAAAGATCCGGGTCTGGAAAGTCTCCGGCAAGGATCAAAACCTGTACAAGCGAATGACCACCATGCCCACTCTAAAAAATTACATCAAATGCGCAGCGATTTTCTGGGTTTCAATTTTCAGATCCATCGTTTTGAAAGATAATTAGTTCTGATTTTGATTTAATATGGTTTCAGGAAGGGATGACTCAATAACCAATTAGAGGATGCAATAACAATTTGCTCGGGAAATTCGAGCTCACCGGGATCCCACCGGCACCAAGAGGAGTTCCTCAAATCAATGTGTGCTTTGACATTGATGCAAATGGCATATTGAATGTGTCAGCAGAAGATAAAACAGCAGGCGTGAAGAACAAGATTACTATTACTAATGACAAAGGTAGATTGAGCAAAGAAGAGATAGAGAGGATGGTGCAGGAGGCAGAGAAGTACAAGGCGCAGGATGAGGAGGTGAAGAAGAAGGTGGAGGCCAAGAACTCTCTGGAGAACAATGCCTATAGTATGAGGAACACTATTAAGGATGAGAAATTCGCAGGGAAATTGGATCCGGCAGATAAGCAGAAGATTGAGAAGGCAATTGATGAAACAATTGAGTGGCTTAATGGAAACCAATTAGCAGAGGTGGACGAGTTTGAGGACAAATTGAAGGAATTGGAAGGTTTGTGCAACCCCATTATAGCTAAAGATGCTTCAAGGTGGCAGCGGTGGCGATGTGCCTATGGACGGCGGTGCAAGCATGCCTAATGGTGGCTACAGCAAATCAACCTCTGGTGGTGCCGGTGCAGGGCCCAAGATTGAAGAAATTGATTAAGTGTTCAAGGCGAAGACTTCTCAATTGATTTTTCTCTCATAAATCAGTTGCTGGATTTCAAACTAGTAGTGTCTTGCGCTTGGAGTAATGATCTTGTTGTGTCAAATTCTGACAGGTCATGGAAAGAATAACTGCATCTGATCTGTGAACCATTTAATTTTTGTTTCCGAATGTTGTGTCAAGTGAATATTGCAGTATAATGGCAAATATTTTCTATAAGATGACAAAAATGAAATTTCTGGACTTGCACTAGGCTCATCATGTTTCTGGCTTTCATGAGTTTTTTCCCCCTGAAATATACAGCTTTCCTTTGTTTCTTTTCTTTTACTTTTAGTTTGGTGAAAGTTCAGCTCATTAATACTACTGAGTTTTATTTTGATATTCTATTGACGTTGGATATGGATTATTTAGCTTGAAGCCCTTGATTTTCGCTTTTTTTTTTTTTTTTTTTTTTTTTTTTTTTTAAATAAAAAAAGGTCATGCAATTCGTTGCGACCAAACAAAGTAATTTCCAATTTCAATTGGATTTCTATATCTATACCCCTCAATCTCAGCATACATAACACACCCAGTGTTGACGAAAGATATAAATTACACTGCGTTTGATATTTTGTTAGAGACCTTGATTTTCCCGAAGGGGTCTTCCCCTATGAAAATCGATGTTTTTTTATTTTGATTAGCAAGGCAAGCAAAAGCTTGGGATGTTCAATTTACCGTTGGGACATAGATCCTCTTTTTGCTTAAAAGTTGGGATATAGATGCAGAGATATTATTCACTAGATCTTTGATGTAGCTGATCCGAGTAGAAGCCTGGAGGATCTGGAGGATCATGTAAATAATTTACACTAAGAGAAACCTATTGATTGTCACATGTCAAAACCTGTATGAATAACTTGGAATTCTGTGGCGGTGGAAAATGTGTAAAAGACTTTGTTGAAAACCCCCAGCTAATTCCAAAATTCATACCTTACAAATTCCTAGAGAGTTGTAATATTGAAATTCAAAGTTTTATTGCTAAGAGAATTTGTAAGTACAAGAAAGATCTGAGAGTTGAGCTTGAGAGTTCTAATGCTCGGTGTGTGTTGCAATGCACACTTACAAAGCCTTATATTGGGCTGACATAATACCAACTCCTTCCTATTCTATTCTGACATAAAGCATTTACACAGCTTTACATATAAAGCAAATTACACATAACAATATCCTTTTTTGCATGCAGAACAAAATAAGTAAAAAAATAAATAAAATCAAACAGGACGTTTTATATATGTAGTGATCCTCTAACAAGGATGATGAATTATATGGCTTTTAGCACCATATAATATTGTATAGCAACTACCTAGGTGAGAGGCAAGTGATTGAATCAAACTGCCCAGAATGATGATTGATTGGAAGGCTCTGTGAACCATTTGGATTGGCATAATCTATCTCCATATCCAAACATTCTTTTAGTTCATTCAACACATAACTAATGTCTGGCCTTTGGATGGGCTGTAGTTCAATGCATGACATTGCTGTCCCAACAGCTTTCCATGCTGAACTAACTTGGAATTCACCATTCAACCTTTGATCAACAATGCCTTGTATATCCCCACCCTCAATTTTTGGGCGGATCCAATCAATTATAAAATAAGCATTATCAAGTTGACTTCTTATCGGGGGATGGCCTGTGATTAGTTGAAGAAGAATCATCCCAAAACTATAGATATCACTTCTTTTATCTAGCTTTCCAGATCTTTGAAATCTGTAATGCCAAAAAATAATTAGTCTATTATAGTTCTTTTTCTTTTTCTTTTCTGGTTTAATATACTTATGTTTATTCCTACATTCTTGCATCCACAAGTCTATTTAATTGAGTTTCTAACAATCAGTAGCAAATAATTATTCATTAATATTCAAATGATACAATGACTTACTCAGGATCAATATAACCAGGTGTACCAGCTGGCTGAGTTGATAGATGAGAATCTGTTTCGTTTGTGAATGCTCTTGACAATCCAAAGTCAACAATTTTGGCTACCATGAACTTATTTAATAAAATGTTGGATGGCTTCAAGTCTCTATGGATTATGGGAGTCTTACAACCATTATGAAGATATTCCAATCCTGCAACCACATCATATCATATCATGAATTTATTTAATGAAAAGAGATTGTTAGAGAGAGAAAAGATCAAAGATTCTATAACCTTTAGCTGCATCAACAGCAACTTGAAGTCTCTCACTCCACTTTAAAACATTTTGGCTTTTCTCTGCAAGCATCAATTTGTTGACCAAGAAAATGTGCCTCACTAGCCAAGATATGTACATGATGATTTGTTATTCAATAAGTTCTAACATGACTATTTTGACTATACCAACTCAACTTTTTGTCAGTTACACAGTCCATCCCTTAGAAGATTAGGGCGCAAGACCAATCAAATTGGGGCAAAAATGAGAATAAGGAAAAGCATGGGCAGAGACGTTTGTGGGTAGCTTAGAATGGAAGCGAGAATAGTTTTTCTTCTACAACTGAAAATACTTTTCTTTTCCTCTCTTGTGCGCATTTGTTGTGTGCCATATACGAAGTCTGGTTATATGATATAAGACAAACCTGACAACAATCCGCCGAGGTCTCCAAGTTCCATATATTCATAAATCAATGCTCTGACATCGTTTTCATCGCAAAACCCAACAAGCGCAACTAAGTTTCTATGATGAATCAGTGGTAAGAGTTGAGCCTACAAGTTAAAAGTAAGCTCTATCATTATTAACATTGACACCAAAAATGAATATATTTAATTTACTATTGAGTGATTGGAAAATAAATTTTGAAAACTATGTATTGGACTTTTATTTCTAACCTCTGATTGAAATTCCTTATACCCTTGTTTTGAAGATGGGGAAAGTAACTTCACAGCAACCTTCGTATCATCTTCTAAAGTGCCAAGGTAAACTTTCCCAAACCCTCCTTCTCCAATTGTGGTTTCGAAATTGTTTGTGATAAGGAGAACCTCTGAGTAAGAAAAAGCTTGATTCTTTGGTTTTAGAACTTTCTTCTTACGGGATTCGGCGCACAAAACTGCATTGCTAATCAAAATATCTTGGCACTACATAAAATCAACTAGTCCAATGAAATGATAGCATACATAAAATCAAAACCTGTTTTCATTTTAAATCTCCAGATCACCAAAGATACGAGGACAGTGACAATGGCCAAAGACGACAGTAATGCAATCAGTGGAATCTCAAATTTATTGTGTTCTTTGCACAAATTTGTCAGACAATATAGACCTGGATTGTTGCCCACACTAGAAAAATAGAGCTGTGTTAGACTTGACGAGTATTGGCCCAACTTACTTGAGAGAGGACTGATTAAAATAGAATATGATAATTTAGAAATGCAAACCTTATCTCCAAATTAGCCTTTTCCCTCAAAGCCTTGGGAATTGAACCAGTGAGCTTATTTACCGTAACATTACTGTAAGATGGGAAAATAATAAAGAAAATGGGGATATTAATACACTTGGCTTCACAATCCCGGAATGAAAACTGTAATGCAATAATATTTGCTAGGCGGCGCCTTACATGAATTTCAAATTAGTAAGAGTTGCAAGAAATTCTGGTAGTGGTCCAGTCAGTTCATTGTTTGACAAATCCCTATGAACAAGACGTAAGTGTTATTCATAATGTTGAACAACCTGATTAATTAATTGATAGTATTTGAATAATGTTAAGAGTATGTATAATGAAAAAACTTACAAGGACTCCAACTTTTCCAAACTAGCAAACGATGGAGCTATTACTCCAGTGAGTTTGCTTGAGCTCAAGTTCCTACAATTTATATATTTCACAATTTTGCAAAAGAAGTTAACAAACTAAACGAGTGAAACATAATGGAAGGGAATCAACAGCTCATATGTTATGACCAAAGCATTGCAAGATTTTGGTCTTTGGACATATTAGAATAGAAAAGGCAAAAGCTTACCTTTAGTCATTTAACTATAAACAACGTTTCATTTTAATTAGTCCCTTAATGTATAAGATGTTTTAAAGTCATTTAACCATAACACTGGTAACAAAATCTGTTGATATTGAAATTTTAAATGTTGACGAAATATTCTCGAATATTGACAGGAAGTTTAATTTTCAAAATAACAATGATAGTAACAAAATACTATCTATTGAGACTAATGGATACAGTGTTAAGGTAAAAGACTAATTAAAAAGATACTTCTTAATACTAAGGGAGACCAAACTAAAACTTTGTATAAAGTCCGACCACAAAAAATGTACTTTTACCAATATAAATTTCTAACACTATTGTTCATGCCATAAAATCGGGCATTTTACTGTTCTCTTAAACTATATATTTGTATAAAAGATATTATATTGTTCATGAATTATTGAAATTAAATATAACAGATCACACGCAAGAGCAGTATTGAAGTATATAACTTACAAGGAAATGATTCTTATATTATTGCCATAGCTGCAATTCAAACGGTCCCAAGCTAATTTAGACGGAACACATGGGTCACCTTGCCAACCGATTTTGGAGATCCCGTAGATTTGCTTGATTTCCTGAATAGCTTTAACTACATACATGATTTCCAAAAATAAATTATTGATAACTACGACAAACTAATGATAAAAAAGTAATAATAAAGGAATTACCGTCTTGTGCAGCTGTAGGGGAATTCGGTTGCGGGAGGACTTTATAAACTTCAAAAGCATTTAGGATAGGAGGAGCATCTGAATCAGATGCTGCTTTAATAGTGACGTTTATATGACCTTTATTAGTGAACTTATCAGAACTTAGGGTGACAGGCTTCAAATATTCAAGAGTAAGTAGCTGAGAGAGGGAATTTTCATCACCAAAAGTGACATTGATGATTCTCTTGTGGCCAAGAGGAAGCTTTTCAATTTCAGCAAAGTGAAGGAACATATAATATTGGTTGGATATATCCCCAAACCTCGCATTTAAAGTTAAGGGATTGGAATGATTCTGAGGTTGTTCTGCTGTGCTTAATACTTCTGATGGCAGTTCATAAAGGGAGTCCTCTGCCTTTTCTTCTACACTTGTTTGTAAGAAATCCCATTCGGGATCATCATGGTTAATCCAGAAGCGACCATATACATCGTCTTTGAACCTGTATATTCAAAAGTTTGAGCAAAAACCTGTATATTCAAAAGTAGTTAAGCAAATTATATTAATCTCATTTTTCAAGAGCTCTAGACATCTAACTTATCAAAATATACAAAAAATTTAGGAGGCTAATCTGGACCAGATGCAGGTTATTAAACAGTGTCTTAATAATTAGCACGTTTTATAAGGCTTCCGGGCAGATTCTAAGGTGGAATTTGTGGAAACAAACGGCTGTACACTTTCAAACGGTTTGTTTTCACAATTTTATATCAGAAAATAAAAAAAAAAAAATACATGATAGTTATAATAATTAGCCATAAAGTATGATTCTTAAATACTTATTTTTAAAAATACTTAACAGTTGATAACCTCATATATAAAAAGACAGGATTCTGAAAAAAAAAATTAATTAATAATAAAAAATAACCATGATATTTTCTTCAAGAATACTTAGTGGTTAAAAATGATGTCATATTTAAGAATATAAGATTATGAAAATGTCATATACAAGAAAGTGAGATTCTAATATTTGACAATACATTACGGTTATTCACAAAGAACCATTAACTATTATTTAATATAAATAAAGGTTAAATTTTAAAAGATGTCATATACAAGGAGGTGTGATCTTGAAAAATGCAATATAGCAATACATTACGGTTCTTCACAAAAGACCATTAACTATTATTTAATATAAATAAAGGTAGGATTCTGAAAGATATCATATATAAGGTGAGATCATGAAGAAAAAAAAAATCTTGGCAATATATTATGATTCTTCACAAAAAACCCTTTAAATATTCTGTAGTATAGATAAAGGTAAGATTTTGAAGGAAAAAAATTACTTGAAAATACATTACGGTTCTTCATTAAGAACCGTTAAGTATTCTTTAATATGAAAATGAAGGATTTTGAAAATTATCAAATATAAGGAGGTGGGAATTTGAAAAATAAATAAATCCTATTTGACGTAACTCTTAAACTCCTTCTCAAACATTTTTTATCTTCCCTAGTAGATCTCACACTCTTTTTTACATAGGTTTTCTTCTACTACTGCATGTCTTATCCTCCACTATAACCATGGGTCTTCACTCTGCAGCTCGTTCCTCTTATGATTCTTCCTCATGTAAGCTTTCATTTTTTCAATTAACACTTTTAGTTTCATTTATATTTTATATAATGAGAGAGCTCACTAGTTGGTGCTCAAGGTCACCAGTCGGGATTGCAATAACTAAAACGATGATAACCGTTGTTTTAAGATTAAAAGAGAAAAAAGAAGAGAAGAAAAAAAAAAAAAACGATAAGATCATAACATGCTGATTTTTTTTTTTAAATTATTGAGCATCTCAAGTTCCTAAACTTTAGAAACCCAATTGTATATTGAAATTAGGTTTGTTAAATCAGGTTCCAAGATTTGTTTAAATTTTTACATTTGCTTATTTTTAATATATATATATATATTTTTATTTTCATATTTATATCATCCTTTCACAGTTAAAGGATAGGAACTCTTAGAATTAAAAAATTTATAAGATAATGTTCTATTGTGAGAGTGTTTAATTGATTAATTTCTTTTAAATTGTATGTTTATCAATAATGTATTGAATTTTGAATATCATAAATATAAGTTTCTTATTTAATATTAATATGTTATTATCAATGAATATATTGTGTTCTTGTAATAAATATTAATATTAAAACTAAATAAAAACAACTAATAAAAAAGAACTATATATTATAAAAAAATAAAGATAATACATTACAATTATTAACAAAGAACCGTTATGTATGCCCTTAATATATTATGGTTTGGAACCGTTGTGTATATGAGTCAATAATAACTGTTATATATGTGTGATTATGTACTAGTGCATTACGCATGTAATATGGCTAGTTCTTGATATGCATTGCATCATATTAATGTGTAGGCTTTGATATTTTCCCAAGACATACAAGGGTCCAAGCATCAAGAGAAGGAAGGTTAATGACAAATAAAGAAGAAATGATAAAGTTTCAAGGTATCAAACTTTACCCCCTACTCTTATATGTTTGGTTGTTACTTCATTACCAGTGGCGGAGCCAAGAATTTTCACGATGGGGGGCGAAAATAAAAAATATGATATCATAAATAAAAGTATTTAAAATACAATACAGACATAATATATTGAAAGAAATTTATTATAGAAATTAAGATCACTGCACTTTACTCTTACTCTACGTGTTTTCATATTATTAATCTTATCTATAATTAAATCCGTGGTAAAATTCAAAACAATTTTTTTTCAATATATATAATTAAAGAATCATCAATAAATTGGTTTTCAATTTAACTCTTACATTTAACTAGGGAGGGAGTAATTATTATTTAGAAGAAGGAAAGTGCTTAAAAAAAATTGAACATGCATAAGCCATTAGGAAAATCTTATTTAACATATGGGAAGTCACTTGCTCTTCTTCGAGAATCTCAAAAAGTCTGATTTCGTCTTCTTTGTCAAAACTTCTTGTATTACATCTCATCAAATAAAACATAAACCATTTCAGTCCAAAAAGAAATAAATGAACAAACAAACCATTGAACAACTTGCATGCTTTTTGTTATCAGAACCGTATCCGAGTCTATATTACTTGAAGAGAATCACCAACATTGATGAAGGAGGAGGATTGATCAGGTAGCACAGAAACCCAAGTTCCATCTCTGAGACATATTTGAAGTCCTGAAGCGTTTTTTGATCTCAACACAGAAATAATCTGTGGCTCTGTGTGCTCACCAAACCCCACAACGTCTCCGCCATTAATGGACCCCACAAGCTCTGGGCATGGAGGATAATGATTCAACTTGAAAACAGTCACTCTGTTCGTTCATCACCATCTTGCTCCACACATTCCTGGCCTTCAGCCAACAATTCCAAAAATATTTTGTTTCCTTTAAATTTTAGGGGGGGGGCCCACCCAAGCCCCCTCTATCTCCACCACTGTTCACTACCACAAAAAGTAAATCTAACGACACTAACTAATGTTCTTTTTAAGATAACAAAAGTTAAAAAGGAGGCGGTGACATTTTTAAAATGTTGTCTTAATTTTCAACGATTATTTCCAGATAAATAGTCATTGAAAGTTAATCTTTCAACGACTGTTATAAAAAACAGTTATTGAAAATTAAGTCAAAATTTCAAAAAATATGACTATTTGTGATTCTCAATGACATTTTCCATACATTAAATAGAGGTAAATTCACTACAGTACCGAATTACCAAAGTGAAATTATGTTTTGATTATAAATTACCAAAATGTTTTTTCTTCATATAGACGCTTGTTATTGTTCTATTATTAGTTTGTTAAAATGTATTTGTGTGCTTGTAAGTTTACCTGTAAATAATTGTAAATTTTTGCATCCGCTGTTTTAATATAAATTAGAACTCGTAAGTTTTCATGTAAACAATTGTTAAGAAGTAACGACAGTGTTTATTTACGTAACATAATTTCATTTAAGTGTTTTGGTACTGTACTATAATTTCTAAATATTTTAAGATTAGTTGAAATAAAGTCTTGTGAGTGAGTAGAACGAGGAATCAGGTTTGAGCTGGCCCTTCACAGGCTCGAGCCTAAACGAGTCCATAAACCCTCAATTATAAAGCTTGACCCTTATGCTATTGGGCCAGGGCCGAGCCTTAGGCTCTTTTAACTAAAAAGAAAATTATTATTTTTATCTTTTTAGAGAATTAAAGTTAAAACAATAAATTCCTAATTTAAAACATATATATTATCAAAAATGAATTACAAATAAATAAAGTCAAAATAACAAGGTACTATTGATAAAAATTTCAACACTTTAGACATATATACAAGCTTACACTATCACGCATGAAAATTGTTACTGGAAGCTACATCGAGTAGACTTAACTTTTTTGTAAAAAAAAAAAAAACACAATCTTTATATTTATTTACATTTAAGAATTTATCCTAGGTGATGACATAATAATTTGAGAAAAAAAATAACTTTTTGGGGGAACTTATATTTATACTACATGCTTATGTAAGTTTTGCAAATTGCAATCCCCATTTTAATTCAAATAAAATTCACTTTCGAGTTTACAATCTAGTTATTATTTTTCATTAAATTGAGATAAATCACGGGTGGAAAAAATGATTTTAAGACCGGACAAAAGAGGCACTGTAAGATCGGACTAGGCTAGGTCTTGTTCCAACCGGTATTAAAAGTCCGTCACTTTCAAGACCGGATTGAACCGGTCTAAAAGAAACTTTTTTAGACCAGACATTTTAAAAGTTAGGTCTTAAAAGTCGTACTAAATAGACCTGATATGTATTTTGTTCGGTCCTAAAAATCAACTTTTAAGACCGGACATAAACATAGACCGGTCTTAATATATCGACATTTTTAAAACCGGATAAATAATCTCCGGTCTAAAAAATATCGACTTCTAAGATCAGACGACTAACTAATCCGGTTCTAAATTTAAATAAATTTAAGACCGGGTAGTTGGTAAAGTCGGTCTTAAAAGTTGAACTTTTTAAGACCGGGCTAGACTTTTAAGATCGGACTTATAAATGCATCCGGTCTTAAAATTTGAACTTTTAAGACCGACGATATTATTTCCGGTCCAAATTTTCCGAGAATTTTTTTCCGTTCTCGTTATTCCGATCATATATATATTACACACATCCACGACACAATCCAGCACAAAAAATTAGATACTTTAAGCTATAAGCTATGAACAATCCATTATGAATAAATTGAATTGGAAAAAGAATACAAATATCACCATGAGTTATGTGGCCTCTTAATTTAGTACAACACTGTAATGAATTATCTTACAAATACAATGATGAGTTACAAATAAATACCGCACCATGCCTTCATCTGATCCCACCCAACAACATAACATGATATCCCCTTTTATAACATATATATCGGATCCCGCCACAAAATAAAACAAGAACAAAAGTTTCTGATAAAGTGTCGTTTAATTAAGAACAGTACAACACCGTAATGATGAATATATATATACATGTAATAAGATAACTTACAAATACAATGATGAGTTTCAAATACCGCACCAAGCCTTCATCTGATCCCACCCAACAACGTACGTAACATTATATCCCCTTTTATAACATATATATCGGATCCCGCCACAAAATAAAACAAGAACAAAACCTTCATTGTTTAAGAACATGGAAGGAATATAGTTAAAACCTTAAAGTTTTCAAAGAATTCTGCATATGAATATTACCATATGAATTGACTCTTTTATAAAGGGATATCCTCCTATATCCCTTCTTGATGATCATTTCTTATTTCGGGTTCATTATCCGCTTCATCTTCTTTGTTCATGTCCGGTATACCCCTTGAAAAAGGAGTACTCTTAGGAAGACCGTAATTCGAATGAATTTCATCATCAATATCAATGACCCTTTTTCCTTTGAGAGCTACAGACCACATTTTATTTTCCTGATCGGTGATATAGAACACTTGTTTTGCCCGGGTCTCGCCATAATAAAAGGTTCATCTCCAAAACATCTACCATTGATATCGACTAATGTAAGTCCTAGCCGATCGATCCAAACACCATTTTTGACATTAACCCACTTGCATTTGAAAATGGGAAATCTAATTTTAACATAGTCCACCTCCCAAATCTCTTCAATAACCCCATAATATGACATGACTGCCAATAAAGGCCTCTTGTCTTTCGAACTGGAGAAGTGCATAGATTCAGCCTCTAACATAACACCACTGTTCTGGACGGTGCTCCTATCATCTAGGGACTTTGTGTAAAATGTATAACCATTGATCACATACGAATTCCAACTTATGACATCAACCTCAGGACCACGGGCTAACCATTTGATTGTATCAGAAATACATTCCTCTCCCTCGACCTTTTGTTTGAACCAGTTTGCAAATGTTACGTTATGCTCCCTAATCAACCTTTGTTCGTCATTCGATGATTTTCTTTCTTCTGACTTTTTATGTGCAGCTATGCGGCTTGAACTTCATCAACATTATTCAAGATGTATAAGTGGACTTGTGACAATTCATCGGGATCCACACTCTTTACCAAAGCACCTCGTCTACCCCTTCAAAGATGTTGACGTTTTGGAAGCCCAATATGTCTTACTTTGGCCAAATAATTTTGACAAAATTCCATGGCTTCTTCGAAACATATTTCGAACAATTGATGCTTCGGGCTGGTATGCGTTCTTCACGCCCTTTTAGGAATTTCATAAATATTTCAATTGGGTACATCCACCATAAATGGATAGGGCCGCACAACTTTATCTCCCTCACTAGATGAACAATTAGATGAACCATGATGTCAAAAAATGTAGGAACAAAAAGCTTCTCAAGGTGGCACAAGATAAGATATCCTTCATTCTCCAATTCATCCAACTTTTCAATCTCAAAAACTTTACTACAAACCGCATTGAAGAAGAAACAAAGTCTAGTCAAGACAACCCGAAGATCATATTCGGCGATGCCTCGAATAGCTACTGGGAGTAGCTGTTGCATCAAGACATAACAATCTTGAGACTTTTGACATACTAATTTCAAGTCCTTCATCGAAACAAGCCTCTTAAAGTTTGAAGAATACCCCGAGGGAACTTTTGTGCCATGTAAACACTCACAAAACTTCGTTTCTCATCCTTAGAAAGAGTATTAGAAGCCGGGGGACAATAAGTTCTCTTCTCATATGGCCTTGGATGTAAGTTTTCGCGTATTCCCATTGCTTGCAAATCCAATCTTGCCTTCACACCATCCTTTGAATTACCTTGTATGTTGAGAAGAGTGCCAACAATACTATCACATACGTTTTTCTCCACGTGCATGACATCAATACAGTGTCTCACATCAAGATTGCGCCAATATGGAAGATCGAAGAATACAGATCTCTTTTTCCATATATTTGTTTCTTTTATACTCTTTGCAGTCTTACCGAAGATGACACTGATATTTTTCACCTTTTCATAAACTTGCTCTCTAGTCAATGCCACAGGAGCATCTTCATACTCCTGGCCACCAAAAAAGGCTTTCTTTAATCGACGATATGGGTGGTCCCGTCGAAGAAATCTCCTATGTCCAAGATAAACCATCTTTCTTCCATGTTGAAGTTGATGGTAGCGTGTGCCTTCTTCACAAACCGGACATGCTTTGTGGCCTTTTACACTATACCCTGACAAGTTCCCATATGCTGGGAAGTCGTTTATAGTACAAAATATCATGGCTCGCATTTTAAACACCTCTTTCTTGAAAGAGTCAAAAACATCGACACCTTCTTCCCACAACTCCCTCAAGTCTTTGATCAAGGGCTGAAGGTAAACATCAATGTCATTTCTGGGTTGTTTTGGTCCCGAAATCAACATAGACAACATGATGTACTTTCGTTTCATGCATAACATAGGAGATAAGTTGTAAATAATCAGGAGTACGGGCCATGAACTATGTATGCTTGCTAAGGCTACCATAGGGATTCATGCCATCGTGCTAAGTGCAAGCCTAACGTTCCTAGGTTCTTCGCCGAAGCTCGAAATAATTGATCGATTTTCTTCCATTAAGAAGAATCGGCCGGATGTCGAAGCTTTCCATCAGAAATCCTCTCATCAACATGCCACCTCAAATTTTTTGCATCACTTTCATTAGCAAAAAACCGCTTGAACCTTGGTATGATTGGAAGATACCACAACACTTTTGCAGGCCCCTTATTTGACTTGTACCTTGGGGTTTCACATATCGGACAATTTTGCTTCTCTTCAAACTCTTTTCTATACAATATGCAATCATTGAGGCATGCATGAATCTTTTTGTACTCCATCCCTAGTGGACAAAGTATTTTCTTAGCATCATAGTATCGATGCGGCAACACATTATCATCCAGAAGCATGTCCTTAAAAGCCTCAAGCATTTCGAGAAACTCTTGTCGCTCCATCCATGACGTGCCTTCAAGCTTACCAATTTCAATACGGCGTTCAACAATTGGTATTTTTTACACCCAGGGTATAGCGAGGTCTCGCATCACCGCACATATTACCATATGCATGTGATTGCTCAAAAGCCTCTTCTCCTACATCACGAATAATGTCCTCTATGTGATCATCCATATCTGTGTCATTATCATCAAAGGCCACTTCCTCATTTTGAGACCCACTTGGCATTTTTTCTCCATGCCATGACCATACCGTATAAGTCTTACAAAGTCCTTCACAAATTAAATGTGTGTGGATAACTTCAGGACTTAGTCGCCTCTCATTCAAACATTTTACACAAGGGCAATAAAACTTCCCACTATCATCATGGGCATTTTGTTTAGCAAATTCTATAAATTCCCTCACCCCATTCTGATATTCAACACTCGTCCGTAAAGCATTATTTATCCAACTATGATCCATAGAAGAATTCCTATATATAGACGAAAAGATTTAACATACATAATCCAAAAAAATTGAAACTTGCATATAAAATAAGACATACATAATCCAAATGCATATATATGCTCAAATGTCGGTTATGTCTTTTTTTTCTTTACGGAGAAACTTGCCCATTGAATGCATAACAAAGAATCACTTTTGGTCATAAATGTATCACAATGAATCCAAGAAGCAAAATAAATGCATGACGAGGAAATTAAATGCATCGCATGAAGGTCTTGTGGACTCACCTGTAGCATATAAATTCAAATGGGTTTGCCGAGTCTTTCTTCTCCGGCCACGAACGTTGATGTTGCAGACATCAAGAGTAACCTAAAAACAATAGTTCGTCAGTTCGGTAGGTCTAAAGTGCAAATATAATCTTCAATATACAATATTAATTAACAACAGAGAAACCCAAAAGAACATTTCATCGATTTCGTTCAACCCATGAAAAACCCGAACCATAACCAGGAAAATAATAAAGTTATATAACCAAAACACCTTGTACAGCTTGGTCTATAGACGTTTAGCTAAGGAACCAGAAAGTGATTGTCGAGAGAGCAACGCGAAGCAGCGACGACGCAACAAGCAAAATGTGGAGACGTAACCGAGTAATCACTCTCGGCGCGACAAGAGAAGTTCGAGAGGGAAATTTAATTTTGCCCGCGAAAGAGACAAGTTTTAGTATTTTGGATTTTATTAAGACCGGTTAATTATAAAGTGTCCGGTCCTAAATATATAATTTTATTAATAAGACCAGTTAGTTATAAAGTGTGCGGTCCTAAAGAATATTTTTATTAATACCTTTTTAAGACCGGCAATTAAGAATACTTCGGTCCTAATATTTACTATTGATTTAATTTTAAGACTAGAGTTTTATAAACATCCGGACCTAAAAGTCAAATACTTATAGAATCGTAAACCTCTTCGTTTATTAATGAACCAAACTAAAAAAATGAGATTTGCCTTTGGCAAGCGCAGCAGAAACTGAATTAATAAAATAAATAAAGGAAAACTGGAGAATATGAATATAAAAAAGGCACAAGCTTAATTAGTTCTTACTTCTTCCATACATAACTGGAGAATATGCACGTACACAAGAAAAAAAAGAAAGAAAAACAATAACTGATCATTATCAATGACAAGAATCTAACAAAACATCCTAAAGCTTATTATCATCCAATGCCTTAGTGATATTGGCGTTAAAAGCATTAACTTCCCGCCGGAGATCAGCAAGTTCCTGTCTTATTCACATCACCCGCAGTGCATCATTAGAGGAAAGAGGAGAGGGGTCAGCGGTAGGCGCGCTGGGGCCAACCGATTGGAGAGGGGAGCAGGAACCTCGCATGGTCTGAAGGCTGGAGGGGGGTGCGGCAACCTCTTCATCATCCGAAATAACAATGGGTCCGACGACCCGAGATTCTTTGGTCACAACATAACGCACTCTCGCTGGAGGAGGCGCACCGTATAACGATCTAAGTATGGCAAGAGCTTCAGGTGTAAGAGTACCCCTACGAGGAGTTCTCTTATATCTAACCATGGTTTGAGGCTTTGAGCAGTTTGGGCAGAGAGCTCCAACTGATACACTCTTTTTATTAATAAGAACAAGGAGGTTAGTGTGCGGAGTTAATGAGGACAGAGAGATGGATATGAAAAGCCTGGCTATCACCCAAGAGGGGGGGTGAATTGGGTGTTTGATAAAACTTTAGGAACTTTGAAAATCTTTTTGTAACTTATTGAAAGTAGTTTGAAAGACAATAATAATTGATAAAGCAATATTCAGTCATTCAAACATGTATGGATATTCAGATATATATGCTGGAAATATAAGAGATAAGGGAAGAGAATATGCAAACTGATTGAGATTGTTGTGTAACTCTAGGTTCCTTTCTGTCTGATCAAAACTCGAGTTTTGGTTTACAAACTCGAGTTTGGAAGATGGTCCAACGTTCGCTGCTCTCTGTAACTCAAAAACTCGAGTTTTGTTCTTGAAACCTCGAGTTTTGACTTTGTCGAGCCTTCTTGAACAAACCGTCAAGTTTCGAGGGTCCTATCTCCCTGGTATGAACTCCTTTTTGGTCCATTAAACTCTTTATGGAAAGCTCTGTGAGTCTACTTTCATATGCCACCAATTTCAGCTCAATCCGATGTGTGGTTTGTGAGTTACGCTCAAAACATTGAAGCTTGGTTGGCTGTGTGGCGTGGATTTATCTGTCATCTTCCACAATCCATAACGCCTTGATCTGAACTTCTTTGGGCTTGGATTTTATATCAACATGACACATTGGGAGTCTAGTTTCATATACCACTGATTTCACCTCAATCGGATCTCTGGTTTGGAAGATATCATGAAAGTACCAGACCTCGCCCAAGCTGAACGTGAAACAGTAGAGCAGAGTTCTTGAATAGTCGAAACTCGAGTTTTGACTTGAAAACTCGAGTTTTCCTTGTCCAGAGACGCAAGAGATGCTGAAGACACTACAAACTCGAGTTTTGAGTTCTTAACTCCAGTTTTCTCATACCTGAGGGGCAAAATCATTGTAGTGATGTAGGAAACTCGAGTTTTGAGTTGGGAACTCGAGTTTTCTCATCCTGGAACTGATTTTTGCTGTCTTTAACTATGAATTGAGCCATTCTAACTTCCATATGATCTTGGAGGCTTCTAGCATCAACATAAGAACTTGAATAATGATATCTTCATTCCATTCAATAAGTTCTTCCTTCTTCCATCTCCCATCTTAATCATTCTTCATAATCCAACTCTTTCTTTCTTCTCTTCTCTTGATCATTCTTTGCAAGTTCTACAACTTCTTCAATATTTCTTCTTCTTATGATTATTCCCAAAATCCTTTGATAGCTTCTTGCTTCCTTGACATTCTGATATTCCCATTATATTGTGTGCAAGAACTTCTTTCTTCAATCTACTTCCTTGATCAATCTCCCTTATTAAACTTTGCATCTATATTCAATATAAGAATTAGTCAAAGCATAATGTAAATGTAGTATGCAACCTTTTTGCTCTTAAGAATGACATCTATATAAGACATCATCAAAACTAATCATAACCAACAGGAT
This sequence comes from Acacia melanoxylon, assembly GCA_019022615.1. Taxonomy (NCBI): domain Eukaryota; kingdom Viridiplantae; phylum Streptophyta; class Magnoliopsida; order Fabales; family Fabaceae; genus Acacia; species Acacia melanoxylon. The sequence goes on from JAFJYJ010000010.1 coordinate 12,512,937, forward strand.
ACACAATTGATACACTCTTTTTATTATGTAACCAGATTTAAAAGTATATTATTTATTTTTTCAATTAAATTACTTTTAAGATCGGATTTTTAGAAACATCCGGTCCTAAATGTCTACTATTTATTTTTCCATACAATTCAATTACTTTTAATACCGTCCTTTTATATTATATCCGGTCCTAAAAGTCAATTATTATTTTTATCAATTATTTATTTTTGTAAAGTAAGAATTTTTCCTTAAAAAAAATTACTTTTAAGAACGGATCTTTTACAAAATCCGGTATTAAATGTTCAGTCACTTTAAACTCAGATAGCAGAGTCGATCCTTGCACCCCGTACACATTATCCAGAGTCTCTTCGGCTTCAAGGTCGTAAACTGACCAACTAAGCGTCTCCTCGTATTCTGAAGAACAATGCGTCTCCTCGTAAAAAGTTCACAATGTTTCATATTCTTCAGGATAGGTTCTCTATTTAAACCCGTTCTTACTTTAGTTTCTTCACATTCTTCTCCATCACTTCTACACGGCCTCCTCCACCGACTAAAACCCACCGTAATGGCATTTGCTCCACCAGTCCTCCTTTTCCTCCTCCTCCTCTTTAACCTCGCCCCCTCCTCCACCGCCTCCAAATCCAACATCAGCGGTTGGTGCGAACATTGTGGCCCGCGTCGATCACATCGACCGACGCTTGGGCCAATTGTTTCAACTGGTTCATACCGTCAACCAGAAGCTGACCATGGTACTCGACGCCAATGACGTGGAGTACGATCCTACACAAGAGGACGCCTCCGACGCCTCCAAAATCGCCTCCGACGCCTCCCACATCTCCGACGACGGGGAGAATTAGTTGTTTTATAGTTTTTTTTTTTGCTTTTTTTTTGGTAATCGATGCCCTATAGGGCAGCGTAAAAATTATTAAATAAAATATTTCTGCATTTTGTTCTTATGGGACTTTTAATTAATCTGCCAGTTTAATTATATGCATTATCTGAACCTGGAAAGCAATAAGAAAGTCAATTATGAAATATGGAAAATGGCAGACTCAAAACACTAAAATTAAAAAAAAAACATAAATTAGGCAATTATGAAATATGGAGTTTACGTTGTAATATGGACAAATATTTAATTTAATGTTTTGATGCTATTACACTCTATAAGTAAATAAAGTAAATCGGTTATGAAATATGAATAATAGGGAAAAACTTTAATTTAATAATATGATTATTCATTTAATAAAGTAGTTACAAATAGAATAATTAATAATGTAGACTATAGTTCGCATATTGAATAAATATTTAATTTAAGCAAAAGGATTATTCATTTAATTTATAAGAGATTTTATATATAAAAATATATATTATTAATAAATATATCGTATATTTGTCGCCAATGAAAGACTTTTAGGACCGGCTATTTAGTAAACATACGGTCCTAAAATACTGTAATTTTTTCACAAATAAATAAACGAAGACTTTTAGGACCGGCTACTTAGTGCACATGCGGTCCTAAAAGACTGGCGTATTTTACTGTGAATCCAGAAGACTTTTAGAACCGGCTCTTTAGTAAACATACGGTCCTAAAATACCCACATTTTTGAATAATAAACGAAGACTTTTAGGACCGGCTACTCAGTAAACCTGCGGTCCTAAAAGACTGGCATATTTTACGGTGAATCACAAAGACTTTTAGAACCGGCTCTTTAGTAAACATACGGTCCTAAAATACTGGCAAATTTTCACAAATAAATAAACGAAGACTTTTAGGACAAGCTACTTAGTAAACATGCGGTCCTAAAAGACTGGCATGTTTTCCAATAATAAACGAAGACTTGTAGGACTGGCTATATAGTAAACATACGGTCCTAAAATACTGTAATTTTTTCAAAAATAAATAAACGAAGACTTTTAGGACCAGCTACTTAGTGAACATGCGGTCCTAAAAGACGGCGTATTTTCTTCGTGAATCACGAAGACTTTTAGAACCGGCTCTTTAGTAAACATACAGTCCTAAAATACTGGCATTTTTGAATAATTAAACGAAGACTTTTAGGGCCGGCTACTTAGTAAAATACGATTCTAAACTTCTCGCATTTGTAAATTAAGCAATGAATATTTTTTCCACCATCTAATACATTCAGCAACCACTAATGGACACAAGGAAACTTGTTTTAAATGAATTAACAAATTATTATTGTATACTATCACAAATTGGACAATTGTTCATTACGTAATCGAAGATGATTGTTGATACAGCTAGCATATATTTACAATGAATTCACAAATCAACTATTTTTCCGATTTTCCGAGATCATCAGATCATACAGATATTCAGATAACACATTGCGTGTGTGCTCAATATCACCATCAGGAAAGGGGTCAGCACAGTCAAACATCTGTAGCATCAAAGACAGAAATATATTAGTAGTCCTTCACTGCATATCAAAGGGGTCAGCGCACATGCAAAGTTATGTAATACATTTACCTGTGCTTGGATGTTAGTCACTGGTTGCATGACAATATTATACATGTGTGTCATGACATAATATTCACATAAGTTGGACTCCTTCGGTTGTCGACGGGTCTAAAAACAAACAAGAAATATATATAAGAGCATATATTTTTTTCGACCAAGTTCACAAGCCAAAGTGTGCCGGTGTCCAAATATGTACTAACCTTTGGTTTGATCCATGTAGGATCTTTGACTTCAGTCCCGAGACTTGTTCTTGACCTTTTCTTGGAATGATTTTAAGGGCCTATATATTGTCAAAATCACAAATTTACTCAATAATGGTTACTGAAAATTTACAAGCAGAGATTTCGAGACTAGACAATCAAAATGACATATGCTTACTTGTTCACCATCTCGCTGCAATGTAGCCATTGGTTCGTAGTGAAGGGAGCATAAAAAGACCACTTTATTCTCATTCGTGCAAATCGGGACCAACCGCCAATGGTGACCGGAAATTCACAAATGATACAATTACTCGTAATATGTAGCGAGAATATAATTAAGGGAATTACGTAAAAGAATTATGATATGTACCTATTGTAGTATGGTGCCAAGTACCAATTTTTCCTATTCTTCTTGGTCAACCTTGTTGTTATGTATGATTGTCTCTCCGCTAAGGGTGGTTGACTCACGTACTGCGGGCACAAGAATCCAATATCTTTGCTTCTGCCCTGTTGTTCCAATTCACGATGCAATAACCTACAATAATGACGTCAGGGAATTAGTATATACGTAGGTGAGTGTCTCACATTTATGTTATATATGTACTCATAGAAGAAGATACTTACTTAATAAACATGAGAATCATTGCATCAGTAAGCTCCTGTTTATCAAACAGCAGGGAAATTATATCATCTTGGTCAACAAAAACCGGGTACTTGTTTTTAAGACCTACTTCTGTATTGACAGGCCACTGATTAAGTGCAACTTGTTTATTGGTTACCATAAGGACAAGCTTGTCCTTGGCACTCAACTTAGCCGTGCCAACCAATTCAGGAGGGGATGGAGCTTCGGGAGGAGTAGAAACATGCACAAGCTTCACCGGCCACGAGATCAAGGTTCCAATGACATCACTCACAACCTTCATCTCACCATTTGGGAGAGGGACAGTGCATCAATGATGACCTCTTCAACCGACACTCGACTTCATCATCGCCATTTGTTGGTGGTGTACGGTTGATCCCAAGTTGTGGACAGTCCCGTTGCAACCAATCGTCTATCATGATGTTCGAATCCTCCACATAAAGGTCACAAGGTTCTTTGTGATCTGTCCAACAATGCAGCTCCCTCTAGTGCTCGCCGCATAGCCGTAGGTGAGAGTGGCAAGGAACACGGTCTCGCACGAGAGCTCACATGCACCTTCATTTGATTCATTTCCTCCTTCATCTCCCTCAGCTGGGATTGAAAATAGGCAGTCAATGAAGCTTCTTTAGCCCCTGCTTCCTCATTCAATTTGGCCACCGTCTGTGCGACCTTCTGTTCCACCGTCTGTTCCATCTCCTCCCGGGTAACCATACTTTGTTTCTGGCGTTTGGCGCTACCAAAGTATTCCTTCAGGCCTACCCTTTCTCCAATCCTCCTTACACGCCCCACGTGATCCAGTTTTCCGGTCGCAACAGTCAGAACATCATTCCTCCCATCCAACACAAAAGATCCCTCCGCTTCTTTCTTCTTTAGATCTTCCTGTAGGATACAGATAATGAGAAGCTTAGTCATGAAACATGTTTAGTAACTATAAATTAACAATAACGATACTTACAATTCTTTCAAAGAACTAGACGAGTCCTGTTCACTCGTGTAGGCGTCGCTTGGCTTTTGCCGAATATACAACCATAACTCATCACGACGTATTGGAGATGGCGGATCATGTATCGCAGAAGGATTGGATTCTGCTTCTGCTTCATCTTCCAATCTCTTCCGCTTGGTCGCCATCAATTCTTGTTCAGCCTTTTCGTATCCGCCGCGAGAAGCCCTATGCGGGCAATCATTCTTTCTCCCTATCTCCTGTGCTTGTTCCCTTATTTTCTGTGAATCAGAAATGAAAACAACTATTAATTATGAATTCCAGCCATCTCACTAACATAAATTAGAGAACTTCTGCTTGATATGAACCTCAAACACTAGTCAAATTCACTTCATCAAGTTTCAACATTTCATTTAAGGAGGATGTAGAATTGTAGAAGAAATTGGGAGAACCGAGTAAAGTGAGTTGCGTAACCGCACCGAAACCTTTACACAATTAACATAACTAACTAATAGCAATGTCTAACCACTACCTACTACAAAAGAACTAGCTAAGACTATAATAATGGTTTGACTCTTATGCCATTATTATTTCCCTAATTACCTACTTAGTATTTTACCTTTGCACGGTTTACATATCAGACTTGCATACAACTAAGACATGCTCCTCTTATACAGGACAAAGGATGGAAATATATACTTCTTTTCACAAACCAAACAATCTAACTAACAGGATTAGATGAACACGTACAATAACATTCACATATCCGCACAAGTTAATAAGCAAACAAAAGAGGGCAAACAAAACTAAATAAAAACTCACCAAAGCTTCGGGAGTGGTCTTGGTGAACAAATTGTTGCCAAGTTTGTTCATCAATAAATGTGTACTTGTCCCAAGGATTATGGTCAGGCCTAACATCGGCAAAAATATATGTGTTAGCTAGAAATGTCTTAAACTTCCTCCACCGATCAGCACAATAAGACAATGTCTTGTCTTTCAACTTTTGGGAGTCAGGGACAGTGTATGTGAGCCGGATAGTGTCCCAAATAGGATCCTTTCTTTCGCGAGACGGTCGACATTTTTCCACTCATATGTCAAGATGCTAGCCTTGCCTGCGTGCTAGATAGCCGACAAAACTATTATATTTTTGTTTATTAGGACCGAAAGGAGCCAACTTTTCATCAAACCGAATCTCGAGCTTTGACCCAGAGGACCGACTTACGGATACGTCTTTCATTCGTGTGCCACTTCTACCACGGCGTGCAGGGCGGTTACGAGGCTCATTGTGAGATGAAGAGGGTTCATTCTGACTCACACCAGTCGCACCAGTAACTGTCGTTGAAGGAATAGCAGAAGAACCGTTTTCTCCGTTCATTTTCGAGAAAGGAAGAGAGGCTGAGAGTGGTGGTGCGAAAGAGGAACGCCTGAGAAAGTGAGAGAGTAACAGAGGATGGTAGTGGTGGGCGAGGAAGAGAAGTAATGCAACAGGAAGAGGGGTTTCACAACAAGAACATGGGTTTGAGAGTTCGTAGAGAGCAACGTATCGGGTCGTAACTCTTACGGCAACGTCGCGCGAATATTTGGCGCCGTAGTTTCCATACCGGACGAATTAAAAGGCCGGTCTTAAAGGTCAAAATTTAGGACCGTCCATTATTAAAAGCCGGTCTTAAAGGTAATAAAATTTTCAAATAATTTTTTTCAATAATTTGTACCGGCCATACTTTAAGTCCGGTTTTAAAAGTATAAAATTTGAGACCGTGTTTATATATGTCCGGTCTTAAAATTTTTAACTTTTATATTTAAATTTTTCCTGATTATTTTGGTCCGCAGAAAATATAAGTTCGGGCTTATACGAGATTTCTCTATAAAATAATATAAATTTTAATTACATTTTTAAGACCGGTTGGTTTTTTAAGCGGTTTGAATAATATATTTAAGACCTATTAATAAAGGATCCGGTCCAAGAAGTTCTTGATATTTACAAAACTACCACCGGTCATACATAAGAAGTTCTTTATATTTACAAAATCGCCACCGATCATAGCTTTAAGACCGTTGCGACGAATGTCCGGTCTAAATGAGGCGGTCTTAAAGCCCTTTTTTGCACTAGTGAATTGATATTAAAACTCATAAATTTCTAGTTAAAATCAATAACTAATGTCCAAATTAGCCTATTTTTTAAAATTTTAAAAAAAACAAATCATTGTAAAAAACCAAATAAATCAAACCATTTTATAAAATTTAATTTTAAAAAAGATAATAATAATGAAATATTGGAAATATCGTTAACAATATAACAATTCTTGTATTATATGAACAATTTAAAAAATAAAAAAATAAAAGGGCTACCAGCTCTATGAACAAGGCTGGCCATTTTATACCCTCAACTCATTAGGCCAGCTATAAGCCGGTTTGTAATTTGAGGAGCAAATTTTTCAAGTCTAACCCTCGTGATAACAGGCCTAAATTGTGGGCCGGCCTGTTTTCCCGATATACTAGTGAGCGGGAGTTAAATGAATCAGGACAAAGATGAGGTTATATCAAAAAAGGACAAAGATGAGGGAAGACATGGTAAAAATGAGTGCAAAGTTCAAAAGAACACCTGGTCCAATAAGATTGCTGGAGCCCAGAGCCGAGGTCATCTCTTTGAGAAATACCATCCAAATCAAATATAGTAAGGGGAAGAGGAGCAGGGTAGAGAGAGTTGTTCAATGGCCTTAATTCCAAAGCGTTGATGAAAGGTGTGCCTAGTCCTGTGTTCACCAAACACACTTGTACCATTTCTGTTCTACTATCCTTCTCCATTATTATCTCATACGGAAAGATTTGGGCAGCGTATGAAAAAGGAAGTGCTCGAACTGTGCTCCAATAATTGACGCCCAGGTAAAGGTCGAACGCCTGAGCTTGGTTTTTCAAGTCATAATTGCCGTATGCAAATATGGCTCTGATCATATACTTCTGCTTCTGCTTATCTTGTTTTGGTTTCAGGGTGTAACAGTTTCTTTCTCCTTCCGGAAAACTTCTCAACGTTATTAGGGTTTGGTTTATGCTTGGAGCAAATTGGTCGAAGTTAATGTTGGGGGCTACTTCGTGATCGGTTCCACTCTCAATGAAGCCTTCATCAGTTTGGTACCAAATCCCTGTCACTTCGTCCACGTAATCTCTGCTTGCTCCACAGTCTATGCTTATGAAACCTACACATACGAACCCTTGCTCAGTTTTTGTGGTCTACCTCAAATAATATAGAGTGCTTTTAATTAATTCATAGAAAAAAAAAAGGTAGGTCGCTTTGTTACTTGTAACTAATTTGTATAGAATTTATGATGCTTTTCCAAAAGCACCATTAATTGCCATTAGAGATAAAAATTCCATAATTTTTTTGAACTGTATAAAAATTCATTAATAAATACCTGTATTGTAGGAAAGACAAAAAAATCATGTAGGAGGAAAACAGTGGCACTTTATATGTTTTTTTTTTTTAAAAAAAAAAATCTCGTATGGGTCTTATATTTATCATAAATTCAGTATAATCGAATGTGTCATAATATTTTCGAAGAAAAATATAACTTTTAGTCCTAGATTTTCTCTCTATTAGTGATTCAGTCCTGGACTTTTACAATATAAATAAACATAAATAAAATGTTACATTACTTTGAAACAACTTTAGCAATAAAACTAAATTTTCGTAACAGCATGATTTAGTTGAAAACATCTTACTCATTAAAGGCTAAGAATGTTATTCTTAATTATTCTGAATAGTAGAAATTGCAAAGCAGGTCATCAGAAGATGCTTGATTACCTAAATTACCACCGCCTTCAACAGTCTGTGCTGAGTCGCACCACCAAATCCCCCATTAATTGTGCACCCACAAATATAAAATCATGGTTCTGCCACTGTCCACAATGATATGCTTTTCATGTTTTCGAAGAAAGTGGAAGAGAGAAATGAAGTTTCAGAATCAACGAAGGAGCCAATATATATCTATTCTCCCTTTGAATGACCACTTAACCGTCTATGATTGAACTTGTATTTCTAAATTTATAGGAAAAAAAAATGGGGTTATTTTAATATTTCTTAAATTTTTATTTTTATTTTATAATTTTGCATTTACTTTCATTCTTTTATGTATTGTGTATATTACATTTCTCTATATCTAGAATTGTTATGAATTATAAAGATATTTAGAATAGTAAACAAAAAAGAACATACTTTCATATTAAAAAATAATAATTTTTAAAAAGCCCGTATTAATTAGATTGACTAGAGTTGGACACATCCTAATTTTTTTTTCCTTTTTAATCCTTTCCACAAATTTCTTAGTCTATTAATTATTTTGGTTAAGTTCCAATTTTACTCAAGATGTTTGTGTAGGAGCTGTAATACCCGGATATTTATCTGGAATATTATAAATAAAAGTTGGATTTTTCTGATAAGTGAAATTGAAATCTCCATTCTTGGGTAATTATAGTCTATTTTCTAGGTAGAATTTCTGCAAGAAATTAGGGAGTTTAAGGGTCAAAGTGCCAAAATGACCAAAATACCCCCGCAAAGGGTAATTAACTTAGAAAATTCATGAAAAATCCTAAAAGTCAAGTAAAATGACCAGTTGAATTAAGAGAGTATATTATCTCTAATTACAGTAATTAAATAAATTACAAACTTGGGAAAATGAGAAAGGATGCTCATAAAGTAATAAAATGACCAAAATACCCTTGTAATTATGAAACAATGCAAGAGGCATGGAAATGCTAATGTTAATACAAGAATATGAAGGTAATGAAGCATTCTAATTAAGAAAAATACCAACTATGAGAGTAATTAAGTAATTAATAGCTAATTACTTAAGCATAAGCAAAGGAAATTTCAGGAATAATTATGTGAAGCTCTAAAATTAGTGGAAATTAGTTGAATATTAATAAAATGTATTTACTAATTAAATTGGAAAGTTTTGAGAAAAATAGTTGAGTTTAGGTATTTTTAAACCTAAATACAAGAATGGACCAATTAGGGAATTTTGTAGAATTTTTAATAAAAATTGAATTAAGTAATTAATTAATTCTTGAAAAAAACATTTACAAAAAAAAAAAAAGAAGGCTGCCGAAAATTGGCCAAAGAATTTGAGGATAAGAAGCAAAATTTGATATCTTGATATTTTGCAAATTTTTTATTATTATATAATATAATTAAAAAGCAAGAATAGTAATCTTATATTTAGGAAACAGATCCTATCTAGGGAACCAGGAATAGGAATTCCAAAGTCAAGGTAAAATATTGATCAGTGAGTTTTTACCTTCAAGTGACCTCTTAGGAAGTCAATTCCGAGACGTAGCACATTGTCCTAATAAGACGAAATAGGGAAAATCTTTGCTAGTCACATTTTGGGAAAATAAGGAAATAAATTATAACTCAACATCTAGGGATGAGTTTATAATTATAAAAATACATTTGGAATCAGTGAATTATTATCTAGAGCTTGATGATTCCGGAACCGATTTTCGACACCGGACGCGTACGGACACGTTTTCGAGAAACTTGCGGGACGGTTGGAACCCTGTCTAAAGTCAAAATTCAAGTTATAATAGATATTATTGATGAGAAAGAGAAGGTCTTCAAAGTTCTAAATCTAGAATTTTGAGATTTCTCCGAAATTACGCGAATCGGGTACCGATCGAGAAAATACGGCCTGGATGGCCATAAAGTGAGGTGAGTCATCACTTCTTGGCCAATCCTTGGCTGCCAAACAGCCCAAAGATGTCGACCAAAGGGGGTGAGGTGGAGTTTGTGACTTTTTGTTCAAGTTGCATTAATAGGTTCTTTACAATTTGGAATTCCAAACAAAGCCTTAACCAAAGTCTATAAATAGGAGGCATGCTCCTTGAGAAATCCTCACACCATTTCTTTCTTGTCTTGACCGAATTTCTTGAGAGAGAAAGTAGAGAGATAAGCTACGGGGGAAAAGCTGCGAGAATTCTTCAACGGGTAAGTCTTTTGGCCATTAGCTTTTAAGTCTTTAGTTCGGTAGTTAGTAGAATTGTTAGTTAGATTTAGGAAGTAGGTGATAAGATTCCTATGCTTGTTTTTAGGCCTCATTGCATTGAAAAATGTGCCTAAAGAGGTAAAAACATAGTAGGGGTCGAGTCGCGAAAAGTTGGAACTTTAGCGAGTTCTTTTTAAAAGTAAGGGTAGAATTTGTTAGAATAGCCTTTAAATTTCAAGTATGATTTGGGTATCATATGGGAGGGCTATTTTAGTCATTATTTTCGAAAATCATAGTTGCGTCGAAGTTCTGGCAAAATTTCGGGAAGAAAATTTGCTAGAGTAACGAAGTGCTGGTGAAATTCCGCCGATTAGGGGTAGAAGGGCAAAATGGTAATTTTTACCTAAAAAGCCGATTATAGTGTCAAATCGCTAATAAAGGTGATATTATTCTTATAGGATATCAGAATCTCGATTTCTTTGCCGTTACGCCCGACGAACCGTTTGAAGTTCACGTTCTTCCGTGAAAGTACGTCTTCCGGTAGGTAGTACCTAACGTTGCCAACGAAGGTACGGACGCGTCTTTGTAACACTAATCTTGTACATCTTAAATACTTATATGTCAATGATATGTTCGTAGACCGTTATACGACGGTTATACGGGTTATAGTTTTGGTAACACCGTTTTGTTTTCCTAGCGCGAGGACACGAGTAATTATCGTGGCTTGGTGAATAGTGCGAAAGCTGTTATTTTTTACCTTATGGGGCTTTACATATTGCTTTGTGCTTATGTTTGTCGGTATAATGATCATGCATCGTTTGTATGCTTATGATATACTGTGGTATTAGCTCTAGAAATATCTGTTGTCTGTATATTGTATTGTTTGGGTATGAGGTTAACCGTTACCTGAGATTCAATATGGTGAATTGAATCTCAGTTGTAGCTTCAGGGTCAGGAGGACCACGGTTCGGGGATCGAGGCAAGTGCCCGGAATAGACGTGCGGTGAAGACTATTTCTATCTTATCGTTTTTCGTTATTCTCGTTATTCTCATTCCGCTATTTCATTTCTAAACCTTAGGACTATTGTAATCTATACAATATTACACAATGGTTGATGTTTTGGCTATGAACTGATCACTCTTTCGCTCTATTGTTCTACTCTGATTAAAAAATAAATAAATTTGCGTTTCAAATTGGGATGTTACAGGAGCTGTAGGTATTCAAAAGTTTTTTGGGGATCAATATTGTTTTGGAAGTAAAAAAAATAGAGCAATGTCACTCTTAACTATTAAGTTAAAAGTCACCAACATTATTTTTAATGGATAAGGATGATATTGCTCCTTTTTAACAAATTCAAAGTGATATTGATTAAAAAAAACTTTCATGTACTCATCCTCCCATATGAAAACTTTTAAAACAAAATTAGACCTTAACTCAATTTTTGTTATATAACTTTATGTAGTATTTGATACCTTAAGAATTTTAAATTTGGAAGAAAAAACAAAAGTAATCAGTCCATTCTTATATAATTATACTTAATTTTGTAATCAAGTTCTTAAAATTAAGTAAGTTGAATGTTGGTCAATTAAGAGCCACGTTATCAGTATACTAGTATAGAGACACATTTTGTATCCAAAAAAATAGAAACACATGCATGTAATTGAGGAAAGTTTTAAGAAAACAATACCATTTGAATTTTAAAATCTCAGATCCTTACTGAAATAAGTAGTTAATTGCTAGTGTTCAAAAAAAAAGTAGTTAATTGCTATATAAGTATAGTTAATACCTATACTCATGCAATCAACAAGACTGATTTATGATTTTGAAGTTTAAGTGATATTTTCTTATTATTTTCCGTTACAAATGAGGTAAAATTATAAGACTTCCAAATTAATTTTTTCTTTTAAGTTTATATATGAATATATTTTTAACATTGATCATATTTATATTGTTTCATTTTTTTTTTGCCAACTATTGTTCCAAATTAATAATTAATTGATAATGTTAACATTAATTTTGATTAACAAACATATGTTTAATTAATGCAACTTAATCTTAAAGTTTTGTATAATGTAGAAATCTTTTCATTTTTCAGCGTAAAGAATATGCAAAAATTTTCAAACCAACGAGTACGTAAAGAAATAAGAGAAAACAAGAAGAAAATATTATTTAAACTTCAAAATCCTAAATCAGTCTTAATGTCCACAAGAGTATAGGGATTAATAACAAGATTATAGTATTTGACAACTCATTTTAATAAGAAATCACTTATTTAAGATTTTGAAATTTAAGTGGTATTTATTTTGTCTTTTTCCCAAAAAATAACGTCTCAGTCTCTCAAATGTGGGGTTGTTGCCAGATTGGATTCAAGATTTTTCAACATTTTAATTTGTTTGGTTTGAAATTCTACCCTTACAATTTGTTAGAGCATGGTCCAGAAAGCAATAGCAATGTGAACAACTGTATAACTTGCAAGTTGTAACTATATATATTTTGTCCTCACACACACCAGCTTAATTTAAAAAAAAATGACTTTTCCAGAGTTTAGCATGATATTTTTGTATTATGTTTTGGTCGAATAATTTTTTCTGTTACGTGGTCGAATAATAATTTTTGTTTGAGAAGAGAGAATTGACATTTTATTTATACATATAGTTAATTTTGGTATTTATATTATAATTTTTGAATATCTAACACTATTCTTTTCTTTTTAATTAGTTAATATATGGCTAAAAATATAAATAAATAGAAGACAAAACTTAAGTCAAATTGCTTTATATCCATATTAGGTCAAATTCTCCAATTGCACTTGTTATTTTGCTATGCTTAATTGTTAAAATACACATGTAACTTATAAATTCACTTATGAATGCTTGTAAATTAAATTTCTGTATAAGCTCTCATTATGAAATTTTGATTTGTAAATTTTCAAATGGACACTTACAATTTTTCTATTATGAAATTGTGATTTGTAAATTTTCAAATGGACACTTATAATTTTTCTATTGTTTGTTGAAAAAATTACAATTTGTAAATTTTTATATAGACATTTGTTATTTTGATATTGATATCTTCCTACATAAATTTAAAAAATTGGAGCACTATTACTGTCATGGAGCCATTTGCTTTTGAGGTTCGCTTTTGAAGGAGTACTTGTGGAACAGTATTTCTGGAGTTGGTCTCATTTTCCTCATCAATTATTTTCATGCCTCCCTGTTAATCTCTTTAATATTATTTTGTCTTTTTCAAAAGGGTTAAGTATCAATTTTGCCCCTAAAATATACTATTAGGAGCAATATTGCCCCTGAAATATCAAAACATAGCAATGTTTCTTTTCTCCGTTAACATGACCCGACGGTCAACTCACTACAAAAAAAATAATTTTTGGTGGCGACTTTTGGCAGCGACATTCAAAATCGCCGCTGAAAGTCGTACTTTCAGTGGCGACAAGAGAGTCGCCGCTGAAAGTATTGACTTTCGGCGGCGACAAATTGTCGCCGCTGAAAGTCTTACTTTCAATGGCGACTTTATGTTGTCGCCGCTGAAAGCATGACTTTCAGCGTTAGTTTTCAGCGGCGATTTTCATGTGTCGCCGCCAAAAGTGTCTTTCGGTGGCGACTTAATATCGCCGCCAAAAACCTTATTTGTAAATTTTTCGAGCACCAAGTCGGCGGCTCTTATTCCCATTTTCATTCGTTCATTTCAATCAAACACTCCCTCTCTCCCAATTATTCATTTCGCCTAAACACCTCTAGAAGCAAAGGCGAGACAAGATTGAAAGTTGGAGAGAGCGAGAGAGAGTCGGAGGTGTTGAATTTCACACTCATTTCGATAACAGCCCCTTCTCCCACACTTCTCATTCGGTTCGGCCTTTCACAAAATCATAGAAGGCGAGAGTGAGAGTTGAGTCCGGGGGTGGGAGTCGGCGATCAAGAAGAGGCGGAGGAAGAAGGAGGACACCGATTCAAAGCTTGGATTTGGGTTTAGGTAAGCTTCTTCATTCCCTTCCCATCTCTCGATTTTCGGTCGTTGCTACTATTTGGGTTAAAGGAAATAGCGAGAAAATTGATTAAATGAGATGGGAAACCGATTAAGTAGATTAAAGTCTTTAATCTTAGTTTTTGGTGTTGCACGTGGTTTGGTTTTTCTGTTAGGTGATTTTCGGATTCCAATTTTCCATTTCTCTGCGTGTCACTGCTCTGCGATTGCCGAATCGGGGTTCATTTTTCTGGGGGTATAGATGTTAGTTTATGAATAACTTTGAAGCCCAGGGATTCTTCTCGATCCGGTTTCTCGATTTTGTGCTCTTGTGCCGTTGGGTTTCGGTTCGAATCAATGGGTATGAGCTTGATATATATATATATATATATTGTATGAAGATGAATGATAGTTGAATGAAATTGAAGGCAGAAATTTAAGACAAATGCCACTATTTCGATGTTAAAGTGAGGAATTAGAGTTCTGAATTATTTTATTTCACCTAATCCTCGTGTAGAAGCTCTTGAGATGTGCTCAAGGGAAATAGTATTAAATTTCATGAATTTTTCCTTTTCCCTGTTCGGTTAGTCACTGTTCTGATATGTAGGAGTTGGATTTTGCTTAATCTAATGCTTTCAATGTGTTTAGAAGAGATTTTTGTGTAGGATAAGCGCCTAACATTGACAATGGAGGACCTATCAAAGGCACATGGTTGGTATTAAGAAGGGATTTCTCGTTTTTAACTAATAGATGGAATACAGCCAGGTATTAAGGAGGGAAAACCATTATGCCTATGTCTGTTTTCCTTCAAAATATAAGATCAATCAAGCATGTAAGGAGTAAGAGTTGATATCATAATAACTAGAGAGCCCTAAAGAAGTAATTGGATAATATGCATACTTTTATTCTTGATTTCTCATGGGAGAGAGTGCAAAACATGTAAGACTCGTGCACACAGATAAAAATATTGTCTAAACAAGTCACCCTCATGGTTATAACTAAAATGATGTAGAACAAAAAGCGACAAAAGAGGGGGGAAGAACGGAGATTAGATATTTTACGATAATAGGATATTCAAATTACTCGACTTCACCAAGCAGAATTTTATTTTATTCATGGTTTGTGCCTCGGCTGATTTCCAGTGTAGTCAATAGAATAGAAGGATGGATGCCTAATTTGCATTGAAGGCTTCCATTAATCAATAATCTTTGTTTCTTGATTGTCCAGCGAGGTTGGAAGGGTTCGACTTGTGCTTTTCTTTGGGGTTTGTGGCCCTACGGTTTAGTTTGGTAGAAGGTTGTTTTGATATGAATTGTCGTAAAGCAAAGCATTATGTGGCCTCTTGAGTGTAGTACTTTATGTTACGGTTCTACATTCAGTATTATTCTTTCTAGCGATACATTTAAAGACTACTTAATCCCTCTACCCCAAAAAAAGAATAAAAGAGAGGACTACTTAATTCATTGCAAATGATGTGGCATCTTGGTAGATTGTTCTTCCAATATGGTGCTACTTATTAATGTGATTTTACTCCTCAAACAGACTATGCAATTCATTGCAAATGATGTGCACCCACATGGTAATGACTGTTCTCTCCATGTGTGCTGCCCATTAGCATTAGATGTGGCCTCTGTTAATTAAATTTTGCATTTGTACGTCTTTGCGTCTAAGTGTACAATATGCAGTTCTTTTTGGGAAGTTAGAGTTTTGGATAAAATATGATGTTGTGGCTATGTTGGGATAATTTCATTGTTTCCACTTGTCATACTTTCCGTTTGTACTTTTTTTGCTTTTATTCAAATTAAATAATGAATTTTTGGGTTTCTATGTGCTATCTCGTTTTGGAGAATAAATGGTAAAATTGCTTGTGTCATATTTATATCATTCTTCATATCAAGTTTGATACTATATTTCAGGAATTTTCTCCTGGTTCCAATGGACGAATGACCACAATGGGTGTATATGTCCGTGATTTATTTCTTGGACAGGGCAGTTACTACTAAATCTATCACACTATTTTACCTGGATATGCTTCCTAGTATTTTTGTTTCTGGCACATGCTCTCTTGTTGCTTGTGGAATTAAATCATCAAATGATATTGGCAAAGCATACCCGAACACTTGATAATGAGATTGTTCAATAATGTAGTGTCACACGATAGCAAGCTAAAATTTCATGTGACTCTACTTGTCATTGGATGCTTAAATTTGATTTTTCATGGTTTCGGGCTTTTTTGTTTGCTTGTCACTTATTATGTCCCGATTTTATCCTTATTGATTAGTATAACCAGATTTTTTGGGTCAAGCTTCAATACCACCTCATTTTGACTCCTGAGGAAATGTATTGATGAGTATGTTCTGCTTTTGTGTTGCAGTACTACTATGACACCCTGTTTCCACGTATCCCCGTTCCGTAATGAGGCAAGTTGTGGCTAATCTTGAGAAGCCTGAAGCTTCCGACCAAACATTCCGGTTCAACGGGGAATCTACTCATCATGGTTCGATGATATGCCGCCGACCACCTTCTATGAAAGCATCCCTTTCGGTTGTTCTTTATAGTTTTTTGTTTGATCCTTCCAATGCGCAATTTTGAGACCTTGTTTAGAAAATTTTAATACTTGATGTTAATTTTGAAGAATTATGTTAATATCATTGCTAATTAATATATTGTTAGTTTAAAATTTCTTTTGATCTTTATCAATAAGGTACAAATTTAATTTTAGCAATTTACATTAAACCAAAAAAAAATCTGTAACTTTTGGTAGCGACAATTGTCGCCGCTGAAACATGTATCAGTGGCGACAATTGTGTCGTTGCTGAAACATGTTTCAGCGGCGACAATTGTCGCCACTGATACCCCACTTTCAGCGGCGACAAAATGTCGCCGCTGATTGTATACCTTCAGTGGCGACAAAAAAATGTCGCCGCCAAAAGTATCCGCGACAATCGTATAGGCAGCGACATGGCGGCGACAATTTGTCGCCGCTGAATGGTTTTCAGCGGCGACATTTATACTTTCAGTGGCGACTTTTGTCGCCGCCGAAAGTCTTTTTCTTTGTAGTGACTGTTAATGTTGTCTCTCCGTTAACAGCCTTGACGTCAACTGTTAGTTGACCGTCAAGGCTGTTAACGGAGGGGCAACATTTTGATATTTCAAGGACAATATTGCTCCTGGGCGTGTATTTCAGAGGCAAAATTGATACTTAACCTTAAAAAAAAAAACCTTTTTTCCAATATCTTTAAATATCTTTGATTCATAAACCCCATAAAACCTTTTTCAACATTTAGATTATTTAAATAATCTAATTAAAATTTTTGCTAAATATCTTTATCATATCCTTCATTATTTATCCATATCTTTTGGGCTATTAGGATTGGAATATTATTTCTTGAAAGTCCTAGTCAGAGTTAGTTTTATTGGGTTATAAAGATCCCTCTCATGTTGTTTTGAATTTAGAGTCAAATAAAGAAGAATTATTCAATTTCTTTAGTGAGCATGGCTTGTTTTTCAGTATTCTGGATTGAATACCTTGTAGCTACTCTGGTAATAGGTGTTATAGATAAATATCCCATGGGTTATCCAAAATTTCTGAGTGCTTCCACATTAGAAAGTCTAACTTTTCAAATTGAATTCCATGTGATATATATTTAGAATTTTTTTTAAAAAAAAGTGGAACCATCATAATCGATATAATCAGTCAACATGTGAATTTTCTAGCAAGAAATGTCAATCTCATTAAAATATATATAAAGCTCAAACTGATCCATATAATGTAAGAGGTACGGTATTGGCAAGATATCATTCTGATCCATATAATTTGTGATTGCTTATACTTTATTTTTAGGGTTAAGTATCAATTTTGCTTCTATAATACACGCCCAGGAGCAATGTTGCTCCTGAAGTTTTTGGGCCTCAATGTTGCCCCTGAAGTATAAAAACATAGCAATGTTGCTCCTCCGTTAACAACCTTAACGGTTAACTAATGTTTGACCGTTATGGCTGTTAACGGAGGGGCAATATTGTTAAGTTTTGATACTTCAGGGACAACATTGCTACGTTTTGATACTTCATGAGCAACATTGCTATGCCAAAAACGTCGAAGGCAACATTGTTATTGCATGTGTACTTTAAGGGTAAAATTGATACTTAACTCTTTTCAAAATAAAAACTAAAGAGGCATTCACTCGTGTGTGGAACGGAATATCATTAAAATAAAAATAAAATGGATTGAAGATATGTAAGCAGGATAGAGTAATTTCGTTTGTTATGCTATATAGAATTGGATTTCAATATAAACACAAATATATATTGTATGAATTATTTCAATATAACAATGTTTGTTTTATCATAAATAGTCTCTCCTATGATAATCATCCTTCTCTAAAAATTGAAATCTAAATAAATAACATTATACTTTATACATGACAATCCTTAATTTCACCCTCTCTTTCATCTTACAATATATATATAGGGATAGGTTGTTCTGTCTATCCTTATTTTGTCTATCTTTGCATACCCCTCTCAATACCGTTAGGTTATAATCTCATCCAACGACTAAGATTTGAGAAATAAAATAAACCCTTTTACGCCTTCCTCTCTTCAACCGCTCCGCAAGTTGATGCCGCTGCCTCAAGAATGAAGTCCGTTGCCGTTGCTCCTCTTGCAACTCTTCTTTGTCGATGCCTCAGATCTGCGCCTATCCTCTCTGGTCTAATCGTTTCCAATTCTTCCGTCTCGTGCGTGCCGTCCTGTTTCTAACCTCTCAAGTCATTTTAATTGCTTTGTGGGCCGTGTACGTTGGGTTTTTTTTTTTTTTTTTCGTTTTCATTCAAATCCCAACTTATTTATCCATCAGATGCCCTTTTCTTGGTGAATGATTGAGTAAAGGAATTTAACATCAATTCAACGAAGATGATTAAAATTTTTAAGATTCAACATCATTGATCAACTTCTTAGCAACTGTTCAATAGTGTATTTGAATCCGGAAGAAAAACGCGATGATGGGGTTGAGGGGTTCTTTAACAACGAATTCATGGTGGCATAAACAAAATGAAAATGCAAACAGATTGGGAGCAACAGTTACATGAAACAGAGACCAGAAATCAGATCGATAAACACACTTTCAACGCAAACAGAAACTACTCGGTCCCGTGGGAAAGAGGAAGGGGGTAAAAGTGTTTATTTTATTCCTCAAATCTTCACCGTTGGATGATATTATAATCTAATGGTATTGGTAAAGGTAGGAAAAATAAAGGTAGACAAAATAACCTATCCAATATATATATAAGTGACATGACAAACGATAAACCATATATATATATATATATATATATTATATAGTAAGGGATATGATATTATCACTACCATTTTTTTTCACTACCACTTTTTCACCTTTAGATCAGAATCTCAATAGAAAAGAGAAATGACAAAGGTTGATGAAATTCTGATCTAATGTTGAAAAAGTGGTAGTGACATTGGTAGTGATAAAAAATGATAGTGACAATATTTTATCCCATATAGTAATTATCAATTTATCGTATTTTATTCTCTACCAGTCCATTTCTTTCCAAGAGTTGGCCTTCTTGCCCCATATATATATATATATATATATATATATATATATATATATATATATATATAATTCAAACAATCCAGGCAACTTTACACCTCTCGTTTTGATGATAAGAAAATGTCGGCTTGTTTATGATTGGAAAAATATCAGAAACTTTTTTTTTTTGGATTGGGGACCAAATGGTCCCGGGTAGGGTCGAATCCTGATACAAAGGCTGGATAGACCAGCGTCATACCACTGCTCTACCTGAGCGCTGGTAAATATCAGAGACTTTTTTTTTTGATAAAATTGGAAGACCTCAGCTAACTCCTATGGGGATATTACACCCATTACAATCGTGACAGAGGATAATCTCTAAAGCCTCAGAAGGCTTGTATACTTCATGGAGTCCACAGCCTGATTCAAGCCCCTTTATTGCTAAATAATCTGCCGCTTGATTTCCAGATCAAGGCACGTACGTAACCTTAGTTTCCCACTCCATCTAGCAACAGCTGCTTAGCTTCATCCAAGATACCGAAGTCACGATGCTGACCACCATGTGCATGTGAAAGTAGTGTTACACACTTCATCGAATCAGATTCCAACCATACCTTCGGAATCCCATTGCCCATGCAATTTTGAGACCCAAGAGGCAAGCCGAAACTTCAGCAGTCAACTCATCTCCCTCCTCAATGGAAAGGCGAAGTCCCCTAAGAAATGTCCCAGAAGAGTTGCGAATGATACCCCCACAAGCGCCCTTACTAGTATCTCTGGAGTAAGCACCATCCACATTTACCTTCACCAATCCTTCCTCCGGCGGATGCCAACCCTCTTTTTTAGTAGCCAAAGTGATGCCACTAAGTTTCATCCCTGCTAGTCGATTATTTGTAGTACTCATACCTTCCAACATCGCATTTGTACTAGCAAGAATATTGCTATTAAGGGTGAATCTTTTTTCGAACACAAATAAGTTTCTCCTCCTCCAGATCCACCAGCACAACACAGTGAATTGAGTGGCCCACTCCTTGTTCATATCACTCCGTCCACTAATATTCCACCATACCAAGTCTGATAAAAGTTTGCCACAAAATGTGCTCCATTTGTTCGGGGTACCACCTTTCTCCATAAAGCTCGTGAATGAGAGCAATCTCGAAAAACATGAATAGTATCTTCAATGCTTGCACCACAGAGAATGCAGCTCTGGTCATTCGTCAGTCCTCGTCTTGCTCGAAATATCAGAGACTTTTGTTAGATGACAAATGCAACATTTTCATCATTCCCAAAATCATATGGCACCTAAAAAAGTATATTTTAAATTTTTAATAAACGCGTATGTTATCCCTACTCTTTTGTATTTCATTGTTTAGTTATATTTATTTCTTTAAGAGTAAATATCCTTTGTGGTCCCTGACAAAAAACAAAGACCCCATTTTGGTCCCTTACAAAAAAATCGACCCTTATTCGTCCTTTTTAAGGGACTAAAAAAGACATTTTGGAAATTTGTAAGGGATCAAATGATCAACCAATCGACCCTTATTTGTCTTTTTTATGGACTAAAAAAGATTTTTTTTTGTAAGGGACCAAAATGGGGATCTTGTTTTTTGTCAGGGACCATAAAGGGTATATACTCTTTCCTTAATAATTGGTATTAATTTTATGATTGGCCACCATTTAATCAAATTCATGGGTGGGTCATCAAGGAGGTGGAGAGAGAGCCTAATTAAATCTAAAGAAATGGACACAAACTACGAGCAATAATTGTAGAGACTTGTGGGAATATTATATTATAATTCTCATTTATTCTCTCCCCTATTCTCTTTTTCTCCTTGTTCTTCTCATAAATTTCCTCCATCAATTACTCATTAATTTTATCTGTAATTGTTGAGACTTATGAAAGATTGAAAAGAACAATTCTATAGCTTTATTTTCGAAGACTTTTCTTGATCCGGGGTTTATCACATGGCAGCATGGGCAAGGGTTCCTTTACATGCATCTCCTTTATTTGATTATAAGAATTTCAGTTGCACATGGGAACTAGTTTTGGTGCTCATTACAATGATGAGTACTATGATCCTTATCATTGTAGTGAGATTTGCACTGTTTAAATACAATTTCAATGGTCTTGACCTAAAATTGTAACGAATGATTTTTTTAAATTAAAAATTATTTTTTTATAAAAACTAACAATTAAGATATTCTCTTTGTTTTAGACTACATATACATTAAAATTAAAATTAAAGTAAAAAAATTAATCTAAACTATTTAGATTAAATCTAGAAGGCGTGTAATGGGGATGATGAGACGATGCACAGTGGTGATGAGCTATTGGTGCTCATCAGTCCGCGTAGCACCGAAACTTATTCCATTGTGAAGATAAAGAAGGCACACCATGAGTAGTACAATCTGCGAAACGTGGGCCCCTAATGATAGGCACAATTATTTGGGGGGAAAAAACAGCAAAACAAAGAGCCATGGAAAAACGAACAAACTAAACTTTCATTAGCAAATGGAAAGAGAGAGATGTCAAATAAATGATCAAGCCAAACAGGTTCTTAATCCAGCAAAACATAAATTCTATAGAACAAGTTCAAAAAATTACTTTATATTACACATAACAATATCCATTTTCACATGCAAACCAAAAAAAAAAAAAAAAAAAAACAGCATGTTAATTTAGTGATCCCCAAATAAGGATAATGAACTAAATATGGATTTTTAGCACCATCGACTATTGTATAGCAACGTAATTACCTAGCTGAGAGGGTAGCTAGTGACTGAATCAATAAGCTGCCCAGAATGATTGATTGTATGGCTTTGTACACCATTTGATGAATTGGCATAATCTACCTCCACAGCCAAACATTCTTTCAGTTCATTCAACACATAACTAATATCTGGCCTTTGGATGGACGGGAGTGCAAGGCATGACATTGCTATCTCAACAGCTTTCCATGCGGAACTAACTTGGAACTCACCTTTCAACCGTTGATCAACTATGCTTTGGATATGCCCACATTCAATATTTGGACGGATCCAATCAATTATAAAACATATACTCTCATATATGTTATCTTCTTATCGGAGGATAGCCTGTGACTACTTGAAGAAGAATCATCCCTAAACTCAATGTCACTTCTTTTATCTAGCTTTCCAGATCTTTGAAATCTGTAATGCCCATAATCAATTAGTCTATAATAGTTTTTTATTTTTTGGGATTCATATGCTTTTGTTTGTTCCTAAATTTTACATCAATGAGTCTATTTAATTGAGTTTCAAAAGGAAACTAAATGCTTCATTGATCAAATTCAATTTCTTACTCAGGATGAACAAAGCCAGGTGTACCAACTGGTCGAGTTGATATGTAAATGCTATAAATAGTCCAAAATCAGCAATCTTGGCTACCATGAATTTCTTTAACAAAATATATGCTGGTTTTAAGTCTGTATGAATAATGGGAGTCTTACACCCGTTATGAAGATATTCCACGCCTATAAATTCATCAAATTATGTAAGGTAAGTAAAAAGGTGATTTTTTTAGGAGAGAAAAGATAACTAATTGGCAGAAATGTCAGTCAAAAGATAACTAATAATGGAACGAAGTCTCTCGTTCCACTTTAAGACATTTGAGTTTTTCTCAGCAAAAATGTCGGTCAACAGAGTGCCTCAAGAACTAAAACATACACATAATGAAGGTAATATTTAGCAAATGAATTTGATTGTGAATTGATGGAACAACCATAGAGATAGAAAACCAAGTGAAGAAAGAAAATAACGGACAACAAAGCCTAGAAATGTTAACCTTCATATCAATAAAATAGTTCATTGGATTCAAAAGTCTTCATATTCCACATCATCAACAAATTTTGTGAATTATATATGTTGAAATTGAAGGATCACATTAAAGCACAAAGAAAATACTATGAATATTATTGATCCTTGAATAAAGATAATATATAGAGGCCGTTATAGGGGCAAACCAATAGACTAACCATAACTCTAGAATCTTATATAATCAAATCAAATCATTATGATAAAATATCCATATCTAATCATAATAAATACAAAATCAATCAATTTAATAAAATAACTAATAATTCACTTACATTAAAAATAATGAAAATCATTTGAGAATGAAGACATGATCGCCTGTTCAAAATTTGAAGTAAGTCCACTAACAATGATGTTATGCATATTAAGTATAACGTAGTGTCTGCACTCAGTGTTCCTGGTTGTCAAAAGTACTATACATCAAAAGAAAATGGTAAAATTGAATAAAGGCAAATCACTGCAAAAAAAGAAGAAGAGAAGACCATTAGTAGCGGTTAAAATGACATATTTGTAGCGATTTTAGGCGCTACTAATGACATTTGTAGCGGTTACGAGAACCGCTACAAAATATGAAGGTGGAATATCACCTAAAGGGGGGGGGGGTGAATAGGTGATCTCAGAAATCTTTTCGCTGTATGATAGATAAACAAAGAAAGCAGTAAAGAAGTAAAGATGATAGACACGGAGAAGTTATCCTGGTTCGGTCCAACTCTTTGGCCTACGTCCGGTCCCCGGACACACTCGGGATTTCCACTATCTTACAAATAGAATTACACACTCGTAAACGAGGGATGATCCTCTCACTCTTGGACTCACTCCCCTTACAAGTTGTAATCAATGCACCCACACTCAAGATACCTCTATCTTGAGAATTTTGAACGAATTGTAAAAGTAAGTTGTAGAAAACTCTCTCACGAGTAAATAGAATGATGAACACCGAAGCTTAGTATATCGAAGATATAATCGAATACAATTTGAACTATTTGAAAGCTTTATCAATGTATGCACGGTTCGTTTTTGTCGAATTCAATCCTTTGTGTATATGTCGGTTGAAGTTGAAGACCGTTGAAGGATTTGAATGTGTCCATTGGAATATTTGAATATGTCCGTTAATGGAGCACTTTGTCTTCTTCCGCTTGCCCATAATCAAATGTCTCTTTAATTGGGTCATCTTACGGTTGTCACCTTGGGTGAAGAGAAACTTTAAAGATGCTTTTTCGGTTATGGGTCATTTGATTTATGTCGGCTCTGTTTCTCCATACTTTCGGTGCGTCAATTTGTCATGCTTTGAAACGAGAATCAAAGAAATACACTCATAGAGATGATTAGTAATAGAATAAGATAGAATCAGATTATAAGAATGAGTTACAGATTCATTCGAGTGTCCATAGCAGAAACATCGCTCTTTGGCTGATACGCGCGTGTTCTTCATCTGAATGTGAAACCTTGATTATGAATCTGGAAAAACACTTAAGAAAATGATTAATGATATCAAAGTTAATATAGAATGATGTATTGAAAGATTAAAACAATTAACTAGATCATTTAGATAGAATAATAAGTTCTGATGTTAAATCAGTTTTGCCATTCTTCAGAGCATACTCGAGAATCACACAGAGAATCAATCTGAAGAATCGAGCAAATCCGTTCATTCTCGAGAATCTCACAGCAATTCTCGAGAACCATTCTCGAGAATTGGATTTCAATTCTCGAGAATCCAATAGAAGCGAACTTTAGTTAGTTTGATTGATCATACTCGAGAATCGTTTGCACATTCTCGAGAACCATTCTTGAGAATTACTTTCTCATTCTCGAGAATCACCTAAAAACCGAGAGTACAGAACTCGAAGCTTTCGACAATACTCGAGAATCGATTTGGATTTCGAGAGTTATTCTCGAGAATTTGTTTTAATTCTCGAGAATTACCTCAGAAACAGGATATATTAGAGAAGACGAACGTCCATTCTCGAGAGTCAATTTCTGATTCTCGAGAATCATTCTCGAGAATTGATTCTCAATTCTCGAGAATCACTCGATAGACATGTCTGTTTCTGCTTTGGTCCGATCATTCTCGAGAACCATTAGTGCATTCTCGAGAATCATTCTTGAGAATGCAATTCTCATTCTCGAGAATTGCTCTGTGTGATGGGAATTTTCCTGATTCTTTTGAACACACTGTCTAGAGTTAATCCTGAACATTATTAAACCAGTTTTCAAAAATCTAAACATTTGTTATCATCAAAACATTTGGAGCCAACATTCTCCCCCTTTTTGATGATGACAACATATAGAGAAAATCATTTTGAAGTTTTGAAAATGAAATTATTGATTGGTATAATAACAGAAAGTATAGAATGTTTGCAGAACAAGTCATGTATTCATACAGAAGCTTTTACAAGAACTGATGCAATAAAAGTCCATAACATGCTAAACCAAAATGACCTCACAGAAATACATCAGAAAGGATCTCATAGTCTAATCAGACAAATAGCAAAGTAACCTTAAAAGGAACAACTAGACTCTAGTTAGTTTCAATCAATTCACTTCTTTGTTTCTCCTTCTCCCCTTTGTCATCCATCAAAGAGAGGGATCTTGGATCGAGAGATATCGGGATCAACGGGAGGTGTAGAGACAATCTCGGGAGTAGGTTGAGAGCCGGATCTTTGGAGCGCGGGAACAGGATCGACATGGGAATATCGAGAGCGGGTGGGGGAACAGTCTCAAGATCGGGAATGGATGTAGTGGTCATAGCGAGAGGATTTAGTATGATTCGAAGACTCAATAAGAGGGCTTCAAACAATCTTTTGTCGTTGAACTGATTTTTAATCTCTTGTTGCGATCATAGAGGACGGAAGAATTCAGTGCATCTCTTTCTTGAGGTTTTCCACGCCGAGTTCACATGTTGTTCAAGATGAGCATCTACTTTGATCATCTCATTACTTATGGCCTTGATCATTGCTTTTATTAGATTGCCATAAGAGTCCAAACATTGAATTACATGAGCCATAGCTTCCGAATTGCGAGTTGATCGAGCTTGGATTGCGGCTGTGCAAAAGAAGGGGGCGTAGTAGAAAGGTGTCTTTGCCTGTGAAGATTGGCCTTCGTCTTCTTTGCTTGGATGTTGATGGCTTAGGATCGGTGGTGGACTTGACTTCCTTCTTCCCAGTAGCTTCTGTAAATGAGATCTTCATGTATAAAAGATGAGTCTTGCCAAATTTCTTGGGAAAAATAGTTTCGTCATTGTCAAGAAGATACCAGATGTTGAACAAGCCCAGAATCCTAGAGACTAGGTTAGGATATGGAATGGTATTCTTCTTGGAAACTTCAGAATTGGATAGAAAGTTGGATATCTCAGAAATAACCAGTTTTCCAAGGTTACGTGGTTGCTTGGCCATAATGGAGCCCATCTATTGGTAGTCTTTGTTCACAAAGTGTGTAAAACTACGACCTTTGTTTACTAAATTGCGATCGTAAAGGTACCAAAGGATTCGGTGGTGTCGGCATGTCGAGATGGCTTGACTTTCAAGGGATTTCCATCATATTGCTTTGTAGGGAGAAGAAGTCTAAAACATTCATGCTCAGATAATGTGGGAGGATCTTCTGGAGGATCAATGACACCCAGAAATGAATTGATAGTGGCTGCTGTGATCTTAATGGATTTGCCTCTAACATGAGTATGCAGCAGAATCTCACCATCATCAGTCTTTTCCTCAACCATATTAAAATAGAAAATTTTAACAACTTGAGGAGAATATGGGGTCTGGATATCTAGCAACGGCATATAAGACTTTAACCATGGTGAAAGATCCAAATTACACTCCCTCCTAAAGTCATCTAGACTCAACCAGACAGTAGGACAAAAAGGTCTTCCTTCATATGACAGAACAAAATTTGGGTCAGATGGGATTACCAGAGGATCTTGACAGAAGCCGGGAGGACAATCAAGGACATTGAGTTGCCCAATTAGTTTGAATGCATACGGAGGCAGAGTTGAAAGAGGTTTCTCAGGATGAGTATGGGGAGGTCGCTGAATCCTATCTTCAATTTCCTTAGTTCTTCGTTCATAGAAAGTTGGTTTTGAGCTTGAATAGGGCTTGGACGACTTGGTTGTTGCAGAACTCATAGGTTTGGACAAAGACTGAGAGTAAGACTTGGATTTTGAATTGGAGTCTTCCTTCGCCATTGAGCTATCAGAATGAGATTTAGGGCAAGAGCTTTCTTTACTTTTGGTCTTGTCGGATGGCAGAGAGTGAGTCTTGGTGCGAGTCACATGAGGAGAGTCCACGATCGTTACCGATTTAGCCTTCTTCTTCGATGGTTCAGTTTTCCCCGAAACTTGAACTTTAGGGCGATACTTGGTGCGTGGCTTTTTCTTGAGTGGTTGTTCAGGAGATTCAGAGGATGATGATTTCGTCATGGTCACTTGACAAAGAGTCACATATGGAAGATGAAGTTACAGAGAGAGACGACGGAGAAGATGAAGTGAGATGAGGAAAAGCTCTCGAGAGTTAGAAAGAATGAGTAGAGGGAATGGATGCGACGAATGAGGGTTAAGAGAATGAAGGGACGAAACGACTGGGTTATGAATGAAACGACACAACGCTCGGCGACGCTTGGGATCTCCTGCTCGATAATTCTCGAGAATCAGTAAGTGATTCTCGAGAATGGTTCTCGAGAATGAAACTACATTCTCGAGAATGAGCTCAGTGAGTAATAGTTTCAGTAAGGGATTGACTCTGTTTGCTAGAATTCTCGGGAATCAGTAAATGATTCTCGAGAGCTGTTCTCGAGAATGACACTTCATTCTCGAGAATTATCTCAGTGAAAAGGAATTTTGATTCTGCAGAACATATTTTTCGATATAGTTCTCGAGAATGCCTTAACCATTCTCGAGAATGACATATGTAATCGACATAGAACACCCAGACAATATCCGATATTTCTCGAGAATGACGTATTCTCGAGAATGTTAAGTGCGAAATGATCCTTATTTACCAAATCCCGATATTACTCGAGAATAGATTCCAATTCTTGAGAGTGCTTAGGAAGAACATGAAACTTCACATATCAATTCTCGAGAATGATAAATTCATTCTTGAGAACTATCGATTTTATATCGTTTTTACTAATGGACCAAAACCCGCAAAAACAACATCTAGAAGCTCCGATGCTTAAGTTAGTTTTCAAACATCATCAAAACATAATCAACAAGATTGAGCTAACATTTTACTTACAATTCATTGGGATTTACCATTCCCAATTCTCTTCAGATAAATGTGAATTGTTCCTTAGCTAGTGGCTTGGTGAAGATATCGCAAGTTGTAAGTGAGTAGGGATAAACATTACCTTTACATCTTTCTTTTGGACATGATCTCGATAAAATGATGTCTAACATCAATATGCTTAGTTCTTGTGTGTTGAACTGGATTCTTTGCCAAGCTTATTGTACTAGTGTTGTCACTGAGGATTGGAATTTCTTTTAAATGAATTCCCAAGTCTTGAAGTTGTTGCTTGAGCCACAGAACCTGAGCACAGCAACTCGATGCAGCTACATATTCAGCTTCAGTTGAGGATACGGCCACAGTGGTTTGTTTCTTACTAAACCATGATACAAGTGATCCTCCAAGAAATTCACACTGTCCACTGGTACTTTTCTGTCAGTCTTGTATCCAGCATGATCAGAGTTTGAATATGCAACCAGAAATTCTTGTTGACCTTTAGGGAACAATAGACCCAATTCCTTGGTGTCTGAAAGATATCGAAAAATTCTTTTGACATGTTCCGCATGCGATTCTTTAGGAGCTGATTGGAATCTTGCACACATTCCCACACTAAATTGAATGTCTCGTGCGTCTGCTAGCGTCAAATATAGTAAGGATCCAATCATCCCTCTATACTTGGTTATGTTGAAGTCTTTCCCTTTTTCCTCATCGGCATCTAGAGATGCGGTTGAGCTCATTGGAGTGTCGGCTCCATTACAATGTTCCATCCCAAATTTCTTGAGCAAATCACGGAGATATTTTGTTTGAGATATGAATATGCCATCCTTCCGTTGTTTGATTTGCAAACCGAGGAAGTAGTTCAACTCGCCCATCATAGACATTTCGAATTCACCCGCATTTTCTTGGAAAATTCTTCACGAGAGAATTTTTAGTAGCACCAAAAATAATATCATCCACATATATTTGCACAATTAAAGTTTCATTAAGTTTGTTGGTCTTAATAAACAAAGTTGTATCTCGCTTTCCCTCCGATAAAGCCTTGATCTAATAAGAAATTACTTAATCTTTCATACCAAGCTCTAGGGGCTGTTTGAGACCATATAGGGCTTTCTTCAAGCGAAAAACATGATCTGGATGATGATCGTTTTCAAAACCAGGAGGTTGTTCAACATAGACCTCCTCTTGAATAAATCCATTTAGAAAAGCACTCTTGACATCCATTTGATAGAGCTTAAATCCTTTGATACACGCAAAGGCTAAGAGTACACGTATTGCTTCCAATCTAGCTACCTTTGGAGCATATGTTTCCTCATAATCAATCCCTTCTTCCCGATTATAGCCTTTGGCAACCAGTCTAGCCTTTTTCGGACTATGATTGCTGATTCATCTCGTTTGTTCTTGAATACCCACTTAGTGCCAATGACCGGATGGTCCTTAGGCCTAGGTACCAAATCCCAAACTTGATTCCTATCAAATTGGTGTAACTCTTCTTGCATAGCTATCACCCAATCATTGTCCGAAAGGGCTTCATCTATTTTAGAGGGTTCTATATGTGATATAAAGGCGAGAAAATGTTACTTCATTCAAGGTACTTGTTTCTAGTTCTTACACCTTGATTTAAATTACCTATTAATTGGTCCAGGGAATGATTCCTAATGAACCTCCAAGCTCTAGGCTGAGATTGATCATGATTTTCAAAGTTGTTTTGAGAATCAGGTTCAAAAACATCTTGAGAATTTTCAATAGAGGCGAAGTATTTTTTGAAAAGAATTGATTCTTAAAAACATTTTCCTCATCATCATCCAGAGGTTTATCTAATTTAAATTCACAAAACACAACATGTATTGATTCTTCAACTATGCGAGTTCGTTTGTTAAAAACTCTATATGCCTTACTCTTATTTGAATATCCAAGAAAAATACCTTCATCGGATTTGGGATTAAATTTTCCCAAATTATCTTTACCATTGTTATGTACGAAGCACTTACAGCCAAAGATGTGAAGATGAGCCAAATTTGGTTTCCTTCCTTTGTAGAGTTCGTAAGAAGTCTTATTTAACTTCTTTCTGAGATACGCTCGATTGGCAATATAGCCGGCCGTGCTCATTGCATCCGCGAATACTTGTGAGGTCTCGATTTTCATTCAACATGGCATGAGCCATTTCGTGAGTACACGGTTTTTCCTTTCAACCACACCATTCTGTTGTGGTGTTCTTGGAGCCGAGAAATTATGGTCAATTCCGTGAACATCACAAAATTCTCCGAATGCTTGATTTTCAAATTCTCCTCCATGATCCGTTCGAATGGGTAATGCATATACCTTTCTCATTTTGCACCTTATTGGCAAACACAACAAATAGATCAAATGTTTCATCCTTGGAAGATAAAAAGATAGTCCAAGTGAATCGAGAGTAATCATCGACAATGACTAGAGTATATAAATTGCCACCAAGGCTTTTAACTCTTCTTGGTCCAACTAAATCCATATGGAGTAATTGAAGAGGTCGATTAGTCGTGATTTCAGTTTTATTTTTGAAAGATATTTTAGTTTGTTTACCTCTTTGACAGAATCACAAATCATATCATTTTTAAAACCGAGTTTAGGCAAACCAATTACTAAATCTTTCCTTAGTAACTTATCCGGTTGGAACATGTTTACATGAGCCAGACGCTTATGCCACATGCCCAACTTTCTTCTAAGTTGCTAACAAAGCATTTTTCAGAATCAATTTTAGGTAAATCTAATGTATAACAGTTTCTTCTCGAGGAGCTTTAAACAATACCTTCGGTTTACCTTTATCAATTGGGAGATCATCTTTGTTGACAATGAGACATTCTTCTCGAGTCAAAGATGATCCAGTTGTTCTTATCAGCACTTTGACTCACACTTAAGAGGTTATGGCAGAGGCCTTCAACAAGAAACACGTCTTTGATCGAGGTCCATCCTTTGTACCAATCTCTCCAATTCCGAGATTTTTCCAGATTGGTTTCCTCCAAAGGTAACTTTGCCACCATCTTTTGATCTCATTGCAACGAATTTGGTTTGATCCCCGTCATATGTCCGGAGCATCACTTTGTCAATGTACCATTTGTTGGTTCTTGATGCTCTCGACAAACCTGTAATTCAAATAAGATCAAGCTTTAGGTACCTAACGTTTCTTGGGTCCTTTCGGGTTAGCTCGAGCCTTAGGGAAAGTATGAGTTCCTTTAGGTACCCACCGGTAATTACCAATAGGTTTATCTCTTCGATTCTTTCTATGAAAGCATGATGAAGTAGAGTGTCCTTTTCGATTACAATAGTTACAATGAGCAAACAGATTTGAATTATGAACTGATTTCTGGAAGTAGTTCAAATAAGATTTTCCACCAGTTTTCTTTTTCCTTTCCTTTTGTCAAAGATAGGATTATATCCTATGCCTGATCGATCATTTGTAAACCTTTGAGTTTTCAAAATCACATTAAGCACTTCACTTCCCTTAGTGAATTTCTCAAGTGTTTTCGTAAGATGGAGGTTTCTTTTCTTTAAATCCAGGCATTCATCACGAGATAAGATTTTTATCGGAAAGGTTTTCAACACGTAGTTTGAGAGTTATGTTCTCCTTTTTAGGGCAAAACATTCATCAACAACCTTTTCAAATTCAGATTGAATTTCATTATATTCATCAAATAATTCATCATAGGTTGGTTGCGAATCATGTACCTCATTGTCGTTTTCTGCTAGTTCTTCTTCTGCCACTAGACAGACGTTGGCAGTCTCTTTCTCTTCTTCGCTTTCTTCGTCTGAGGAACCATCTCCCCATATTGCTGACACATAAGCCTTCTTTTTGAATTGATAGTGCTTCTTCCTTTCTTTGTCACTGTCTTTTAGTTGAGGACATTCTGACTTGTAATGTCCCTGGTTTCTCACATTCATGAGATGATTTGTTCTTTGCCTCTGAACTCACGTTTGTTACTTGTGTCTCCTTTTTGGAATCTTTTCGAAGCCTCGATCTTTTCTCGTAGAACTTCTTGAATCTTCTAACAAACATGGCCATCTCATCATCGTCCTCTTCATTTTCTTCGTTTTCTTCTTTTTCCTTTATAGTGTTAAGAGCAATTCCCTTGTTCCATTTGTTAACATTGTCTAGGTCCTTCTTGAATCTTAGTTTGCTCTCATATTCAGACAGGCTTCCGAATAAGGCAGAACCGAAGCCATTGATTCTCCACGGGCCTCCTCTATCGCAGTGACTTTAGCTTCCCAGTCTTTTGTTAGAACATTGAGGATCTTTCTGACCTGAGGACCTTGATCATAGTTTTTACCTAAAGCCGCCAATTGATTTGTCAGATGGGTATATCTTAGTTGGAACTCTGTCATGGTTTCTCCTGACTTCATTCGCAGCAAGTCATATTCGGTGGTGAGAGTATTAATACGATTTTCTTTGATGCCGAAAGTACCTTCATATGCAATCTCCAGTGCCTTCCACATTTCCTTCAGTTGATAGATTGCTTATTCGAAAGTACTCTTTTTGACTAAGAGCACTTTGAAGCATCAAAATTGCCTTACTGTTGAGAGTGACATTCTTCTTATCATTCTCATCGAATTCAGCTTTCGTCTTTGGAACAAAGATTCCTCCTTCAATCTTTATAGGTATGTAATCTCCGATTTCTATCACTTCCCAGAGACCATATTCGGTAGCCATTACGAATATTCTGAATTTTCCTTTCCGAAGGAGTAGTTTTCACCGTTGAATCCGGGGGTCGGTTAATTGAGGCACCATCGTGTAATATTCCTTCCATGATCTTTCTCGGGATGTTAAGCCCAACCGAGAAACCTTGCTCGATACCAAATGAAGGTGAAATATCACCTAGAGGGGGTGAATAGGTGATCTCAAAAATCTTTTTATTTGTATGATAGATAAACAAAGAAAGCAGTAAAGAAGTAAAGATGATAGACACGAGAGAAGTTATCCTGGTTCGGTCCAACTCTTTGACCTACGTCCGGTCCCCGGACACACTCGGGATTTCCACTATCTTACAAATAGAATTACACACTCGTAAACGAGGGATGATCCTCTCACTCTTGGACTCACTCCCCCTTACAAGTTGTAATCAATGCACCCACACTCAAGATACCTCTATCTTGAGAATTTTGAACGAATTGTAAAAGTAAGTTGTAGAAAACTCTCTCACAGAGTAAATAGAATGATGAACACTGAAGCTTAGTATATCGAAGATATAATCAGAATACAAATTGAACTATTTGAAAGCTTTATCAATGTATGCACCGGTTCGTTGTTTGTCGAATTCAATCCTTTGTGTATATGTTGGTTGAAGTTGAAGACCGTTGAAGGATTTGAATGTGTCCGTTAGGAATATTTGAATATGTCCGTTAATGGAGCACTCGTGTCTTCTGCTTGCCCATAATCAAATGTCTCTTTAGTTGGGTCATCTTGCAGTTGTCACCTTGGGTGAAGAGAAACTTTAAAGATGCTTTCTGGTTATGGGTCATTTGATTTATGTCGGCTCTGTTTCTCCATACTTTGGCGCCAAGATGTCATGCTTTGAAACGAGAATCAATGTCTGAAATACACTCATAGAGATGATTAGTAAATAGAATAAGATATAATCAGATTACAAGAATGAGTTACGATTCATTCGAGAATGTTCTTGCGAAACATCGTTCTTTGGCTAATACTCGCGTGTTCTTCATTTGAATGTGGAACCTTGATTAAGAATCTGGAAAAACACTTAAGAAGATGATTAATGATATCATAGTTAATGTAGAATGATGTATTGAAGGATTAAAACAATTAACTAGATCATTTAGATAAAATAATCAGTTCTGATGTTAAATCAGTTTTGCTATTCTTGAGCATACTCGAGAATCACACGAGAGAATCAATCGAAGAATTGAGCAAATCCGTTCATTCTCGAGAATCTCACAAGCAATTCTCGAGAACCATTCTCGAGAATTGGATTTCAATTCTCGAGAATCCAATAGACAGAAGCGAACTTTAGTTAGTTTGATTGATCATACTCGAGAATCGTTTGCACATTCTCGAGAACCATTCTCGAGAATTACTTTCTCATTCTCGAGAATCACCTAAAAACCAGAGAGTACAGAACTGAAGCTTTCGACAATACTCGAGAATCGATTTGGATTCTCGAGAGTTATTCTCGAGAATTAGTTTTGATTCTCGAGAATTACCTCAGAAACATGATATATTAGAGAAGATGGACGTCCACTCTCGAGAGTCAATTTCTGATTCTCGAGAATCATTCTCGAGAATTGAGAATCAATTCTCGAGAATCACTCGATAGACAAGGTCTGTTTCTGCTTTGGTCCGATCATTCTCGAGAACCATTAGTGCATTCTCGAGAACAATTCTTTAGAATGCAGATCTCATTCTCGAGAATTGCTCTGTGTGATGGGAATTTTCCGATTCTTTTGAACACACTCTCTAGAGTTAATCCTGAACATTATTAAACCAGTTTTCAAAAATCTAAACATTTGTTATCATCAAAACATTTGGAGCCAACAAAATACACCGTGGCAAATAAATTCGTTGCGGTTATATAAACCCGTTACTATATATACCTTGATCGCTACTGTTTCTGTAGCGGTTTCAAATGACCGCCACTATATGAGGCTACACTGACATCTTGTTTCAAACATTAGTCACGTTACCAAACCGCTACAAATTAAATTTGACCAGACTTGTAACAGTTAAAAAATTGCTACTAATTATATTTAAAAGTTGCGCTAAACTTTCAAAATATTTTGTAATGATTATGTGACCGCGGAAAAATAATATTCCCGCCATTTTTTAAAAAAGTTTTGCCGCCAGTTTTCTTTTTGATATTAGTAGCGGATATTAACCACTACAAATAAATCCTGCCATTTTTTTGGGGAATTTTTTTTACCGCCTTTTTCATTTTTTTAAATTTGTAGCGGTTGTAAACCACTACAAAATATTCCCGTTATTTTTGTGGAAAATTGGTTTGGCACATTTGTCATGTTTTTGTTCATATTTGTAGCAGTTTATTAACCTCTACAAATGAATAAAATTGGGAAATTTTTTTATATTAATAATTAAGTAGTTAAGTAAATATTGTATTATTAATAATTTAGTTTTTAGAGAAAATAAATAATATTAAAATATAATATTTGATTATAACAGGTTATTATATAGGTGTGAAACAATGAGAATATGTAGGTATAATAACTACTAATTATGGGTTAATTAAATAACATTTAATTCTTAAAAAAATGTGTGTGAAAGTAGAAAGAAAATTGAAAAATATTCGTAATGGAACTATAAATTAACGAAAGTTAATATCACTAAGGTAGAAGAAAAATATATATTTCATTAATCATAATATTTGACCCAGTTGAACAGCACTTACCCGCTTCAAACACTTGACTTTTTTTAGAAAACGTAGAAATATGACAGAAAAGGCAGAGACAATGTGTATAGAAAAGGAAACTGAAGCATATTAAATGTGGTTTAGTGTGGGTATTTATATTGATATCTGCGTAGCACTTTGTAGCAGTTGTACTTAGTAGCAGTTAAGGATGCCGTTTTTGTTGCGGTTATATTTTGTAGCGGTTTGTTTTGTTTTGTAGCGGTTTATTAACCGTTACAAAGACCATTATGATTTTTTTAAAAAAATGAGAAGATTACAAATTACATCGTAAGGTCCCAAGGCTTTAAGTGAACCACCATATTCCAATCCCTGTGCCTTTCATCGACGACATAATAAACCTGATGGGCCTCTGAGGCTAGAATATACGGCTCATAATCTTCAGACTGACCAGTGTGAATAGGCCAGGAGAAATTCACTGATGTGATGCTTAAGTCGTCAGTCGTGAGTCCCCGAATGAAAGTGAAGGAAATCACCAAGAGGGGGGGTGAATTGAGGATTTTAAAAATTCTTTTTAAATCACCCACATAACAGATGCTAAACCATGATAAGATGGAGATAGGGAAGAAGAGCTTAACACAGAAGATTTATACTGGTTTGGTCTTAACTCTTGACCTACGTTCAGTCCCCAGACTCTCTGGGTTTTTCTACTATCACTCAAATCAGATACACACTCTGTACTCGAAAGTTATCCCCTCTCTAGGATACACTCTCCCTTACAAGTTGTAATCTGATAACCCAACCTCAAAGTCCTACAACTTTGAGATTCTTACAATTAATGATTTACAGAAATGAACTCTCTCAAAGAGTAGATAATGATAAGTACTGAAGTACAATGTATCAAAGATACAAATGAAGATAATAGAACAGTAAAAGACTAATGTTCTTGTGTGCGTTTTCTGTGTGTCTTCTTTGCTTGCAGACTTCAAATCTTCAAGTATTTAAACTGATTTGAAGCTTGTGACCGTTATAGATCCGTTCAGACTTGGATCAATTCGAAATACTAGCTGTTGGGTCCTTGGCTGTTGAATATAGCTGTTGGGAACATTTGCAGATTTGGATATTTGGAATTTTGGCTCTTCAAGAATGTCTCCCATGTTGTTATGTTTAGTGGAGGCCTTAAGATAATATTCTTCAGATGCTTTAGTTGGTGGAGGCTTGCTTTAAGTCTTGGAGAATGGTGGTGCTGCTTTCCAGGTTGTAAACCATTGCTTTGGAGAAGAAGATATATTATAATATTGCAAGTTGCAGAAGTGGATGCTTTTAATGTCTTTTAAAACAAACCTAGATCTTCTGAAATCTCATAAGCAAACTGGTTAAATCTGGTTAGGAGATATTTATATGAATCATATAAATCATAAGCAACCATTTCACAGAATCAAGCTAAAGCATAAATCAAACTGAACAAAAAGAACTCAGATGCGTTCATCTGTTCTGGTGTTCCAAACTCGAGTTTCCATAGGTAGGCTCGAGTTTGCTCTTCATTTAAACTTGGATTTTTGCTTCTGTAAGTAGCAAGCTCGAGTCTATAAGTGAGTAAGCTCGAGTTTAGGCCATTGTCGGGGAAACCTGTTTGAAATCATTTTGAGAGCCAAAATGAAATAAAGCAAACTCGAGTCTATTAGTAAGCAGGCTCGAGTTTGACACTATTCATGTCAAAAACAATTTTAATTCTCAAAATACAAGCTTGAGCTTAGAAGGGTAAACTTGAGTTTGCTAAGCTCAAAATATGGCAATGCTCTCTGTTTGACCCAAACTTGAGTTTGCAAAGGCAAACTCGAGTTTGTCAAAAAATATTAAAAGCTTTGAAAAGATTCTGTCAGACCTAAGCTTGAGTTTACAATTCCAAACTGGAGTTTGCTCAAAACATAGAAACCTTTAAAAAAACTTTTACTCGGTGCAAACTTGAGTATACGAAGCAAACTTGAGTTTGCTAAAAACCTTTGAAGTCTTTAGCCATTTCTAAACTTGAGTTTTCTATGCCAAGCTTGAGTTTTCTTTTTGTAGGAAAACTTGAAAACTTTCGCTTCGATGCAAACTCGAGTTTGCGGTGCCAAACTCGAGCTTACAAGTTTTGTAAACTCTTTGTAAAAAGGCAAACCCTACATTAAAAATGATAGGCTCAAGTTTATGAAAAGGTTTTCATTTGACAAATGTTTTACGCGGAGGAAACTCGAGTTTGGGACTTCAAACTCGAGTTTTCACATTTGTAAACTCTTTGAAGAAAGTCTCTGGAAGATGCAAACTTGAGTTTATAAATAATAGGCTTGAGTTTGTGAAAAGAATAATTTTGATAAATTCCTCAGCCTTTCGTAAACTCGAGCTTCCAAGGATAAACTCGAGTTTACTCTGAATATGAGTAAACTTTGAAAAACATTTAGACTCAAGTTTCTTGACCAAGCTCAAGTTTAGAAAATGCAAAATAGCTTGGTGTGCTTCCTGTAAGAGGCAAACTCGAGCCTACATAGCCAAACTCGAGTTTGGCGCTGACAGAATGTTTTTAAATTGAAATCAACAAGCTTTATCAATCTTTAACAAAAACATTCTCTCATGTTTACAATTGTCATTAATAATCAAAACACATAGAGAACTAACATTCTCCCCCTTTTTGATGATGACAACACTTCTAAACATTTGTTTCTTTTCAAAAACAGATTTGATCATTTGTGCATAGAGAAAGAGATATTGGTAAAAACATTTGCAAACTTGAAATTTTATAGCGCGATTTGATTAACTCAGTTTTTAGCATAGAAACAGATAAGCACACATGAAATAGTCATGTTAACCAACTTACAGAGATTAATCAGATATGAGCTTTTGAAAATTTCAGATTGAACAAATATCAGAAGCTTAAAACCATTTGACAGATAAATATCTTGGACATTCAGAGATAAGCTTGAGAATTGCAATCAGAGTTTAGCAGCTGAAATCCAAAAAGCAATAAACTGCAGAACTTAATCATTTATCAGAATCTAAACATTTACTGCAGAATGTCAAAGAGTTTCAAAAGCAAATATACATCGAAATGATAAAACTACAACTGAAATGATAAAAAAAAAGAGCAATGATATAATCTATGCAGAAAAAAAAAATAAACTTCAATTGCTCCTTTTCACTTCTTTTCTTCTCCCCCTTTGGCATCAACAAATAAGGGTGGAGTTAGGGAGGTAGTAGGAGGTGATGTAGATGGAGAGGTGTGAGAGGGAGGTTCAATGGGAGTGTCTTCAGGTGGAGGAGCAAAACTAAATGATGGTAGAGAGGAGGATTCAGGATTTGATTTTGGTATAGCTGGGCTAGGAACAGCAGAAGTAGAAGTACCAAGACTAGAATCATCTGCAGCACTTGAACCAGGGGCGAAATTGGACTGATTTTTCAGCATCTTGTCCATTTTATCACTTAGGCTCACCATGGTTACCAACAGAGTAGAAATGCTGGCTGAGTGATCTTCAATTTGACCACTTAGATTCTCAACTTGTTCCTTCAATGCTTCGTGTGTGGCTTTCATCTTAGTTTTCATTTCTTCTTGAGTATCAACCACATTGCTATGACCCTGATTTACTTCGGAAACCAACTTTCCCACTTCTGCCTCTATCTTATCAGTTAGATCAGAAATAGCTTTGTCAACTATCTCTTTGATCCTTGCATCCAAATCAGAAGGCATAGGCTGAGAAGGAGGAGGAGGTGCACTCTGAGCT
Source organism: Acacia melanoxylon (assembly GCA_019022615.1). Lineage (NCBI taxonomy): Eukaryota > Viridiplantae > Streptophyta > Magnoliopsida > Fabales > Fabaceae > Acacia > Acacia melanoxylon. Next base: position 12,552,843 of record JAFJYJ010000010.1, read on the forward strand.
TCTTGAACTCTAGACTGAGTAGGTCTTGATCTAGATGGCCTTGACTGAGGTAGAACCCTTGATTGGCCAGAACCTTCATCCACATTTATTCTTATGAGGTTTAAAATGTGCCTACCAAAAACTTGAGGTTTTTCTCTTTTCTCATGGGCAGGCAGGTACCAAATTTTCTCATGGAAAAGAATCACAGAAATGAGGCTTGCAAAAGGAATTTGGGAGGTTTTTCTAGAATTGAAGCGAAACCGAACCATTTCTTGAAATATCCAGTACCCAACATTGTGAGGTACCTTGGCAATAATGGAAGCACAGATAGGGTAATCCTTCTTTGCAAAATGGGTGAAACTTCCTCCTTTTTGCATGAGATTCCTGGTATAAATGTACCAAATGGCTCTGAATGTAGGGCTCATTGATCCAGGAGTAAAATTACGAATTTCTATCCCCTCTGGAATAGGCTCATTGGGTCCTAAAAGTTCATAGATTTTCCTATCAGAATAGTTTAGTGAAGCTATATGTGGGGGATTGGAAATTTGCAGAATGAAGTTTAAATAGGAAGGGGAAATGGTGATCTGTTTGCCTCTAATGGATGTGGTGACCCTTTCCTCAATCAAATTACCATCTCTGTCCAATAAATTATTGTAAGCCATGCCATGATAGAATATCTTGACAAGAGTGGGGCTAAAAGAAGCTCTAATAGAAATCAGATTTTCAAATTGCTTGAGCCATGGAGAGAGATCTAAATTACACTCATTTTTGAGTTTAACAAAGTCCACTGAAACAATAGGACATAACACTTTGGGACCAAACCTTTCTTTAAACTTAACAGCATCTTCTCCTTCTATTCGAACATGATCACATGAAAATCCTTCAGGCATAGTGGTATGATTATAAATTTCATACAGAGCAGGAGTTTCCTTGGATACATGAGGAGTAGGTTCCTCTTGTTCTTTGAGAAGGCGAGGAACTTGAGAGCTTGCTTGACCAGTTGTAGAGCAGCTTCTTGCTTCATTTGGACTTGTAGGTCTCAGTCACTTCTGGAATTTTATTTTTCCCTTTGCTGGTTGCTTCTTCTGGGTTAGCTCGTTTCTTGGGAACCTCTGTTTTATTTCCAATTTCAACTCCTTTTGGTCAGGAGGTAGGAGTCGATTGAGTTGTTGTAACTCCGGGAATGTGAGTGTCTATCCCAACATTGTAGCGTTTTGGGATAATTTTTGATCATCTAGGGCATTCAGGGTTTGGATTTTGGATGGATTGAGTTTCTGAATCAGAGACATTTGTAGAAGTAGAACGTTCTGTGGCCATTTTCGCTTGGTTTTTTCGAGGAAGATGAAAGGTTTTTGAGAGGGAATAGGAACAAGCTCGAGTTTAGGAAGCTAAGCTCGAGTTTGCATAAACGTGTACTAACCTGGACTTCAAGAGTGTATGTGTGAACTCTTGAAATTCCTTTGCAAGCTCGAGTTCACTCACTTATAGGCTCGAGTTTGCGGAATCCTCTGAACTTGGTTGCTCTCCAAAACCCGTGAACTCGAGTTTGTTCACTTATAGGCTCGAGTTTGGCTTTCTCCAAAATTTCATTTCCTCTCTGACTCCCGTAAGCTCGAGCTTACACTAATAAGCTCAAGTTTGCTTCTCTTGACAGCAAACTTCAGGAAATTGTCAAAGTTGATTATCATCATAAATACCCTGAATAAAACACATCTAGATACTCCGATGCTTAAGTTTGTATATAGTAATCATAAAACACATAACTAACATTAAGTAGGAGTTACTTACAACTCATTGGGATTTACCATTCCCAATTCTCTTCTTATGAACACAAATTGTTCCTTTGCTAATGGCTTTGTGAAGATATCAGCAAGTTGGAGATGAGTTGGGATGAACATAACCTTGACATCCTTCTTTTGAACATGATCTCTAATGAAGTGATGTCTAACATCAATATGCTTGGTTCGAGTGTGTTGAACTGGATTCTTAGCCAAGCTTATTGTGCTTGTGTTGTCACACAATATTGCAATCTCCTCCAGATTGATTCCCAAGTCAGATACTTGTTGCTTGAGCCAAAGGACTTGAGCACAGCAACTTGAGGCAGCCACATATTCAGCTTCAGTAGAGGATACAGCCACACTTGTTTGCTTCTTGCTAAACCAGGAGACAAGTGAACCACCAAGAAATTCACATTGGCCACTTGTGCTCTTTCTATCCGTCTTATATCTGGCATGATCTGAATCTGAATATGCCACCAAGTGTTCAGGTTGACCTTTGGGAAACCATAAACCAAGACTCTTTGTGTCAGCAAGATATCTGAAAATTCTTTTCACATTCTCAGCATGTGACTCCTTGGGAGCATATTGAAATCTTGCACACATCCTCACACTGAATTGGATGTCAGGACGACTTGCTATGAGATAGAGTAATGATCCAATCATTCCTCTATATTTTGTAATTTTGAAGTCCTTGCCTTCTTCATCAGCATCCAAGGCAGTGGTTGAGCTCATTGGAGTATCAGCTCCATTGCATTGATCCATCCCAAACTTCTTAAGCAGAACATTGAGATACTTGGTCTGAGAAATGAAAATTCCATCTTTTCTTTGCTTGATTTGCAGACCAAGGAAATAGTTGAGTTCTCCCATCATGGACATCTCAAATTCTCCCTGCATACTCTTAGCAAACTCTTCACACAAAGCATCATTAGAAGCACCAAATATTATATCATCAACATATATTTGAACAATCAAAATTTCATTGAGTTTATTATTCTTTATGAAGAGAGTTGCATCTGCTTTACCTCTAACAAATCCTTGATCAAGAAGGAATTTGCTTAATCGCTCATACCAAGCTCTAGGAGCTTGCTTAAGACCATATAATGCTTTCTTAAGGCGATAAAAATGATCTGGATGATGATCATTTTGAAAACTGGGAGGTTGTTCAACATAAACTTCCTCCTGAATTAAACCATTTAAAAATGTAGATTTCACATCCATTAGATAAAGTTTGAATCCTTTTATACAAGCAAAAGCTGGAAGAACTCTTATGGCTTCCAATCTTGCTCTTTGGAGCATAAGTTTCTTCATAATCAATTCCTTCTTCTTGATTATATAGCCTTTTGCCACTAGCCTTGCTTTGTTTCGAACAATTATGGCAGATTCATCGCGTTTGTTCTTGAATACCCATTTAGTGCCAATAACTAGATGGTCTTTAGGCCTAGGTACCAAATCCCAAACTTGATTTCTTTCAAACTGATGTAACTCCTCTTGCATTGCTATAACCCAATCATTGTCTGAAAGGGTTTCATCAATTTTAGAGGGTTCAATTTTCGAAATGAATGCAGAAAATGTGACTTCATTCAAAGTGCTTTTTCTGGTTCTTACTCCTTGATTAACATCACCTATAACTTGATCCATAGGATGACTCTTATTGTATCTCCATGATTTAGGTTGATGTTGATCAGTGTTTTCACAAACATTTTCACAATGATTTTCAATTGCAGCTTCCTTTTCCAAAGATTTTTCAGAATTTGTTGAAGTAGAAAGTGTTTCAGAACCAAATTGATTTGAAATAGGAAAATCATCATCATCCAAGGATTTTTCTAGTTTAGTTTCACAGAATACAACATGCATAGATTCTTCAACAATACGTGTATGAGAGTTAAAGACTCTATAGGCTTTACTTCTATTTGAATAACCCAAGAATATACCTTCATCCGACTTGGAATCGAATTTTCCCAAGTTGTCCTTACCATTGTTGTGGATGAAACATTTGCAGCCAAAAATGTGCAAATGTGCTAGATTGGGTTTTCTTCCTTTGTACAGTTCATAGGAAGTTTTGTCCAACTTCTTCCGGAGATATGCTTGATTTGAAATGTAACATGCAGTGCTCATGGCATCCACCCAAAACACCTGAGAAGTTTGATTTTCATTCAACATAGCCCTTGCCATCTCAGTGAGGACTCTAATCTTTCTTTCTAAAACTCCATTTTGTTGAGGAGTCCTTGGGGCTGAGAAATTGTGATCAATGCCCATATTGTCACAGAATTCTCCAAAAGCATGGTATTCAAATTCTCCACCATGATCTGTAAGTATTCCTGCAATAGATAATCCTTTCTCGTTTTGGACCTTCTTGGCAAAAATAGCAAACTGATCAAATGTTTCATCTTTTGAAGAAAAGAATATAGTCCATGCAAATCTAGAGAAATCATCAACTATGACCAAGGTATAAATATTGCCACCAAGGCTTTTTACTCTAGCTGGTCCAACTAAATCCATATGAAGTAGTTGAAGAGGTCTATTAGTTGAAATTTCATTTTTAGATTTGAAAGATGATTTGGTTTGTTTACCCATTTGACATGCATCACAGATCATGTCATTTTCAAAATGAAGTTTTGGTAAACCAATAACCAAATCCTTTTTCTGTAACTTGTCAAGTTGAAACATATTAACATGAGCTAATCGTTTATGCCATAACCAACTTTCATCCAAGTTACCAACAAAGCATTTTTCAGAAATAGAGTTACTAGAGAGATTGAGAGTAAAACAATTGCCTTCTCTAGGAGCTCTAAATAAAGCTTTAGTTTTAATGTTATCTAAGGAGAGAACATCTTTGCTCACAATTAAACATTCTTCAGAATCAAAGATAACTAAGTTACCTTTATCTGTGCTTTGACTCACACTAAGGAGGTTGTGACATAAACCTTCCACAAGGTAGACATTTTAGATTTGTGGTCCTTCATTGTTTCCAACTTCTCCAATTCCAGAAATCCTTCCGGATTGGTTTCCACCAAATGTTACCTTTCCTCCATCCTTAGGTTTGATTGTAGCAAATTTTGATTCGTCTCCCGTCATATGTCTTGAGCATCCACTGTCAATGAACCATTTGTTGGATTTTGATGCTCTAAGACAAACCTGCATGATATAAAATATCAAGTCTTAGGTACCCATTTTTTCTTGGGTCCTTTTGGGTTAGTTTGTGTCTTAGAAATCTTATAGGATCTCTTAGGCACCCATTGATAATTTCCTATAGGCTTGTTCTTTCTTTCCTTTTTAGGAAACCAAGAAGAAGTTGCATGACCTTTACGGTTGCAATAGTTGCAATGAGCAAAAGGATTAGAGGAGTGGACTGCTTTTCAAAAATAGTTCAAATAGGATTTTTGTCCAACCTTCTTCTTGCCTTTTCCTTTATCAGAATCAAGTCTAAAATCGACTCCTGACTTGTCATTTGTGAACCTTTGCTGTTTTAAAATAACATTGAGCATTTCACTACCTCTAGTGAATTTCTCAAGAGTTTTTGTAAGATGTAAATTTCTTTTCTCTAAAATACGGCAATTGTCACAATCCTTTTACGAAATCTTTTCGCAATTCTTTTCAGAAATGTTTTCATAAAGGGAAACAGGGAGAAGAGACAGGTTTGAGCTTGCTATTCTAATAGTTTAATTTTCTTCTTTGAAGACAAAAGCTCTTTTGCAATTTTTTGAAATTCAGTAAAAAGAGAATTATATTCAGATGACAGTTCATCATAGGATGAGTCAGAGTTATTTACCTCTTCATTTTCTGAATCCACTTCTTGAGCTATGTAATACCGGATTTTAGCAAATGCGGAATTTACGAGATAAAGGAAAATTAATGAATATTTTAATGAAGTAAATTCATAAGATAAAACTGTTATAGAAAATTGTTATAATTATAGAGTAAATTGTCAAAAAAGTTACGGAAAAGTTTCGATGAAACGAATGACTAAAAATGATATAATGGTGATAAAAACGAGTCTAAAAATATTATGATAAATACCTTTGTAAGATCATGAAAAATTATGAGAAAAATATGGAAGTGTTATCCCTAATTATGAGAATTTAATGAATTATTTCGGAGGAAATAACATGAAGAAAAGTTTAAAAAGCATTTAACCATAAAGTAACCTGATGGGGTAAACATTTTTAATATTTTACATAGGATATAAAATGACAATATCAGTATAGAAGTTTGTAAGATAACAATATACTGTAAATTAGTAAAGATAAATATATGAAGAAACCTGATCCTAAAAAGATCACTAAACGAAGAAATTAGGTTTGATTAAGCCCTAACGAAGGCAGGGGTAAAACGGGAATTTTTGGTAAAAAATATTATATTTTTAAAAAATGGAAAAAATTATAGAAAAATAAATAAATCTGAATTTTTAAAAAGGGGGCCGAAATTCTTAGTATTTTTAATTAAAAAGAATTGTTTAAATAATTAAAATGGTAATTAGAATAAAATAATAATATAATGCGGTGAGTCGGCTTATAGGCGGGCCGAGGGAAAAGTTAGAAATAAATTCTACAGGTAAACCAGAGGTAAAAGTATTTTCAGACTGATCAAATTAAGAACAAGTGAAATTTTACACGAAGAAAGAATTTACTGTGCGTTGTTTCCGCAACCGAAAACCATAATTTCAAATAAGACGAAAAGTTGATCGGATAGAGTAGAGCCGGATAGGCAAAGTGAGAACTTATAGAAACAATTGCGTCTTTTTAAACACGAGATTAAGTTAGGAAACAACGGACGTTTACGATTCGGTGAATTGTTGTCCGAGAAGTTGGTTTTATCTAAGCGATTTCCGTAACCGGACGCGTTTGTCCGAATATCTTCCGACGCACCGGAGAATACCTGGATATGATCAAAAAGAGGATCCAAATAGATAATATGAAAGAGGATGGAAAGATCTTCAAAGTTACACGCCGGATTTTTGAGTTTCGCGAAATCGCGCGAAACGGACACCGTCGGTAGCTTTATCTAGCCGGAGGCCATAAAGCAAGAGCCATCATGGATGACAACTCATCCATTGACTTTAGGGCTCTTAGATTTCGATCTTGACCATGGATGGCCAAGAGTGTTTTGTCCTCAAAAATGCGATCCAACGGCGGAATCCGATCGAAGACTTTTGTGGAAATTCCCACTTGTCCCTATTTTTCCCTATAAATAGCAAGCTCTCTTGCTCTCATTCTTCACACCAAATCCGAATCCTAGAGAGAGGTTCTAGAGAGAGAAGCTCTGGAAAAATTCGGCCTTAGCTCCGAGTAAGTTCTTCTGTCCTTAGTTTTTAGTTTCCGTAGTTCTTTCGGTAGTTATAATAGAACTGTTGTTTTGATCTAGGAAGTTTCAGAATTTATTCCTATACTTGTTTTTATGCCTCATTGCATTGAAAGATGCCGACGAGGTAAAAACATAGTGGGGATAATTTTGAAATGGAATACGGTCAAAGTAACGAAGTTCTAGCGAAATTCCGCCAATTAGGGCTAGTAAGGGCAAAATGGTCTTTTTCACCTAAAATGCCTGTTATGCTGCCAAATATTCATAAGTGTGTTATTATTCTGATTAGAATCCTTCTGACAGCGAACCGTCGAAATTCCATCGTTCATTTGTTTGCCGCTATTGAGCATTTGTTTATTTGTTTTACGTACGGCCGTCAAAAGTACCGTTTTTAGCCGGAAGAGCCGGATATCGTAACTAAGGTACGGATGCGTACTTTGTAACCCTAAATCTATGCTGCTTATATACTTTTGCGTTATAGATACGTTCATAGCGAGGTTACGGTTGAGAATCGTCGGAGATACTTACTGACTTTACCCACGGATTATAGTATTGGTAATGCCGTTTGAGTTATTCCTAGCGCCGAGGACACGTTGGAGGCGTGGCATGGATATGTGCAGAACTAGTCGAGAGAGACTTTACATACTTGCTTTGTGCTTATGTTACGTCCATGTTATTGATCATACATCTCGTTGTTTGCTTTTGTGATGATATCCGTATTGAAATGAATATCTGTTGTACGTATACTGTTTTATTTGAGCATAAGGTTAACCGTTACCTGAGATCCATATGTGGAATGGATCTCAGTTGTAGCATCAGGGTCTGGAGGACCAATCTTAGTGTTGGAAATTATGCCCTAGGGGCAAGTCATTGTACAATGAACGTTTAGGATATTTATAGTATTCTCCTTTTGTTATCATTTTCGTTTGCATGTTTGTATTGATAATCGCATCCCTGGATATATCTTATAGATTATCCTAAATGTCCCGGTCGGTCATCTACGCGGGAGCGAAGATGAGTTAAGACCGATATGACTTTGATGAGATATGGAGATACAATCAGAGTCATGGGCACTTGTAAGAGTACAAGGTGCTGGACCGACCCACTATGAGAAAGTTGCATGGATCTAGTCATTAGCTTGTCTCATGTATAACCGCATCACAACGCCTTATGACCTGAGATCATCATGGATTCCTACATGATGAATCATTAATCTTTGACCTAGTCAAAAGTCACCTTTGATAGGGTGATGATAAAGGCTAGGATCGGGATTAGTGGTTTTCATGCAGAGGAATGTGAATGGTCAAGATGGAATTTGTCCCTCACATTTGTAGAGAGATATCTTGGGCCCTCGGTGAGTTAGTCTAAGAAATGTATGGCCATACTATGTTGGAAAGGAGTTTCCATTTCACTTATTAGACTACTCGAGAATCGAGAAAGTAATGGACAAGAATAGGAAGTTGACATTGTCCATGCTTCATCCTTGACCAAATTATCGCGTGACAAAAGGGACGTGACATGGTTGTATGATAAGGTTGTATCGTGATATCGATCCCATGTGAGTTGGGTAGTCGCAATGTCTTGCTAGAGGCCGCTTGCGACTTGTGGGCTGATACATTTTTGGCCCACTGCCAATCTCATATGGGCCTGCAGGGTCGCACACAAGAATAATCCAACACGAGCATTTGTGTCCAGGTTCATTGAATCTCAGATTAATCTGGAATTGATGAATACTAAATTTAATCTAGGATAAATATATATTTATATATATTTATTAAAATTCGAAATTAGTATATATATATATTAATATTATTAATGGAGATTATAATATTATTATATATATAATGTTTGTTTTGTATTTAATTTATTTGATAAATTAAATATCTAAAACAAATAGAGATAATGTATCTCGTTTAATATTCGAATAAGAATATCGAGATATTTGTTTAGATTAAATTGAGATATGGTATCTCATAATTAATTAAATAGATGAATATTATTTCTCGGATTTGATTTATAGAGATAAATTATATCGGAAGGCTTTTAGTTTGCATTAAATAAATACATTAGATTAGATCTATCGATAGATTTAATTAATATTTTTTTTTAATTCAAGAATTCGAAATTCAGATTTCAAAAAAGCGGTTTTGAAATTCGAAATTCAAATTCTTGATGCGTATTGATTGTACATTAATGCAGATTAATTGTACATTAATACGTATTAATACGGATTAATTGTACATTAATACGTATTAATACACATTAATACGTATTGATGCACAGAAAAACGGACAGAAGCTTTTGAGGCTTATGATGGTTGTCTGTGTGTATAAGCCAAATAGAAAAACGAGAGAAAATCTGATCTGGTGAAAAAAAAAAAGAACCTAGAGAGACACAGAAGAAGCGCTAGCACACTGCCGTAGCCGTGTTCGGGAAATTGTTCGTGTGGATACCAGTAGAGGAAGCCGATTCAACGAGTCATCTTCTATTGATCGAGGAGGTAGCCCACCAGTTCAAAGGAAACGAGACGCGAACGGATTCACCAAAGGTAATTTCGGATTCCTTAGTCTTGATTTAAACGCACCTGAGTGATCCTCGGGACGGGATTCTTAAAATTTTAATCCGCTGCGTTGTAAGAATTCCTACACTTAGGCGATCGAGGCAAGCAACCGAAGTAGTCCAGAACGTGTCTACATTATCTATCGTTATCCTTAGTTACGTAACCTTTAAGAATTTCGGATGACCGTAATCCAATACAATTACACTATGGTCCATATTTTTGAATGTAATGTAAATTACTTACTCGCTCCGATGCTCTACTCTGACTACACTGCTTGAAATATTTGGAAACGTTTTAAAAAAAATATATATATATTCCGCCGTTTTCAAATGGGATGTTACAAGCTACAAGACAGATGTTAGCTCTATCTTCTTCTTGAGCTTCAGCTTCATCGGATGAGCTATCGCCCCATATAGCTGAAACATAAGCTCTTCTTTTGAACTTATTGAATTTCTTTTCTTTGTTCTTCAGCTGTGGACATTCAGATTTGATGTAGCCAGGCTTTTCACACTCATAGCATATGATAGGTTTCTTTGTTTCTGTGCTAGAGCTACTCTTGTGAAATTTTCTGAAAGCTTGGTCCTTCTTGTAAACTTTCTTGAACCTTCGGACCATCATGCCTAGTTTTGCATCTTCATCTTCCTCATCATCTGATTTTACCTCTTTGACAGTCTTGAGGGAAATTCCTTTGTTCTTGCTATCATTTTCATCAAGTCCTTTTCTGAACTTAATCTTCCCTTCATATTCTAATAGACTGCCAAATAGTGCTGCTACTGAAGCCATTGATTCACCGCGAGCTTCTTCGATTGCAGTGACCTTAGCTTCCCATTCCTTGCTGAGGATATTTAGTATTTTCCTCACTTGGACAGATTGATCATAAACTTTTTCCAATGCAACAAGTTGGTTGATCAGATGACTGAATCTGAGCTGGAATTCACCAATGGATTCTCCAGACTTCATACGAAATAAATCATATTCAGTCATGAGAGTGTTTACTCGATTCTCCTTGATTCCAGCTGTTCCTTCATGAGCTATCTTGTAATACCCTAAAATTCCTATTTATCATAAATACTATATTTTGATAAATAAGGCATAATAAATAAAGGTAATTAATTTATAACCAAAAGGAGGAATGTAATATCCCAAATTTTTGGATTTGGAAACAAGAAATGTTTTATGGGAATTTATTATGAAAATTTGGCCTAAATAGTTTTAAAGCTATTTTCTGGATTTTGAGGCCTATTTTCCCAATAATTCAAGGAAAAATAGTTAGAGGATAATTTTTGGTCTATAAATTTTAGAACCAATATTTTATGGCCTAGAGAGTTAATTATGGAAGAAAATTCTTATATGGAATTAAGGATTTTATTTTCCAATACTTATTTAATATTTGCAAATAAATATTAAATGGTAGTTGGATATTGGTAGATATGTATAAGGTGGTATGAATGTTTGGTGTAAGAGTGTTTGGTGTGAGTGTTTGGTGTAAGAGTGTTTGGTTAAGGAAGAAGTGTAGTTGGAATAGCCTTGAATTTCTTCTATAAATAGAAGGCTCTCCTCTTCATATTCTTCACACCAAATCAGCCCCAAGAGGTGATTTCTAAAGAGTAGAGAGGAGTGAGTGCTAGAGGGAAGCAAGAAGGAGGAAGTTCTTCAAGGGTAAGTTTTCTAGTTCTTGAGTTTTAAGCTTTAAGTTCTTATGAGTTTTAGTATAAATGTTAGTTTGATCTTTAATTTTCAAATATAGTTTTGTTATCATGTTTTTATGGTTAAAAATGGTTTTGTTTGAAAAATTGATGGAGAAAGTAATATAGCAAAAATTTTGGAAGATTATGATCAAAGTAGCGAAGCTCGGCGAAATTTTGTCGGTTAGCGATTCCGAAGTCGGGATACAAACGCCAGTATTTTATATTAAAGATGATGTTCTTAAATTCTGAGCAAATTCATGTTTAAATTTATACATATAGAGCTTTTCAAATATACCTAGAATGTATTATTTCGAGTTCTCGTGCTAGGAGATATAAATGTCCAAAGTTGGGCTACGTTTTCTGGAATATTTCTGGACAGAGGATGAACACGTGAAAACTGGGAATTATTCTTAAAATCTGGGCAATAACCAGTATTTTTCCTCAAAACTAGACACCCTAAGGATTCCGGGGAATTTTACGGATCCTCGTTTTGAGTTTTCTAGAATTACTTATGAATTTTCAAAGTTAGAAGTAAATCTGGCCATAATGCTGAAAGTAGCGTTTTTATTAAATAAAATGTAATGGCAAAATGGTAATAACAAATTCACCAAGGGTAGAAAGGTAAATTAAATCTTTTAGGATATTATTCTAAGTCATATGTTAATATGTTAGGATATCCGAGGATTCCGGAGTCAGATTTGAAGGACGAGCATATTACTATTCATAAATACAGTACCGTATACATAAATAGTAAATTACTATTCACATGAAAGGAAGGTACGTTCACGTACAGTAACTTTAACTCTGATATGTCTTGTATGCTTATATGTGATAGATGATTTCATAGAGTCATGGACAAGACTTGGTCTTGGGTCATGCACCGTGGTTAAGACTCTATCTTGAATCACCTTTGTTTATATACATTCGACTTGATACGGGTTATAGTCTTGATAATCTTTGTGAGATTGTTTTCCTAGCGCCGAGGACACGATAGGCCATCGTGGCACGGTGAGGTGCAGACAACTATACATGGATTTGTATAGATAACTTTACATGTGCTGTGTGCTATGTACTGTTGTTGTGTTGACATTACATCTTCTGTGTGCTTATGTATTGTTGTAACCTTACATGTGCTGTGTGCTATGTATTGGTTAATGCTGAAATGTAATGAATATTTGTCATACATATGTTGTTATACTTTTCATATGAGGTTAAGCGTTACCTAAGATTCAATTTGTTTTGAATCTTAGACTTGACTAGAGGTTCGGGAAAGGAACCGGGATTTATGAAGACATTGTGAATGGAGCCATGAGAAGGAGCATTAATGGACGGAGCCGTGAGGAGGCACCGGTCAAAGGAAATGCGGGAAGAAAGTCAACAGAACCTACCTTACAAAGCATGAATCTAATAAAGTTACTTCATATCATTTGGTGCTTAAACTAGAAGGGTCGTCTATGTGGTTCGGTCAATCGATCACCCTAGCACGATGAGACTTCCACTAGACCTACCCGGCTGGCCAAATGAGATGATTTAAGCGAGTTAGGTTCTATGCCCCAAGTCTACTCAAGGCTTGGTTGAAGAGGGTATAGTTACATGTAAGAATTGTAATTATAAAGTTTTGTATTACTTGTATCACATGAACAATCCTTCGGGAAATTTATAATATATCGTATACGTCGGCATCGCATATGTCCGAGTATTTTTATATCGATTACTCAATTGTTCAAATTTTTAGTACATGCTCTCCGTTTCCGCAAAACGCTAAGCTGTAGCACCTCAAAACTCTGATGAATTTTTATAAAACCACATGTCACCGGCACGATTTATGCTACGAAATTTGGGGTGTTACATATCTCAAGAGCATCCCACATAGCTTTAGCAGATGACAAAGTACAGATTCGAAAATACTCTTTTTGGCTTAGAGCACTTTGTAACATGTGGATTGCTTTCATGTTGAGAGTGACTTGCTTTCTGTAATTCTCATCATACTCTTCTTCTAGCTTAGAAGTTCTGACACCATCTTCAGTTGATGCTGGTTCATAATTTCCTCTCTCGAACACCTTCCATAGGCCATACTCAGTTGCTATTACATAGACTCTGAACTTAGCCTTCCAGAAGGAGTAATGTTCTCCATTGAGACCTGGAGGTCTGTTGATTGAAGCTCCATCGGGTAGAATTCCTTCCATTGGATCTTTGATCTAGGATGTTAATCCTTAAGATAGATAACCTTGCTCTGATACCAAATAAAAGTGAAGGAAATCACCAAGAGGGGGGTGAATTGAGGATTTTAAAAATTCTTTTTAAATCACCCACACAACAGATGCTAAACCAAGATAAGATGAAGATAGGGAAGAAGAGCTTAATACAAAAGATTTATACTGGTTCGGTCTTAACTCTTGACCTACGTCCAGTCCCTAGACTCTCTGGGTTTTTCTACTATCACTCAAATCAGATACACAGTCTATACTCGAAAGTTATCCTCTCTCTAGGATACACTCCCCTTTACAAGTTGTAATCTGATAACCCAACCTCAAAGTCCCACAACTTTGAGATTCTTACAATGAATGATTTATAGAAATGAACTATCTCAAAGAGTAGATAATGATAAGTAATGAAGTACAATGTATCAAAGATACAAATGAAGATAATACAGCAGTAAAAGACTGATGTTCTTGTGTGTGTTTTCTGTTTGTGTCTTCTCCGCTTGCAGACTTCAAATCTTGAAGTATTTAAACTGATTTGAAGCTTGTGACTGTTATAGATCCGTTCAAACTTGGATCAATTCGAAATACTAGCTGTCGGGTCCTTGGCTATTGAATATAGCTGTTGGGAACATTTGCAGATTTGGATATTTGGAATTTTGGCTATTCAAGAATGTCTCCCATGCTGTTATGTTTAGTGGAGGCCTTAAGATAATATTGTTCAGGTGCTTTAGTTGGTGAAGGCTTGCTTTCTGTCTTGGAGAATGGTGGTGCTGCTTTCCAGGTTGTAAACCATTGCTTTGGAGAAGAAGATATATTATAATATTGCAAGTTGCACAAGTTGATGCTTTTAATGTCTTTTAAAACAAACCTAGATCTTCTGAAATCTCATAAGCAAACTGGTTAAATCTGGTTAGGAAATATTGATATGAATCATATAAATCATAAGCAACCATTTCGCAGAATCAAGCTAAAGCATAAATCAAACTGAACAAAAAGAACTCAGATGCGTTCATCTGTTCTGGTGTTCCATATATTATAGCTTGTGCTAAGATTTCCAAACGAATTAAAAATGTTGGTCACCAAAGCAAGACAAACATTTCTAGGGTCCGCCGTGAAATCAGGAAAGTCTGAGTCAAATGTTTTCCACGCTTCAGCATCCCGTGAATGTCTGAGTTTATCATCTTCGTTCTTATCAGCTTCATGCCACCTCATATGCTCAGCTGTCTTAGACGACATAAACAATCTTTGTAAGCGAGGTTTAAAAGGAAATTACTTGAGAATCTTTGTGGGTTTCTTCTTTTTTTTTTCCCTTCCGAACTGTCATGAACCTCGAAGTGTGACACTTCTTACAAGTCTTCCTCCGAGCGTCCTCTCCCCAATAAAGCATACAGTCGTTGAGGCAAACATCGATTTTTTTGTAGTTCAAACCTAATCTGTTAATTATCTTCTTGGCCTCATAGAAGGTTGTGGGAATGTCGGCGTCAGGCAAAGCATCTCGTAGTAATTCCAGCAACATCGATATTGCCTTATCAGTGATCCCACACAAGCCCTTGATATGGTTAATTTGATCAAAAAAGATAATTTTGAGTATTTCTGACAACCTTGATACAAAGGACGATCACTCTCATCCATAAGGCTGAAAAATTCTCGAGCTGTATCATTCCTGAAGATAACAGGTTCTGCTCCTTGAACTACCGCCGTGAAGTTGTCGTCTTGAAAACCAAAAGCATCGCAAACAACTTTATTAACTGGATTATCTTGATCTACTTGATTTGCTACTTGTGAGTTTCGAGGAAGATGATCCCCGTATCTCATACCAAATTTCTCACCATGAACTCCCCAGAATGTATATGCTTCCGGGAAAGGCTTCAAAAGAAGATGTTCCATAGCAACTTCTCGTGTTTGCCACTTCTTAAACTTTCATCGACAACACAAACACACGATCTTACCATTAATGCTAGCGTGAGGGAAGGTGAAATCTAAGAAAGTTTTCAATCCCACTAAATATATGGGAGAATTACGCGGCAACTTGATCCATGACTTATCCATATGTAGGAAACAAAGTTAGGATAGAATAAAAATGAAGAGATATTGTTTGATTATCTTCATAGCACTTGCACTTGAGATCTTTAAATGCAAAAATGATAATTTGTAGCGGTTAAAAAACCACTACATGAGCCACTACAAAGTTGAAATTCAAACTAAAAAAAAATTCCGCCTCGGTTAGTCATTTGTTAAGAAACCGCTACAAAATGTAAGTCGTTGGACTTTTGTAGCGGTCTTCGTTATTAACTTGCTACAAATCTTTGGTTGTCTCTTATTCAGTTTGAAATTCAAATTTGTAGCAGTTTTTGTCCATATAACCGCTACAAAAGTTTTAAAATATATTAAATATTAATTCCATTATTTTGTACAATATTTATTTTATGTAACCACAATAAATTTATTTCATTAAATATATTTTTCAGTAGCAATTGTCATATACTATATGTAACATTAATAAACTAATATAAGTATTAAAATAGTACTCCAATAACAAAAACCAACTAAAATAGAATATAACATATATCTTAAAGAAATAAAATTGTTAAAAAACCAAATAAAATAAAAGGATAACAAACATCAAAAGTACAAAAATATATGTGAAAATAAAAACTAACTATTAGGAGCGATGATCGAGTCTGTCTCGGGGTGCGTACACGACCCGGAGGTAACAACGCCGCCGTCATCATCAGCAGCGGGACGCGGATGAGAATCCTCGTGGATGAATAGAGGGGAGGCGGGAGGATGGAAATCGTACATGAGGTGAGGTAGAACCTCTATCAATGCACTAGTTGTTAGACCTGGCTATCACCCAAGAGGGGGTGAATTGGGTGTCTGATAAAAATTTGGAAACTTTGAAAAATCTTTTCGGAACTTAATGAAGGTAATAAATATGAATATAACTATTCATAAATCAACGATCAAATATTCAAATAAATATTAAAATAATATTTCTTTGGAAATATAAGAGTTTAAGGAAGAGAATATGCAAACCGTGATTTATCCCGGTTCGGCCCAATCCACGATGACCTACGTCAAGGTCCCGGGATCCTCCTGAGATTTTCAATCCACTATCTCCTTGTTTAACCGGGCACAAGAGAAAATCCTTTACAACCTCACAAGTTTGGTCGGGCACTTGTGCAGCCTTTACAATCTCTCACTGAGATACTCCCCCTTACACACTGTAAGGATACACCGCTTGATCACACACTCTGTACTCGAAGTAATCCTCTCCCTAGGATTCACTCCCCTTTCAAGTTGTAATCAACACAATGTGTTTCCCACTCAAGATCACCCAATCTTGAGTAACTCTCAGATAAGATAAAATGTTTACAGATAAATCTTCTCTCTCTCGAAGTGAATAAATAAGCACCGAAGTGCATTACAAATAATCTCACTCTCTAATAAATTATATGATCACTAAGAAAATAGAGAGAACATGAGATAAACATCGAAGTCATTTTGAAAGGTGTAAGCTCATATATTCTTCCATTTTGAATCGTCTCCATTTATAAGCATGTACGTTGGAGGAACCGTTGGAGAAATATTATCTCGACCGTTGTGAATAGTAACCGTAGTGAATAGTAACCAATTAATATTTGATCCGCTTGAATCTTCTGTCCGTTGTGGAAAATAGCCGTTCGTCCGTTGCGCATTGGTCCGTTGAGAAATATTATCGTTGGAGTAGCATTTGACCGTTGGGCATATATATCCGTTGTGAGTAATATTACCGTTGGACAAATTCGTTCGTTGTATTGTTGAGCGTTGAGAGTGTATGTATTCGTTGGAGCTTCTGTGTCTCTCTCTTTATTTTGTCTGCCAACATTTCCTAGCCACTGTTGTGGCTTTCACATTTGTTCGCTGGATATTTTGGTAGTCGATGAAGAATGGTTGAACGTATCATCGGTATGAATAGTAACCGAGCCATTCAATTTTTGTTTCTTCAAGATCTTCACTGCAATCTTCATCTTATGTATTATTCATCTGTTTAGAGAGGATTAGAAGTAGTATGAATGATCATGAGGTTCATCTGGACGTTCACCATAAAAATCAAAACTTCCCGACACGGTGTTTTCCAAGAACAAGTGATATAAACATTTCAGAATGTGTGTCAACTTCCAGAGGCTATAAGTCTTTGAATTTAACTCCAAAATCAGCAAATTAAATATCCCTGGAAAGCTCTTGATGTCTTCTTTCCAATGAAAAAAGAATCAATGCAAACCACCTTGTATTTTGACCGTTATGATCCGATGAACGACACTGCCCAGAAAACGAGTTAGAACAACAGTTTCTGAATGTCAATTTTCGAAAATCATATCTCCTTCGTTTCAAGCTCTTTTTGGTTGCTTCCAAATTCTGTGAAACACTTGTTGAGTCTAGATTCATATGGAATTGGTTTCACTTTATTTGGTTGTGTATACTGTGAGATATAGACAGAAAACCGAAGCTATGCTGAGTTGATTCCAGAATCATATGTGTCAACTTTCGAAATTAATATCTCCCTGGTCTGATCTCCGTTTTGAGTGTTCGAAATTTGGGAACACCGAATTTTGAGTCTAGTTTCATATGCCACCGGTTTCAGCTCAATTGGATTTGTATTTTGTGAGATACACCCAAAATACCGAAGCTTGCTCTGCTGTGTGACGTGAATTGAACTATCAACTTCAACAATTCATAGCTCCTTCATCTGACCTCCTTTGGACTTGGGTTTTATGTCAAAATGACGTATTGGAAGTCTACTTTCATCCAAAATTGGTTTCACCTCAATCCGACGTCTAGTTTGAGATATATCACCGAAACACCGAACGTCGCCCATGAAAAACGCAGAACAGAGCTGAACAGAGTGCGGATGTCTCGTCTCGGTCTGAATTGAAGTTCAGCATATTTACGGTTTTGCCATCAGAAGCATAATTACGACTTTGCCATTACAACTGAATTTCAGCATAATTACGATTTTGCCATTGAAGGGGATTTTCCGAGGAAATGACTTGAGGCAACGTCCAGGCAAACAAATCAATGCAGCAACATATATGGATCCGTATGTCACTGTTCATATATACGTACATCACGTTCGTACATACGTCACTATTCATATATACGGTCTTGTAGCTCAAAAATCGCTCTTCGTGATGATGCTCCAAATTGCTTAATTTAGCACCTTTGAATTAAGACTTTCCAACTTCCGTTTTGATCATCGAGACGTGTATGGCACTATTCATGTATACGGTGTACTATTCACATATACAATAATATTCATGCTAATGCTTCAAATAGCTTAATTTGACTCCGAATTAAGCTATTCCAACTTCTTCTTGATCATAGAGGTTTCCAGTATCACAAGAACTTGAGTGTTGATATTCCCATTATATTGTGCAAGTTCTTCATTCTTTAGTCTCTTCTCTTCTTCTTGATTATTCTTCATGATTCAAGTTGGACTAATCTACATTAAACTTAGTAGTTAGTCAATGTAGGAGATAAATATATTACTCAATCTTTTGGCTTTTAATAATGGCATCTATATAAGACATCATCAAAACTAATCATATCTAACACTAGTAACAACTGAAGGTGGAATATCACCTAGAGGGGGTGAATAGGTGATCCTCAAAAATTCTTTCGTGGTATACTGGATAAACAAAGAAGGTAGTAAAACAGTAAGGAGAAATAACACGAGAGAATTTATCTTGGTTCGGTCCAACTCCTTGACCTACGTCCGCACCCGCACCGGACACTCGGGATTTCACTATCTCGTAACTTGATTACACACTCTGTAACTCTCGAGTAATCCTCTCACTAGGACTTACCCCTCTTTACAAGTTGTAACCAAATACCAAAGACACAATTACACACTCTGTACTCAGGATGATCCTTTCTCCCTAGGACTCACTCCCCCTTACAAGTTGTAATTGTACACCCACACTCAAGATACCTCTATCTTGAGATTTTGAACGAATTGTGAAACAAATGATAAGACTCTCTCACGAGTAGATAAATGATAAACACTCGAAGCTCAATAATATCCTAAGATATATACGAATAGAAATTGAACACTTTGAATGCTTTGTCTTTGTATGCGTTGGTTGTGTCCACTTGATGAATTCAATCCTTCGGGTATTTATAGGTTGAAGCTTGAGGACCGTTGGAAGGATTTGAATCTGCCCGTTTGAATGTGTTTAAACATCTGCGCCTTCTGCTGACCACGTTTGAATGTTTGAATATGTCCGTTGGAAGTCTTCAAACATCTGCGCCTTCTGCTTAGCCACGATCGAGTGTCCGCTCGGTTGGGTCTCTTTACAGTTGTCATTCACGTGTTCTCGGTCAAAGGATAGCTTAAAATATTGATTCCGTGCTTTTGCTGTTATGGGCTAGCCTTAATTGGGTTCAGCGCTTTGTCTACGTTTGCGTCTCTCTTGGTGCTTGACGGCTCATCAAAATTCAAACGTTGGTTAAACATATGAAAATCACTCAAAATGATGATTAGTAATTTCATGGATAATATTGAATGATGTAGAAGAAAGATTAATTGAATAATCAATCCATTCGATCAATGTTGCGAGATGATTTTCTCGTGAAGCGATATGTCATACTCGAGAATCTCATTCGTGTACTCGAGTAGCCTTTGTAGAAGCACTCGACGAAGCTTGATCCTTGTCAATACTCGAGTAGCCAAAATCAATACTTGAGTATTGTTGCAGCAAGAGCATATCAAAGCACTTCATTTGTCAAATACTCGAGTATCCCATGTTCTTATTTGAAAGGGATATATTGAATGAAACTCATTATCAAACTGATTAAACTTGGTTAGGAGAAGTATAGATCAGTAATATGAAGTACCCAAGCCATAATCAATGATTTACAATTTATGCAGAACGAAGGCTTCAAAATGCGATATGCATTCTCGAGAATTTTTGTGTTAATTCTCGAGAATCACTCATAAAATCAAGCTGCACTTCAACACTCTTTCGATCATTCTCGAGAATCACCAAATGATTCTCGAGAACCATTTTCGAGAATTGATTCTCAATTCTCGAGAATCACCTCAGAAACCATTATCTCAGTGATGAAGTATTCGACCATTCTCGAGAATTCTTCCGATTCTTGAGAACCATTCTCGAGAATTGCTTATGCATTCTCGAGAATCACATCAGAGACTATGTCAGTGTGGTTCTGTCTCGATCATTCTCGAGAGCTGCTGGTGCATTCTCGAGAACCATTCTCGAGAGTCTAATAATCATTCTCGAGAATTACTTTGCTGCGATGGAAATTCAAGCGATCTCTTGAACACAGTTTAGCAACCATTCTGGAGAATCCTTGAGACAATTCTCAAGAATTGATATCTGCACATCGGGAATCAGAAGAGATAGCAAATTTGTCAAAGCTCTCATGCTCATAAATCTCTTCAAGCTTTCTTTCCATTGCAAGAGTAATCAGTCCCTAACTTGTTGTATTTCGTTGGTTATCATAGGATGAATGTAGGCTCTTCTTAATCAATACTTCTGCAGCATCCAGAACATACTACCAACTTAAAAACATCATAACTCCTTTAATTGATCTTCGTTTTCTGTGTTATGGATGTTTCTGGAAAGGTATTTGAGTCTAGTTTCCAATGGCACCGATTTCAGCGCAATCCGATTTGTCGTTTGGGAGATACACTCAACTTACCGAAGGTTGTTCAGGACTGTGACGGTGATTTGTGTTCCGACTTGTGAAAATCATATCTCTATCATATGGACTCCTTTAGACTTGAAACTTTGTCAAAAGTACGTGTTGGATGTCTAGTTTCATATGCCACTGGTTTCACGTTAATCCAATTCCTTTTTGTAAGATATCATCGAATTACCAGAGGTCGCCAGAAACAGAGCAGAACAGAGTATCTTTGAAGCACGATCATTCTCGAGAATCGAATGGCATTCTCGAGAATCATTCTCGAGAATTGATTTTTCATACTCGAGAATTGCTTGTAATTTTCACAGAATCAATACCATTCTCGAGAATAGCTTCAGGAATGGATTGCATTCTCGAGAATTGATTCAGGAACGAACTTGTGACCCGTTTTAACTCATTTTAACTCCGAATTGATTAGATTCCAACTTCTATATCATCGTGGAGACTTCTAGAATCAATCTAAGAGCTTGTATAATGATTTTATTCTTTCTTTAAACAAGTTATTCCTTTCTTCAAACTTCATTCTTGATCATTCTCTATAATTTAATTTGGACTAACCTATAATAAACAAAGTAGTTAGTCAATGTATATGATATAAACTTTTTGCTCTAGATAATGGCATCAATATAAGACATCATCAAAACTATGCATAACTAACATTCTCCCCTTTTTGATGATGGCAAATACTTTAAGAAAAATATTGATAAATATGAAAATACATTAGATGCAACATATTTTTCTTGTCATTTCTCTCCCCCTTATTTGTCATTAGCAAAAAGTTGAAGTATAAATAAGATATACTTAGAGACAAATATTAAACCAGATAAGAATGATTCAATTAACTGATTTTCTCTCCCCGATTGAAATTGTTTTCATTCTAAATATGAAGCAATTTGGAATGTTTTTATGAAAACAAATTTGAAAGGGTTTGGAAGAGGTTTTCAAAACAACTTTCACAATTAAAGTATATAGATACCAAACATGTGTAGAATATCTACTGAATATAAAGATAGAGATTAGAAATGCTCATGTAGGTTCTGCAAATGATGGATGATCGATGAAGTCCATTTTCTTGCTGTATGCATTTCGGTTGAATGCCTGTGGCCTGAGATGAAGTAGTGGTAGACTCTCTTCCTTTATAGCTCAGCTTCAACCATCAAGGCATCTTTCCTTAAATTAATATATTCTCCTTGTATTGTGTTAAGGAAAGTCCTAGCACATATCAAAATCTTCTGCTACAAATATAAAACTTTCTTTGCAAAAGAGATTTGTTAGTGCAACCGGATATCAAAGTATTCCTTCCCACATGATATTATCATGTTAAGATAATGAAAGGAAAATATGATATTGACTCATCATCAAAACGAATAAAACATTCCTTCCCATTTGTCAGTGAGTGCATATAAAAACACATGAGTAATTGATTAAATCATAAATAGATATGCTATAGCTCGTCTAGGGAAAATAAAACAATACAAATGAGCTAAAGTCTTCATGAAATGAAGAAAAGGGTTGGCAAAGCATTTTCATTGAAAGATACCCGATGCCATTTAAATAAAGGATGCTATTCACATGACATTTTATATTAAAGCACAAGACTCAAATGAATAACCGATGTCAAAAATACAAAAGAAGCAGTTCTTATTTAAGATGCCAAGGCCCACGAAGTTGCTCAGAGAGGCGAATAGCAAATGAATGTAAAGCATAAGTAAACCAGTGCTTTTTAACTGCTGGAGAGAAGCTTTACTCGGGTAGCGAATTATCTACTTGAGTAACATTGAATAAATGCGAAATTGAAAACATTCTCCTTGCACACTCGCCCGACATTACTCGGGAATTAGAAGATGATTCTCGGGAATTACACAAGAACCATAACTATGATATGCCTTAGTTAAGACAGCCCGACAATTCTTCCGAATTACATTTGGATTCTCAAGAGTTACACTAATTCTCGAGAATTATCAACGATGATAGAGAATAAAGGTGAAATTCACACTATACTCCAGAATAGCATACTTAAATAGATCAATGCTAAAATACCTCATATTGTGAACACTTGAATCCCTTTTAATGAAATTGCCGAAATAGATTTGATTCTCCAATATGACAGAGATTGATGGTTGTTTGATAGTATTCATAGAGAGTAAATGAAACGACATCAAGTGCGGGACTTTGAGACTCCCTGCTCGACAATTCTCGAGAATCACTAATTGATTCTCGAGAACCGTTCTCGAGAATGAAACTTCATTCTCGAGAATGATCTCAGTAAAGAGGAATTCCAATTCTGCAGAACACACTATTCCGCTTCAATTCTCGGGAGTGCCTGAGATTCTCGAGAATGATAAAACATGCTTGAACATCGAGAATTCCGATATTTCTCGAGAGTGACTCTCAATTCTCGAGAGTGCTTGAACGAAATGATACTGACTTATTCCTGATATTACTTGAGAGCTCATTGTCAATTCTCGAGAATTCATAGAAATTGCAAGGAAGACAGTACATCAATATCATACTCTGCAAATCTCTATTTCCTAGTCACGAAACAAACAGGGCTGCACAAATCAAATATGTATATGCTCTTTGGTACCACATAAGATTAGATAAAAACAACTCTTATGCTTTTGAAGAATTAAATCATATGACATTTGAGCAAGAGAGTATAACAATCAAAGATCAAAACATAGTTTTACCCAATCAAATAAGTTCAATCAAATGAATCAAATAGGGTAACAACTAAATGATACCAAAAATGTTATTTCTCAATGCCAATTTTATAAATACACTTGGAGTAGAAAATATGTCATTGATAAAAATACATGTAAGTTTGATCAAAGAGCATTTGAAAGCATTCATCAAATCAGTTCATGAATAAGATCAGATTTTTCAAGAATGATAATGAAATATGCAAATGGTTTCAAATCTCGAATATTCTTTCAACCGCGATGATGCATTATGAAATCAAAATTCGATGAGATTCATTTTAAACAAGTTTGAAGTCAATGCTCATATTTTTCTTGAAAGTTTAGAAAGTTAACTTGCTTTGTCCATTCGAAAGTTAAAGCGATAGTATTGAAAAAGAATTTAACTTGAGGCAATCAAAGGAAATCATTTTTCAATTCATAAAATGAATCTTATCACGCACATAATCAATTAACTCTAGATATCAAAAAAAAATTCCTTTTAAAACAAAAGAAATCTCATGACTCCAGGCACGCGACTCAAACTTGAGTTACCAATGCAAAACTTCCAATACTACAATCCAAGTATGAATAGTTTTCAAACACTTTTGTCTCGCATCTTCACAAAACAAGATGAATAGAAATCCAAACTTTAGAATTGAGCATAAACTCGAAAGTTATGCATAAAGTCATTTATGGTCCATTTAGCAATCGAAAACATTTGGAAATCCATTAATGATTGATTGCTAATGGAATGCAAAAATGGACAAGTATTCATTACCCACATATGTAATTCGTTTTAGTGCAAAATAGAGTAAAAATTTGATATCACCGTAATTCCTTTTGTCCTTGTAGTAGCTTGCTTGATTAAGGTAGATTGGTGTAGATGTCTCCCTTTTCGACGATCACATCAACATCAAGCATTGCTTCTTGACTTCTTCAAGAGTCGAATTATTTCACGTGTAGTTGCTCTCTTGAAAGGCTTTCTTTGATCCTACAAAACCGTATAAATCTTTTTCTCTCTTGGTATCCAACCTTGCTTGGATCCAATCATTGTTAGCGTGTTGGAACAAAATTATATGCTCTTAAGAATACAATCAGTTCAGAACAGCTGAGCACAGAGAATTAAGCATGACTTTATAAAAGAAATAGTTTCTTTTCAAATCATCATGTCTGCATAAAGAATTAAACTTTTTGAACATTGCAATCCCTTTATGAATAAATCTGTCAAATGGATTTTCAAGGGATAAGAAAGAAATCAATTTCAAAACAGTTTTCAATGCTCATTCATAGTATCCAAAGTATAAAACCTCAATAATTATTACTAATAATAGCGTAGGAGGTTTTACCATGTATACCATATACCATAGGCACTTTGAGGATTGGCTTTTCTTAACCACTGTTTCTTCCCATCACATTGATTCTTCATATATCTTTCCATAGGTGTCATACCAAAGATCTCTCAAAAGATATAGACTTCAAGTGTCTTTGTTTGATGCTTGAGAGAATGTCCTTTTCTTGTTTTCCTCCGAGATAGTTGAATGGTATTCGTGGTAGTTTGTTCTTGAGGTGGAACATTCTCCTCTTGATTGTGTCCATTGCTTCTTTTGATTTGAGGATAAGGTTGTAGCAATGACTTCTCCACGAGTTCTCCTAACTGATGAGAATCTCATTTTCGGTTCATGAGAAACTCTTCGACTCTTATTCTTCCCTGTACGTCTAGGTCCATTCTTTTTAGAATCAATCTACACACATAAAGCACTAGGCGGACATCTTGGTACCCATTTATACTTGGGTCCTTCCGGGTTAGTTCGAGCCTTAGGGGAAACATAAGTTCCCTTTGGTAGCCATTGATAATTACCAATGGGTTTATCCCTTCTTTCTTTCTTATGAAAACAAGATGATGTGCTATGACCCTTACGATTACGGTAGTTACAAAGAGCAAATGGATTTGAAGTATGAAGCAAGATTTACGAAAATAGTTCAAATAAGATTTTCCTCCCATCTTCTTTTTCCCTTTCTTTTTATCAAGAATAGGATTGTAACCAATGCCACGATCGATCATTTGTAAATCTCGAGCCTTTAAAATCACATTGAGCATTTCACTTGCCTTTAGTGAATTTCTCAAGAGTTTTCGTAAGATAAGAGTTTTTCTTTTTAAGATCGGGACAGTTTTTGCAAATCATATTTTCGCAAGTAAGAGGAGGGAATCTTTATTTTGCTGCTCAAGCAATTTGATTTTCTTTTTGGAAGCAATGAGTTCTTTCACAATCTTTTTAAATTCAGAATGTAAATCATTGTATTCGAAAGTAACTCATCATAGGTAGGTTCAGAATCACATACCTCATCATCGTTTTCACATTGCTCTTCTTCCTCAGCAATTAAGCACATGTTTACAACTTCTTTTGCCTCACTTGCTTCATTTGAGGAGTTATCTCCACTTATAGTTGACACGTATGCCATTTCCAAAGCTTTCCACATCTCCTTAGCAGTAGATAGATTGTAGATGCGGAAATACTCCTTACGACTAAGAGCACTCGGAGCATCAAAATTGCTCTCTTTGTTAAGAGTTATTTTCCTTTTGTCATCTTCGTTGAACTCATCTTTTGCCTTCGGAACTTTAATTACGCCTTCTTCTCTTGTGGGAACATAATTCCCATTCTCTATTACTTCCCGAGACCATACTCCGTGGCTAACACAAACGCTTTAAACTTTTCTTTCCGGAATGAATAGTGTGCACCGTTGAAGCCGGGTAGTCGGTTGATTGAGGCCTTTGTCAGGTAATATTCCTTCCATGATCTATCTCGGGATGTTAAGCCCAATTTGAGAAACCTATGCTACGATACCAAATGAAGGTGGAATATCACCTAGAGGGGGTGAATAGGTGATCCTCAAAAATTCTTTCGTGGTATATCTTTGGATAAACAAAGAAGGTAGTAAAACAAGAAGGAGAAATAACACGAGAATTTATCTTGGTTCGGTCCAACTCCTTGACCTACGTCCGGCACCCACACCCGGACACTGCGGGATTTCACTATCTCGTAACTTGATTACACACTCGTAACTCTCGAGTAATCCTCTCACTAGGACTTACCCCTCTTTACAAGTTGTAACCAAATACCAAAGACACAATTACACTCACTGTACTCGGGATGATCCTTTCTCCCTAGGACTCACTCCCCTTACAAGTTGTAATTGTACACCCACACTCAAGATACCTCTATCTTGAGATTTTGAACAATTGTGAAACAAATGATAAGACTCTCTCACGAGTAGATAAATGATAAACACTCGAAGCTCAATAATATCCTAAGATATATACGAATAGAAATTGAACACTTTGAATGCTTTGTCTGTGTATTCGTTGGTTGTGTCCACTTGATGAATTCAATCCTTCGGGTATTTATAGGTTGAAGCTTGAGGACCGTTGGAAGGATTTGAATCTGCCCGTTTGAATGTGTTTAAACATCCGCGCCTTCGCGACCACGTTTGAATGTTTGAATATGTCCGTTGGAAGTCTTCAAACATGCGCCTTCTTTAGCCACGATCGAGTGTCCGCTCGGTTGGGTCTCTTTACGGTTGTCATTCACGTGTTCTCGGTCAAAGGATAGCTTAAAATATTGATTCCGTGCTTTTGCTGTTATGGGCTAGCCTTAATTGGGTTCAGCGCTTTGTCTCTGTTCTGCGTCTCTCTTGGTGCTTGACAGCTCATCAAAATTCAAACGTTGGTTAAACATATGAAAATCACTCAAAATGATGATTAGTAATTTCATGGATAATATTGAATGATGTAGAAGAAAGATTAATTGAATAATCAATCCATTCGATCAATGTTGCGAGAGATGATTTTCTGCTTGCGAATTTTTTTGATATGTCATACTCGAGAATCTCATTACGTGTACTCGAGTAGCCTTTGTAGAAGCACCTGACAGAAGCTTGATCCTTGTCAATACTCGAGTAGCCAAAATCAATACTTGAGTATTGTTGCAGCAAGAGCATAAAAGCACTTCATTCATTCCAAATACTCGAGTATCCCATGTTCTTATTTGAAAGGGATATATTGAATGAAACTCATTATCAAACTGATTAAACTTGGTTAGAGAAGTATAGATCAGTAATATGAAGTACCCAAGCCATAATCAATGATTTACAATTTATGCAGAACGAAGGCTTCAAATACTGATATGCATTCTCGAGAATTGCTGTGTTAATTCTCGAGAATCACTCATAAAATCAAGCTGCACTTCAACACTCTTTCGATCATTCTCGAGAATCACCAAATGATTCTCGAGAACCATTTTCGAGAATTGATTCTCAATTCTCGAGAATCACCTCAGAAACCATTATCTCAAAGTGATGAAGTATTCGACCATTCTCGAGAATTCTTCCGATTCTTGAGAACCATTCTCGAGAATTGCTTATGCATTCTCGAGAATCACATCGAGACTATGTCGGTGTGGTTCGTCTCGATCATTCTCGAGAGCTGCTGGTGCATTCTCGAGAACCATTCTCGAGAGTCTAATAATCATTCTCGAGAATTACTTTGCTGCGATGGAAATTCAAGCGATCTCTTGAACACGGTTTAGCAACCATTCGAGAATCCTTGAGACAATTCTCAAGAATTGATATCTCGCACATCGGGAATCGAAGAGATAGCAAATTTGTCAAAGCTCTCATGCTCATAAATCTCTTCAAGCTTTCTTTCCATTGCAAGAGTAATCAGTCCCTAACTTGTTGTATTTCGTTGGTTATCATAGGATGAATGTAGGCTCTTCTTAATCAATACTTCTGCAGCATCCAGAACATACTACCAACTTAAAAACATCATAACTCCTTTAATTGATCTTCGTTTTCTGTGTTATGGATGTTTCTGGAAAGGTATTTGAGTCTAGTTTCCAATGGCACCGATTTCAGCGCAATCCGATTTGTCGTTTGGGAGATACACTCAACTTACCGAAGGTTGTTCAGGACTGTGACGGTGATTTGTGTTCCGACTTGTGAAAATCATATCTCTCTCATATGGACTCCTTTAGACTTGAAACTTTGTCAAAAGTACGTGTTGGATGTCTAGTTTCATATGCCACTGGTTTCACGTTAATCCAATTCCTTGTTTGTAAGATATCATCGAATTACCAGAGGTCGCCAGAAACAGAGCAGAACAGAGTATGCTGAAGCACGATCATTCTTGAGAATCAGAATGGCATTCTCGAGAATCATTCTCGAGAATTGATTTTTCATACTCGAGAATTGCTTGTAATTTTCACAGAATCAATACCATTCTCGAGAATAGCTTCAGGAATGGATTGCATTCTCGAGAATTGATTCAGGAACGAACTTGTGACCCGTTTTAACTCATTTTAACTCCGAATTGACCCGTTCCAACTTCTATACCATCGTGGAGACTTCTAGAATCAATCTAAGAGCTTGTATAATGATTTTATTATTTCTTTAAACAAGTTATTCCTTTCTTCAAACTTCATTCTTGATCATTCTCTATAATTTAATTTGGACTAACCTATAATAAACAAAGTAGTTAGTCAATGTATATGATATAAACTTTTTGCTCTAGATAATGGCATCAATATAAGACATCATCAAAACTATGCATAACTAACAACAACATCCTAGCTCTGCCTCTGAGTAGCATACCAACGCTCACATTGTTCTTGCATGCGTCTATTCCTGGCAGCATGCTCGGCCGCGTGCACAATAACCTACTCGGCAACCTGCGCAACAACCTTCTTGGCAATCATCGCCTCAACTGCCTCCGCTGGTGGCCTTCCCAGGAATCATTGCCGTACACCATGCTAGGCCTGGCGCCTATCCCCATACCTTAACGTGGCCAGGATGCTTGATTGGGCCCACATCAGGTTTCAATGGGGCCGTAGGATCCACAGATCTATGTGACTCCAGGGGCTGCGACGCTCGCAGCTTTGACTGGCTTTGCTCAATCCGGGCCTGACACACAGATTTCATAAAACATTAATTAAACAATTTAATTCAATTTAAATGTATTACATTAACTATACAAATACTTTTTTTGTAACTTACTATGATCTCCTCTGCCGCCTCAGAGGTCAGCCTCTCATCACGGTGTCTATAGGTGCATGTGAACAACTGCCCATATTCCGTCTGACAGTTCTCCTCCCGAGCCTTCGCTTGCTAAAAGAATTAAAAGAATATAAAGTTTATTATTTATAAAATAAAATAATCAATCATTTAAACCTAAAATTAATTTAACTTTCAACATACCATCTCACCGTAGGTCACAACAAACGTCTTGGATCTTGCCGTGTGATGGACCCTCTCCTTGTGATCGGCTTTTGGTGTTCCTCAGGACGAGCTTGCAAGGAGAGGCAAACAAAATGTTAAGTGAAATTAATTAATATTTTGATATCTTGTAAACTATATTTAAACTATAAAGTAATTTAAACTATATCTAAACTATAAATTAACTAATAATTAAACTATATTTCAACTACATTTAAACTTTTTCATTCGTTAAACTATTAATTAATTTAAACCAAATGTAAACTATAAATTAATTTAAACTTTATTTATATTTTTAAACTACATTTAAACAAAATTAATTTAAAGAAAATTTAAACTATAAATTAACTAATGTTTAAACAAAATTTAAACTATAATCAATTAAGAAACATACCCATCTCCGCACTCCTCCTATATTGGACAAAACCCGTCCAGTCATTTAAGTCCACGCCGTCTAGTACGTTTTCGATCAGCTGCTGCAGAGGAATCGTCCCATCTCTATTCCTTTAGGTGTATAGACGACCCCTCCGGCTCTTCCACCCTTCCCCATTTTCGCAATATGTACCTCTTCACCCGGCCTCGCACGTTTAACTTTTTTCCGTATCGTAATTTAATTATTAAGTAATTAAGAAATAAATAAATAAATAAACCATAAATTATAACTATTAACATGTAAAATTTAATTAAACAACGTAACTTATCTCGCACAATGTCAGCAAACGCTCTGTCCTTATTATTCTTCAAAACACGCTTCCAATCCTTTCACCAACCTCCTAACCCCAGCGCGCCTACCGCTGACCCCTCCCCTCTTTCTTCTAATGATGCATTGTGGCTGATGCACATAAGACAACAACTTACTGATCTCGGGCGAGAATTAATGCTGCTCATGCCGATATCGCCAAGGCATTGGATGATAATAAGCTTTAATTAGGATGTTTAGTCAGATTCTTGTTGATAATTTTAAGTTTGTTTTTTTTTGTACGTGCATATTCTCCAGTAATGTAAGAAGCATTAAGAACTAAGCTTGTATCTTATTTTTGTTCATATTCTCAAGTAATTAAAGAAGTTTATTCTCCAGATTTCCTTTATTTTCATTCATCAGTTGATGTTGCGCTCGCCAAAGCCAATATAATCCTCACTTTTTTTTCTGCTTATCGTTTTGTGTTTTTCATGGGTTGAACGAAATCAATGAAATGTTCTCGTGGGTTCCTCTGTTGTATTTTCAAGATTATATTTGGACTTGATTGAGACCTACCTAACTGACAAACAATTTTTTTTTGTAGTGTTACTTTTGTTGTCTCTGCAACAACAATGTTCGTGGAGAAGAAATCCTCAGCAAAAGCATTTGAATTTATATGGTACAAATGAGTCCACAAAACCTTCATGCGATGCATTTATTGTCCTCGTCGTGCATTTATTTTTCTTCTTGGATTCACTGGATACATTGAGCATATGCATTTGAAATTGGTTTAGTTTAAGAAATCCGATAATGTATGTTAAATCTTTCCGTCTATAGGAATTCTACTATGGATCACAGTTGGGTAAATGCTTTACGGACAAGTGTTGAATATCATAATAGGGTGAGGGAATTAATAGAATTTGCTAAACGAAATGCCCATAATGATAGTGGGAAGTTTTATTGACCTTGTGTAGAATGTTTGAATGAGAGGCGACTAAGTCCTAAAGTTATATACATACATTTAATTTGTGAAGGATTTTGTAAGACCTATACAGTATGGGTATGACATGGTGAAAAAAATTCCAAGTGCATCTCAACATGGGGAAGTGGCCTTTGATGATAATGCATGGATATGGATGATCACATAGAGGACATTATTCGTGATGTGGGAGAAGAGGCTTTTGAGCAATCACATGTATATGATAATATGTACAGTAATGTAGAGACGCCGCTATACCCTAGGTGTAAAAAATACTAATTGTTGATCGTTGTGTTGAAACTGGTAAGCTTGAAAGCACGACATGGATCGAGTGATAAGATTTTTTCAGAAATGCTCAAGGCTTTTAAGGACATGTTTCTAGATGATAACGTGTTGCCGCATCAATACTATGATGTTAAGAAAATACTTTGTCCACTAGGGATGAAGTACAAAACGATCCATGCATACCCGAATGATTGCATATTGTATAGAAAATAGTTTGAAGAGAAGCAGATGAGTCCAGTATGTGAAACCCCAAGGTACAAATCAAATAAGGGGCCTGCAAACGTGTTGTGATATCTTCCAATCATACCAAGGTTCAAGCGGTTGTTTGCTAATGAAAATGATGCAAAAAATTTGAGGTGCCATGCAGATGAGATGATTTTTGATGGAAAGCTTCAACATCTGGCCGATTCTTCTCAATGGAAGAAAATCGATCAATTATTTCCGAACTTCGGCGATGAACCTAGGAACCTTAGGCTTGTCCTTAGCACAAATGACATGAATCCCTATGGTAGCCTTAGCAGCATACATAGTTCATGGCATGTACTCCTAGTTATTTACAACTTATCTACTATGTTATGCATGAAATGAAAGTACATCATGTTGTCTATGTTAATTTCGGGACCAAAACAACCCGAAAATGACATACCTTGAGCCCTTGATCGAAGACTTGAAGGAGTTGTGGGAAGAAGGCGTTGATGTTTTTGACTCTTTCAAGAAGGAGGTGTTTAAATTGCGATCCATGATATTCTGTACTATAAATGACTTCTCAGCACATGGTAACTTATCAGGGTATAGTGTAAAAGGCCATAAAGCATGTTCGGTTTGTGAAGAAGGCACACGCTACCATCAACTTCAACATGGAAGAAAGACGGTTTATCTTAGACATAGGAGATTTCTTAGACGGGGCTACCCATATCATCGATTAAAGAAAGCCTTATTTGGTGGCCAAGAGCATGAAGATGCTTCGGTGGCATTGACTAGGGAGCAAGTTTATGAAAGGTGAAAAATATCAGTGTCATCTTCGGTAAGACTCCAAAGAGTGGAAAAGAAACAAATATATGGAAAAAAGATATTTGTATTCTTCAATCTTCTATATTCGCACAAACTTGATGTGAGACATTGTATTGATGTCATGCATATGGAGAAAACGTACGTGATAGTATTGTTTGAAAGACCTGGCTATCACCCAAGAGGGGGGGTGAATTGGGTGTTTGATAAAACTTTTGGAAGTTTGAAATTCTTTTCACAACTTATTGAAAGCAGTTTGAATAACAATAACAATTGATAAAGCAACAGTCAATCATTCAAACATGTATGGACATTCAGATATATATGTGCTAGAAATATAAGAGTTAAGGGAAGAGAATATGCAAACTATGATTTATACTGGTTCGGCCCAATCCTTGACCTACGTCCAGTCCCCAAGCTCCGCTTGAGATTTTCAATCCACTATCTTCTTGTAACATGATTACACGTTCGTACTTGGAGTAATCCTCTCACTAGGATTCACTCCCCCTTACAACCGTAATCAATACACTTGCTTGATCACACACTCGTACTCGAAGTAATCCTCTCCCTAGGATTCACTCCCCTTACAAGCAGTAATCAACACAATGTGTTTCCCACTCAAGATCACCCAATCTTGAGTAACTCTCAGATAGTATGGTAGGATGTGTACAATAACTCTTCTCTCTCAGAAGTAGATGAATAAACACTGAAGTATAATTACAAGTCATCTCACTCTCAATGATAAGCTATGTAAACATTGAAAACAGAGAGTAAATGATGTGAAGATCAAAGTATTAGCATGTTGAAGGTGTAAACTTTGTCTCTGCGTTTTTCTACTTTGTGTACTCTGTTCTCTGTATGGAGTCTTCAAATCTTCAGGTATTTATTCTTGTTGAAGCTTAATGACCGTTGGAGTGATTTGAATTCGTGGAGAATATAGCATTGAGAATATGGTACTGTTGGGAATATAGGTTGTTAAGATATATTTGTTGAGAACAATTGCAGATTTGAATATTTGAATATTTGGCTCTTCAAGAATGTGTCCCATGTGGTCTTGTTTGAGAAATGATGATGTACAACTTTAGTTGGTGGAGGCATTGTTATCGCATTGAGAAATGGTAGCATCCATCTTTCCATTTGTCTTCCATTTGCTTTGTTTGAGAAGATATAATAAAATAATACAAGTGGCTCATGGAGTTGCTTTATTTGACTTTAAAGCAAATTCAAATCTTCTCAAATCTGAAGTTAAAGGACATTGAACATTTGAATCCATTGAAGAACATTACCGTTCATCATTCAACATTGTTTCTTCAAGTTTCTCGTTCAATTCGCCTTCTTTGTTGTTTACGAAAATATCAAAGCAACCTTCATCTTCATGCTTATGAATGATTTTGGTTTTCGTCAAGTTTGATGTAATCTCAAACTTTAATCACCTGAAACTTATACACAAATGATATAAATGATGTTAAGAAGCTTTATAAATCATTTGAGTATTCATCTTGATGTTCTTGATGAGATATGATGTTTCAAGTCATGGTGAATTTTCTTGAATCGAGGTGTAAATGTTTCGGTGTTCCAAGCTCGAGTTTACATAGGTAAGCTCGAGTTTGGTCTTCTTTTGAACTTGGAATTTTGCCTCTCAGTAAGTCTCAAGCTCGAGCTTGTGACTTATAGACTCGAGTTTGGGTGTTTATCGGGACTCGCTTGCTCTCTATCCGAGCTAAACTCGAGTTTGGTCACTTATAGGCTCGAGTTTGGCTTTTTCCAAAAGTTCATTTCTTCTCTGGAACTCTCGAGCTCGAGCTTGTAACTTCAAGCTCGAGTTTAGACTTCTTCAAAATCAGCATTTCCTCTCTGTAACCCGTAAGCTCGAGTTTGCTACTTGTAAGCTCGAGCTTGCTATTTGTAAACTTGGCTCCGGCTGATTTTGGACTTTGTTTAGCGAGCTTGCAACTTTGTCCACTTTCGAGGGCCCTATCTCCTTGGTCTGAACTTCTTTTTGGTTGGTTCAACTCTTGATGGAAAGCTCTTTGAGTCTACTTTCCAATGCCACTGATTTGAGCTCAATTGGATTTGTAGATTGTGAGTTACACGCAAACCATTGAGGCTTGGTTTTCTGTGTGGCATGGATTTCCCTGTCAACTTCCACAATTTATAACTCCGTGATCTGAACTCCTTTGGGCTTGAATTTTATATTAAAATGACGCATTGGGAGTCTAGTTTCATATGCCACTGGTTGCACCTCAATCGGATCTCTGGTTTGGAAGATATCATCAAATTACCGGACGCGTTGCTGTCTTGAACGTGAAACGAGTTGATCACCGCCGTAAACTCGAGTTTGTCTTGATGAGCTCGAGTTTGCCTAGTCCGTAAACACCAAAGCTGCTGAAGACACTTATAGACTCGAGTTTGGAGTGCTAAGCTCGAGTTTGCTCATATCGATAGGCAAATTACTTCAAGCAAGGTAGTAAACTTGAGTTTAATACTTGGAGGCTCGAGTTTGCTCATCCACAATCTCATATTTGCCGACTTTAACTCGAATTGAGCCAATCCAACTTCCATATGATCTTGGAGGCTTCTAGCATCAATATAAGAACTTGAATAATGATATATTCATTCCATTCAACAAGTTCTTCCTTTTTCCATCTCCCAACTTGATCATTCTTCATCTTTTAACTTAGCATCTACATTAAATATAAGAATTAGTCAAAGTAGAATATAAATGTAGTATGCAACCTTTTTGCTCTTAGGAATGACATCTATATAACACATCATCAAAACTAATCATAACCAACATTGTTGGCACGCTTCTCAACATACAAGGTAGTTCCAAGGATGGTGTGAAGGCAAGATTAGATTTGCAAGCAATGGGAATACGCAAAGACTTACGTCCAAGGCCATATGGTAAGAGAACTTGTTGTCCCCTAGCTTCTCATACTTTGTCTTAGGATGAGAAATAAAGTTTTTATGAGTGTTTACATGGCACAAAAGTTCCCTCGGGGTATTCTTGAAATTTTAAGAGGCTTGTATCGATAAAGAACTTGAAATTAGTAGGCCAAAAGTCTCATGATTGTCATGTCTTAATGCAATAGCTACTCCCAGTAGCTATTCAAGGCATCACAAGATCTGATCTTCAACACTTTTTGACTAGACTTTGTTTCTTCTTCAATGCGGTTTGTAGTAAAGTTTTTGAGATTGAAAAGTTGGATGAATTGGAAAATGAAGTATATCTTATCTTGTGCCAGCTTGAGAAGCTTTTTATTCCTACATTTTTTGACATCATGGTTCATCTAATTGTTCATGTAGTGAGGGAGATAAAGTTGTGCGGCCCTATCCATTTAAGATGGATGTACCCAATTGAAAGATCTATGAAATTCCTGAAAGGGTATGTGAAGAACGCATACTAGCCAGAAGCATCAATTGTTCAAAAAATATGTTTATGAAGAAGCCATGGAATTTTGTCAAAATTATTTGGCCAAAGTAAGACATATTGGGCTTCCTAAACGTTAGAATGATGAAGGGGGTAGACAAGGGGCTTTCGTAAAGACTGTGGATCCTGGTGAATTGTCACAAGTCCACTTATACATCTTGAATAATGTTGATGAAGTTCAAGCCAACATAGATACACATAAAGAAACTGTAAGGAAATAAAATCCTCGAATGACTGAACAAAGATTAATTATGGAGCATAACAGAACTTTTGCATACTGGTTCAAATAAAAGGTCAAGGAGAGGAATGTGTTTCTGATACAATCAAATGGTTAGCACGTGGTCCTGAGGTTGATGTCATAAGTTGGAATTCGTATGTGATCAATGGTTATACATTTTACATGAAGTCCATAGATGATAGGAGCACAAGTCCCGGAAACGGTGGTGTTATGTTAGAGGCTGAATCTATGCACTTCTCTAGTTTGACAAGATTTGGGAGGTGGACTAAATTGGCAGTCATGCTTTATTATGGGGTTATTGACAAGATTTGGGAGGTGGACTATGTTAAAATTAAATTCTCCATTTTCAAATACAAGTGGGTTAATGTCAATAATGATGTTCAGATCGATCGGCTAGGATTTACATTAGTAGATTTCAATAGTATAAGTTTTGGAGATGAACATTTTATTATGGCGAGACTAGGCGAAACAATTTTTCTATATCACCGATCAGGAAAATAAAATGTTGTCTGTAGCTCTCAAAGGAAAAAGGGTCATTGATATTGATGAGGAAATTCATTCAAATTATGAGCTTCCTGAGAGTACTCATTTTTCAAGGGGTCTCCAGGACACGAACGAAGAAGATGAAGCGGATAATGAACCCGACATCAGAAATGATCATCATGAAGGGATATGGGAGGATATCCCTTTATAAAAGAGACAATTCATAAGGTAATATTCATATGCAAAATGAAAGTGAAGCTTAATCACTAAGAGGGGGGTGAATTGGGGATTATTAAAAATTCTTCGGAAAAGCTCTGTTTTTTGAAACTAAAAAACAGTAGACTATGGAGTAGAGAAGAATAGCAAGACACAAGGAATTATCTGGTTCGGTCCAATCTCTTGACCTACGTCCAGGTCCCCGGACTCTCCGGGATTTTCACTATCACAATTGATTACACACTCGCACTCAAGAGTAATTCTCTCACTAGAACTTACTCCCCCTTACAAGTTGTAATCAATGAACCCAATCACCAAGTCCCCTGACTTGTGATTCTTTACAATAAATGATTTGTAAGTAGGAAACTCTCTCTAAGAGTAGATAAAGATAAACACTGAAGCTTAAATGTATCAACAGATTCTTAGTACAGAAAGACTCAAGAGTAGAAGAAGGCTTTAATGATTTTTGCTTTCTGAGGTCTTAGTTGTTTAGAGGAATTGAATGCTCTTCTATTTATACTGAGAAGGCATTAAATGACCGTTGCCAACTCCATATATCCGTTGAAGCGTTAATCTAGCTGTTGTAGGCAGTTATGGTGTCTTCTCTCACTAATCTTCACTTTAATCCAGTTGTGCGAAGTTCGAGTTGACTTCTCCGCAAATTAATCCGTTGGTAGAACAGTTGCTTGATGAAGAAAACATTCTTTAATACTTTGCAAGCGTGTGCGGGCGGATTACCCAAAAGTATGCAACTTTCTCGGGTGTAGCATTTAATGTTTTGACATGCTTTTTGCTTTTTGCCTTTCGTCCTTATTTAATCTTGTTTAAGCAAGCTGAAACTTACTAACAAAGTGGTTAAACATAGTATTTGGGAATATATAGGAATGATAATTGGAAGTATTAAGATCAAACATAAGGTTTTGCAAATTCATCAGTTTTGAATTTCAAACTTGCTAATGAAAAACTCGAGTTTTGTTTTTCAAAACTCGAGTTTTGGACTTTGGTGTGTAAAAACGTTTTAAGTCCAAAACATCAAAATGAAGGTTTTCTTCCATAACCGGAGGTTTTCGATTAATGAAATACATCAATCTTTTCGTTTGGCCAAAACTCGAGTTTTCATTTAAATATGAAAACTTAGAAGAAACAACGCCAAGTCAAAACTGGAGGTTTTTGGATGAAAACGCGGTTTTCAAATATCGAAAATACAAAGACTTTTCGCTTTTTCGAGCAAAACTCGAGTTTTGCAATAAAAACTCGAGTTTTCACTTTCCGTGAAAACTTGGAGAAAACTTTGTCAAACCCAAAACCGGAGGTTTTAGAGGAAACCGCGAGTTTTCAAAAAGCGAGAAAATGCAAAGACTTTCTCAATTCGAGCAAAACTCGAGTTTTGAAATCAAAACTCGAGTTTTCACTTTACCGTGAAAACTTTGAGAAAACTTTGCTAAACTCAAAACTGGAGGTTTTCACAAAAACTTGAGGTTTTGAAAACCGGATAGAAACCGAATCTTCTCTGCCAACTCAAAACTCGAGTTTTGATTCAAAACTCGAGTTTTCACAAATTGAGTGAAAACTTTGAGAATTTATAGTTAAAATGAAAACTGGAGGTTTTAGCCAAAACTGGAGGTTTTCCAAGTTCAAAAAACTTAGGGGACTCTCAGTAAGTCCAAAACTCGAGTTTTCAATGAAAACGGAGTTTTGTCTTTTCCAAAAATATTGAGAAGTCCTGTTTTGTGAAAACTTGAGTTTTCTCCGAAAACCGGCATGTTTTGCTTAGTTCGATAAATTGAGTTCTTCTCTCGTAAGATCAAAACTCGAGTTTTGTATCCAAAACTCGAGTTTTCCTTTGATAACATGTTTTCCAACTTATCAAAGAAAAACTTTATGCTTTGTTTGCAAGTGTTAGTAATCATCAAAAACCTTAGAGAACTAACATTCTCCCCTTTTTGATGATGACAATATTTGTAAACAAACATCTTTAGAATTTGAACTGAGTTTTTATTTTTGAAATGAACTTTGCAAATTACGGTGACTTGAAGGTTTCAAAGAACACGAAATGATAGAGATAAGCAACGAAGTTTTTAGAAAGCATAGAAACCACAAGTTGTATCTCATTTCAGTGGATTAAGTTAGCACATGAGAAAACTAAAATACAAAATGAGAATAAGATACAAAAAGACATAATAAGTTCATTAAACTATTTAAATCTTAAATTCTCCAAAACTAGCCAAAAACTCAAATTCTAACTTTTGTCTTGGCTTTTCTCTCCCCCTTTGTCATCTTCAAATGAGGGTGGAGCTGAGATGGAGGATTCATGGAGAATGAGGATGGGAGTGGGAGGAGGTGAGGTATGATGGAGAATCTCAGTGGATGGTGTAGGTGGAGATGAATCAGGGTGAAAGGGTTCAGTTGCTGGGGTATCTGGAGATGGATCAAGATGAAAAGGTTCGAGTTGTTGGGGTAGTTTCTTTGGAACAAAGTGAGGAGAAAATTGGAGTGGATGGATGTGGTGAAGAGGTGGGAATATGGGGACTTGTGAAGGTGAAGGAAGGAGATGAGGAACCAGAAGCAGGACCAGAGGTGCTAGGACCAGCAGTGGCTCCAAAAGTGGAACAGAGTCCAATGTGCAAGTGCTGCATTATCTTATGTACTTTGTCACCGAGGTCCATATTGGAAACTAGGCCGAGTGGAAAGCTTGGCATCCAAATCCTCAACTTTGTCCTTAATTTCAGGTCTGGTCCGAGACTCCTTCAATCTGAACCTTCATTTCCTCCTGAGCATCCACCATTTCATGGTTTCCTCCTCTGACTTTAGCCACCAACTTACCAATTTCGAACTCCAGCCTGATTGACAAGGAAGCAATTGCTTTGTCCACAATACTTTGCACTTTGGATTCAAAATGCAGGTAGGAAGGATCGAGAAGGCGTGGGTGCAGATTGAGCTTCCCGAGCTTGAGAGTGTGCTCTAGCTTGTGATGCTCTAAGTGGGACCTTGAAGGTGCACGAGATTGCCCAGATCCTTGCTTCAAAGGTGATGTGCATCAAGTTCAACCGAGCTTTCCCAAAGAATGGAGTGTGCTTGAGTGTACCGACAGCACCAACATACCAAATCTTGTGATAGAATAGGATGACTGAGATCAAAGAAGGAAAAGGTATGTGCGAGAGCCTCCTTCGAGAGAACTTGAACTTGGTCATCTCCTGGAAGATCCAATGACCAAGATTAAAGGGCACCTTTTTAACAAAGGCAGTGAAGAGTGGGTAATCTTTTTGAGCAAAGTGGGTGTAATTACCACCTTTCTGAATGAAATTGCGAGAATAGATATACCACAACACTCTATTTGTTTTAGACATAGAACCAGGATTAAAAGAGAGCATATGATGTTGGTCTTGACGAAAGGGCTCATTGGGTCTGAGAGCTTCAAATATCTCCTGATTGCTATAATTAATGTCGAGAATAGGAGGTGGATTGTCTATCTTCAAAATAGAGTTTAGGATTGAGGCTGACAGAGTGAATTTGACACCCCTAACAGAAGTGGTGATTTGTTCCTCAACTAGGTCACCATCTGAATCCAGGATACTGTCATACTCCATGTTAAAGTAAAATAGTCTAACAAGATTGGTAGCAAACGTGGCAGATATAGAAATGAAAGACTCATAAGGCTTTAACCGGGAGACAAATCCAGATGACACTCCTTGTGAAAGTCCTCAAGAGTTAAACTACTCTTTGGACAAAATTCTCTTTTCATGTATTGTTCTTTAAACTTGTTATTTTGTTCAATAGTAAGACCATCAGAAATGATTCTAAAACCTTGAGGTGGAGAGGAATGTTGATAGATGTCTGATATCGCATTGGCCATGACTCCAGAATCTCCTTCTTCCTGCTGATGTTGAGACGATGAAGGAGCCTTGGAAGAGGATTGGCCCTTGGAAGATGGTTGAGAGACAG
Source organism: Acacia melanoxylon (assembly GCA_019022615.1). Lineage (NCBI taxonomy): Eukaryota > Viridiplantae > Streptophyta > Magnoliopsida > Fabales > Fabaceae > Acacia > Acacia melanoxylon. Next base: position 12,594,265 of record JAFJYJ010000010.1, read on the forward strand.
AGGCTCTCTTCGTTCTCGCAGATGTTGTAGCTCTTTTCTTCAGAGGCTGAGAATCTACAGACACCTTCTTCCCTTTTTCTCTTGGTTCAGGTTCCTTTCTCTTCCTGGATGGCGATTTGGGAGGTTCTTGGAACGACACACCCTTTGATTTGGGTGAGACAGCAGGAGCTTTCTTTTTGCTCTTTGAAATAGGTGAATCAGAGGAAGGGATTTCCTTGCTGACTCCTCTGATTGCTCGATCTACTCCAAGGTGAAGACATTTGGGAATCGTCTTTGCCCTCACGGGTCGTTGAGGTGGAGGAAGAGGAGGTGGGGACCATGATTTGGAGCTTTCGTTGCTTGAATCAGAGTCGTGATTCTCATGGGAGTTTGATTTCGAAGCCATGGGAGGATTTTGAGAAGGGGTTTGGGTCGATAGATGAGAGAATCAGAGAGATGAGAGAAACCCTAAGTTGAAACTTGAGTTTTGGGTCAAGTTTTAAAGAACTTAAACAGAGACCCATATATATATAAGCCCGACAAAACTCGAGGTTTTATTCAAAAACTCGAGTTTTGATAAACAATTGATAACTAACCTGAATGTCAAAGGTGTAAGGTGAACCTTTGAACTTCCTCGGCCAAAACTCGAGTTTTCATCTGAAAACTCAAGTTTTCATTTTCTCCAAAATTCTTGGTTTTTCTCTGACCCTGACATATCAAGACCAAAACTCGAGTTTTCACTTCAAAACTCGAGTTTTCACTCCTCGACAGCAAAACTCATATTTTGAATTATCCTGCATACAACATAACTGGACACTTCGATGCTTAAGTTAGTAAGTTTCAATCATCAAAACCATAACTAACATTGAGTAAGGAATACTTACAGCTCATTGGGATTTACCATTCCCAATTCTCTTCTGATGAAATTGAATTGCTCCTTAGCTAATGGTTTGGTGAAGATGTCAGCAAGTTGAAGGTGAGTTGGGATGAACATGACTTTGACATCTTTCTTCTGAACATGATCCCTTATGAAATGATGCCTCACATCAATATGCTTGGTCCGAGTATGTTGAACTGGATTCTTTGCCAAGCTTATTGTGCTTGTGTTGTCACACAATATTGGGATCTCTTTCAGGTGGATTCCTAAATCAGATAGTTGTTGCTTAAGCCATAGGACTTGAGTACAACAACTTGAGGCAGCTACATATTCAGCTTCAGTAGAGGACACAGCCACACTGGTTTGCTTCTTGCTAAACCAGGATACAAGTGAACCACCAAGAAACTCACATTGGCCACTTGTGCTTTTTCTATCAGTTTTATAACCGGCATGGTCTGAATCTGAATATGCCACCAAATGTTCAGGTTGACATTTAGGAAACCACAATCCAAGGGTCTTTGTATCTGCAAGATATCTGAATATCCTCTTGACATTTTCAACATGAGACTCCTTGGGGCGGCATCGAAACCTTGCACACATGCCCACACTGAATTGGATGTCTGGGCGACTTGCCGTGAGATAGAGCAATGATACAATCATTCATCTATATCTTGTTATGTTGAAGTCCTTACCCTTTTCATCAGCATCCAAAGAGGTGGTTGAACTCATTGGAGTGTCAGCTCCATTGCATTGGTCCATCCCAAACTTCTTAGATCATTGAGATACTTGGTCTGAGATATGAAGATTCCATCTTTTATTTGCTTGATTTGCAGACCAAGGAAATAGTTGAGTTCTCCCATCATGGACATCTCAAACTCTCCCTGCATGTTCTTAGCAAAATCTTCACACAAAGCGTCATTAGAAGCACCAAATATAATGTCATCAACATATATTTGAACAATTAAAATTTCACTAAGCTTATTACTCTTTATGAAGAGAGTTGTATCTGCTTTTCCTCTAACAAATCCTTGATCAAGAAGGAACTTGCTTAATCGCTCATACCAAGCTCTAGGAGCTTGCTTAAGACCATATAATGCCTTTTTGAGACGATAAACATGATCTGGATGATGATCATCTTGAAAATCAGGAGGTTGTTCAACATAAACTTCCTCTTGTATAAAACCATTTAGAAAAGCACTTTTTACATCCATTTGTTAGAGCTTGAATCCTTTGACACAAGCAAAGGCTAGAAGAACTCTTATGGCTTCCAATCTTGCCCTTTGGAGCATAAGTTTCTTCATAATCAATTCCTTCTTCTTGATTATAGCCTTTAGCAACCAATCTTGCCTTGTTACGGACAATGATTGCCGACTCATCTCGTTTGTTCTTGAATACCCATTTAGTGCCAATGACCGGATGGTCTTTAGGCCTAGGTACCAAATCTCAAACTTGATTTCTATCAAATTGGTGTAACTCCTCTTGCATAGCTATCACCCAATCATTATCTGAAAGGGCTTCATCTATCTTAGAGGGTTCAATATAAGATATAAATGCAGAAAAGATTACTTCATTCAAAGTGCTGTTTCTGGTTCTTACTCCTTGATTTACATCACCTATTACTTGGTCCAAAGGATGATTCCTTATGAACTTCCAAGCTCTAGGCTGAGACTGATCAGAATTTTCAATATTATTTTGGGGATCAGCCTCAAAAACATTTTCGGGTTTTCAATAGATGCGGGAGTAGTTTTCGAAAAAGAATTGATTTTTGAAAACATTTTCCTCATCATCATCCAAGGATTTATCGATTTGGATTCACAGAAAACAACATGCATAGATTCTTCAACAATTCGAGTACGAGTATTGAAAACTCTATAAGCCTTACTTCTATTTGAATAACCCAAAAATATACCTTCATCCGCCTTGGGATCAAACTTTCCCAAGTTATCCTTACCATTGTTGTGGATGAAACACTTGCATCCAAACACATGCAGATGAGCGATTTGGTTTTCTTCCCTTGTACAATTCATAGGAGGTTTTGCCCAACTTCTTCCGGAGATATGCCCTATTTGAGATGTAGCAAGCGATGCTCATTGCATCAGCCCGAACACTTGAGAAGTGTTGTTTTCGTTCAAAGATAGCTCTTGCCATCTCGGTAAGAACTCGGTTCTTTCTCTCCACAACTCCATTTTGTTGAGGAGTCCTCGGGCCGAGAAGTTGTGATCAATTCCCATGTTATCGCAGAACTCAGCAAATGCATGGTTCTCGAATTCTCCTCCATTATCAGTTCGAATTCCTGAAATAGAGAGACCTTTCTCGTTTTGGACCTTCTTGGAAAAAACAACAAACTGATCAAATGTTTCATCTTTTGAAGACAGAAATATGGTCCAAGCAAATCTAGAAAAATCATCAACTATGACCAAAGTATAAAGATTGCCACCAAGGCTTTTTACTCTAGCTGGTCCAACTAGATCCATATGAAGTAGTTGAAGAGGTCTATTAGTTGAAATTTCATTTTTAGATTTGAAGGAAGATTTGGTTTGTTTTCCTTTTGACGAGTGCATCACAAACCATGTCGTTTTTAAATCGAAGTTTTGGAATACCAATGACCAAATCCTTTTTGAGTAATCTGTCAAGTTGGATCATATTGACATGAGCTAATCGCTTGTGCCATAGCCAACTATCATCTAGATTACTAACAAAACATTTTTCAGAACGAGCCATTTCTAGAGAGATTAAGTGTATAACAATTTCCATCTCTAGGGCTCGAATAAAGCTTTTGATTTAATATTTTCTAAAGAGAGAGCATCCTTGCTTACTATCAAGCATTCCTCGAATCAAAGATAACTAAGTTACCTTTATCGTGCTTTGGCTTACACTCGAGGAGATTGTGGCAAAGTCCTTCAACAAGGTAGACATCTTTGATTTGTGGTCCTTCATTGTTGCCAATTTCACCAATTCCAAAGAATCTTTCCAAATTGGTTGCCACCAAAGGTTACCTTGCCACCATCTTTGGGCTTGATTGAAGCAAACTTGGATTGGTCTCCTGTCATATGTCTTGAGCATCCACTATCAATGTACCACTTGTTGGGATTTGATGCTCTTAGACAAATCTGCAAGACAAAGCAGATCAAGTCTTAGGTACCCATCTTTTCTTGGGTCCTTTGGGGTTAGTATGTGTCTTAGGAACCTTGTAGGATCCCTTAGGCACCCATTGATAGTTTCCCATGGGTTTACTCTTTCCTTCCTTCTTATGAAAGCAGGAAGAAGTGGTATGACCCTTTCGATTACAATAATTGCAATTTGCAAAAGGATTTGAAGAATGAATAGATTTTCTGAAGTATTTCATATAATTATTTTCTCCAAATTTCTTTTTCCCTTTCCTTTTATCAAAACTTGGTTTGTAACCGATTCCGATCTGTCATTTGTAAATCTTTGTTCTTTTAAGATGACATTGAGCATTTCACTACCTCTAGTGAATTTCTCAAGTGCCTTTGTAAGATGTAAATTCTTTTTCTTTAGATCGGGACAATCCTCACAAACAAAGCATTTTCAAGATGGGAAAGTTTTTCAACTTGCGTTCAAGAGTTACATTCTTCTTTTTCAAAGCAAGATATTTTTCGCAAGTTTTTCAAATTTTGTTTGAACAACAAAGTATTCAGCAAACAATTCATCGTAGGATGGTTTTGAATCGTATACCTCATCATTTTTGTTATGTTGCTCTTCTTCTTCAAAGAACTAAGCAAATGTTGGCTCTGTTCTTCCTCATCAGCCTTCATCTTCATCGATGAGCTATCTCCCCAAATATTTGAGACATAGGCTTTCTTTTTGAATCGATTGAACTTCTTCTTTTCTTTGTCCTTGTTGTTCAGCTGGGGGCACTCAGACTTGATATGGCCAGGCTTTTCACACTCGTAGTAGATAATTGGCCTTTTTGCTTCTGTGCTGGAGCCACCTTTGTGAAATTTCTTGTAGCCCTGATCCTTTCGATAGAATCGTTTGAATCTTCGAACGATCATGCCTAGCTCTTTTTCTTCGTCTTCTTCTTCTTCATCATCATCGATCTCTTTAGCTTCTTTGATTGCCTTGAAAGCTATTCCTTTGCTTTTCTTGTTGATTTCATCAAGTCCCTTTCTCGAACTTCATCTTTCCTTCATATTCAGCAAGGCTACCAAAGAGAGTCGCTACTGATTCCATGGATGCGCCATGGGCTTCTTCGATAGCGTGACCTTGGCTTCCCATTCCTTGCCGAGAATGTTCAAGATTTTTCGACTTGAACAAAGTTGTTCATTGACTTTTCCCAATGCAGCAAGTTGATTGATGAGATGAGTGAATCTAAGTCGGAACTCACCAATTGATTCCCCTGACTTCATACGAAGAAGATCGTACTCAGTCATGAGAGTGTTGACTCTATTTTCTTTAACTCCGGTGGTTCCTTCATGAGCTAGTTCCAAGGCGTCCCACATGGCCTTTGCAGAAGTTAAAGTGCATACTCGGAAGTATTCAATTTGACTTAAGGCACTTTGGAGCATAAGAATAGCCTTGCTGTTAAGAACGATCAGCTTCTTGTCATTCTCATCGTATTCTTCTTCGAGCTTTGGAGTTCTTACTCCATCTTCAGTAGTTGATGGAACATAGTCTCCTCTTTCAAATACTCTCCCGAGACTAAACTCGAGATGCCATTACAAAAACTTTGAATTTGCCTTTCCGAATGAGTAGTGCTCTCCCGGTGAATCCGGTGGTCGGTTGATTGAAGCTCCATCAGGTAGAATACCTTCCATAGTGATCCTTCTCGAGATGTTAATCTCTTCAGAGAAATCCTGGCTGTGATACCAAATGAAAGTGGAGCTTAATCACCAAGAGGGGGGGTGAATTGGGGATTATTAAAAATTCTTCCAGAAAAGCTCTGTTTTTCTGAAACTAAAACAGAGTAGACTATGGAGTAGAGAAGAATAGCAAGACACAATGAATTATACTGGTTCGGTCCAATCTCTTGACCTACGTCCGGTCCCCGACTCTCGGGATTTTCACTATCACAATTGATTACACACTCGCACTCAAGAGTAATTCTCTCACTAGAACTTACTCCCCCTTACAAGTTGTAATCAATGAACCCAATCACCAAGTCCCACGACTTGTGATTCTTTACAATAAATGATTTGTAAGTAGGAAACTCTCTCTAAGAGTAGATAAAGATAAACACCGAAACTTAAATGTATCAACAGATTCTTAGTACGAGAAAGACTCAAGAGTAGAAGAAGGCTTTAATGATTTTTGCTTTACGAGGTCTTAGTTGTTTAGAGGAATTGAATGCTCTTCTATTTATATGCGAGAAGGCATTAAATGACCGTTGCCAACTCCATATATCCGTTGAAGCGTTAATCTAGGCTGTTGTAGGCGTTATGGTGTCTTCTCTCACTAATCTTCACTTTAATCCAGTTGTGCGAAGTTCGAGTTGACTTCTCCGCAAATTAATCCGTTGGTAGAACAGTTGCTTGATGAAGAAAACATTCTTTAATACTTTGCAAGCGTGTGCGGGCGGATTACCCAAAAGTATGCAACTTTCTCGGGTGTAGCATTTAATGTTCGACATGCTTTTTGCTTTTTGCCTTCGTCCTTATTTAATCTTGTTTAAGCAAGCTGAAACTTACTAACAAAGTGGTTAAACATAGCTGGGAATATATAGGAATGATAATTGGAAGTATTAAGATCAAACATAAGGTTTCGCAAATTCATCAGTTTTGAATTTCAAACTTGCTAATGAAAAACTCGAGTTTTGTTTTTCAAAACTCGAGTTTTGGACTTTGGTGTGTAAAAACGTTTTAAGTCCAAAACATCAAAATCTGAAGGTTTTCTTCCATAATCGGAGGTTTTCGATTAATGAAATACATCAATCTTTTTGTTTGGCCAAAACTCGAGTTTTGATCTCAAAACTCGAGTTTTCATTTAAATATGAAAACTTAGAAGAAACAACGCCAAGTCAAAACTGGAGGTTTTTGGATGAAACGCGGTTTTCAAATACCGAAAATACAAAGACTTTTCGCCCGAGCAAAACTCGAGTTTTGCAATAAAAACTTGAGTTTTCACTTTACTTGTGAAAACTTGGAGAAAACTTTGTCAAACCCAAAATCGGAGGTTTTAGAGAAAAGCGGCAGTTTTCAAAAAGCGAGAAAATGCAAAGACTTTTCGTCTCGAGCAAAACTCGAGTTTTGAAATCAAAACTCGAGTTTTCACTTTCTTGTGAAAACTTTGAGAAAACTTTGCTAAACTCAAAACTCGGAGGTTTTCACAAAAACTTGAGGTTTTGAAAACTGGATAGAAACCGAATCTTCTCTCGCAACTCAAAACTCGAGTTTTGATTCAAAACTTGAGTTTTCACAAATTGAGTGAAAACTTTGAGAATTTATAGTTAAAATGAAAACTGGAGGTTTTAGCCAAAACTGGAGGTTTTCCAAGTTCAAAAAACTTAGGGGACTCTCGTAAGTCCAAAACTCGAGTTTTCAATGAAAAACTGGAGTTTTGTCTTTTCCAAAAATATTGAGAAGTCCCTGTTTTGTGAAAACTTGAGTTTTTCTCAAAGCTGGCGGTTTTGCTTAGTTCAAGTAAATTGAGTTCTTTTCGCAAGATCAAAACTCGAGTTTTGTATCCAAAACTCGAGTTTTCCTTTGATAACATGTTTTCCAACTTATCAAAGAAAAACTTTATGCTTTGTTTGCAAGTGTTAGTAATCATCAAAAACCTTATAGAACTAACACAAAATTCTTTGAAAACTTTAAGGTTTTAACTATATTCCTTCTTATGTTCTTAAACAATATCACCGATGTGAAGCTTTTGTTTTTATTTTTGTTTTTGTGGCAGGATCCGATCGATAGGGGCTTGTTACAAAAGAGGAATGATATGTTGTTAGGTGGGAATCTGATGAAGACATGCTGATTTGGGCATGTGTATGTTCATTTAATTAATTAGGTGTTGTCTTTGTAACTTATCTTATTGTATATATTCATTAAGGTGTTGTACTCTATAATAATATATTCATTAAGAGGGCACATAACACATAGTGAATAATATTTGTATCCATTTCCAATTCAATTTGAAAAACCTGGCTATCACCCAAGAGGGGGGGTGAATTGGGTGTTTGATAAAACTTTAGAAACTTTGAAAATCTTTTCGCAACTTCTAAATCAACAGTTAGATATTCAAATAAGTATATACTGGAAATACAAGAGATAAGGGAAGAGAATATGCAAACTGTGATTTATACTGGTTCAGCCCAATCCTTGACCTACGTCCAGTCCCCAAGCTCCACTTGAGATTTTCAATCCACTATCTCCTTGTTTAACTGGGCACAAGAGAAAAGCCTTTACAACCTCACAAGTTTAGTCGGGCACTTGTGCAGACTTTACAATCTCTTACCGAGATACTCCCCCTTACACACTGTAAGGATACAATTACACACTCTGTACTCAGGATGATCCTTTCACACTAGGACTCACTCCCCCTTACAAGTTATAACTGTACACCCACACTCAAAGTTCCACAACCTTGAGATTTGATCACTAAACAGATAATGAAATAAGTGTTTAGACTCTCTCACGGAGTAGATGAATAATAGTCACTGAAGTACATAATCGATCATCACACTCTCTACTGAAAAACTATATAATCATTGTGAAATAGAGAGTACATGAGTTAAGCGTTGGATTCATAATGTTGGCATTTCGACAGTGCAAGCTCTCGTATATCTCTTTGAAGTTTGAATGCTTGTTCTTTTATAGCTAACCAATAGCATTCGACCGTTGAGCAATTCTTCAATTGAGCTTCTTAGAATATGACCGTTCGAAAATATTACCGTTGGGATATTCAAGTCGTAGCATTTGAAGCCGATGAACAAGTTGAGTATTTTAATTCATTGAAGAACATTACAGTTGAGTATTCAACTTCGTTTCTTCAAGTTTCACGTCTTCTCTGCTATTTGTGAATGGCTGTAGTAAACTTCATTAAACTATTCAATTTCAAAACTGTTTCTGACAGATTTTGGCTTCTGTCCAGTTTGATGTCAATTCTTCATATAATCATCTGAAACTCATTAACAAATTGATTAAACATGATTAGGAATAGTAATGAGTGATGATAAGAAGTAATGAAATCACAATAAATGATTTCTTGATTTCAGACACAGTGATTTTCTGATGTAGGGATGTTGACTCGAGTTATTCCATGTGACTCGAGTTGATTTAAATACCAGATGCTTTCTGTGTCCTTGAGTGACTCGAGTTGGTGGACTTGACTCGAGTTATGCCTCGAACTGCCTTAGTATGACTCGAGTTGTCTTTTGTCTCCAAACTTTTGGTTGCTTTCTGTTTGAATGGTGACTCGAGTTATCTTGCCTGACTCGAGTTGAACCAGTCCATTCACTTATGCTTGTTAGCATTGTCATTGATCCTCAATCCGAGCTTTTGATCATCTGAAACTTCCTCACAAAGATTATTAATAACATTGAAGAGTATAGCAAGTAGTAATCAATTGATAACATTAATTTCAGAATTCTCGGAGACATTGTGGAACAGTGCTCTGCTACTTTGTTCGTTCGAGTTACAATCTCTTCTCAATATTAATTCTTCTCTATCTGCCTCTCTGATTGATGTTGACTCAAGTTTCCAGTCCTAACTTGAGTTATCCAAGCCTAGTTAACAACTCATTCCAAACTCATTGTATGTTGAGCGTTTTTGAACCATCTTGAAATTACTTTAACTTTCGAAGGCCATATCTCTATGGTCTGAACTCCGTTTTGCTTGGTTCAAGTCTTGATGGAAATAATTTTGAATCTACTTTCATATGACATCGATTTCAACTCAATTTTATTTTTACTTTGTGAGTTACACTCAAACTACCAAAGCTATGTCTGTACTATGGCGTGAATTGTAGTGTCCACTTCCACAATTCATAGCTCCTTTATATGAACTCATTTGGGCTTCCATTTTATATCTAAATGACGCATTAGGAGTCTTGTTTCATATGCCACTGGTTTCATCTTAGTTCGATCTCTGGTTTGGGAGATATCATCGAAATACCAGACCTCGCCATCTGAAACGTGAAACAGAGCATAATAGAGGTGCTGAAAAAGCACTGTTGACTCGAGTTATTAAATGATAACTCAAGTTACAACTCGAGTTATTCATACATGACTCAAGTTAACTCATTCCAGAAGAGGGAAAACACTATATCAACTTTATTAACTCAAGTTGTGAGTTCATGACTCGAGTTATATCATCCTGAAGCCCCCTTTTGCTTATTTTAACTCCGAAATGAGCCATTCCAACTTCCATATGATCTTGGAGACTTCTAGTATCAGTAGAAGAATTTGAATAATGATATCTTCATTTCATTCAACAAGTTCTTTCTTCTTCTATCTCTCATTTTGATCATTCTTTTATCATTTAACTTAGGCTCATTATTCTCTGCAGCTTCTACCTTCTTCAATATCCAGAAAGCCGAGCATATTCTGAACTTCTTCTAGAATTTCATGTGTCGTCTTTCTGTATCAGCACTATTCATGTATACTTCACTGTAGCTTAAATATGATGAAGCTTCATTCCAACTTCAGTTTGATCATGGAGATTTTTAGTATCACATATAGTGCAAGTTCTTCTTTCTTGAGTCTCCTTTCTTGATCATTCTTTATTATTAAACTTTGCGTCTACATTAAATATAAGAATTAGTCAAAGTAGAAGAAAAATGTAGTATGCAACCTTTTTGCTCTCAAGAATGGCATCTATATAAGACATCATCAAAACTAATCATAACCAACATTCTCCCCCTTTTTGATGATGGCAAATACTATATGAAAAATATGTATGAAAATGAAAATATATTAGATGCTGATATTTTTCTTGCCATTCTTGAAGGACGAAATATCACCAAGAGGGGGGGTGAATTGAGGATATAAAATTTTCTCTCAAAAATACTCTGATAGCAGAATGCGAGATAGGGATAAACGAGTAAGGGTAAGAGAGATTGAACACGATGGATTTATACCGGTTCGGTCCAACTCTTGACCTACGTCCGGTCCCGTAAACACTGCGGGATTTCACTATCTCGAAACTTGATTACACACTCGTAACTCTCGAGTAGTCCTCTCACTAGGACTTACTCCTCTTTACAAGTTGTAACCAAATAACCACAGACACAATTACACACTCTGTAAACGAAGCTTCTCACAGACTCCACTCCCCCTTACAAGTTGTAATTGATACACCTCTCTTAAGGTTCCTCAACCTTAAGATTCAACTGATAAACAAATATTCAAATAATGTTTAACTCCTCACCGAGTAGATAAATGATAAACACGAACTACAAGAATATCCGAAGATATTAAATAAAACTAATGAAACGGAAGATTGCAATAATATCGAGTTGAATGCACATCGTTTCCCTTGGGTTTTGTAGATTTGAATGCTTCTGGCATTTATCGATGGTGGCATTTATGACCGTTGTTGAAGCTTCAAGTTTATCCGTTGAGACTCTTCGAATTAGCCGTTGAGTGTAATAAATATTTCCATTGAAGAATGTTTACTCGGACTAATCGTATTCGCTGAATCTCCAACGTTGACATTCCTTATTCAAATTGTCCGTTGTGACTTGGTGAGAATGTATCAAGGAAATAGCCATTTATTGTTGTCAGAAGGTCATCTGCCAGAATGATGAATATCTCTGCTTGCTCTACTTTGCATTAAATGCCTCTGACACGTTGCTTTATTTCAAATTAGCGTTAATCCCCATAAAAACTCATTAACAAACTTGTTAAACATGATTAGGAACAATAATGAGTGAAGATATAAAATAAGTAAACCATACTCAAAGATTTAGCAAGGTTTAGAAATCTGGTTTTTAAGTTCTTCTATAATAACATGCTAGGCTAGAGTCACAAGATACTGGCTAGAGTTTTGGTCAAGACTCAAGGTATATTGTGTAGGCTAGAGTCAAATAGTTCAAATGTAACCTGCTAGGCTTGAGTCAGAATATTCAGGCTAGAGTCTGATTGTTCTGATGAAACGCACTAGGCTAGAGTTAGAATATTCAGGCTAGAGTCTGGGTCAAAACTCAAGGTACATTGTGTTGGCTAGAGTCAATTTATCTAATGGGAGTTCTCTAGGCTAGAGTCAAAGTTATCGGCTCCCGGTTGTAAGAACTGGCTGAACCCAAGAGGGGGGTGAATTGGGGATTTTAAAAATCTTTTCAGAAATGCTCTGTTTTTTAACACTAAAAACAGAGATGAACTAGGATGATAAAAACTTAGCAACTTTGAAAATATGTTTGTAACTCAGTAAAATTAGTTTGTATGACAATAAAGAGTTATAAAGCTATAGACAGTCATTCAAACATATATGTGTTAGTTCTCAATGTGTTTTGATGATTAATAACAATTGTAAACATGAAAGAATGATTTTTATTAGAAATTGGTAAAACATGTTGTTTGCAATTCAAAAACATTTCTGTCAGCTCCAAACTCGAGCTTGGGTCTCCAAACTCGAGCTTGCCCCTTACGTAAAGCAAACCAAGCTATTTTGCATTTTCTAAACTTGAGCTTGGTCCATAAACTTGAGCTTGAAGGTTTTCAAAGTTTACTCATATTCGAGTAAGCTCGAGCTTGCACCCGTAAGCTTGAGCTTACGAAGGTTTGAGGTTTTTATCAAGTTACTCAAATTGCAAACTCAAGCTTATTAGTTATAAGCTCAAGCTTGCCTCTTCCGAGTCTTTTCTCACTAAGTTTACAAATATGTAAACTCGAGCTTGCGTTACAAGCTCGAGCTTACCTCTGCGTAATCCTTTAAACTTGAGCTTATCATTTTTTTGTAGAGTTTGTGAGTTTACAAAAGTTGTAAACTCGAGCTTGGGATACCAAGCTCGAGCTTGCACCATGACGTAAAGTTTTCAAGTTTTTCCTTCAAAGAGTAAACTCAAGTTTAAGGTTGTAAACTCAAGCTTGCGTCTGACAAAAATCTTTCAAAGTTTTTAAAACCATTGCCAAACTCGAGCTTGCCCTTGCAAGCTCAAGCTTGGGTCAGACAGAGAGCAATGTCATATTTTGAGCTTAGCAAACTCAAGTTTACACCTCTAAGCTCAAGCTTGCATTTTGTGAACTAAAATTATTTTTGACATGAATAGTGCCAAACTCGAGCTTACTCACTAATAAGCTCAAGCTTGCGTTTTTCCACTTTGGCTCTCAAAATGAATTCAAACATGTTTCCCCGACAAATGCTAAACTCGAGCTTACTCATTTACAAGCTCGAGCTTGAGACTTCCAGAGGCAAAACTCAAGTTTTAAATGAAGAGCAAACTCGAGCTTACATAGGTAAACTCGAGCTTGGAACTTCGAAACGATGAACGCATCCGGGTGTATTTTGTTCGGTTTGATTTATACTTTAACTTGATTCGCGAATTGGTTGTATATGATTTATATGATTCATATCAATATTTCCTAACCAGATTTAACCGGTTTGCTTATGAGATTACGGAAGATCTAGGTTTGTTTTAAAGAAGACTTTAAGACAAACAACTTGACAACTTGCAATATTATATTATATCTTCTTCTCCAAATGCAATGGGTTACAACCTGGATAGCAACACAACCATTCTCCAAGGAAGAAAGCTAGCCTCCAAACAACTGGACAACATTATACAACCGCCTCCACTAAACATAACAAACATGGGAACACATTCATGAGGAGCCAAATTTCAAATATTCAAATCTGCAACAACCATATTCAAACAGATTTGTCTACAACAACTAGATTCATGGAGACACACTCACAACAGCTATATTTTCGAATCAGATCAAGTCTCAACGGATCTACAACGTTCACAAGCTTCAAACCTGTATAAATACATGAAGATTTGAAGTCTGAAAGTAGAGAAGACATACACAGAAAACGCACACAAGAACATCAGTCTTTCACCGCTTATATTTCTCATTTGTATCTTTGATACATTGTGCTTCGTTGCTTATTTTTATTCACTCTTTGAGAGAGTTCATTTCGTAAATCATTCTTTGTAAGAATCTCAAAGTTGTGGGACTTTGAGGTTGGGTTATCGATTACAACTTGTAAGGGAGTGTATCCTAGAGAGAGGATAACTTTCGAGTACGAGTGTGTATCCGATTTGAGTGATAGTAGAAAAACCAGAGAGTCCGGGACCGGACGTAGGTCAAGAGTTAAGACCGAACCAAGTATAAATCTTCGTGTCAAGCTCTTCCTCTCTAACTCCATTTACCTTGGTTAAGCATCCGTTGTGTGGGTGATCTCGAAAAGAATTTTTAAAATCCCCAATTCACCCCCTCTTGGTGATTTCCTTCACTTTCATTTGGTATCAGAGCCTGGTTATCTACATTAAGGATTAACATCCTAGATCAAAGATCCAATGGAAGGAATTCTACCCGATGGAGCTTCAATCAACAGACCTCCAGGTTTCAATGGAGAACATTACTCCTTCGGAAGGCCAAGTTCGAGTCTATGTAATGGCAACCGAGTATGGCCTATGGAGGGTGTTCGAGAGAGGAAATTATGAACCGGCAACAATGAAGATGGTGTCGAACTCCTAAGCTAGAAGAAGAGTATGATGAGAATGACAGAAAAGCAAGTCACTCTCAACATGAAAGCAATTCACATGCCGCAAAGTGCTCTAAGCCAAAAAGAGTATTTTCGAATTTGCACTTTGTCATCTCGCTAAAGCTATGTGGGATGCTCTTGAGATAGCCCATGAAGGGACAAATGGAATCAAGGAAAATCGAGTAAACACTCTCATGACTGAATATGATTTATTTCGTATGAAGTCCGGAGAATCCATTAGTGAATTCCAGCTCGATTCACTCATCCGATCAATCAACTTGCTGCATTGGGAAAAGTCTATGACCAACCTGTCCAAGTGAGGAAAATACTAAATATCCTCGGCAAGGAATGGGAAGCTAAGGTCACCGCAATCGAAGAAGCTCACGGTGAATCAATGGCTTCAAGAAGCAAAGCACTATTTGCGCTCTTTCCGAATATGAAGGAAAAATCAAATTCGGAAAAGGGCTTGATGAGATTGATGGCAAGAATAAAGGAATTGCTCTCAAGACTCTGTCAAAGAGGTAAAATCAGATGATGAAGATGAAGATGAAGATCGTTGAGCTAGGCATGATGGTCCGAAAGTTCAAGAAATTCTACAAAAAGGACCAAGCCTACAGAAAGTTTCACAAGAGTAGCTCTAGCACAGAAACAAAGAAACCCATCATATGCTATGAATGTGAGAAGCCCGGTCACATCAAGTCCGAATGTCCACGGTGAAGAACAAAGATAAGAAATTCAATAAGTTCAAAAGAAGAGCTTATGTTTCAGCTATATGGGGCGATAGCTCATCCGATGAAGATGAAGGTCGAAGAAGAAGACAGAGCCAATATCTGTCTTGTAGCTCAAGAAGAGGATTCAGATAGTGAAGAGGTAAATAATTCGACTCATCTTATGATGAACTTTCAACCGAATATAATTCTCTTTTCATTGAATTTCGAAAAATTGCAAAAGAGCTTCGTCTTCAAAGAAGAAAATTAAATTGTTGGAAGAACAAGCTCAAACCTGTTTCTTCTTCTCGTTTCTCCTTGCGAAAACATTTCGAAAAAAGCTTGTGACAATTGCTGTATTTTAGAGAAAAGAAATTTGCATCTTACAAAAACTCTTGAGAAATTCACTAGAGGTAGTGAAATGCTCAATGTTATTTTAAAACAAAGAAAGGTTCACAAATGATAAGTCGTGAATTGGTTATAGACCGATTCGATAAACGAAAAGGGAAGAAGAAGGTTGGACAAAGATCTTATTTGAACTATTTCGAAAAAAGTCCACTCCTCTAATCCTTTTGCTCATTGCAACTATTGCAATCGTAAAGGTCATGCAACTTCTTCTTGTTTTCATAAAAAGGAAAGAAGAAACAAGCCTATAGGTAATTATCAATGGGTGCCTAAGGGATCCTATAAGATTCCTAAGACACAAACTAACCCAAAAGGACCCAAGAAAAAATGGGTACCTAAGACTTGATATTCTATATCATGCAGGTTTGTCTTAGAGCATCAAAATCCAACAAGTGGTTCATTGACAAGTGGATGCTCAAGACATATGATGGGAGACGAATCTAAATTTGCTACAATTAAACCTAAGGATGGTGGCAAGGTAACATTTGGTGGAAATCAATCCGGAAGGATTCTTTGGAATGGAGAAGTTGGAAACAACGAAGGACCACAAATCAAGGATGTTTACCTTGTAGAAGGCTTATGTCACAACCTCCTTAGTGTGAGTCAAAGCACAGATAAAGGTAACTTAGTTATCTTTGATTCTGAGGAATGTTTAATTGTGAGCAAAGATGTTTCTCTTTAGACAACATTAGAGCTAAAGCTTTATTTAGAGCTCCTAGAGAAGGTAATCGTTATACTCTCAATCTCTCTAATAACTCTATTTCGAAAACCGCTTTGTTGGTAACTTGGATGAAAGTTGGCTTTGGCATAAACGATTAGCTCATGTTCATATGTTTCAACTTGACAAGTTACAGAAAAAAGATCTGGTTATTGGTTTACCAAAATTACTGTTTAAAAACGACATGATCTGTGATGCATGTCAAAAGGGTAAACAAACCAAGTCTTCCTTCAAATCTAAAAATGAAATTTCAACTAATAGACCTCTTCAACTACTTCATATGGATTTAGTTGGACCGCTAGAGTAAAGAGCCTTGGTGGCAATCTTTATACTTTGGTCATAGTTGATGATTTCTCTAGATTTGCATGGACCATATTTTTATCTTCAAAAGATGAAACATTTGATCAATTTGTTTGTATTTGCCAAGAAGGTCCAAAACGAGAAAGGATTCTCTATTGCAGAATTCGCATACGATCATGGTGGAGAATTTGAAAATCATGCTTTTGGAGAATTGTGATAATATGGGCATTGATCACAATTTCTCGGCCCCAAGAACTCCTCAACAAAATGGAGTTGTGGAAAGAAAGAATAGAGTCCTCACCGAGAGATGGCAAGGGCCATGTTAAATGAAAATCGACTTCTCAAGTGTTCGGGCTCGATGCTATGAGCACCGCATGCTATATTTCAAATCGAGCATATCTCCAGGAAGAAGCTGAACAAAACTCCATATGAGCTGTACAAAGGAAGAAAACCCAATATAGCTCATTTGCACATCTTTGGATGCAAATGTTTCATCCACAACAATGGTAAGGACAACTTGGGTAAGTTTGATTCCAAGTCGGATGAAGGTATATTTTTGGGTTATTCAAAAGAAGTAAAGCTTATAGAGTCTTTAACACTAGAACACGTATTGTTGAAGAATCTATGCATGTTGTATTCTGTGAAACCAATCTAGACAAATCTTTGGATGATGATGATGATGTTTCTCCTATTTCAAATCAATCGGTTCAAACACTTCGTACTTTAACAAATTCGAAAAACCTTTGGAAAAGGAACCTGATTTTGAAAATAATTGTGAAAATGTTTGTGAAAACACTGATCAACACCAACCTAAATCATGGAGATACAAAGAGGAGTCATCCTCTCGGATCAAGTGATAGGTGATGTTAATCAAGGAGTTAGAACTAGAAAAAGCACCTTGAATGAAGTCACATTTTTCGCATTCATTTCGAAAATTGAACCCTCTAAGATTGATGAAGCCCTTTCGACAATGATTGGGTTATAGCAATGCAAGAGGAGTTACATCGTTTGAAAGAAATCAAGTTTGGGATTTGGTACCTAGGCCTAAAGACCATCCGGTCATTGGCACTAAATGGGTATTCAAGAACAAACGTGATGAATCTGCAATAATTGTTCGAAACAAAGCAAGGCTAGTTGCAAAAGGATATAATCAAGAAGAAGGAATTGATTATGAAGAAACTTATGCTCCAAAGTAGCAAGATTGGAAGCTATAAGAGTTCTTCTAGCTTATGCTTGTATTAAAGGATTCAAACTTTATCAAATGGATGTAAAATCTGCATTTTTAAATGGTTTTATTCAAGAGGAAGTTTATGTTGAACAACCTCCTGGTTTTCAAAATGATCATCATCCAGATCATGTTTATCGCCTCAAGAAAGCATTATATGGTCTTAAGCAAGCTCCTAGAGCTTGGTATGAGCGATTAAGCAAATTCCTTCTTGATCAAGGATTTGTTAGAGGTAAAAGATACAACTCTCTTCATAAAGAACAATAAACTTAATGAAATTTTAATTGTTCAAATATATGTTGATGATATAATATTTGGTGCTTCTAACAATGCTTTATGTGAAGAGTTTGCTAAGAACATGCAGGGAGAATTTGAGATGTCCATGATGGGAGAACTCAACTATTTCCTTGGTCTCGCAAATTAAACAAAGGAAAGATGGAATTTTCATTTCCTGACCAAGTATCTCAATGATCTCTTAAAGAAGTTTGGGATGAATGAATGCAATGGAGCCGATACTCCAATGAGTTCAACCACCGCCTTGGATCTTGATGAAGAAGGCAAGGACTTCAACATCACAAAGTATAGAGGAATGATTGGATCATTACTCTATCTCACAAAGAAGCCGTCCCGACATCCAATTCGGTGTGGGGATGTGTGCAAGATTTCAATCGCTCCCAAGGAGTCACATGCCGAGAATGTGAAAAGAATATTCAGATATCTTGCCGACACAAAGACTCTTGGTCTATGGTTTCCCAAAGGTCAACCCGAACAATTGGTGGCATATTCGATTCAGATCATGCTGGATATAAGACCGATAGAAAAAGCACAAGTGGCCAATGTGAATTTCTTGGTGGTTCACTTGTTTCATGGTTCAGCAAGAAGCAAACAAGTGTTCTTTGTATCCTCTATCGAAGCTGAATATGTGGCGCATCTAGTTGCTTTGTGCTCAAGTCCTTTGGCTTAAGCAACAAGTTTCGACTTGGGAATCAATTTAAAGGAGATCCCAATTCTATGTGACAACACAAGCACAATAAGCTTGGCCAAGAATCCAGTTCAACATACTCGAACCAAGCATATTGATGTGAGACATCATTTCATAAGGGATCATGTTCAAAAGAAAGATGTTAAGGTCATATTCATCCCAACACATCTCCAACTTGCTGACATCTTCACAAAGCCATTAGCAAAGGAACAATTTGTGTTCATAAGAAGAGAATTGGGAATGGTAAATCCCAATGAGTTGTAAGTAGCTCCTACTTAAATGTTAGTTATGTGATTACAATTTACTAACTTAAGCATCGGAGTATCTAGATGTGTTTTATGCAGGGCATTTATAATGTTAAACAACTCTCACATGTTGCTGAAGTTTGCTGTCAAGAGAGGCAAACTCGAGCTTAGCAGTGTAAGCTCGAGCTCGAAGGAGTCAGAGAAAATGAAATTTTGGAGAAACCCAAACTCGAGCTTATAAGTGAGTAAACTCGAGCTTGCAGAGGAATTTCAAGAGCTTTCACATATACTCTTGAAGTCCAGGTTAGTACAAGTTTATGCAAACTCGAGCTTAGCTTCCTAAACTCGAGCTTGCCGCGCATTTTATATATGTAAAACCCGACTGTTCCTCTTCACTTCACTCAACTCTCGAGCTTGCTCCTATTCCCTCTCAAAATTCTCTCATCTTCTTCGACAAAACCCAGCGAAAATGGCCCCAGAACACTCGCTTCCGTAAATGTCTCGCATTCTCAATCCACTCAAAACCCCGAACGCCCTAGTAGATCAAAAATGCTGCCTAAAAGATTTAATGTTGGGATAGATACCCACATTCCCGGAGTAACAACAACCCATTCGACTCCTCCATCAAGACCAAAAGGAATCGAAATTAGAGACAAACCGAGGCTCCCAAGAAACGACCAAATCCCGGAAGAAGCAACCAAAGCAAAGGGAAAGGCAAAATTCCGTAGGCGATCGCAACCTACAAGTCCAAACGAAGCAAGAAGGCAACCTCGGGACTGGTCAAGCAAGCACACAAGTTCCTCGAGTCTCAAAGAACAAGAGGATCCTACTCCTCGGGTATCCAAGGAAACTCCCGCACTATATGATATTTACAATCACTCTACTATACCCGAAGGATTCTCTAGTGATCCTATTCGTTTGGAAGGAGATAATGCTATTAATTTTAAAGAAAAATTTGGTTCCAAAGTTTTTCGTCCCATCGTCTCTCGTGGACCTTGCTGCACTTAAGAGAGAATGCAATTTGGATCTCTTTCCATGGTGAAACAATTTGAAAATCTGATTTCTATAAGTGTTTCTTACGGCCCCACTCTTGTCAAGGTATTCTACCATGGCATGTCCTACAATAACGCTAGAGAAAGTGATGGAAATTTAGTTGAGGAAAGGGTTACCACAACCATTAGAAACAAACAAATAACCATTACCCCTTCCTATCTAAATTCAATTCCGCAAATCTCCAATCCTCCATCTCGTAGCTTCATTGAACTATACTTTTGATAGGCAAATCTATGAACCGCTAAGACCCAATGAGCCTATTCCAGAGGGGTTAAACATTCTCAATTTTGAACCTGGATCAATGAATCCTACATTCGAGCAATGGTACATCTACACCGTAAATCTTGTGCAAAAAGGAGGAAGTTTCACCCATTTTGCAAAGAAGGATTATCCTATCTTTGCTTCCATTATTGCCAAGGTACCTCATAATGTTGGGTACTTGGATTTTTCAAGAAATGGTAAGATTTCGTTTTGCTTCGAGAAAAACCTCCCGAATTCCTTTTGCAAACCTTATCTCCGTCATCCTTTTCCATGAGAAAATTTGGTATGTTCCCGCTAAAGAAAAATTAGAAAAACCTCAAGTTTTTGGTAGACACATCCTAAATCGATGAGAATTAATATGGATGAAGGCTCGGCCAATCAAGGGCCCCTCCTCAATCAAGGCCTACAAGATCAAGGGCCACTCACTCCAGAGTGCAAGAAGCACGAGTGCTCCTCCACCTCCTCCTCCTCGACCTACCATGCCTTCCGATTTGGATGCAAGGATCAAAGAGATAGTTGACAAAGCTATTTCGATCTATCGAAGGAATCGCGAGTAAATGGGAAAATTGGTTTCGAAGTAAATCGGGGTCATAGTAATTTGGTGGATACTCGGGAAGATTTCAATATAGGCCGGGAAGAGCTGAAAGAAGGTCAGACAGAATTGAAGAAGGAAGTTAAAAACCTTAGTGGTCAGCTTGGAGATCACTCAAAGAAGTATTTCCACTCTTCCGGTAACCATGATGAGTCCGAGTGACAAAATGGACCAAATTCTGAAAAATCAGTCCATACCGCTTCAAGTTCCGGTTTGGGTGCATCTACTTTGGTGAACCAAGTTCTACTTTGCCCAAAATGACCTCCGAACCCGCTCACCCACCGAACCAAAGAACCTCCATTGAACCCGAGGCAAACACTCTCACCAATCGCCCGAGCCTCCCTCTCAACCGAGACAACCCTTCTACCCCGGTAGCTCCACCCTTGTTTGCGATGACAAAGGGGAGAAGAAAAGAAGTGAAGAGAGAGCAGAAAGCACTTTCATATTTCTTTTTGTTTTGCTCATGTTTCTTTTTGTTTTTGATCATTTCATTGTAGTTTTAACTTTGATTTTGTATATTTGCTTTTGAAACTCTACTTTAATGGATTGATCATCTCAGTTATATCATTGTTTGCTATTTCTTTGCTGAAACCGATATGATGTTTATATGTTTAAGAATTAAATTGTAATTTCAAATTTTGCTAAACTCGATATCTACTTGATCTGAATTGTTTGACTTTGTTAAATCTGAGTTTATCAAATTGAAATTTCAAAACCTCAAGTTTGAAAACATTTTACCAAAATCTCTTTCTCAATGCTCAAATGCTCAAATCTGTTTTTGAAAAGAAACAAATGTTTACAAGTGTTGTCATCATCAAAAAGGGGAGAATGTTAGTTCTCAATGTGTTTTGATGATTAATAACAATTGTAAACATGAAAGAATGATTTTTATTAGAAATTGGTAAAACATGTTGTTTGCAATTCAAAAACATTTTGTCGGCTCCAAACTCGAGCTTGGGTCTCCAAACTCGAGCTTGCCCCTTGCGTAAAGCAAACCAAGCTATTTTGCATTTTCTAAACTTGAGCTTGGTCCATAAACTTGAGCTTGAAGGTTTTCAAAGTTTACTCATATTCTCGAGTAAGCTCGAGCTTGCACACGTAAGCTTGAGCTTACGAAGGTTTGAGGTTTTTATCAAGTTACTCAAATTGCAAACTCAAGCTTATTAGTTATAAGCTCAAGCTTGCCTCTTCCGAGTCTTTTCTCACTAAGTTTACAAATATGTA
Organism: Acacia melanoxylon; assembly: GCA_019022615.1. Lineage (NCBI taxonomy): Eukaryota > Viridiplantae > Streptophyta > Magnoliopsida > Fabales > Fabaceae > Acacia > Acacia melanoxylon. The sequence goes on from JAFJYJ010000010.1 coordinate 12,616,434, forward strand.
AACTCGAGCTTGCGTTACAAGCTCGAGCTTACCTCCGCGTAATCCTTTAAACTTGAGCTTATCATTTTTTTGTAGAGTTTGTGAGTTTACAAAAGTTGTAAACTCGAGCTTGGGATACCAAGCTCGAGCTTGCACTGCATGTAAAGTTTTCAAGTTTTTCCTTCAAAGAGTAAACTCAAGTTTAAGGTTGTAAACTCAAGCTTGCGTCCGACAAAAATCTTTCAAAGTTTTTAAAACCATTGCCAAACTCGAGCTTGCCCTTGCAAGCTCAAGCTTGGGTCAAACGAGAGAGCAATGTCATATTTTGAGCTTAGCAAACTCAAGTTTACACCTCTAAGCTCAAGCTTGCATTTTGTGAACTAAAATTATTTTTGACATGAATAGTGCCAAACTCGAGCTTACTCACTAATAAGCTCAAGCTTGCGTTTTTCCACTTTGGCTCTCAAAATGAATTCAAACATGTTTCCCCGACAAATGCTAAACTCGAGCTTACTCATTTACAAGCTCGAGCTTGAGACTTCCGAGGCAAAACTCAAGTTTTAAATGAAGAGCAAACTCGAGCTTACATAGGTAAACTCGAGCTTGGAACTTCGTAAGATGAACGCATCCGGGTGTATTTTGTTCAGTTTGATTTATACTTTAACTTGATTCTCGCGAATTGGTTGTATATGATTTATATGATTCATATCAATATTTCCTAACCAGATTTAACCGTTTGCTTATGAGATTACAGAAGATCTAGGTTTGTTTTAAAGAAGACTTTAAGACAAACAACTTGACAACTTGCAATATTATATTATATCTTCTTCTCCAAATGCAATGGGTTACAACCCGGATAGCAACACAACCATTCTCCAAGGAAGAAAGCTAGCCTCCAAACAATTTGGACAACATTATACAACCGCTCCACTAAACATAACAAAGCATGGGAACACATTCATGAGGAGCCAAATTTCAAATATTCAAATCTGCAACAACCATATTCAAACAGATTTGTCTACAACAAACTAGATTCATGGAGACACACTCACAACAGCTATATTTTCGAATCGATCAAGTCTCAACGGATCTACAACGTTCACAAGCTTCAAACCCGTATAAATACATGAAGATTTGAAGTCCGAAAGTAGAGAAGACATACACGTAAAACGCACACAAGAACATCGTCTTTCACTTTCGCTTATATTTCTCATTTGTATCTTTGATACATTGTGCTTCAGTTGCTTATTTTTATTCACTCTTTGAGAGAGTTCATTTCGTAAATCATTCTTTGTAAGAATCTCAAAGTTGTGGGACTTTGAGGTTGGGTTATCGATTACAACTTGTAAGGGGAGTGTATCCTAGAGAGAGGATAACTTTCGAGTACGAGTGTGTATCGATTTGAGTGATAGTAGAAAAACCCAGAGAGTCTGGGGACTGGACGTAGGTCAAGAGTTAAGACCGAACCAGTATAAATCTTCTGTGTCAAGCTCTTCCTCTCTAACTCCATTTACCTTGGTTAAGCATCTGTTGTGTGGGTGATCTGAAAAGAATTTTTAAAATCCCCAATTCACCCCCCCTCTTGGTGATTTCCTTCACTTTCAATATGCTGGAAATAAAGGAGATTATGGAAGAGAATATGCAAACTGAGATTTATACTGGTTCGGCCCAATCCTTGACCTACGTCTAGTCCCCAAGCTCCACTTGAGATTTTCAATCCACTATCCTCTTGTTTAATCCGGGTACAAGAGAAGCCTTTACAAACTCACAAGTTCACCCAGGCACTTGTGAAGCCAAATCTCTCACCGAGATACTCCCCCTTACACAATGTAAGGTTACAATCTGTTTCCCACTTAAGATCACCCAATCTTGAGTAACTCTCAAATATAATGTTTATAATGAATCTTCTCTCGAAGTGAATCGATAAACACCGAAGTGCATTACAAATAATTTCACTCTCTCTATGATAAACTATGTAAACATTGAAAAACAGAGAGTAAATGATATGAAGATCAGAGTATGAGCATTCTGAAGATATAGGCTAGTGTCTTGCCTCTTCTGTCTTCTTTTATAGGTAGAGATCAATATATGACCGTTGTAATCTTCAATATAACCGTTGCCTTTATTAGACAAGGTTCTGGTTCAGTTTTGGTCTTCTTCTCTCTCTAATCTCCACTTAATCCAGCTGTGTAGAAGTTCAGAGTTGACTCTCGCAAATTTGTCTCGTTGGAGTAGAGTCTTTGGATGTGGAAATCATTCTTTAATTCTTTGTAAGCGTGTGCGAGATGGATTACCCAAAAGTATGCAACTTTCGGGTTTGCATTTAATGTGCTGACATCACTTTTACTTTTGCTTTAAACCTTCAATAAACATTCTCTAATTTATCTGAAACTCACCAATAAAGTGGTTAAACATGTCTAGGAACATTAGAGATTAATCATAGGAAGTATTAAGATCAAACAAGAAGGTATTGCAAATTCGTCAGATTTGAAATTCTGAAGTCGCTATGAAACCTTGAGGTTTTATCAGAAACCTTGAGGTTTCACTTGAATATGAAACCTTTCAAAAAATCGCGCCAAGAACAAACCGGAGGTTTTCGTAAACCCGGAGGTTTTCAAAATCAGAAAAGTTGTTTGCTCTTCGGATGCCAAAACCTCGAGGTTTCTCACCAAAACTCGAGGTTTCGCTCAAATGTGGAAATTCTGAGTTTTTGCGCCAAAACAGAAACCTAGAGGTTTGAGAGTAAAACTGGAGGTTTTGTAAACTTGGAAAGCCCATATCCTCTCTGCCTAGACAAACCTCGAGGTTTGTCCATAAACCTTGAGGTTTCTCATAATTTTCGAACTTTGAGGAAACAACATTTGAGCTCAAACCTGGAGGTTTCCCATAAACCTGGAGGTTCTGAAAACTGGCGAAAAACTGAGTTTTCTCTGGTAGGTCAAAACCTTGAGGTTTCTTACCAAAAACTGGAGGTTTTCAAGTGTTCAAAACTTAGGAGACTCTCTGTAAGTCCAAACCTCGAGGTTTAAATAGTAACCTCGAGTTTTCCATTTTCCAGAAAATGTTGAGAAGTCTCTGTATGAAGAAACCTTGAGGTTTCTCTGAAAACCTTGAGTTTTGCTCAGTCCATTTTTCTCTGTAAGGCCAAACCTCTTGGCTAATCTCAAACTCAAGTTTACATGTCCAATCTTGAGGTAAGAATCCAATGCAAGAAGAATCAGCTCCAAACTCATTGTATTATGTTCGTTATGATCCGATGAATGAAGACTGTTCTTGACCAGCGTTTTTGAAACGTCTTGAACTGACTGTCAACTTTTGAAGGCCATATCTCCCTGGTCGTAACTCCATTTTGGTCCGTTCAAGTCTTCATGGAAAGCCCTTTGAGTCTACTTTCATATGATCTTGGAGGCTTCTAGCATCGATCTAAGAACTTTAATAATGATATTCCATTCAGCAAGTTCTTCTTTCTTTAATACCTTATCTCCTTCTTGATTATTCTTCATAATTCAACTTGGACTAATCTTATCTCCTTCTTGATTATTCTTCATAATTCAACTTGGACTAATCTACATTAAGCATAATAGTTAGTCAATGTAGGAGATAAATATATTATGTAAACTTTTTGCTCTTAATAATGGCTTCTATATTAGACATCATCAAAACTAATCGTATCTAACACAATTTGTGTCAAAACTCCAGTTCCACAGAGTAGGCTAGAGTCAGAAGATCATTTGAAAGTAACGGTAAAAAACTTGGCTAGAGCCAATGCTCTTAGGCTGGAGTCAAATAAAATAATATTTTATTCACTGAGGGATTGGCTCGAGTCAGACAAAGTTGGCTAGAGCCAACATTTTCATTTTGTCAAATGTAGACAGGATATTAGCTAGAGTCTGATGGGCTAGGCTAGAGTCCAGGGCTTGGCTCGAGTCAGCAGGAATTGGCTAGAGTCAAAACTTGCATTCTGACAAATTTAGATAGGATATTGGCTAGAGTCAGATGAAGTTGGCTGGAGCCAATCTGACAGATAAAAATGCAGATGTGAATTCCACAAAGTAAAACATTTTGTTTTCAATCATAAGTATTACAAGAGGTTAGTTATCATCAAAACAAACATCTGGAGCTAACATTCTCCCCCTTTTTGATGATGACAACCTTTGTAATTTTTAAACACTTAGAAGTCAAGAAAAAAAATGTCTTAGGTGATTTAAGCAAGTTTTGAAACGCCATTGAACACAAAGACAAGTAAACAAGTCATCAAAAATGCCGGATAATGTAATTCATAATAGATGATGAAGATTTCATTGATAATAAAGTCGATACATAAGATTGGCAAACACATCAAAGCATAAGCGACAGAATATGAACTAGCGAATAACTTGTCAAACAAAATGTAACAGAGACAATTTTGTCTTTACAAGTATTGTAATACCGGATTTTAGCAACGGAATTTACGAGATAAAGGAAAATTAATGAATATTTTAATGAAGTAAATTCATGAGATAAAAATGTTACAGAAAATTGTTATAATTATAGAGTAAATTGTCAAAAAAGTTACGGGAAAATCGATGAACAGAATGACTAAAAATGATATAATGGTGATAAAAACGGTCTAAAAATATTATGATAAATGCGAAAGATCATGAAAAATTATGAGAAAATTATGGAAGTGTTATCCCTAATTATGAGAATTTAATAAATTATTTCAGAGGAAATCACATGAATAAAAGTTTAAAAATCATTTGAGAACCATAAAGTAACACGATGGGGTAAACATTTTTAATATTTTACATAGGATATAAAATGACAATATCGTATAGAGTTTGTAAGATAACAATATATTGTAAATTAGTAAAGATAAATATATGAAGAAACCCGATCCTAAAAAGATCACTAAACGAAGAAATTAGGTGCGATTAAGCCCTAACAAAGGAGGGGTAAAACAAGAATTTTTGGTAAAAAATATTATATTTTTAAAAAATGGAAAAAAATTATAGAAAAATAAATAAATCTGAATTTTTAAAAGAGGGGGCGAAATTATGGTTATTTTTAATTAAAAAGAATTGTTTAAATAATTAAAATGATAATTAGAATAAAATAATAATATAATGCGGTGAGTCGGCATATAGACAAAAGTAGGGGAAAAGTTAGAAATAAATTCTACAGGTAAACGAGAGGTAAAAGTCTTTTCGACTGATCAAATTAAGTACAAGTGAAATTCTACACGAAGAAAGAATTTACCAGGCGTTGATTCCGCAACCGAAAACCCTAATTTCAAATAAGACGAAAAGTTGATCAGATAGAGTACCTGGATATGATCAAAAAGAGGATCAAAATAGATAATATGAAAGAGGATGAAAAGATCTTCAAAGTTACACGCCCGGATTTTTGAGTTTCGCGAAATCGCGCAAAACGGACTGCCGTCGGGTAGCTTTATCGAAGGAGGCCATAAAGCAAGATGAAAAATCAATTTTTGACTTTTGGGGGACCAAGAGGTCGGCCAAGACTTTGAATGGTCAAGATTGCATCTTACAAAACCCTAGATCCAACGGCGAGAATCATTTCGAAGACTGTTTGTTAATACCCACCTTGTCCCTCCCTTTTTCTATAAATAGCACCCTTCCCTTCTTCATTCTTCACACCTTTTCTTCTCTCTACCTTGGCCGAAACTTAGAGTGAGAAGCTCTGCCAAAGTTGTGCCTTAGCCCCGAGTAAGTTCTTCTATCCTTAGTTTTTAATTTCCGTAGTTCTTTCGGTAGTTATAGTAGAACTGTTGTTTTGATCTAGGAAGTTTCAGAATTTATTCCTATACTTGTTTTTATGCCTCATTGCATTGAAAGATGCCCGACGAGGTAAAAACATAGTGGGGATAATTTTGAAATGGAATACGGTCAAAGTAACGAAGTTACGCGAAATTCCGCCAAATAGGGGTAGTAGGGGCAAAATGGTCTTTTTCACCTAAAATGCCCGTTATGCTGCCAAATATTCATAAGTGTGTTGTTATTCTGATTAGAATACTTCGACGTCGAACCGTCGAAATTCCATCGTTCATTTGTTTTTGCATTTGTTTATTTGTTTTTTACGTACGGCGTCAAAAAGTACCGTTTTTAGCCGGAAGAGCCGGATATCGCAACGAAGGTACGGACGCGTCTTGTAACCCTAACTCTATGCTGCTCATATACTTTTGCATTATAGATACATTCATAGGCGAGGTTACGTTGAGAATCGTCGGAGATACTTACTGCTTTACCCACGGATTATAGTATTGGTAATGCCGTTTGAGTTATTCCTAGCGCCGAGGACACGTTGTGGCGTGGCACTTGGATATGTGCAGAACTAGTCGAGAGAGACTTTACATACCTTGCTTTGTGCTTATGTTCTGTCCATGTTATTGATCATACATCTTTGTTTGCTTTTGTGATGATATCTTTGTATTGAAATGAATATCTCGTTGTACGTATCTTTGTTTTATTTGAGTATAAGGTTAACCGTTACCCGAGATCCATATGTGGAATGGATCTCGGTTGTAGCATCGGTGCGGAGGACCAATCTTAGGCGATCGAGGCAAGCAACCGAAGTAGGCGGGACGTGTCTACATTATCTATCATTTCCCTTAGTTTCTTTAATCTTTAAGAATTCGGATGACCGTAATCCAATACAATTACACTATGGTCCATATTTTGAATGTAATGTAAATTACTTACTCGCTCCAATGCTCTACTCGACTACTCGCTTGAAATATTTGGAAAAGTTTAAAAAAAAAAAAATTCCGCCGTTTTCAAATGGGATGTTACATTTTTGGTATCAGAGCTAGTTAAGTTAACCATGATCGGGGGTTCTCACAGTGTGATCTGTGGCGAAGCATTGGCTCTTACCCCGACATGGCCGGGATTGGTTGCATGCGCGATGATGCGGTGCGTAAAACTAGCGGGCCGAGGTATCTTTTGTCGTCACGGCACGTGGTTGCTAAGGAGACATTTTTGGTATCGAGCGTAGTCCCGGCATTGATATGACTATGTTATTACGGACGGTATGGTAGGACGGTTAAGGCTAGTCTATGTGGGTGTGGCCAATCGGTCGCCATAGAGTTGGTGAGGTCCCCATGATAGACACTTATCCGGCCATTCGTTCGGTTAACGGAGTTATGTTCAAATTAGTCTTTTCAAAAACTTTGAGCACTTTTTGGAAAACGAGTATTGATATGACCTAGTGCAATGTGTAGAGATGAACGAGAGATGATAATCCGTTCGTTTGGCGGTATGGGAGATGGAATCGAACCGCTAGGAAGTCGGTGGGAACCGAGATGATAGGAAGAAGGCGAACCCCGATCCAATCTACCCTCCACTGCGAACCGAGCTTGTACAACCCGTACCGCCCGCATATGATTATGTACCCGGTGATGACGTTGACTATCTTTGTTACGAGACCCGATAACTCCGAACCCCAGTATCACCCCGGACCGGATTACCCTGATCATATTTACGGTCCCGAACCAGTAGAATCAGAGGAAGACCCAGAGGAAGACCCGGAACTCATGTATGTTGAAGATGCACCTGTTGCAACCCCTGATAGTTCAACTCACTCTTCTGTAGGAGATAACTTCGATCTCCCAGATATCCAAAACCTCGATAATGAAGAAGCCACCCTTGACGATTTTCATTTCGTGTTAGGAAGTAATATGGCCTTAACCCAACTATTAGAATCATTTTACTTGTTTGCAGAACAGTCTACAAACACTTCGAAAGAAAGGTATCGACCTTCCTTCACTTAGTTCAAAATTCTCAAAACCGAGAGGAACCCACATTCGCCTAGAGATCGGGTTAGATCCACTCTCTTCGTTTCCCCGTGACCCGTTTTTGGGCCGGACTCACTAACGAAGCTGGCGGACGAAGGCCCTATTGCGTACGCTCGTATTTATCTTCGTTATCCGAAAAGCATAGTGCACCAAAGACATGTAGAAAGAGCGAGACGGTGTAAGAAATTTGTGGAACCATAGATAGAGGCTATATAGTATTGTATTGTTTTAAAACTCTCTAAATGCCCTGAGAGATTGTGAGATATTCTGTTAGAATAAAAGGGATTGTAGAATTTTGTATAGTTTAGGATATGACCAACGTCGAGGTCAACTTGTACAAATAAGATGCATTAATAATATATGTTGTTTTGTGTGCTTATTTCTGTACTAATTCCCTTATTCCTATCTCTTGTTATAAATAAAAAGGTATAAACCTAAAGAATGGCGAACCTAAGAAATAGGGGTCGTGGACGAGGCCAAACTAGAGGTAGAGGACGTGGTCGAGGCAGACAGCCTCAAAGAAGTCCAACACCCGAGCCCGAGAATAACCAACCCGAGCGGACCGAGCCGCAAGAAGTAAAGCAAATCTTTGCAAGAGCAAAGAGCTCTTATTAACGTACTTCCGGAGGAAAGACAAGCCGAAATCAAAGAAATGACACGATGAAGAGGCGGATGAGTCGGAGGGATCTCGATCACCTTCGCCGAATAGAGCTTTGGTAGTTCTACCGCAACGCAATAGAGAGGTGGAAACCATGCAACATTGGGTAACTCAATTCCGTAAGTTGAAACCCCGGTTTTCCGCGGCAAGACCGATTCGGTGAAGACGGGCGATGAGGTTAGATAAGATCTTTGTGGTCTTAGAGCTGTCCCGAAGACCGCAAGGCCCGGTTGGCAATTTACAAACTCGAAGGAGATGCCGATCGTTGGTGGAAGGCGTAGCGGTGACATTGCGGGCACGCGTTTGCCCTGTGACTTGGGAGAAGTTCTTGGAAAAGTTTAACGAACAATATTTCCTCCTCGTTACAAGTAATAAAGGAGTCGGAGTTCTTACATATCCGACAAAACCATGATGAGTCATTCGAGGATTACTTCGCGGATTCACCAACCTATCTCGATACTCGTCATATCCGAAGACCAACGACAACGAAAACCGGAAGGCGAGTCGATTGGTAGATGGTCCGAGGTTTGAGATTCGGGAAAAGCTGGTGTCACAACAATTTCCGGGTCTGATTCAAGGAGTTGAATCATGCCGTCTGGTCGAGCGAAATCTGAAGGAGCTCAGGAGGATCAGACATCTCAACAACAACAACAACAATGCAAACCGTGGCGGATCAAGTCGCGGAGGTTCCTCTCGAAGAGGACGCACCATGGAACAACTCCGAGGCGGAGGCAAGAAGCCGTTCAAACAAGGGCAACAAGGTTATCCGGTCAAGCGGGGACCCAAACTTGCCCAAAGTGCAGAAAGGACTATCCGGATCCAGTTTGTGATGGGAAGCCGTCTGCTACAAGTGCCAAAAACCTGGGCATATCAGCCGGGCTGTCCGGAGATTGCGGTGGCAAGACCGCATGAGAACCAAGGTCGAGTTTTTGCGGCGGCGTGCGGAGGCCGAGAGTCTCCGAGAGATGGTGCAAGGTCTTGTTATTATCAACGAAAATCTACGCAAGCATTGTTTGATACGGGTGCTAGTCATTCGTTTATTTCCTATGATTGTGCAAATCGTCTAGGAATGCATGCCTCTAGATTGTCTTATGATCGATAGTATCTACACCACTTGGCTTGAAATCCTTAGCTTCGATGCATGTATTAATTGTACCGTGAGCGTTGATGGACGAGTTTCGAAGTGGACCTTATCCGATTGCCACTTCATGGCATAGATGTCATACTCGGGTTAAATTGGCTAGCAACGAGCGGTGCGATGATCAAGCGTAGCAGCAGCAAGAAGATAACGTTCTTCGATTCACCTAGCGAGAGATAAAGTTGATGTGAGCCTGAATTTTCTCTACGCTACGGAGGTGACGGATGCATGAAGGAGGGATGCAAAGCATATATGATCTTTTTCTCGGTTAAAGCTGACGAGCTTTCACTTGAGAACATTTCCGTTGTAAACGAATTTCCGACGTGTTTCGGAGGATCTCACCGAGCTACCTCCTACGAGAGAAGTCGAGTTCACCATTGAATTGATGCAGTACAGGATCAATTTCAAAGGCGCCGTATCGTATGGCTCCAAATGAGATGCGGGAGTTGAAGAAACAACTTGAAGAGCTATTACGAAGGGGTTCATCCGACCCGGTGTATCACCGTGGGAGCCCAGTCTTTGTTCGTAAAGAAGAAAGATGGAAGTTTCCGAGCTCAGATCGACTATCGTGAACTCAACAAAGTAACCGTCAAGAACAAATATCCACTTCCCGGATTGATGATCTTTTGGATCAATTATCGGTTCCACCGTATTCTCAAAGATCGATTTACGTTCGGGATATCATCGGTTGCGAGTCAAAGACGATGATATTTCCAAGACGGCTTTCGGAGAACCGAGATATGGGCATTATGAATTCCTTGTGATGCCTTTCGGATTGACAAATGCACCTGCGGTATTCATGGATTACATGAACCGTATCTTCCGACAACACCTAGACCAGTTTGTGGTGGTGTTCATTGACGATATTCTCGTCTATTCCAAAAGTAGAAAAGAGCATGAAGAACATCTGCGCTTAGTATTAAACATCGAGAGAGAAGCGCTCTACGCAAAGTTGAGCAAATGCGAATTTTGGCACGGAAGTGAGATTTACGGGCCATGTGATATCTAGCGACGGAGTTCTTTGTTGACCCGAGCAAGGTGGAAGCGGTTACGGACTGGAAGAGGCCGGAGACGGTGACGGAGATACGTAGTTTTCTAGGTCGGCGGGATATTACCGCAGATTTATACGGGATTTCTCACGTCTTGCCCTACCATTGACAAAGATTACGAGGAAGAATCAACCCTTTGTATGGGGAGATGAGCGTGAGGAGAGCTTTCGAGGCGAGGGAGAGGTTGACTACGGCACCGGTATTGATCATCCCGGATCCCGATGAGACTTACGTGGTCTACGGTGATGCCGGTGGGCAAGGATTGGGTTGTGTCCTAATGCAATTGGGCGAGTGGTGGCTTATGCCTCTCGTCGGAAATTTGAAGCCGCACGAGTCGAACTATCCTACACACGATTTGGAGCTTGCTTTGCCATCGTGTTCGCTTTGAAGATATGGAGGCATTATCGTACGGTACGACCGTAGAACTATCTTGCGACCACAAGAGCACGAAGTATCTCTTTGATCAAAGGGAACTGAATATGAGGCAACGTCGTTGGATGGAATTCTTTGAAAGACTACAACACGGAGATCAAGTATCACCCGGGGAAAGCAAACGTTGTTGCAGATGCTCTAAGCGGGGAAAAAGGTGCAAGTATCATACATGATGATACAAGAGCGAGAAATTACTTGAAGATTTCATAGACTGAATCTTTCAAACCAAATCGCATGAATTTCAACGCACCAAGTGACGCCTACCTTGCAAATCTTTTTGTGAGTCAAGGGAGTACGACCTGAGAGATGAAGTTGATAAAGCTCAGAGACAAGATGATTGGGCAATCTCCATGCGGGAGAAGATCTCTCAAGGTGAAACCCAAGACCACGACCTTTCATATAGTGGATTGGTCAGACACAAGGGGCGCATTTACATACCGCCAGTTGATGAACTGAAGCGGAAGATGCGGATGAGGCTCATAAGAGTAAGTACACTCTACATCCAGGAATGGTCAAGATGTACCAGAACTTGAAGGGTGAAGTTTGGTGGCACGGAATGAAAAGAGACGTAACTCGTACGTATTTGGGTGTCTAACTTGCCGAGAAAGTAAAGATTGAGCACCCCCACGGTCTTCTTCAAGGACTAGAAGCTGCCGGAGTGGAAATGGGAGAATGTGACCATGGATCTTGTGGTAGGTCTACCTAAGATCGGCATCACGATACCATTTGGGTAATCGTCGACCGATTAACCAAGTCGGCACATTTCATACCCATTAGCATCCACTACTCTCCGAACGATTGGATGCAATCTACATCAAAGAAATCGTGAGACCGCACGGAGTCCCTAAGAGTATTATCTACGATCGGGATACTCGATTCCAATCCCGCTTTTGGCAAGCACTACATGAAGGAATGGGTACCAAGCGAAGTTCGGTTCGGCTTATCACCCTCAAACCTTGACGGTCAATCGAGAGGACGATCTGAGACCCTGGAGGATATCTTTGCGAGCATGTGCCCTGGATTTCAAAGGAAATTGGGACGAACACCTCTCACTAGCGAGAAAAGTACATAGCTTTGAAAAAGAAAAATATTACTCTTGAAATTCAAGTCAACAATTTATCTGGAAATATCATTTGTGAAGATTGTGCAGATTTACAGAAAAAGAATGAACATCTTACAAAAGTACTTGAGAAATTCACTAGAGGAAGTGAAATGCTCAATGTGATTTTGAACCAGCAAAAATTCACAAATGACAAATCAGGAATTGGTTATAAGCCTGATTTTGATAAGAAGAAAGGCAAAAAGAAATTTGGTGAAAAGTCATATATGAATTATTTCAGAAAATATGTTCATGCATCAAATCCTTTTGCTCATTGTAATTATTGTAACCGAAAAGGTCATACTACTTCTTCTTGTTTTCATAGTAAGGAAAGAAAGAGTAAACCTATAGGTAATTACCAATGGGTGCCTAAGGGATCTTATAAGGTTCCCGAATCACAAACTAACCCAAAAGGACCCAAGAAAAGATGGGTACCTAAAACATGATATCTTGTGATTTGCGGGTTTGTCGAGAGCATCGAAATCCAATAAGTGGTATATTGATAGTGGATGCTCTAGACACATGACGGGTGATCATACAAAATTTGCTACTCTCAAGACCAAAAATGGTGGCACTGTGACATTTGGTGGAAATCAATCCGGAAGGATTGTTGGAATTGGTGAAGTTGGCAACAACAATGGACCACAAGTCAAGGATGTCTTTCTTGTAGAAGGCTTGTGTCACAACCTACTCAGTGTGAGCCAGAGTACAGACAAAGGCAACCTTGTCATCTTCGACTCAGAGGAGTGCTTGATCGTTAGCAAAGATGATCTACCCTTGGTCAACCTCAAATCAAAAGCCTTATTTAGGGTCCCTAGAGATGGTAACTGTTATACTCTAAACCTCTCTAACAATTTCAATGGATTTTCTTCTGAAAATTGCTTTATCAGTAACTTGGAAGAGAGTTGGCTTTGGCACAAGCGTTTAGCTCATGTCAGATGTTTCAACTTGACAAGTTACAGAAAAAGGATTTAGTCATTGGTTTTCCAAAACTTAAGTTCAAAAATGATATGATATGCGATGCGTGTCAGAAAGGAAAATAGACTAAATCATCTTTTAAATCCAAAAATGAAATTTCATCTAACGAGCCTCTTCAACTACTTCATATGGATTTAGTTGGGCTGCTAGAGTAAGAAGTCTTGGTGGAAATCTTTACACCTTAGTTATTGTTGATGATTTCTCAAGATTTTGTTAGACTATATTTTTATCATCAAAGGATGAAACTTTTGATCAGTTTGTTGTGTTTGCCAAAATGGTCCAAAACGAGAAAGGTATCTCTATTTCAGGTTTAAGGACTGATCATGGTGGAGAGTTCGATAATCACGCGTTTGAGGAATTTTGTGGAGCTCATGGAATAGACCACAACTTCTCTGCTCCTCGAACTCCTCAACAAAATGGTGTTGTGGAGAGGAAGAATCGAGTTCTCACTGAGATGACTAGAGCGATGCTAAATGAAAATCAAACTTCTCAAGTCTTACGGCGAGATGCAATGAGCACGGCATGCTACATTTCAAACCGCGCATACATCCGGAAGAAACTTGGAAGACACCTTATGAGCTACATAAGGAAGAAAACCAAACCTTAGTCATCTACACATCTTTGGGTGTAAGTGCTTTGTGAACAATAATGGTAAGGATAACTTGGGTAAGTTTGACTCAAAGTCTGATGAAGGTATATTTCTTGGTTATTCGAATAGAAGTAAAGCATATAGAATTTTCAATACTCGTACTCGTACTATTGAAGAGTCTATTCATGTTGTGTTTAGTGAAGCCAAATCTGAAAAACCTTTGGATGACGAGGAAGAAAATGGTTATAGAAATCAATTCTTTTCAAAAACCACCCATGCTTCTCTTGAAAATTCTGAAGATGTTTTTGAAAATTCTTCTGAAAATAATTCTCATTCACAACCTAGAGCTTGGAGATTCATTAGGAATCATCCCTTGGATCAAGTTATAGGTGATGTGAATGAAGGGGTTAGAACTAGAAATACCACTTTGAATGAAGTAACATTTTCTGCATTCATCTCTCATATTGAACCCTCTAAGATTGACGAAGCTCTTTCAGACAATGATTGGGTGATAGCAATGCAAGACGAATTGCATCAATTTGATAGAAATCAAGTTTGGGATTTGGTACCTAGGCCTAAGTACCATCCGGTCATTGGCACTAAATGGGTATTCAAGAACAAACAAGATAAAACAGCAATCATTGTCCGAAATAAGGCAAGATTGGTTGCTAAAGGCTATAATCAAGAAGAAGGAATTGATTATGAGGAAACTTATGCTCCAAAGCTCGATTGGAAGCCATAAGAGTCCTTCTTGCCTTTGCATGTGTAAAAGGTTTTAAACTATATCAAATGGATGTAAAAAGTGAATTTTTAAATGGTTTTATTTAAGAAGTTTATGTAGAACAACCTCCCGGTTTTGAAAATATTCATCATCCTGATCATGTTTATCGTCTCAAGAAGGCCCTATATGGTCTTAAACAAGCTCCAAGAGCTTGGTATGAGCGATTAAGTAAATTCCTTCTTGATCAAGGTTAGAGGCAAAGCTGACACAACTCTCTTCATAAAGAATAATAAATCTAATGAAATTTTAGTTGTCCAAATATATGTTGATGATATTATATTTGGTGCTACTAATGATTCTCTTTGTGAGGAATTTTCCAAGAAAATGCAAGGAGAATTTGAAATGTCTATGATGGGGGAACTGAACTACTTTCTCGGTTTGCAAATTAAACAACGGGAGGATGGAATATTCATCTCTCAAACAAAATATCTCTGAGAGCTACTCAAGAAATTTGGTTTGGAAAATTGCAATGGTGCAGACACTCCAATGAGCTCAACAGCTTCTCTGGATGCTGATGAAGAAAAGGGCAAAGATTTCAATATAACTAAGTATAGAGGAATGATTGGTTCCTTATTGTACTTAACCGCCAGCAGACCAGGCATCTAATTCAGTGTAGGAATGTGCGCTAGATTTCAATCGGCTCCAAAAGAGTCACATGAGAACATGTTAAAAGGATCTTTCACTACTTATCGGACACAAAAGAATTGGGTCTTTGGTTTCCAAAAGGTCAACAAGAATTCCTAGTTGCATACTCGGATCTTGATCATGCCGGATACAAGGCGATAGAAAAAGCACCGGTGGACAATGTGAATTCTTCGGAGGTTCACTAGTATCTTGGTTGACAAGAAACAAACCCTTTATGCTTGATCATCAATCAAGCTGACGAGTATGTCGCGCCTCTAGCTACTGTGCACAAGTCTTGTGGCTAAGACAACAGTTATCTAACTTGGGAGTCCACTTGAAAGAAATTCCAATCTTATGTGATAACACTAGCACGATTAGCTTGGCAAAAAATCCAGTGCGACATACAAGAACCAAGCATATCGACGTGAGACATCACTTCATCAGAGATCATGTGCAGAAAAGAGATATCAAAGTTATGTTCATTCCTACCCATCTCCAATTAGCTGACATTTTCACTAAGCCACTTGCCAAAGAACAATTCAATTTCATTAGAAGAGAATTGGGAATGGTAAATCCCAATGAATTGTAAGTAGAAAATCTTCAATTGGATTAGTTCAATTTCATTTATTATGTTTTGATGATTAAGCATAAACTGACTTAAGCATCGGAGTATGTAGATAATTTTCTTGCAGGACTCTGTTACATAAATATTTAACAAAACAATATATGCCTCGAGGTAATCAATCACTCTACCTCGAGTCCAACTTCTTCATCAGAGGATCAATCGAAAGAAATTGTGTTTGTGCCTCGAGTCAACTATGGAACCTCGAGGTAAATGAAGACAGAAAGTTAGAACAATGAAGAAGAGTATTTGCTTCAAGTGAGACAGTTCAACCTCGAGGAAACTGAAGTCAGAAAGATAGAACAATCAAGGGCAGTTTTTACCTCGAGTTTTCGTGACAACCTCGAGGTAAAAAGAAACAGAAAGTTAGACACTTAGAAAGTGGTTTTTGCCTCGAGTCACAAAGCTGAACCTCGAGTCTAAAAGACATCCACAATAAGTAAGTTGTTCATCTCGACCTCGAGCTTGTAAAATCAACCTTGAGGTAGAAGACTCGAGTTGTAGCCTCGAGGTATTCGGAAAGAAAATTCAAATCTACGTCTCTTCATTTCACGTCGCTTCATCTCTCACTCTCTATCTTTCTCTTTTTCCCAAGCTCCATTCTCTCTCTCTCCACATTCATTCTCTGTCTATTTTCCTCTTTTTCACTCAAAAACCCTAACCCTAAAAATGCCATCCAAATCCAAAGACACCATGGTTTCAGCGAAATCAAAAACAAAAGACACTGATCCTGATTTCGTTATTCCCAAATCTCCCTTTGTTTCTCTCTCCGAACGACCTCAACGGACGAAAATGGCCCCAAAGCGTTTTCTCCCTAAAGTTTGATTCGAGGAAGACGCAGCTCATAGAAAGCCTAAGAAGCTAAGAGTTGAAGAACCATCGACAATTCCTCCGAAGAAACCCATTGATAAAAGAGCTCTTGTGGAAAAGCAAAAGGAGGTGGTAATCGCGAAACCCACTCCTCTGAAGAAGAAAAAATTCGCAATCTCTTCTTCTGACTTTCGCGGAGCTTCTAAAAGTCAAGGTGGATGCGTGTCTGTATCCAAAGCCTCCAAGCACTCGCGCCTCACCATCAGAGCATCGAACACGTGTCGAAGGATTCGGTTCATCAACACCGCTCGAAGGTATCGAGTTACCCTCAATCTTCTCTATTTACCAAACTCCTAGTCCTCTTTGAAGATTTTGACAATACTCCCATTCTGTTTTCAGCGAGGATAGAAATAAGTTCGCAAAGACTATGCTCTTAGGACCTTACGCCTTGTTGTCTCGTAGACTTAGCTAAACTTAAAGCCGAGTGCAATTTAGATCTTTACCCATGGTACAAAGATTATGCTTCTTTCCTAGGAATTCATGCCTCATATAGTCCAATGATAGTCAGAGTTTTCTACTTTAATATGTCTGTGCACACCTTGCTAGATAAGCATAACCATGTAGCTGAGGAGAGAATTTTCACTAATATGAGAGGAAAGGGAATTGTCATTACTCCTGACTACCTAAATGCCTTATTGCAAATCTATGACCCACCCGAAGTTCCTCAAATTCATTATGACAATGAAGAAATTTTCCGAGATCCTTAGACCGAGATGAGCCTTTGAGCGAACCCATAGGAACACTGTCTTTTAACCCTACTCAATTGCCTCCTAAACATAGGGCCTTGTGGTATATATACTCAAGGAACTTTGTTCAAAAAGGCAAAAATTTCACTCATTTTACCCAAAGGGACTACACCATGTTCTCTTCCTTTGTGAACCAGGTTCCTCATAACCTTGGTCACTGGATTTTTGGGGAAATGAAGAAGTATGTCATGCATTCCAAGAAAAAATCTCCAATTCCCGTTTCCTAGCCTAGTGTCGGTGATTGTTTCATGAGAAAGTTTGGTATTTAGAGAAAGATGAGATAGCAAAGAAACTTTGATGTGTTTGGCCGCATATTCTCAATCGATGAAGATCAATTTTCAAGAAGGATCGGCCAATCCGGAGCTCCAGTTCATTCTAAGTCCAGGATTTCCAAACCCCGTGGTCCTCCTTCTGATCATCCTCAGGAGCATCTAGAGCCTGGCCCTGAAATATCATCTCAACCTGCTCCATTCTCTCTGGGATCTCAAATAAAGGCAATTGTAGAAAAGGCCATCTCAGACAGCTTGGATCCTTTGCATATTTCTATGGCTGCTCAAAATTCTCTTAGTGTGAAACTAGAATTTGAGATTGGGAAGCTGGTAAAGGAGGTTACTACCATACGAGAAGATCAGGAAGCCTTGGCTGAAGAAGTTGACAACTTTAATGGGCACCTGGTAGATCATGGAGCCTCAATCACAAACTTGCACAACTCCTTCTAGTCTCTTAGCGAGAAAGTTGAACAAATTCTGTCTCAATATCATTCTGGCTCTGTTCCTGGACCCTCCTCTTCTATGCCCAAACCAACTCCACCTTCTTCTCCTTCCCCATCCTTTACCTTTACCCCTTCTCCACTTGTTTGGGGAAGATGAACTCGATACACTTATATCTTCCTCACCTATTCTCTCCACCACCTCACCCATCCTTTCCATTATCCCTTACTCACCTTTGCCATTTCCTGCCTCTACTCATCCTTTCTCATCTCAATTCCAGAAGCCACCCCTGTGATCCCCGATTTTTTGACTGATGCCAAAGGGGGAGAGGAAGAGGAAGCTAGAGAAAGAAGAAGGAAAGGAAAATGCTAGTTTGCAGCGCCCTCTGATAGACTGATTTTTTTTTCTTTTTATGTTTCAGTGATGTTAGAACAATTTTTAAGTTTCAGTAATGTTTGAACTCTGCTTGTTTACAATTACATCTGCCTTGCTATCTGAAACATTTTTATGATATCTATGGTTCATTAAGTTTCTCCTTGAGTTATATTGTCTACTTCTTTCTCGAATCTTGTCATCATCAAAAAGGGGGAGAATGTTAGTTCTCAGTTGTTTTGATGATAACTAGATTGAACATAGAAGGAAACAAACATAGATTTTTGAAAATCTCGTTGATATCGAAAACTCATATCGTCGAGAAAACCTCGAGGCAACCCCGTCGCCTCGAGTCAAATATCTTTCTGAAAACGAATGTAGACTCTGCAAATAACTCGAGGTTCAGATAAACGCACCTCGAGGTAAACCATTACCCACCTCGAGTTAACTCTGTCCAAAATGAATTTAAAAGAAATCAATTAACCTCGAGTCTATAGATCATCTACCTCGAGTTCCAAACCTCAAGTTTGAACCTCGAGTTAGATCTTGTTAAGGAAAATCCATTCAAAGAAATTTACCTCGAGGGTGATGAATTTTCACCTCGAGTTTTAAACCTCGAGTTTACATTCCTTCAACCTCGAGTCAGATAGAGTATCAATATATCCTAAATGAGTGACAAACCTCGAGGTTGCAATAATCGTACCTCAAGTTAGGTGACTCGAGGTAAATAAGATTGAACCTCAAGTCAATATCTTGTCTGGATAACTCTGTTTGAATAATTCCAATTGATTAACTCGAGGCCGCAAGAATGTTACCTCGAGGCGATCGAAATCTGAAATTTTAAATCAACCATTTTAAAATTGTGATTTTATAGATTATCATCTGTATTCTTCATATGATTCTTTGTACACACCTAATCTATCTTGACCAGTTTGCTAAGTGAGTTTCAGATGATTAGAACGAGCCATAATTCAAAATCGTTGAGTAAAGCAACATCTGTCAGAAGCATTAAATGCAAAGTAGAGACATTCACCATTTTGGCAAGAAAGCGTCTGAGCAAGCAAAAAGCATTCCAGCCATACCTTATATAATATTCAGAATGTGTCTCAATGGACAATTTGAATAAGGAATGTCAACAAAGAATAAACGGTCGAATGTCGAAGCGTACGAGGGAACAGAGCAAATGTTTTACAACAGATATATTGATTACTCACAACGGCTCATTAATCCCTCTCAACGGTCATCAATGCTGCCAACTTATAAATAGAAGAAGCATTCAAGTCACCAACCACCGAAACGCTGTGCTCTCAATTAGCAATTAAGAGCATTTACTGTTTCGACATACAGAGAGATTATCTTCGGATATATTAAGCTTCGATGATCATTATTCTACTCTTTTAGAGAGTTTCTCATTGATTATCTTTTCTTGTAAGAATCTCAAAGTATTGGGACTTTGAGATTGGGATACTTGATTACAACTTGTAAGGGGGAGCAAATTCTAGAGAGATAATTGCTTTGAGAGTTACAGAGTGTGTAATCAGTTGAAGTTAGTGAAAAACCCAAAGAGTCTGGGGACTAGACGTAGGTCAATAATTTAGACCGAACCAGGATAAATTCATTGTGTTCAATCTCACTTATCCCTACTCGTTTATCTCGTTTCACATTCGGTTAAACGAGTATTCTTGCGAAAAATTTTATATCCCCAATTGACCCTCTTGGTGATATTCCTTCTTTCAAGTATTAGCAAAGAACGACCTTATGCCTTGTGATTCTACATGAATACTCAAGTATACCAAGAATGACTACTCGAGTATTATACGACAGCAAACGGAATCAATCTGTAACTCACTTCTAATAATTTGATTACATAATTATATCTTCTTGAATCTTATTCAATATTATCTATGATATTACTAATAATCTTTGTGAGTGTTTTTCAGACATTGAATCTTGATTCAAAGCATGACAGGCTTGGCGCACCGAAAGTATGGAGAAACAGAGCCGACATGATTCAAATGACCCATAACCATAAAGCATCTTTTAAGGCTTCTCTTCATCCAAGGTCACGTGTATGACAACTGCAAAGATAACCCAACTAAGGAGACATTTGATTATGGGTGAGTAGAAGGCGCGAGTGCTTCAAAACAACTAACAGATATATTCAAATACTTCAACGGACAGATTCAATCCCTCCAACGGTCTTCAAGCTACAACCAGTACAAATACACGAGAGATTGAAATCATTGTAACGAACAAGTGCATCAGAGAAAAAGCTTTCAAATAGTTCAAATTGCATTCTGATTATATCTTCGGATATTTTGTGAGCATCAGTATTTATCATTTACTCTGTGCGAGAGTTTTACTACTTGTTTACAGTTTCGTTCAAAATCTCAAGATAGAGGTATCTTGAGTGTGGGTGTATCAATTACAACTTGTAGGGGGAGTGAGTCCGAGAGTGAAAGGATCATCCTTCGTTTACAGAGTGTGTAATTGTAATTGTAATTGTAAGATAGTGGAAATCCCAGAGTGTCTGGGGACTGGACGTAGGTCAAGGAGTTAGACCGAACCAGGATAATTTCTCTATGTCTAATATCTTTACTTCTTTATTGCTTTCATCGTTTTACCTATCATACAACGAAAAGATTTTTGAGATCACCTATTCACCCCCCTCTAGGTGATATTCCACCTTCAACATTGATCTGCACACCCCCTTGTTTTTAAGCTACATCTGTTATCTTGAATTAATTTGCTTGAGGACAAATAAAGATCTAAGTTTGGGGGAGTTTGATAACCTTGGAATTTATGATGTTTTAATTACAAAAAGGAGTTACAAACTCTATCATTGTCATGGTTTAATGGATTAAATTAGTTAAATATGTAGTTTCATCTTCATAATTAGTTTTTAGAATACATCTTGGTCATATTTGGAATTTGGTTGAAAATTGGGCTTAAATCACATCTCTTTTATAATTGGGTAGTGAACACTGCTTGGTAGTTTGATCATAATTTGAGTTCTAGACCTCCAATGGATCTGCATTTTATCTTTTAGGAACTCTGAGTGAAATTCCTACAACTTCTATGAAGAGTCCAGACGCTAAATGAGACGTTTAGAGGACCAAATTGGGCTTGGAATGCAAGACAAGGTGCTGTGACGGACTCTGGAACAACGTACAGTATTTGATCCATACCTTGAGCTACAGAACTCAAAATGAGGTCCGGTTTGAACGACGGAAAATCGGACATTCAGGGTTACATTTCGTATGAAGACAACTTGGCCCAATTCCACCTAATTCGTGGTGCAAAACAGGCTGTAAATCGGATGCGTTTTTGGAGCACAAAAGTCAAGAATTGTGGCTCAATAGTTCTTCCAAATTTTCCTATAAATACATGTATGTTTGCAAGAGCAAAACACACTTGGAGAAGAGATCTCTCTCATTTAGGTTCTTTCTTTCTTAAGTTTCATATCTCTCTCATCTTAAGTTCTTTCTTTTCTTGTTCGTAACCTCCTATATGGATGGTTCTTACATCTTGTTTATCTTCTTATGTATTATTTTCCTTTTGTTTATTTAAGTCCTACATGTGATGGTTCTACCTCCTACATGGACGATTAGTTGTAATCTTTCCTTTTGATTGTTTTAATTTAATTTTATGTTTTGTTCATTTAAGTCCTACATGTGATGGTTCTACCTCCTACATGGACGACTAGTTGTAATCTTTCCTTTTGAATATTTTAGTTTGATTTTATGTTCTTCATCTTTTACCCTTTTTATGCTTGGTCATGAATAGCATGAGCTAAGTATTCTTCTAAGGTCATGTATGGATTCTTTATGAAGTTTAATTGAAATTCTGTTTTTAATTATATAATACTTGTTTTGGATGTGTTTCTTTAATCCATGCTTAATGCCTTAGTTAGTTTGGTCATCTAATTAAGGAATTGAAAGATTAATTAGACCTTAGGAAAGGCTAGTTAATTCTAGGTTCAATTGATTAAAGAACATAAGGTACTAGCAAGGGAACATGACATAGGCTTTATGCAATCATAAAGAATTATGGACTTAATGCAATAATTAATTCTAATGAGCATGGGAACATGACTTTAGGATTAAGGATTAGGCTCATTGACTTAGGAATAAGCAATTAGATTAAAATCAGAAATTCGGTTGACATATTCCATTTCAAATGTTAAGTAATTAAATTCTACCTTAAAAGAAGATTAGGTCTTAATCTAGCTTTTGGTAAAGGAAGAACAATTAAATAGATTAATGATGATATACATGACCCTAGGCTTTTGTTAATTGCATTCTATAACGTTTGATTTAATTCCTTTGTCATTTTATTTTCTTTCAATATTTTCATCCAAAAACTCTTATGGTTGCATCAACTTTAAATTAAAGTGAATTGGGTTGGTAGTTGGAACTTTGGTCCCTGTGGGAACGATATTTTATTACTCCGGGATACTTGCCGGTATTACACTGATAGTGTATACTTGCACTGGTTACCCCTCATCAATTAGCCGGTTGGTTGCCGACATCAGCATCAAGTAAGTGCATTCCGGGATATTTGACCGAGTTTCCAGGGTCCTTCGAGCCAGATGCCTCATTCGTCTTAAACCCAGAACCAGAAGGCGACAGAGGATTTCCGCGGAACTTGGATTTCTTTCTGGATTTCTTAGAGACCTCTTTAACCACTTCTTTGTCTTTTCGAGTAGCTGCCTCAGGGTCGATTTGAGCCTTGACAGGAGTTGCAAAAGGTTGCTCGATTATTAGCTTCTTTGAACTTTGGGCGGAGGTTCTTCAAAGGAAACTTTCAGACGAAACCTTTTTGGAGGGATTTTTGCTCATTGAGGATGCTTCAGTGACAGGGGTGAGGATGATTCAGTCTTCTCATGATCCGAAGCAGTTCCCTTGATCTGGAGTGTAAGGCTAATGCTCGTAGGCTAGAGCCACCTCACATTGGCTGGAGTTTGGCCTCAAACTCGAGGTTAGTCAGGGAGGCTCGAGGTTGTTCATCACGTCTGTTCTCAGCAGTATTGCGTTGGCTCGAGGTATAGTCTATTGGCTCGAGCCAAAAAGGCTTCTCAAAATGCTTATCTTTCTGTCTCGACGAGGCTCAAGGTTTCTTTGTTCTGGCTCGAGCTAAGGACCAAATTTCACGTTGAAGCAAGTGTTTGGCTTGGAGTTGGCTCGAGTTTCATTGGGACAGGCTTGAGCCAAAACATACTCTGTTTCTTCTTATCTTAACAGAGTCCTACAAAAACACAATCATTCCCAATTCTCTTCTGATGAAAGTGAACTGTTCCTTGGCCAGAGGCTTAGTGAAAATATCAGCAAGCTCACTCAAGTAATATCGTAATTACTTGAGTCATAATCCTCTAATATCCATTGATGCATCACTAGCTAGCCACTATCTGATGATGTGATCAATACTGAAGATCTCCCAGATTTGATGCATAAGGATGAGTTTCTATGAAGTGTTGGTTGATCATTTCATAGAGTAGATAAGCTTGTCATAAGTGATGAGATGGCATCTCACTCCTTTGAGAGCAACTCCATTATGCGTTTTACTCGAGTGGTTACTTATCACTTTCAAAGTCACTCGAATTACTTTGCAAGTGATCCCTCTCTGTTTATCTCTGTTTTTCGGCACGAGTACAGAGGATCCTGCAAAACAAATATGAAAGACTTGGCTATCACCCAAGAGGGGGGTGAATTGGGTGTCTAATTAAAAACTTGGTACTTTGAAAATCTTTTCAGAAACTTACTGAAAGTAGTTTGAATGACAAAAATAATTTATAAAGTGATAATCGATCATTCAAATATATATGCGCATTCAAATATATATCTTTGGAAATATAAGAGATAAGGGAAGAGAATATGCAAACCGATTTATCTTGGTTCGGCCCAATCCTTGACCTACGTCCAGTCCCCAAGCTCCGCTTAAGATTTTCAATCCACTATCTTCTTTCAACTTGATTACACGTTCTATACTTGAAGTAATCCTCTCACTATGATTCACTCCCCCTTACAAATTGTAATCAATTCACCCACTTGATTACACACTCTGTACTCGAAGTAACCCTCTCACTAGGATTCACTCCCCTTACAAGCTGTAATCAATACAATGGGTCTCCCACTCAAGATCACCCAATCTTGAGTAACTCTCAGATAGAATGATAGGATGATTACAATAAATCTTCTCTCTCAGAAGTGAATGAATAAACAATGAAGTGCATTACAAATAATTTCACTATCTCTGATAAACTATGTAAACATTTTGAAAACAGAGAGTAAAATAAGATGAAAATCAGAGTATGAGCATTTTGAAGTTGTAGGCTTGTGTCTTGCTTCTTGTCTTGAATCGACTTCTTTTATAGGTAGAGATCAATATATGACCATTGGATGAAGAAATATAGCCGTTAGACTCAGATAGAAACTAGCCGTTAGAACCTCGTTTTCTGAACCAGCGACGAATACTCGATTATTCATTTGGAAACTCGAGTATTCAATACTTTACTTGGATACTCGAGTATTCACTCAAGTATTGCTTCTCGCCAACCTTCAAGTTGCTCTCTGTTCGATGGAAACTCGAGTATTGAACTTACATACTCGAGTATTGACCTTTGTTGAACTAACCGTCAACTTTCGAGGGTCATATCTCCCTGGTCTGAACTCCGTTTTGGTTTGTTCAACTCTTCATGGAAATCTCTGTGAGTCTACTTTCATATGCCACCAATTTCAGCTCAATCATATTTTTATTTTGTGAGTTACATGCAAAACATTGAAGCTTGGTTTGCTGTGTGTCGTGAATTTATCTGTCAACTTCAACAATCCATAGCTCTCTCATATGAACTCCTTTAGGCTTACATTTTATATCAAAATGACGCATTGGGAGTCTAGTTTCATATACCACTGATTTCACTTCAATCCGATCTCTATTTTAGGAGATATCATCAAATTACCAGACGTCGCCTGTGCTGAACGTGAAACAGAGCTGATCACCGTTGCATACTCGAGTATTGACTTGGATACTCGAGTATTGCTAGTCCAGAGAGGCCAAAAAACTGAAGACACTGCATACTCGAGTATTGACTTAGATACTCGAGTATTCCTAGTCCAAAGACCCCAGAGATGCTAAAAACACTTCAATACTCGAGTATTGATGAACATACTCGAGTTTTGACTCCTAAACTCGAGTATTGAGTTCTTTACTCGAGTTTTCTCATCCTGGAGTTGATTTTTCCTTGTTTTAACTCTAAATTGAGTCATTCCAACTTCCATATGATCTTGGAGGCTTCTAACATCAATATAAGAACTTGAATAATGATATCTTCATTCCATTCAACAAGTTCTTCCTTTTTTCCATCTCCCAACTTGATCATTCTTCATCATTCAACTCTTTCTTTCTTCTCTTCTCTTCTTCTCTTGATCATTTTCCATAATTCAATTCTTTATTTCTTCTCTTCTCTTGATCATTCTCGTCATTCAACTTGTACTCATCATTCTCGGCAAGTTCCTCAATATCTTCTCTTTTTTTATTATTCCCAAAATCCTTTGATAACTTCTTGCTTCCTTGACATTATGATATTCTCATTATATTGTGTGCAAGAACTTCTTTCTTCAATCTACTTTCTTGATCATGCTTCAATATCCGAAAGCCGAGCCTATTTACGAACTTCTTCCCGAGGAATTGCATGCGTCGTCTTTCTATATCTACGCACTATTCATGTGTACTCCCAAGTAGCCCAAATATGATGAAGCTTTATTCCAACTTCTATTGATCATAGAGACTTCCATTATTAAACTTTGCATCTACATAAAATATAAGAATTAGTCAAAGTATAATGTAAATGTAGTGTGCAAACTTTTTGCTCGTAATAATGGCTTCTATATTAGACATCATCAAAACTAATCATATCTAACAAAATATATGCTCTTTGGTACCCAATGTTTCTTGAGTCCACACAAGATTAGACATGACAACTCTTATGTTCTTATAATCTAACCGTATGATATTTGAGCAAAGAGCAATCAGAGATCAAATCATAATTTCACCCAATCAAATAAGTTCAAGCCAATGAATCATAAAGGGTAACAATTAAATGATTCCAAGAATGTAATTTCTCAATGACAATTTGTAAATACACTTTATGAAGAAAAGATGTCATTGATACAAATGCAAGTTTGAGCATAGAAAATCTTATCTATAAAGATAAGCATTTATCAACTAATAGTTTATGAATGAGAACAGATTTTCCAAGAATGATAATGAAATATGCAAATAGTTTCAAAACTCAAATTTTCTTTCAAACATTGATGAAGTATTAAGAAATTTTATGAAAGGTTCATTTTTTAAACATGTTTAAGCTCACTCTAAACATGGTGGAAGTCAACATGTTAAAGAATAAATCAGAATGCTTCAAGATTAAGAGAACATGTGAAACATTGAAGTTTACATGTAGAAGAATTTTCCAAAAGCAACAGTCAGAAGGAAAACAAATTAGCCTAAAAGGGTAAGTATGATAGAAATATTTACGCACAATGACTTTGCTAATGACCAGGAGATAATCTTGCCTTTTAGAATTGTGTCTTGAAACATATGAACATTCAAGGCAAAAATCTGAATATACACAGCTACTCAAAAATGAATGAAGATAAGTTGATGTATTTGAGTAACAAAGAGAGTACTAGGATTCATAGATGATGAAGCACATACTCATTAGTCCAAATGATTCCAGAATATTATCTTGTATCTTTCTTATGAAAACATGATGAAGTATTATGACCCTTTCGATTATAATAACTACAGTGAGCAAAGGGGTTCGAAGAGTGGACAATTTTTTGAAAATAGTCTAAGTAGGATTTTCCACCACTTTTCTTTTTTCCTTTCTTTTTGTCAAAAATAGGATTGTAACCTATGCCTGATCGATCATTTGTAAATCTCTGAGCCTTTAAAATCACATTGAGGATTTCACTTCCTTTAGTGAATTTCTCAAGAGTTTTCGTAAGATAAGAGTTTTTCTTTTCAAGATCGGATGCAGTTTTTTGCAACTCATATTTTTGCAAGTAGGAGGGGAATCTTTATTTTGCTGCTCAAGCAATTTGATTTTCTTTTTGGAAGCAATTGTTAGTTCTCAATGTGTTTTGATGCTTAATAACAATTGTAAACATGAGAGAATGTTTTTAAGATTGGTAAAGCATGTTGATTTCAACTCAAAAACATTCGTCGGCTCCAAACTCGAGCTTGGGTCTCCAAACTCGAGCTTGCCCCTACAGAAAGAAAACCAAGCTATTTTGTATTTTTCTAAACTTGAGCTTGAAGGTTTTCAAAGTTTACTCATATTCGAGTAAGCTCGAGCTTACACTGGAAGCTCGAGTTTACGAAGGTTTGAGGATTTTATCAAGTTACTCAAATTGCAAACTCAATCTTATTAGTTTTAAGCTCAAGCTTGCCTCTTCCGAGAGACTTTTTGACTAAGTTTACAAATATGTAAACTCGAGCTTGCACTTACAAGCTCGAGCTTACCTACTGCGAATCCTTTAAACTTGAGCTTATCATTTTTCTATAGAGTTTGTGAGTTTACAAAAGTTGTAAACTCGAGCTTGGCATCCCAAGCTCGAGCTTGCATCAGGCAGAAAGTTTTCAAGTTTTTCCTTCAAAAAGTAAACTCAAGTTTGGAGTTGTAAACTCAAGCTTGCGTGACGAAACTTTTCAAAGATATTAACATTTGTGAATAAACTCGAGCTTGCCCTTGCAAGCTCAAGTTTGGGTCGAGAGAGCATTGTCATATTTTGAGCTTAGCAAACTCAAATTTACACCTCTAAGCTCAAGCTTGCATTTTGTGAACTAAAATTATTTTTGACATGAATAGTGCAAAACTCGAGCTTACTCACTAATAAGCTCAAGCTTGCGTTTTTCCATTTTGGCTCTCAAAATGATTTCAAACATGTTTCCCCGACAAATGCTTAACTCGAGCTTACTCACTTACAAGCTCGAGCTTGAGACTTCCAGAGGTAAAACTCAAGGTTTAAAAGAAGAGCAAACTCGAGCTTGGAACATCATAACGAGATGAACGCATCATCGAGGTTATTTTGTTCGGTTTGATTTATGCTTTAGCTTGATTCTGTGAAATGGTTGCTTATGATTTATATGATTCATATCAATATTTCTTAACCAGATTTAACCAGTTTGCTTATGAGATTTCAGAATATCTATGTATGCTTTAAAAGCCATTAAAGCAATATCTTGGACAACTTGCAATATTATATTATATCTTCTTCTCCCAAGACAATGGTTACAACCTGGAAGGCAGCACCACCATTCTCCAAGACAGAAAGCAAGCCTCCACCAACTAAAGCAACTGAACAATATTATTTTAAGGCCTTCACTCAACATACAAGCATGGGAGACTTTCTTGATGAACCAAATTTCAAATATTCAAAATCTCCAACAGCTCCCAACAGCTATATTCAGCAGCCAAGGACCCAACAGCTAGAATTTTGAATTGATCCAAGTCTAAACGGATCTATAACGGTCACAAGCTTCAATCCAGTATAAATACATGAAGCTTTGAAGTCTGAAGGTAGAGAAGACATACACAGAAAATGCATACAAAGTTCTGAGTCTTTTACTGCTTATATTTCTCATTTGTATCTTTGATACATTGTGCTTCAATGCTTATCTTTATTCACTCTTTGAGAGAGTTCGTTTCGTAAATCATTCTTTGTAAGAATCTCAAAGTTGTGGGACTTTGAGGTTGGGTTATCGATTACAACTTGTAAGGGGAGTGTATCCTAGAGAGAGGATAACTTTCGAGTACAGAGTGTGTATCTGATTTGAGTGATAGTAGAAAAACCTAGAGAGTCTAGGGACTGGACGTAGGTCAAGAGTTAAGACCGAACTAGTATAAATCTTCTATGTCAAGCTCTTCTTCTCTAACTCCATTTACCTTGGTTAAGCATCTGTTGTGTGGGTGATTTGAAAAGAATTTTTAAAATCCCCAATTCACCCCCCCTCTTGGTGATTTCCTTCACTTTCAGCAATGAGTTCTTTCACAATATTTTTGAATTCAGAATGTAAATCATTGTATTTAGAAAGCAACTCATCATAGGTAGGTTCAAAATCATATACCTCATCGTTGCTTTCACATTGCCCTTCTTCTTCAGCAATTAAGCATATGTTCGCAACTTCTTCTTCGTCACTTTCTTCATCTGAGGAGTTATCTCCCCATATAGCAGATACGTAAGCTTTCTTCTTATCATTTTCTTTGCCCTTCAACTGAGGACACTCCGATTTGATATGTTCGGGCTTCTCACATTCGTAATAGATGATTTGATCTTTCTCCTTAAAGTCACTTCTGTTACTTGAGCTTCCCTTGAAATCGATTTCTGAAGCCTTGATCTCTCTTATAGAATTTCTTGAATTTTCGAACAAACATACCGAATTCTTCGTGTTCAACTTCTTCTTCTTCTTCCTTGGGCCCCTTTTTCCTTCACAACCTTCAGAGCACTTCCTATGCTTCTATTACTTTTGATTTCGTCCAAGCCGTTCTTGAATTTTAGTTTGCTTTCATATTCAGATAGACTTCCGAATAAAGCAGCAACTGATTGCATTGATTCACCACGGGCTTCTTCGATCGTTGTAACTTTGGCTTCCCAGTCTTTCGTCAAGACATTGAGAATTTTTCTAACTTGAGGACCTTGCTCATATGTTTTACCCAAAGCTGATAATTGGTTGATAAGATGGGTATAACGAAGTTGAAATTCAGCAATGAACTCTCCGGTCTTCATTCGAAGAAGATCATACTCGGTTGTTAACGTGTTGATGCGATTATCCTTTATGCGAGATGTTCCTTCATAGGAAATTTTCAATACTTTCTACATCTCCTTGGCAGTAGATAGATTGCATATGCGGAAATACTCCTTTTGACTAAGAGCACTCTGGAGCATCAGGATGGCTCTGCTGTTAAGGGTTATTTTCCATTTGTCATCCTCGTTGAACTCATCTTCAGGCTTTAGAACATTAATTCTGCCTTCTACTCTTGTGGGAACATAATCCCCATTCTCTATTACTTGCCAGAGACCATACTCCGCGGCTAACACAAACACTCTGAACTTTGCTTTCCAGAATGAATAGTGTTCACCGTCGAAGCCAGGTGGTCGGTTGATTGAGGCACCGTTAGGTAATATTCCTTCCATGATCTATCTCGGGATGTTAAGCCCAACAGAGAAACCAGGTCTGATACCAAATGAAATTCCGTAGCGGTACCTCCGTTGTGGCATTTCATGGTATCTCAGCCACTAGTTTTACGCACCGCCTCACGGCCTGTGCAACCAGCGACAATCACCCACTGTCCACTGGCCATGTCGGGGTAAGAGCCAATGCTTCGACACAGATCACATTGTGAGAACCCCCGATCATGGTTAACGTTAACTAGCTTTGATACCAAATGAAGGACGAAATATCACCAAGAGGGCGGTGAATTGGGGATATAAAATTTTCTCTCGAAAATACTCTGATAGCAGAATGCGAAATAGGGATAAACAGAGTAAGGGTAAGAGAGATTGAACACAATGGATTTATACTGGTTCGGTCCAACTCTTGACCTACGTCCAGTCCCCAGAAAGACTTTGGGATTTCACTATCTCGAAACTTGATTAAACACTCTGTAACTCTCGAGTAATCCTCTCACTAGGACTTACTCCTTTTTACAAGTTGTAACCAAATAACCACAGACACAATTACACACTCTGTAAACGAAGGATGATCTTCTCACATACTCCACTCCCCCTTACAAGTTTTAATTGATACACCCTCTCTTAAGGTTCCTCAACCTTAAGATTCAACTGATAAACAAATATTCAAATAGTGTTTAACTCCTCACTGAGTAGATAAATGATAAACATTGAAGTACAAGAATATCCGAAGATATTAAATAAAACTAATGAAACGGAAGATTGCAATAATATCGAGTTGAATGCACATCATTTCCCCCGGGTCTTGTAGATTTGAATGCTTCTGGCATTTATAGATGGTGGCATTTATGACCGTTGTTGAAGCTTCAAGTTTATCCGTTGAGACTCTTCGAATTAGCCGTTGAGTGTAATAAATATTTCCATTGAAGAATGTTTACTCGGACTAATCGTATTCGCTGAATCTCCAACGTTGACATTCCTTATTCAAATTGTCCGTTGAGACTTGGTGAGAATGTATCAAAGAAATAGACGTTTATTGTTGTCAGAAGGTCATCTGCCATAATGATGAATATCTCTGCTTGCTCTGCTTTGCATTAAATGCCTCTGACACATTGTTTTTTTTTCAAATTATCGTTAATCCCCATAAAAACTCTTATGAAGCTCATTAACAAACTTGTTAAACATGATTACAAACAATAATGAGTGAAGATATAAAATAAGTAAACCATACTCAGAGATTTAGCAAGGTTTAGAAATCTGGTTTTTACAAGCTGATAAATTTGGCTAGAGTCAAGATTTTTTGGCTAGAGTCAAGTTCTTCTATAATAACATGCTAGGCTAGAGTCACAAGATACTGGCTAGAGTTTTGGTCAAGACTCAAGGTATATTGTGTAGGCTAGAGTCAAATAGTTCAAATGTAACCTGCTAGGCTTGAGTCAGAATATTCAGGCTAGAGTATGATTGTTATGATGAAACGCACTAGGCTAGAGTCAGAATATTCAGGCTAGAGTCTGGGTCAAAACTCAAGGTACATTGTGTTGGCTAGAGTCAATTTGTCTCATGGGAGTTCTCTAGGCTAGAGTCAAAGTTATCTAGCTCCAGTTTGGGTCAAAACTCCAGTTGTATAGAGTAGGCTAGAGTCAGAAGATCATTTGAAAGTAATGGTTAAAAACTTGGCTAGAGCCAATGCTCTTAGGCTGGAGTCAAATAAAATAATATTTTATTCACTGAGGGATTGGCTCGAGTCAGACAAAGTTGGCTAGAGCCAACATTTGCATTTTGTCAAATGTAGATAGGATATTGGCTAGAGTCTAATGGGCTAGGCTAGAGTCCAGGGCTTGGCTCGCGTCAGCAGGAATTGGCTAGAGTCAAAACTTGCATTCTGACAAATTTAGATAGGATATTGGCTAGAGTCAGATGAAGTTGGCTGGAGCCAATCTGGCAGATAAAAATGCAGATGTGAATTCCACAAAGTAAAACATTTTGTTTTCAATCATAAGTATTACAAGAGGTTAGTTATCATCAAAACAAACATCTAGAGCTAATAATTCTCTCCCCCTTATTTGTCATTAGCAAAAAGTTGAAGTAAAGAATAAATGCTTAGAGAGACAAAAATGAAACCAGATTAGAAAGAGTCAAAGAAACTGATTTTCTCTTCCTGATTTGAAATTGTTTGCATTCTAAATATGATGCAATTTGGAATATTTTTATGAAAACAAATTTGAAAGAATTTGATGAGGTTTTCAAAACATCTTTCACAATTAAAGCATATAGATACCATACATGTGCAAAATTTCTACTAAATATAAAAGGATAGATATTAGAATTGCTCATGTAGGTTTTGCAAACTAATGAATGATCGATGAAGTCTATTTTCTTGCTTTGTTGTATGAGATCATCTCAAGTGTGCTCAATAGAAAGATCATGAATAGCCTATGAGATGTGAAGATGAAAGTACTGGCTTCTTGAGGGTTATCTCATATGAAAGAATATTGTCAGTACTCAGCTTCCATCCTTTTCTTCATAGAACTCGACTGTAGAGCATATCTCAGCTTGTTCCAAGAGATGTTCCTCTTTCTTTGTAAAACAAATCTTAGATTGATTGTCCAAGCATCTTTCCTTAAATATATTTTCCTTGTATTGCGTTAAGGAAAGTTGTAACACATAACAAAATCTCTTGCTACAAATTGAAAACTTTCTTTGCAAAAGAGTTTTGTTAGTGCAACTAGATATCAAAGTATTCCTTTCTAAGTGATATTATCAAATACAAATAATGCAAGGAAAATATGATATTAACTCATCATCAAAACTAATAAAACATAGTGAATGCAGATGAGTATGCTTAAAAAGGGTGTTCTTCAAATAAAGGAGATGAGTTTTTAAGATATCAAACACATGTGAATGTGAAGCTCCCCCTTAATGAATGCATGATTAAAACAGGTGTAGCTCCCTTTAATGATACCAAATAATGATGTGATACCAAGTGTTATGAGTTCTGGAATTCATCTAACTCCAATGGACATAAAATGGTATCTCAGAATTAAGAACTTTCAAGTACACATGGGTAGACTTGAAACTGGTATGAAGAAATCACTTATGCTTTTTATGATAATAAAAGAGTTTAAAGCATAATAATCATTTTTTAAAAAAGAAATTGAGTATGCTCAGGCTAAACTTCATGGAATAAAATGGAATGAATAAAAACAAGTTGGCCAAGCAATAATATGAAGTACCCAAAGCATAATCAGAGAGTTTCAAATTACAAAGACGATGCTTTAAAAACTGATATGCTTAACTTGAGTTATAACTAGAGTCATGATTCAAAATATTTTAAATTCAATTTGATGACTCGAGTTATGACTGGAGTTATGATTGAGGAATTTCAAACAGGCGCTTTGATGACTTGAGTTATGACTTGAGTCATTGCTGAGAAATTTCGAACAGAAAAGATTTGCAATGAAATGACTTGAGTTATGACTGGAGTCATTGTTGAGAAATTTCAAACATAAAAGATTTGCGATGAAATGACTTGAGTTATAACACAGTAACTTGAGTCATGACTGGAGTCATGCAAGTTATGACTAGAGTTATTTGTAAAGCACCTTTCAGATAGAAAGAAATTTCAAAGTGGTAACTTGAGTCATGACTGGAGTCATTCTGAAATAATTCAAGACAGAAGCGAAGAGCAATATCATGACTCGAGTTGCGCTGGAGTAACTCGAGTTACTTCAGTGAAAACAAATCAGATAGAGTTGATTGATACTATCATGACTCAAGTTGGGCAATGCTGACTCGAGTCATATCAGATCCTGAAAAAGCTGATATCGCAATGAAGTATTTTGAAAACTGAAGTATAATCCATGACTGGAGTTAAACATATTATGACCGGAGTCATGATGGGGAACATTTTGGTCAGCTCAAAAAGAAATATACATATATTCTCTTTGGTACCCAATGTTTCTTGGATCCACACAAGATTAAACATAACAACTCTTATGCTCTTATAGAATTAAATCATGTTATTCGAGCAAGGAGTAGAATAATCAAAGACCAAAAACATAATTTTACCCTGTCAAATAAATTCAAAGCAATAAATCAAAATGGTAATAATTAAATCGTGTCAAGAATGTTATTTGTCAATGACAATTTTTTAAATACACTTTATGAAAAAAAAAATGTCATTGATAAAATACATGTAAGTTTGATCAAAGAGC
Organism: Acacia melanoxylon; assembly: GCA_019022615.1. Lineage (NCBI taxonomy): Eukaryota > Viridiplantae > Streptophyta > Magnoliopsida > Fabales > Fabaceae > Acacia > Acacia melanoxylon. Next base: position 12,651,278 of record JAFJYJ010000010.1, read on the forward strand.
ATACAAAATCTTATCAATTCATAGTTCATGAATAATATTAGATTTTCCAAGAATGATGATGAAATATGCAAAATATTTCAAATCTCAAATGTTCTTTCAAACCATGATAATGCATTATGAAATCAGAATTTTGATAAATGAAAGATTCATTTTTGAAGCATGTTTGATAAACAATGCACACGCTAAATATGATGAAAGTCAATAGGTTTAATGAATATATCAGTATGCTTTAGATTTAGAGAACATGTTGAACATTACAATTAATATGTTGAAGAATTTTCTTAAAAGCAAAAGTCATGAATGAAAGTGAAGGAAATCACCAAGATGGGGGGTGAATTGGGGATTTAAAAATTCTTTTCAGATCACTCACACAACAGATGCTTAACCAAGGTAAATGGAGTTAGAGAAGAAGAGCTTGACACAGAAGATTTATACTGGTTCGGTCTTAACTCTTGACCTACGTCCGATCCCGGGCTCGGGTTTTTCTACTATCACTCAAATCGATACACACTCGTACTCGAAAGTTATCCTCTCTCTAGGATACACTCCCCCTTACAAGTTGTAATCGATAACCCAACCTCAAAGTCCCACAACTTTGAGATTCTTACAAAGAATGATTTACATAAATGAACTCTCTCAAAGAGTGAATGAATATAAGCACGAAGCACAATGTATCAAAGATACAAATGAGAAATATAAGCGTGAAAGACCGATGTTCTTGTGTGCGTTTTCGTGTATGTCTTCTCTACTTTCAGACTTCAAATCCTCATGTATTTATACAGGTTTGAAGCTTGTGAACGTTGTAGATCCGTTGAGACTTGATCTAATTCGAAAATATAGTTGTTGTGAGTGTGTCTCCATGAATCTAGCTGTTGTGAACAAATCTGTTTGAATATGGTTGTTGCAGATTTGAATATTTGAAATTTGGCTCCTCATGAATGTGTTCCCATGCTTTGTTATGTTTAGTGGAGGCGGTTGTATAATGTTGTCCAGTTGTTTGGAGGCTAGCTTTCTTTCTTGGAGAATGGTTGTGTTGCTATCCAGGTTGTAACCCATTGCTTTTGGAGAATAATATAATATTGCAAGTTGTCAAGTTGTTTGTCTTAAAGTCTTCTTTAAAACACACCTAGATCTTCTGTAATCTCATAAGCAAACTGGTTAAATCTGGTTAGGAAATATTGATATGAATCATATAAAACATATACAACCAATTCGCAGAATCAAGTTAAAGCATAAATCAAACTGAACAAAATACACCCAGATGCGTTCATCTGTTCTGAAGTTCCAAGCTCGAGTTTACTATACCAAGCTCGAGTTTGGTCTTCATTTAAACCTTGAGTTTTGCCTCGGAAGTCTCAAGCTCGAGCTTGTAAATGAGTAAGCTCGAGTTTAGCATTTGTCGGGAAATATGTTTGAATTCATTTTGAGAGCCAAAGTGGAAAAACGCAAGCTTGAGCTTATTAGTGACTAAGCTCGAGTTTGGCACTATTCATGTCAAAAATAATTTTAGTTCACAAAATGCAAGCTTGAGCTTAGAGGTGTAAACTTGAGTTTGCTAAGCTCAAAATATGACATTGCTCTCTGTCGACCCAAGCTTGAGCTTGCAAGGGCAAGCTCGAGTTTGGCAAAGGTTTTTAAAAACTTTGAAAGATTTTTGTCAGACGCAAGCTTGAGTTTAAAACCTTAAACTTGAGTTTACTCTTTGAAGGAAAAACTTGAAAACTTTCGCCTTGTGCAAGCTCGAGCTTGGTATCCCAAGCTCGAGTTTACAACTTTTGTAAACTCACAAACTCTACAAGTAAAATGATAAGCTCAAGTTTAAAGGATTCGCAGAGGTAAGCTCGAGCTTGTAACTCCAAGCTCGAGTTTACATATTTGTAAACTTAGTGAGAATAGTCTCGGAAGAGGCAAGCTTGAGCTTAAAACTAATAAGCTTGAGTTTGCAATTTGAGTAACTTGATAAAATCCTCAAACCTTCGTAAGCTCAAGCTTACGGTGCAAGCTCGAGCTTACTCGGAATATGAGTAAACTTTTGAAAACCTTCAAGCTCAAGTTTATGGACCAAGCTCAAGTTTAGAAAATGCAAAATAGCTTGGTTTGCTTTCTCGTAAGGGGCAAGCTCGAGTTTGGAGACCCAAGCTCGAGTTTGGAGCCGATGAATGTTTTTCAATTGGAATCATCAAGCTTTACCAAGTCTATAACAACAAAACATTCTCTCATGTTTACAATTGTTATTAATCATCAAAACACATTGAGAACTAACAATGAAGGTAGTGCATTATCGAATGATGCTTAGCACAACAAGAATATATTAGCACAATGACTTTGCTATTAACCAAAAGATATTCTTGCCTCTTAGAATAGAGTCTTGGAATATATGAACATTCAAGGCAAGAATTGGAATATAATTACTCAAAAATGGATGAAGACAAAGTTGATGTATTTGAGTAACAAAATGACTACTAGGATTCATGGATGATGAAGCACATACTCATTAGTTCAAATGACTAGAGTTCCAAAATATTTTCCTAGTGAGTTATTCTAGTAATGGTTAATGCATTCATATTCAATACATTAATGAACATTCATAAAGCTTGGAATAACTTGGTCAACTAAGAATTTATGCTTAAATCATGATAGATTCACAGATTGAATTCTTTTCTTGAATATAGACTTGAAACTCATATATGATCAAGTTGTTAGATATGAGGTCCAACTAGTCAGAGAATAAAGGATGAGGAGTTCAAGTATCGCATTGAGTTCCAAAGATCAATATGTGAATGATAGAGAAAACTTTAATGAACATATTTGAAGCATATCTAACATTCAGTATACAATATATTAACTTCCAACTTTGAAATACCAATTGAATTCAATCAAAGTATGAATCCTTTTCAAAAACACTTGTTTCCATTTTTATAAAATAGAGTGAATTGAAATCCAAACAAATTTTATAATTGTGCATTTAAAAACATAAACTTAGAAAGTTATTCACAAATTCACTTACGGTTCATTTAGCAATCTTAAAATATTTTGAAATCCATAAATGATGATTGCTAATGGAATGCAATGATGGACAAGTATTCATTACCCAAAAATGAATATGTAATCAAAGTATGGGGTAAGAATTAGATATCACCGTAATTCCTCTTGTCCTTGTTGAAGCTGTTGGAAATTATGCCCTAAGGGCAAGTCATTCTCTATTTAGTTATCATTTCATTTGCATGTTTATAGTGATAGCTGATCCTTGGATATATCTTATAGATTACCTAAATGTCTCTGGTCAGTCATCTACGCGGAGTTTAAGATGAAATAAGACAAGTATGACTTTGATGAGTATGGAGATACGAGTCAAAGTCATAGGCACTGTAAGAGTACAAGGTCTTTGGACCAACCCACTATGAGAAAGCTGCATGGATTTTGTCATAAGCTTATCTCATGTATAAGCGCGTCACAATGCCCTATGACTGAGATCATCATGGATTCTACATGATGAGTCGTGAAGTCTTTGACCTAGTCAAAAGTCACCTTTGACCGGGTGATGATAAAGGCTATGATCGGGATCGAGTGGTTTTCATGCGAGAGGAATGTGAATGGTTAAGATGGAATTTGTCCCTCACATTTGTAGAGATAATCTTTGGGCCCCTCGATGAGTGAGTCTAAGAAATGTATGGCCGTACTACGATGGAAAGGAGTTTCCATTTCAATTATTAGACTACTCGAGAATCGAAAGTAATGGTTAAGTACGGGAAGTTGACATTATCCATGCCTCGTCCTTGACCAAATTATCGCGTGACAAAAGGGACGTGACATGGTTGTACGATAGGTTGTATCGTATCATCGATCCCATATGAATTGGGTAGTCACAATGTCTTGCTAGAGGCCGCTTGCGATTTGTGGGCGGGTATAAGATTGCCCATTGCCAATCTCATGGGCTGCGAAGTCACACACAAAGAATAGTCCAACACGAGTATTAGTGTCAGATTCATTGAATCTTAGATATGTCTAAGATTTAATAAATGCAACGTTTAATCTAGGAAGGATATATATATATATATAATTTAATATTAAATGTTATTTGTTTTGTATTTAATTATTTAAAATTAAATACCTAAAATGAATAGAGATATAGTATCTCACATTTAATTTCAAATTATATATATATATATCCTTCCTAGATTAAACGTTGCATTTATTAAATCTTAGACATATCTAAGATTCAATGAATCTGGACACTAATACTCGTGTTGGACTATTCTTGGGTGTGACCCTGCAAGCACACATGAGATTGGCAGTGGGCTAATACTGTACCAGCCCACAAATCGCAAGCAGCCTCTAGCAAGACATTGTGACTACCCAATTCATATGGGGATCGATGATACGATGCAACCTATCATACAACCATGTCACGTCCCTTTTGTCACGCGATAATTTGGTCAAGGACGAGGCATGGATAATGTCAACTTCCCGTTCTTGACCATTACTTTTCGATTCTCGAGTAGTCTAATAATTGAAATGGAAACTCCTTTCCATCGTAGTATGGCCATACATTTCTCAGACTCACTCATCGAGGGCCCAATATTATCTCTCTACAAATGCGAGGGACAAATTCCATCTTAACCATTCACATTCCTCTCGCATGAAAACCAATGATCCCGATCATAGCCTTTATCATCACCCTAGTCAAAGGTGACTTTTGACTAGGTCAAAGACAGCGACTCATCATGTAGGAATCCATGATGATCTCAGTCATGGGGCGTGCCAGACGCGGTTATAAATAAGATAAGCTTATGACAAAATCCATGCAGCTTTCTCATAGTGGGTCGGTCCAAGACCTTGTACTCTTACAGTGCCGATGACTTTGACTCGTATCTCCATACTCATCAAAGTCATACGGTCTTATTTTATCTTCGCTCCCGCGTAGATGACTGATGTGGACATTTAGGATAATCTATAAGATATATCCAAGGATCAGCTATCACTATAAACATGCAAATGAAATGATAACTAAATAGAGAATGACTTGCCCCTAGGGCATAATTTCCAACTGACTCCCACTTGCACTAGGCGCAATCATTAATTACCCTAATTCCCATTGCCCTAACATGACCCTCATGTTTTGCTTGTGCAAGTGGCTTAGTAAGAGGATGAACATCATTGTTTTCTCCTGGTACTTTGCATACTTTTATATCACCTCTATTATTGATTTCTCTGATAGGATGAAATTGTCTGAGTATATGTTTGGTCCTTGATGTGACCTAGGCTCCTTGGTCTGCGCAATAGCGCCACTATTGTCTTAGAACAAGTCTATTGGATTTGAGATGGTAGGAACAACCCCAAGTTCATTAATGAACTTTCTAATCCAAAAAGGCCTCCTTAGCTGCATCCGATGCTGCTATATACTCAGCTTCTATCGTAGAATCAACTTCAGTGCTCTGCTTGGAGTACTTCCAACTTATTACACCACCATTCAACATGAATACATATCCTGATTGTGATCTTAGATCATCTTGGTCAGTTTGGAAACTCGCATCTGTGTAACCAGTTACACAGAGCTCATCTTTCAAACCACCATATTTCAAGAATAAATCATTTGTCCTTCTTAAGTACTTTAGGATATTCTTGACAGTCAGATGACTCCCACCGGGATCTTGTTGATATCTCGCCTGGTCATACTCAAGGCAAATGACATATCTGGTCGAGTACATAACATGGCATACATGATAGATCCAATGGCCGAGGCATATGGAATCTTACTCATTCGGTATCTTTGATCTTGTGTACTAGGACACAGATCCTTACTAAGATGGATGCCATAAGACATGGGCATGTTACCCCTTTTAGAATCCTGCATACTGAACCTATGCAGTATCTTGTCTATGTATGTGCTCTGACTTAGGCCTATCAGCCTCTTGGATCTATCTCTATAGATCCTGATCCCAAGGATGTAAGAGGCTTTGCCTAAATCTTTCATTGAGAAAGACTTTCCTAACCAAGACTTGACATTCTGCAAGGTTGGAATGTCATTCCCAATGAGTAGGATGTCATCAACATAAAGCACTTAGAAATACAACTGTTATCCCACTAACCTTCTTGTAAACACAAGGTTCATCGATGTTTTGAATGAATCCAAACTCTTTGACTACTTCATCAAAATGATGATTCTAGCTCTGAAATGCTTGTTTCAATCCATAAATGGATCTTTGAAGCTTACATATTTTATCAGAGTCCTCTGGATGCACAAAGCCTTCAGGTTGTGTCGTGTACACATCCTCAAGGAGCTTTCCTTTAAGGAAGGGTGTTTTGACGTCCATCTGCCATATCTCATAGTCATAATATGATGTAATGGCAAGAAGGATTCTGATTGATTTGGCCATGGAAACTGGGGAAAAAGGTTTCATCATAGTCGACACCATGAGTTTGAGTGAACCCTTTTTCAACCAGTTGTGCCTTGAAGACGTTTACTTTTCCATCCATGTAAGTTTTCTCTTCGAAAACCCACTTGCACCCAAATGTTTTTACACCTTTAGGTCGATCGACTAAGGTCCAAACCTTATTGTCGCACATGGATTGCAATTAAGACTTAATGGCATTAAGCCATCTTTCGGAGTTTCGTCCCACTACAGCCTCTCGATAGGTAGTTGGCTCATTCTGCTCAATGAGCAAAGCGTCACGGTTTCCAGTGATAAGAAATCCATATCTCTAAGGCTGTAGCCGTGATCTATCGGACCTTCGTGGGCCTTGTGTTACTTGAGTAGGCTCAACAACTTGTTGTGAGTCTTCTCCGCTTTCTATCTGTGGTTCTATGTCGTCTTGTGGCTCTCGAACTTCTTCGAGGTACACCTTACTCCCACCGGTTCTTTTAGAGATAAACTCTTTTTCCAAAAAGATACCATTCCGAAAAGCAAACACTTTGTGATCGGTAGGATTGTAGACATAGTATCCTTAGTTTCCTTATGATACCCCACAAAAGGCATTTTGAGGATCTCGATGGTAATTTATCGGAGAATTGCTTTTTTTTTAACGTAAATCTCACATCCCCAAATTTTAAGAAAGGACAAATTGGGTTTCTTCCCAGTCCATATCTCATATGGCGTCTTTTCAATTGCCTTTGACGGAACGTGCTTAGTGTGAACGCAACTGTTTCTAGGGCATGGCCTCAAAAGGAAGGTTGAAGATCTGTTTGACTCATCATAGATCAAACCATATCTAATAGAGTTCGATTCCTCCATTCAGAAACACCATTCCATTAAGGTGTTCCTAGAGGAGTAAGTTGTGAGATTATCCCACAACTCCTATGAATGGTCAATGAAATCTTGGCTCAAATATTCACCACCCCGATCAGATCAAAGTGCTTTAATTGTTTTGCCAAGTTGATTTTCCACTTCATTTTGGAATATTTTGAACATTTCAAAAGATTCAGACTTATGTTTCATTAGATAGATATATCCATATCTACTAAAATCGTCTATAAAATAAATGAAGTACAAATGACCTCCTCTGGTAGAAGTATTCATTGGTCTACACACATCAGTATGTGTGAGGCCCAATAAATTGGTGGCCCTTTCACTACGCCTAGTAAAAGGTCCCTTTGTCATCTTTCCCAATAAACAAGACTCACATATATCAAATGATTCAAAATCAAATGAGTAAAGAAATCCATCTTTATGGAGTTTCGAAATGCGTTTCTCATTTATGTGGCCTAGACGACAATGCCATAAGTAGGTCGGATTCAAATCATTTGACTTGATCCTTTTAGTAATTATGTCATAGATATGTCCATTCGTTTTCTACTGTTCTTGAGGCCCTACACATTTATACAAATGTGAGAACCACATATAGTATCTAATACCCATGTTAAAGAAGCAGAAAAAGTGAATATCTATGACATAGATACCTGAAGCGATAGCCCCGCTATCCTTCTTGTCCTTCTCAGATCTTCGAGGTAGAGTTTGCAATTCCTCTTCCAATGACCAAGTTCATTGTAAAAGATGCAGACCCCATCCTTCGGAGGTTTTGCCTTCTTTGCTTTCCGTTTCATACCCCTTTCCTTTCTGAACGGACAAAACAGTATTGGGCCTCTTCTTAAGGCTCTACTTAGCAGTTTTGAGCATCCCACACAGTTCAGAAATTGATTCATCCATGTTGTTCATGTTGTAGTCCATGACAAAGTTTTCATAACTTCCTGGGAGTGAGTTCAAGATCACATCTGTTGCTAACTCCTGGGACATGGGGAATCCAAGCCTCTCAAGGTGATAAATGTAGCCTTTCATGTTCAACACATGAGGACCAACTGATGCACCTTCAACCATCTTGCAGGAAAATAAGGCCTTTATGGTCTCATACCTCTCTTTCCTGTTGCTGGAACATTTCCATAGGATGATCAATCATCCCACAGGCCTCCACAAGTTCTAGATCTCTATCAAGGTCTGGAACCATAGTGGTAGGCATCAGGCATCCTGTATCCAAAGAGTCATCCTGATGCTTCAAGTAAGCATCTTTGTGAGCTCTTGGAGTATTGGCTGTAGGCTCGTCAGGAATGGGTTGATCGATGAGATACTCATTTCTTTCATGTTTAGGGTCAATGCTTAAGTTCCTAAACAAGTGAAGAAAGTTTGTCTCATCAAGTTCGTCCTTCTCAAGGACTGATCGCATTAATGGTGTTGCAGTACTACTAGGCGATATGATTCTACAACTAAAAGATATGCAAAGTTAAATTAATAACCTCCCACTGAATTAACAACCCTCATTATAATTAGTGGGCTAAGATCCATATTTGGCTTAAATTTAAGTCCGCTTTGGCAGGACGCTTAAAATCAAGTTATTTAGGTAGGCAATGTCTTTGCCAATTACATCACATGTAACTCTTAGATCTTTATCGGATTCGATCATCATATGATCTAGCATGTTTAATCCCATCTAATGCCTTGAGATCCAAAACCGTTTTGATAATCTCAATTAAGTCAGGACAATAATGAATGTTGAGTATCACCATTACTCACTCTTGTCTTACCAAGATAACTCAAATGCATCCACTTTGGTGGAACATAGAAATGGGCGATCGATGTTTTGACAAGTATTCATTTATTGATGGCATTATGACTTAAGATTTTAGTTAGAGGGTATATTTAATATGATCTCATTAATCTTATTAATTCTAGTTATATGAATGCAATCGCGATTGTATCTCATATAATCTCTAAACTAATCATGCAGTGATCAAATCAGAACATAATTAAAAATCATGACACAACATGGCTCACCTAACCTAAAGTCCTCTCAAGCCAATGGGATGACTTCTCTAAATAAGAAAAAGAAATATATCAGGAGAAACCTCGTTTCAACATACGAGGGGAGTGAGATGAGAAGAGTATGTACATCAAGAATATTTAGAGGGAGAGGCATGGCACACATGCCATATTTAAATAATACAACACTTGTAAATTCTAAAGCCATGTTGTTCACCATACCCAAACAAATTTGAATAATTAATCACAACAAATATTAATTCATACAATATGAAAGAAAATATCATGATTAAATAATAAAGTTTATTAAATCTACATGTTGATTGATTGATTGAATTTAATACAATGAATCATATTCATTACTTGATTGATTGGAGTCCATTACTTGTCAACCAAGTCATATTAAATTCACATGTTGATTGATTGATTGAATTTAATACAATGAATTATATTCATTACTTGATTGATTGGAGTTAATTACTTATCAACCAAGTCATATTAAATTCACATGTTGATTGATTGATTGAATTTAATACAATGAATCATATTCATTACTTGATTGATTGGAGTCAATTACTTGTCAACCAAGTCATATTAAATTCACATGTTGATTGATTGATTGAATTTAATACAATGAATCATATTCATTACTTGATTGATTGGAGTCAATTACTTATCAACCAAGTCATATTAAATTCAAGTCATGAAATTATATTACATTAATATAATATCATGATTAAATTTTTCGCGCTACGAACAATCTGGGGTCCCTACGGCGAGGTCAAGGGGCAGAACCCTTTGCGGGGGGATCATGGGGGGCAACGCCCCCCGGAGATTTTGAAAACACCATATTGTTTTAGAAAGAATCTTTCATAAAATTAAAATTTCAAGAACAATTTGTTTCAAAAATAACGTCCCCGGAGCTTTTGGAAAAGAAATCAAGTTTGAACATGTTTGAATGGGATCGACCAGCATGATCGACCCTGTGTAATATGACGTTGTTCATAACAGCATGATCGCACATCCAAGCATGGCCGAACATGATCTCTAACCCCAGCGTGATCGTGCGACTTCGGTGTGATCTCCGATCTGAACAATTCAAATCCACACAAAACCTAACCTAACCCTAGCGTGAACGTCTGATCTAAACAATTCAGAACATGACCGATCCGCGAGCATTAACAATGTCAAGCTTGAACGATTCAATTTGAACATGCGACCTGAAACCCTATGCGCAAACTTTTGATTAAATGGCCATCCGAATCTAGCCCTAACGCGAATTTACGTTTTTATAACATACATGATTCGGTTCTAGACATACATATATCGAATATATATATATATATATATATATATATCAACACGTATAACCCAATTTAAATAGATATATATCATATCTTAGATTTAATTTATAATGATAAATTAAATCACAAGGCTTTTAATTCATATTAAATGGATATATTAGATTAGATCTGTTGGATAGATTTAATTGATATATTACTTAATCCAAATTCGAATTCAACAATTAATTAAGATTAATTTTGAATATTTTAATACCGCTCATTAGGGTTTTAGAAACTTTATAAAAGGATGATGATCTAGTCGTATTAGAGAGCTGAAAACGAATTGAGACAAGCCGCAAAAGGAAATCCTAAAGAGAAAAACGTGAGACACAAAGATAAGGCGCTAGCACACTGCCGTACGTGTTGGAGAGCTGTTCGGTGTGGATACCGGTAGAGGGAGGAGACTCGAAAAGGCTATTTCTGTTTGATCGAACGAGATGGCACCACGTTCAAGACGTACGACGGTTGAGGCACACGAACAAGGAGATGCGCACCAGACCGGATCGAACGAAACTCTCAATCCCTCGCATAGGTACAGTTTACTAACAAACCTTGATTTAAATGCAGTTGATAGATCCTCTTCTTGGGATTCGTAAAGATTTTTTTTATTCCACTGCGTGTACGGATCCCAAAAGAAACTTGCTTGGTTGAGATGAATTGATGTAGATAACTTCTTTTCTAACGTTCACCATCAACATCAAGCATAGTTTGTTTAGCTTCCTCAAGACTTGAATCATTTCTCTATGTTGCATTCTTGAGAAGCTTTCTTTGATCCTACAAAGACATATAAACCTTTTTCTCCTATGGTATCCAACCTTTTTTGGATCCGATCATTGTTAACTTGTAGGAACCAAAATTCACATGCTCTTAAGAATATAATTATTTCAAAATAATTGAGCATAATGAACTAAAAATGACTTTATACATAAGAGAAATACTTTCTTTTCAAATCACCATGTATGCATAAAGAATTAAACTATTGAACATTACAATCCCTTTATAAATTTATTAAGTAGATCTTTAAGGGATGTGAAAAAGCAATTTCAAAATAGTTTGCAATGCTCATTCCTAAGGTTACAAGATATAAAACCTCAATGAATATTTTAGATAATAAAGTATGAGGTTTTACCATTGTATACCTTTACCTTAGGCACTTGGAGGATTGACTTTGCTTACCTACTGATTCTTCATATATTTTCTTGTGTTTGTCGGCAAAGCTCTCTCAGATGATATAGACTTCAATAGTCTTCAGTTTGATGTTTGAGAGATTCTCCTTTTCTTGTTCTCCTCAACATAGTTGAACGGTACTCTATGGTAGTCCATTCTTGAGGCAGAATGTGTTCTTCTTACGGGTGTCCATTGCTTCCTATGATTTGACTTTGTAATTCAAGCAATGGGTGCTCCCAGAGTTCTCCTGTTTGATGTGAGTCTCCTTTTAGGCTTATGAGAAACTCTTGGATTCTTCTTCATCTTCTCAGTACCCTTATATCCATTGATTTTCAAATTATCATGCACACAAAAGGCACTAGATGGACATTTTGGTACCCACTTACACTTGAGTCCTTGACTGTTAGTATTGAACCTTGATTGTCCTTTAGGAACCCAAACAAATTTATTTCTCATACTAGAATTTCTTCTAATATAACATGTATGAGAAATATGGCCAGATTTTCCACAATAATTGCAAATAATAGAATGATGCTTATTATAAACAGTTTTGCAAGAATTGTACTGGTCGAATGGATGCATTGTCAGATGACCCATATCTCAGATATTCTTTCTTCCCATATGATTTTCTAGCATGATTGAAAACATTTTTTTTTTCAAAATAGAATCGAATCGGTTGAAAAACAATTTTATGTAAATGTTCAAAATCATTTTTCTTAACTATGCAAGAAGAGTTGAAACTTTTTACCATAACAGCATCTTGAGCTCCAGATAGTGATCTATCATAGTCGTGCTTGATGAACTCTTCTCAGGAATCCTCATTCTCTTGTTCTTTCGTGTTGACTGGATCATGGAAGTGTTCTAAGATTTCTCCTTCTTCATCCTCAACTTCCAATTGTTCATCAATCGTGGATATACAACTTATAGCTTCGGATGAAGCGCCAACACTATCAACTTCAACATATTTGTTAGAAGCATATATAGAATCAAGAGTATCCCAGATATCTTTAGCAATTTAGCAACATTTGATTTTTACAAAATCATTTTTGGTTAAAGAACTATACAAAATTTTCATTGCTCTAATGTTCAGAGAAAACATTTTCTTTTCTTTCTTTTTTCCAATCCTTTCTTGGTTTGAAATCAAAGACATTTATAAAAACATTCCACATATCAAAATCAGTTGCTTTGATAAAACTAGTCATTCTAGCTTTCCAAAACTAAAAATCAATATCTTTGAAGACCGACGGAATGATATAATCAGAGCCTTCTGGAAGCGAGCAACACCCAAAATCATCCATTTAAACTCTTGAGACGGTTAAGTCCTTTAAACAAGAGCCTTGCTCTGATACCAAATGAAAAACCTGCCTATCACCCAAGAGGGGAGTGAATTGGGTGTTTGATAAAACTTTAGAAACTTTGAAAATCTTTTCGCAACTTCTAAATCAACAGTTAGATATTCAAATAAGTATATACTGGAAATACAAGAGATAAGGAAGAGAATATGCAACTGTGATTTATACTGGTTCGGCCCAATCCTTAACCTACGTCCAGTCCCCAAACTCCACTTGAGATTTTCAATCCACTATCTCCTTGTTTAACCGGGCACAAGAGAAAAGCCTTTACAACCTCACAAGTTTAGTCGGGCACGTGTGCAACCTTTACAATCTCTTACCGAGATACTCGCCCTTACACACTGTAAGGATACAATTACACACTCTATACTCAGGATGATCCTTTCACACTAGGACTCACTCCCCCTTACAAGTTGTAACTGTACACCTACACTCAAAGTTTCACAACCTTGAGATTTGATCACTAAACAAATAATGAAATAAGTGTTTAGATTCTCTCACAGAGTAGATTAATAATAATCACTGAAGTACATAATCGATCATCACACTCTCTACTGAAAAACTATATAATCATTGTGAAAAAGAGAGTATATGAGTTAAGCGTTGGATTCATAATGTTGGCATTTCGACAGTGCAAGCTCTCGTATATCTCTTTGAAGTTTGAATGCTTGTTCTTTTATAGCTAACCAATAGCATTCGACCGTTGAGAAATTCTTCAGTTGAGCTTCTTAGAATATGACCGTTGGAAAATATTACTATTGGGATATTCAAGTCGTAGCATTTGAAGCCGATGAACAAGTTGAGCATTTTAATTCATTGAAGAACATTATAGTTGAGTATTCAACTTCGTTTCTTCAAGTTCCATGTCTTCTCTGCCATTTGTGAATGTTTGTAGCAAACTTCATTAAACTATTCAATTTTAAAATTGTTTTTGACAGATTTTGGCTTCTATCCAGTTTGATGTCAATTCTTCATATAATCATCTGAAACTCATTAAAAAATTGAATAAACATGGTTAGGAATAGTAATGAGTGATGATAAGAAGTAATGAAATCACAATCAATGATTTTATGATTTCGGACACGTGATTTTCCGATGTAGGGATGTTGACTCGAGTTGATTTAAATACCAGATGCTTTCTGTGTCCTTGAGTGAATCGAGTTGGTGGACTTGACTCGAGTTATGCCTCGAATTGCCTTAGTATGACTTGAGTTGTCTTTTGTCTACAAACTTCTGGTTGCTTTCTGTTTGAATGGTGACTCGAGTTATCTTGCCTGACTCGAGTTAAACCAGTCCATTCACTTATGCTTGTTAGCATTGTCATTGATCCTCAATCCGAGCTTTTGATCATCTGAAACTTCCTCACAAAGATTATTAATAACATTGAAGAGTATAGCAAGTAGTAATCAATTGATAACATTAATTTCAGAATTCTCGGAGACATTGTGGAACAATGCTCTGCTACTTTGTTCGTTCGAGTTACAATCTCTTCTCAATATTAATTCTTCTCTATCTACCTCTCTGATTGATGTTGACTCAAGTTTCCAGTCCTAACTTGAGTTATCCAAGCCTAGTTAACAACTCATTCCAACCTCATTGTATGTTGAGCGTTTTTGAACCATCTTGAACTTACTGTAACTTTCGAAGGCCATATCTCTATGGTCTGAACTCTGTTTTTCTTGGTTCAAGTCTTGATGGAAATAAGTTTTAGTCTAATTTCATATGCCACCGATTTCAACTCAATTGGAGTTGTACTTTGTGAGTTACACTCACACTACCAAAGCTATGTCTATACTGTGGCGTGAATTGTAGTGTCCACTTCCACAATTCATAGCTCCTTTATATGAACTCCTTTGGGCTTGAATTTTATATCCAAATGACGCATTGGGATTCTATTTTCATATGCCACTAGTTTCATCTTAATCCGATTTCTGGTTTGGGAGATATCATCAAAATACCAAACCTCGCCATCTAAAACGTGAAACAGAGCATAACAGAGGTGCTGAAAAAGCACTGTTGACTCGAGTTATTAAATGATAACAACTCGAGTTACTCATACATGACTCGAGTTAACTCATTCCAGAAGAGGGAAAACACTATAGCAACTTTATTAACTCGAGCTATGAGTTCATGACTCGAGTTATATCATCCTGAAGCCCCCTTTTGCTTATTTTAACTCCGAAATGAGCCATTCATATGATCTTGGAGACTTCTAGCATCAATAGAAGAATTTGAATAATGATATCTTCATTCCATTCAACAAGTTCTTCCTTCTTTTATCTCTCATCTTGATCATTCTTTATCATTTAACTTGGGCTCATTATTCTCTGCAGCTTCTACCTTCTTCAATATCCAGAAAGCCGAGCCTATTCTGAACTTCTTCCAGAATTTCATGTGTCGTCTTTCTGTATCTGCACTATTCATGTATACTCCACTATAGCTTAAACATGATGAAGCTTCATTCCAACTTTAGTTTGATCATGGAGATTTCCAGTATCACATATAGTGCAAGTTCTTCTTTCTTAGGTCTCCTTTCTTGATCATTCTTTATTATTAAACTTTGCATCTACATTAAATATAAGAATTAGTCAAAGTAGAAGATAAATGTAGTATGCAACCTTTTTGCTCTCAAGAATGACATCTATATAAGACATCATCAAAACTAATCATAACCAACAAAATTTGTAATTCATAATGGATTGTTTATAGCTTATAGTTTAAAGTAGTGTCTTTTAGGTGTTGGATGTGTATGATCAGGAAGAAATAGAACAGGGGAAAATTCAACTTTTAAGACCGGAGTATTTAATAATATGCCAATCTTAAATGACGGTTTTTTAAGATTGGTGTATTTTCATCCGGTCTTAAAAGTCATACTATTTAGACCAGACGTTTTTTCTCCGGTCTTAAAAGACATATCATGCTGGTATTAAAAAAACAACTTTTAAGACCAGATGTATTTATTAGTCCGTTCTTAAAGGTCGGTACTTTTAGATCGGTGTAGGTAAAAGTAAGGTATTAAATTTTGGTTTTTTCAAACCGGTGTATTTATTTGTTCAATCTTAAAAGTCGGAATTTTAAGACATTGAAGCTTGGTTTGCTGTGTGGCATGAATTTATCTGGACGCCCATGCTGAACGTGGAATGTAGAGCTGATCACCGGCCAGATACTCGAGTATTTTTACTTGGATCGAGTATTGCCAGTCCAGACGCGTGAGAGAAAAACTCCTATACGGTCTTAAAAGTCATATTTTTCTATTCAACAAGTTCTTCCTTTTTCCATCTCTCATCTTGATCATTCTTCATCATTCAACTTGGACTCACATTCTTTACAGCTTCTACCTTCTTCAATATCCATAAGGTGATGGCCTTTTTAGTTGTTCGGTCTTACAATTTTTGTTTTAAGACTTTTTAGTTGTTCGGTCTTACAATTTTTGTTTTAAGACCGAACAAAAAATATATCAAGTCTATATTGAACGATTTTTAAGACCTAATATTTTTAATGTCCGGTCTAAAATAGTTTCTTTAAGACCGGTTCAAGTCCGGTCTTAAAAGTTACAGACTTTTAAGACCATTTGGAACAAGACCGGTCGCAGATCCGGTCTTACGATGCCTCTTTCGTCCAGTATTAAAAACCTTTTTTTGTATCGTGTTATAACTTCAAGTCGTTAGTACCTAACCTTTTAATTTTAAAAGAAGAAGATATGGACCATATGAGTGTGAGTGGAGTGGGGAATCAGTGATGAAGAGATGAATGAGTGAATAGATGGTGAATGAGCTCCCAATATGGCCACTTGCTTGGGCCTTCGCATCCTCCTGCTCTTCTTCTCGACGGAGCTTACTATGGCTAACTAAACTTGAGTAGTGTCATAGGCCAAAAGAGATTATTAAATCAAAGAGTAATTGCAAAAGCATGACAAAGAATGCCCTTTCACTCTAGGTGTTTAAGGAAAAAAAACACATCATACCAACTATTTTAACTAACATCTTTAATATATTTAAATTAATTAATGAAATATTTCATTAAGGACCAGATGAGTAAGAAATAGTGTGATAAAATATACATTTATCAAGGAGACTCCCAATGATCTCTTTAAGGAATATAATCTCCAACACTAGCTAGTAATATTGACTTTTATTATTCATTTAAATTAATTTTCCCTTCATGAAAAAAGACATGCCTAAATGTGTTTTTAATAAAGACCTTCAGTATGTCAATATTTAAGGGACTGGCTAGCATCCGCTCCTCTTGTGGTCCGCTGCCATCCTCTTCTTGAAACTGCACCGTTTTGGTGCAGTTTCAAGTGAACATCTGTTTTTTAAAAATAAAAAATAAAAAAGCAGAATACTAACGGGTATTAAAATGATACTTTAGTCTACTGACTGGTACTAAAAAAATAATTCATGATTTTTAAAAATTATTTTAGGGTACTGACTGATACTAAAAATATACTTCAGAATACTGATTGGTACTGAAAAAAATACTTCATGATCTTAAAAAATTATTTCAGGTACTGAATGGTACTAAAAATATACTTTAGAATACATAAAAGAATACTTCATGATCTTGAAAAATTATTTTATGATCTTGAAAAAATATATTCGTGGTCTTGATCGATACTAAAAATATACTTCAGGATACTGACTAGTACTAGAAAAAAACTTTATGATTTTGAAAAATTATTTTAAGGTACTAAATGGTATTAAAAATGTACTTTAAGAGAGTGAAAAAATACTTCATAATCTTGAAAAATTATTTTAGGATCTTGAAAAAATATTTGCAGTAGTCGATTGATACTAAAAATATACTTTGAGGATATTGAATGACACTAAAAAAATACTTCTTGATATTGAAAAATTATTTTAGGATCTTGAAAACATATTTCCAAGATATTTTTTTAAGATCCTAAAATAATCGATCGCAACTATCATTTTAATACCCGTTAGTATCCCGATTTTTTTTTTTTAAAAAAAAAAAATCAAGTCTTGAATGGTACTAAAAATATAATTCAAGATATTTTTTTTTAAGATCCTAAAATAAAATATTTTTTTAGAATCATAAATTATTTTTGTTTTTTTTTAGAGCTACAATTGTTATCAAATTCGGACAAGAAGACGGTCGATTTTGAAGCCAAAACTAAAGCTCATTCGTATTATTTTTTTTTGGGCTTGGATTATTGATTGGAGCCCCATTTCGTTTTCCAATTTAGGTTAAGTAAGGCAGCCGAACTATCATTTTAATACCCGTTGAGGATTCCATGAGTATCCGATTTTTTTATTTTTTTTAAAAAAAAAAACTAGGTTAGATGTTCACTTGAAACTAGTCGCACCAAAACGGTGCGTTTATATTTCGTTCAAGAATCTAAAGGAGAGGATGGCGAGCGTTTCGGTTATTTTCGTTTTAACTGTTTCAAATAAAAAACAATTTTATTGTTGCTAGCCACCCAGTTACATTATACCAAATCCTTTCTTAACTGTTATTTTGTGAGATGTCCCAATATTTAAACTTTAAAATCCTAAGAATATGCTAGTACATCTTTAAAGGGCTGAATACTTGTAAGATACAAGGAAGAAACTATTATATGAAGAGTTGTTTAGCATATACTTCTAGTTCGTATTCTTTGATGTTTGTTTACTATAAGCTATATAGTCTCTATGATTTACTCTCTCTCTCTCTCTCTTTTTTGTCATTTTTATCTGTCTTTCATATGCTTTTTTTTTTTTTTTTTTTTTTTACTATTAAAATTGGGCGACATTGCTTATTTTTTAACATTCCCAATTGCTTTTTCGTGAAAACTGCTAGAGTAAAAATGACTAAAGAAGAAAACGCACATGTGAAATTATATGTGGAATAAAATCCGATATAACATATATTCGTTTAGATTTTGTTTGAGTATGACTACATTGTTCCCATCATTCAACTTACTGAGAGATTTGAGCAAAAACAAAAACTTACTGAGAGATAACAAAAAGAAAAGGAGGTCGAATATATTCTTCTTACTGGAGTAGGAGGACCCCTGAACAGAGTTTGTAGCATTTGATAATTGGTAGCAAAATTTGAAGATGAGATATTGAACAGATAGGCATTTATTAGGAATATGGGCCAATATACCATTATGGGTAGCAGATTAGGATTAAGAAAAACGATTATCTGCTACAAAGAACAATAGCATCCAGAAAAAAGGGGGGGGGGAAATGGAGATGAAATATTCAATTTTTCATTGAAAAACTCAAAATACAAAGTGCACAACTGATATACTTATTCTTTTCAGGATATCATTCTGCATTCACAGAACAGGACATTACAATCTTAAAACACAAAGCCAAAAACAGATTTTGCAATGCAGAAAACCACATGATGTCCTCCTTGAAACTTAATCAACTTCTTCAATCTTTGGCCCAGCACCAGCAAAGGATGATTTGCTGTAGCCACCCCCCATTAGGCATGCTTGCACCACCATCCATGGGCACATCGCTGCCTCCACCTTGATATCTTAGCTATAATGGGATTGCATAAACCTTCCAATTCTTTCAATTTGTCCTCAAACTCATCCACCTCTGCTAATTGGTTTCCATCAAGCCACTCAATTGTTTCATCAATTGCCTTCTCAATCTTCGGCTTATCTGCCGGATCCAATTTCTCGGCAAATTTCTCATCCTTGATAGTGTTCCTCATATTATAGGCATAGTTCTCCAGAGAGTTCTTCGCCTCCACCTTCATCTTCATTTCCTCATCTTGTGCCTTGTACTTCTCTGCCTCTTGCACCATCCTCTCTATCTCTTCGCTGCCGCCACCTTGATTCATCTTAGCTATAATGGGATTGCACAAACCTTCCAATTCTTTCAATTTGTCCTCAAACTCATCCACCTCTGCTAATTGGTTTCCATCAAGCCACTCAATTGTTTCATCAATTGCCTTCTCAATCTTCTGCTTATCTTCCGGATCCAATTTCCCGGCAAATTTCTCATCCATGATAGTGTTCCTCACACTACAAAAAAAATCAGTTTTTGCTACGGAAAAATTCCGTCACAAAAAAGCCTTTTTCTGTCGAAAAATAGATTTGTGACGGAATTTGCGAAGGATTAATTTCGACGGAAAAAGGAAAATCCGTCGCAAACTCAAAAATTTGCGACGGATTTTATTTCCGTCACAAATTGCGATTGAAATATTTTCAATCACAAATGTTTTAATTTTGCGACGGATTCTATTTCCGTCGCAAAAGTAATAATTTTTTTTAAAAAAAAATTACAATTTTATTTTTTTTTTATTTTTTTAGAAAATTAAATACAAAAGTAGTGTACCATGAATACATATAATAACAATCATAAAGAGTTTACATAAAGAAAACAAGATATATATATATATAATAATGTTGCAAAGAGCAAATACTAAAAAGTTGTCTATACAAGAAGACATTGTGATCGTCATCATCACCGGGAATGATGATAATCTTTAAATTCATATTATTTTTAATGCAAAAAAGAAGTTAAAAACTCTGTCATTGTCATGATTTAATAGACCAATTAGTTAAATATATGGTTACACTTCATAATGAGTTTTTAAACTTTATTTGCATTAATCTTGGTCACATCTTGAGTTTGGATTCAAAATTGAACTTGAGTCATATTCTTACTACAATTGGGTAGTGAACACTGTTCGGTATTTTGGGTATAACTTGAGTTTTAGAGATCCAATGGCTCTGCAATTTATATTTTCAGAAAGCTATAATGAAGATCTACAAACCATATGAAGAGCCCAAAGGCTAAATCAAATGTTTAAAGGACCAAATTGGGCCTGGAATACGGAACAGGGGCGCTGAACTGGGCTCCGGAACAACGTTCGGTGTTTGATCCATAGCTTGAGCTACATAACTCCAAATGAGGCCCGGTTTGAACGACTGGAAAGCTGACACAAACGGCCAAATTTCATATGAAGACAACAAGGCCCAGTTCCACCGAATTTGTGGTGTAATACAGCTTGCAAGATGGAACACGGTTTTGGAGGTGCAAAAGTCAAAAAAGTATGGCTAAATAGTTCTTCCATGATTTCTATAAATAGATGGATTTTGAGAAGAGCAAGACACACCTTTGGAGAAGACCAAGATCTCTCTAATTCTCCCATTCTAAATTCTTTCTTGTAGTTCTTGTCTTTAATTTCTTGCCTCCTTCTTGGTATGGCAATATCATGCTTTATTATTTCCATGTATTGTCTTTAATTCTTGTCTTTAATTTCTTGCCTCCTTCTTGGTATGGCAATATCTTGCTTTATTATTTTCATGTATTGTCTTTAATTTCTTGCCTCCTTCTTGGTATGGCATTTTAATATTTTCTTTTAATTATTTATGTTGATTTTATGTTCTTCATCTTTTTCTTTTATGGATTCATTATGTTTGTGAGATTTACTTTCATTTTTCTTAAGTTGTTCTTTGTGTTCTTCGTGTTCATGTTGAACTAGTTCATGTTCTTCGTGGTCATGATGAATATCCTTATTTCTTCATTTTTATCTTACATAGCAATGCTTGGCTAAGTTTCGTGATCGACCCATGAGTTGAGGATTCCATGGTGTCATCCGGAGGACTTGTGTTTTAATCGATAACGACTTGTTTCGTTTACTTTAATCGGATTCGAATTTAGAAATAGATTGGATGTTAGATTTAATATCCAGATTGATATCCCAAGGACATAGTTCGGACCGGGTTATAAAGAGCGTTGTACGTTCGTATAGCAAGCTCGCCACGTGTTCGAATAAATGCTAGGCGATCGTCTAGTCGAGGGAGCTTCTAGACTAATGCAGAGATTTCGGTTTCTCTAGAATCAATCACAAGGTCAGTTATTCTATTTTTGTCCGATGATGGAAGATTTTGGATCCCAATTCTGGGTTGATCGTTTTAATCTACTTAATTTCATTTATCCTTCCACTCTATCCTTAGTTCTTTCTTTAATTTTAACTAAACCTTAAACCCCCCATTTCATTCACTATTTTTACCAATTGATTTAAACCAACTGCGAATTCCTTGGGAGACGATCCAGGTTGTCCCTATACTGCAAATATTTGGTAACTTGGTTATTTTGTGAGAGCTCGACAACTCGCATCAAAATTTGCGCGCCGTTCTTGGAAACTCGCATCGGTTTAAATCTAGTGGTTTTGGTGATTGGGCAGATTTCTATCTCACCCAAATCACTTTTGCAAGTTTTGATTTTTTTATTATTATTTCATTTTAGGTTCCTAAATTGTGTAGAACTTGTTCTAAAAAAAAAAAAAAAAATCATTTCATTGTGTTTCTTAATTTCTAGCATTTCTTTCTTCTTATGTTGTATGAATACTAGGAGTACTACTATTCCGAATCTTTGTTTGGATTCGACCCGAAATAGAAAGAACAATTCTTCTTTGCTAGAAGAAGAGCTGTTAGGATAAGTCTTGATTCGACCATTCGATTCGATCATTCGATTCTCTTCATTACGTTGATCTTTCTAGTTCCTCTGATAACATTGTTGTTTTCACTGATTCTAACTCCAAAATTATGGCTGAACAAAGAATTCGTCCTACTTTAAAGGAATTGGCTGCACCTGATGTTAATTATCAGCCTTTGTGCATTACTTATCCCGAACTTGGTGCTAACTTTGAACTTAAATCTGGTCTTATCCATTTGTTGCCCAAGTTTCACGGTCTTGCAGGTGAATGTCCACATAAACATCTCAAAGAGTTCCACGTGGTTTGTAGCACAATGAAACCACAAGCAATTGATGAGGACCACATTAAGTCGAGAGCTTTCCCATTTTCTCTTGATGGAGTTGCTAAGGATTGGTTATATTATCTTGACCATCCTCCATTCGAAGCCTGGATTGACATGCAAAAATTATTCCTAGAGAGATTCTTCCCGCCTCAAGAGCTACGCTATTCGAAAAGAGATCAGTGGAATAAAACAAGTCAATGGGGAGAACATGTATGAATATTGGGAGAGGTTCAAGCGATTGTGTGCCGGTGTCCGCATCACCAAATCACTCGAGCAACTACTAATCACTTATTTCTATGAAGGTTTATTGCCGATGGATAGAAGCTTGGTGGATGCATCAAGTGGTGGGACTTTAGATAGCAAGACTCCGAAGAGGCCGGAGACTTAATATCCACTATGGCTAATTCTCGCAGTTTGGCACCGAGCAAATAGCACGGTTACCTTATTCAAGCGCCACGGTCAACTTAATTCCCGTAAATCGGGTTCCTCAAGTGCAGATCAACAAAGGTTAGAGAATAGACTTGATAATCGACTTCTCTTGTGAGGCAACTAGCAAAGCGATGACACGAGACGGTGCAATCTTCTACTCCTTCTATTGGGTATTCCTGTGGATTACATTGAGACCCTTCTCATCCCACCGATTCTTGCCCCACTTTGCAAGATACCACTTCCCTGCACAGTCGTAGCTGCAGTTGGAGTCTTTCCGGGGAAGCCACAATACCAACAAGCAACATAATGCATTTTCCAACACTTACAATCCGGGATGGAGAAATCACCCAAACTTTCGGTGGAATCGAATCGAGTCAAAACCGAGTAACCGGTTTCAACAAAATTCTGCAAATTACCAACGAGAGACAGTTTCCACGGAATAGACAGAATTTTCAGCAATCTGCACCTCCACAGATTTCACAACAAGCGAGACAAAGTAGTAATGGTTCTTCACTGGAAGAAATGATGAAGCAATTTGCTTGCAAACAATATGCAATTCCAACAGCAACCGAGACTTCTATTCGACTTTGCAAACACAAATTGGGCAATTAGCAACATCATTGAACCAACTACAACCTCA
The DNA here is from genome assembly GCA_019022615.1 of Acacia melanoxylon. Lineage (NCBI taxonomy): Eukaryota > Viridiplantae > Streptophyta > Magnoliopsida > Fabales > Fabaceae > Acacia > Acacia melanoxylon. Next base: position 12,675,187 of record JAFJYJ010000010.1, read on the forward strand.
GAGATCCAACACTCTTCCTTCACAAACAATTCCCAATCCAAAAGGGAACGTTAGTGCTATAACCCTTCGGTCTGGCAAGAAATTGGAGGAGCCTAAACAAGCCGAGATGTAACTCGAATCCACATCGGGAAAAGAGTCGGAAAATATGAAGATTGACTCTAGTAATAAAAGGCCAATGCATCAAAGCCAAGAAGAACTTGACATTCCCATTCCTCTTCCTTTCCCTCAAAGAACAATTCAACCCAAGAAGTTGGGTGAAAAAGCACAAGAAAAGGACATCCTTGAGACATTCGAAAGGTCGAGATCAATATTCCTCTCTTGGATGCAATCAAGCAAATTCCCAAATATGCCAAGTTTCTCAAAGAGTTATGTACCAACAAGAGGCGCGAAGGGGGACCGAGCGAGTGAGCCTAAATCGAATGTGTCGCCACTCCTCCAACCCATGCCTCACAAGTGCAAAGACCCAGGAATGTTTTCTATCCCTTGCATTATTGGTAATTATAGATTTGATGATTGCATGTTAGATCTAGGTGCTTCAATTAATGTCATGCATGCATCTGTCTATAAATCTCTTGGTCTTGGTCCTTGCGTCCTCTTCGGTATTGTTGTCCAGTTAGCTAATAGGAGTAATGCTCATCCTACGGTTTAGTTGAAGATGTATTAGTCAAAGTTAATGAATTGATATTTCCTGCTGATTTTTACATCTTAGATATGGAGGATGAGTCTCCTAGCGTAAGTCACCAATCATTTTAGGAAGACCTTTCATGAAAACGGCTAGGACTAAAATAGATGTACATTCGGTACTCTTTCTATGGAGTTTGGTGATATAATTGTGCATTTTAACATATTTGATGCCATGAAACATCCTAGGGAAGAACATTCAGTTTTGTGCATTGATGTGGTTGATGATCTTGTTGATGATGTTCTTGCTAATTGGTTTTTTGATTATCCGATTTTGCATATATGAGTGATACTACCATTTGTGCATGTTCGATAATGAATGGTGCTCGCATGCTCGAAATAAATGCTGCATTATATGGTGATTCGACTCTCTTATTGATACTAATGATTGCACATTGGAGCTAAATTTGATTTTGATGTTCATTCTAATTGTGAACTGAATTCGATGATAATGTTGAGTTTGTCAAGGCACGTTCTTTCTCTTACTTCGTGAATTTGGTTTCGGGCGTTCCAAGTGTGATGACATCGAGTTAGTGCAACAACCACCTAAGCTTCTTCCTCTCGAGCGACCACCAAAGTTGGATCTTAAGTCTCTTCCAGATCATCTGAAGTATGCTTTTCTGGAGGACAATGAGCAGTTGCCAGTCATATTGGCAAATAATCTTTTACCAGATCAAGAAGAAAAGCTGTTGACATTGCTGAGAGAAAACAAGAAGGCGATTGGGTGGACATTAGCTGATATCGTTAGCATCAGCCCCTCCGTGTGTATGCATAGAATTTTGTTGGAAGAGGAGGCTAAGCCAGTGAGACAACCCCAAAGACGCCTTAATCCCCTTATTCTTGATGTGGTGAAAAAGGAGGTCACTAAGCTTTTGCAAGCTGGTATCATCTACCCCATCTCCCGGTCGGTGGGTTAGCCGGTCCGGTGGTTCCCAAGAAGTCCGGGAGGATTTGTGGTAGCCAATCGAGAAAAATGAACTCATCCTACACGAGTTCGGAATAGTTGGAGAGTATGCATTGACTATAGGAGGCTCAACCAAGCTACTCGCAAGGATCATTATCCTTTACCATTCATTGATCGAGATGTTAGAGCGATTGGCCGGTAAGTCACACTATTGCTTTCTCGGATGGTTTCTCGGGCTACTTTCAGATCCACATTGCTCCGAAGATCGGGGAAAAGACAACTTTCACATGTCCCTTTGGAACTTATGCCTACAGAAGGATGCCCTTTGGCCTCTCGTGCAATGCTCCCGGTACTTTTCGGCGTTGTATGGTAAGTATTTTCTCCGAGTTTATAGAGGACTGCATGGAGGTATTCATGGATGATTTCACCGTGTATGGGTCTCGATTTTGATGCATGCTTAGCTAATTTGTCTAGAGTTTTGCATAAATGCATTGAGTCTAACCTTGTGTTAAATTATGAAAAGTGTCATTTTATGGTTGAGTCAGGAATAGTTTTGGGACACATTGTGTCAAGTAAGGGTATTGAGGTAGATCCTGCTAAAATTGATGTTATTACTGCTCTGCCTTACCCCACATCGTGCGGGAAGTTCGTTCTTTTCTTGGTCATGCGAGGTTTCTACCGCGCTTCATTCAGAATTTTAGCAAGATTGCCCGACCCTTGTCCAACCTTCGCATAAGGACACCGATTTTGTATTCAATGATGAGTGTAAGGAGGCCTTCAATCACTTGAAGCGTTGTCTTACCACAACTCCCGTGATCCAACCTCCAGATTGGAATCTTCCATTTGAGTTGATGTGTGATGCTTCTAACTATGCTGTTGGTGCTATTTTGGCACAGCGGGTCAACAAAGCCTCTCATGTCATTGCCTATGCATCCAAGACTTTGGATTCTCGCCCAATCCAATTACACAACCACCGAGAAAGAACTCTTGGCTATAGTGTTTGCATTTGACAAGTTTAGGTCATATTTGCTAGATACTAAAGTAATTGTCTTTTCGACCATCCGCTTTGAAGTTTCGTTGAAAAAGCGGATGCTAAGCCGCGACTCATCCGGTGGATGCTATTGCTCCAAGAATTTGATGTTGAGATTAAAGATAGAAGTGGAGCACAAAACTGGGTAGCTGATCACCTTAGTCGCATCACTCATTCTTCTAACCCTCTTCCATTCGGGATGATTTTCCGATGAGCGGCTTCTACAACTACAAGGTAAGCTTCCATGGTATCTTTGATCGGTTAATTACTTGGTTCTTTGGTGTTTTACCCGTAAATTCCACTAGGGCCCAAACTCGAAATTGAAAAGTGAATCTAGATATTACGTTTGGGATGACCCTTATCGTGGAAATTTTGTAGTGACCAAGTAGTTAGAAGATGTGTGCTGATCATGAGTTTAACTCCATATTGCATTTTTGTCATGCTTCGCATGTGGTGGTCACTTTGGACCTCAAAGAACTGCTAGGAAAGTGTTGGACTCGGTTTATTTTGGCCTTCCTCTGTTTCGTGATTCTTATTTTTTGTAAGTCATGTGATAACTTGTCAAAGAGCAGGAGTATTTCCGTAGGCATGAGATGCCCTGTTGGCCTATACTATTTTGTGAAATCTTTGATGTTTGGGGTATTGATTTTATGGGTCCATTTCTGTTTCCTATGGATTTACTTACATACTACCGGGTTTGTTGATTATGTTTCAAAATGGGTTGAGGCAAAGGCCACCCGGACTAATGATTCTTTGTGGTGGTAGATTTTGTCAGGTCTAACATTTTATGCAGGTTTGGTATTCCACGAGCTATTATCAGTGACCAGGGTTCTCATTTTTGTAACCGAAGCATGAGTGCTTTGTTACGGAAATATGGAGTGATTCATAAGGTCTCCACAAAGATACCATCCAGACCAATGGTCAAGCGAAGTTTCAAATAGAGAAATCAAGCAAATCCTTCGAAAACCGTTAACTCTACTCGGAAGGATTGGAGCAAGAGACTTGACGATGCTTTGTGGGCATATCGAACTCGCTTATAAGACTCCGATTGGGATGTCTCCTTATCGGCTTGTCTTTGGTAAAGCATGTCATCTTCCGATTGAGTTGGAGCATCGAGCATATTGGGCTATTAAGCGTGTAACATGGACTTGGGGAAGTGCGGGATGGAGCGGAAGTTGCGGTTACAAGAGTTGGATGAGCTTAGATTGGATGCCTATGAGAGTTCACGGTTATACAAGGAAAAGACAAAGACATTCCATGATAAGCGAGATCCGAGGAGAGAGTTTGTTGTGGGCCAAAAAGTCCTTCTATTCAATTCCGTCTCAAATTTATGCCTGGTAAACTTCGATCTAGATGGGATGGCCCTTTTGTGATTACTAATGTATTCCCTTTTGGTCTTTGTTGAGTTGTGTGATCCGTCTACAGGGAAAACCTTTAAAGTGAATGGACATCGCCTCAAACCATTTTATGAGGGATCCCAGGAGCAGCCTATGGAAGCAGAGATCCTACTCACAGATGCCACTTACCCTCCATAAGAACCTTGGGGAGTGTTTTTCTTTTCTTTCTCTATTTCTTTTTCTTTTATTATTTCCATTTTCCCACTTTTCATTTAAAAAACAAAACAAAACAAAACAATACATTCTCTCCTTCTATGATTGCAACATATTATGAACTTGGACATTTTGGTTTTAATGGATCATTCTAATTGGGCTATATTTCTTAATTCTTGGATTACTTGCCCTGGTGGTTAATTCTATGATGCTAATTGCATGATTTGGTATTTTCCTTTGTGAGATCTTGGGCCTACATGAATGGAACTCATCTTTTACCATTCTTTCTTTCTTGTGTGCATCTCGCTCATGATTTATGTTCTCTAGAACTTGCTCTCATTCTTTTCAAAACTACATTTTTCATTTGCATGCATAAATATGATGGAGGCTTGTTTTCTTTCTTTTATTTCCTCACTCGACCAAATAGCCTTTCCCTTGCATTATATCTCCTTTGTTAGCCCTTTGTGCCTTTTTGACTCATTCCTTTCGAAGCCACATTACTAGCCTAAATGTCACACCATTTTATTCCGCACCTTGGAAATTAATTGCGCATTGGTTTTGTGGTTAAGTGTGGGGTTGCCCGGGAGTGCAACATTTTAAGTGTGGGAGGAAGTATTTGTTCAAAGTATTATTTGAAGTATTTGTTCAAAGTATTTGATTATGTGCCATTCATTGTTTGGCATTTATTGTAAAAAAAAAAAAAGAAAAAAAAAAAGAAGAAGCTTATGTGCCATTCATCATCGGCATTTATTGAAAAAAAAAAAAGCAAAAAAAAAATGAAAAGAAAAAAAAGAGTGACTTTATATTATGTACTAACGCTCTTTTAAATTTCTCGGGTATTTAGCCTCTCATTTCCATACCATTACCATAGCCCCATTACAACCTTAATAACAAGTCCTCTTGATTTTTGCAAGCATGTGTTATAAGTAGTGGAGAAGTAGAACTTGAGCAAGCTTATGGTAGAACAATTTCCTTGAGTAGAATTTGAGCGATACACTTATTAACCATATACACTTAAGAGATTGATTGAGGGCATCCTTGAGAGACTATCTTGTGTGATTAGCATCATTGAATGATATTGCCATGATTTGTAATTTGAGATGAAGAGATTTTGTCTTGATTGGTTGATCTTTTGAAACTTTTGTGATCCTTGTTAAGTTTTGAAATTTCAGCAATTGTTAGAAAAGAGAATCGTTTTTATCTTTATTTTTGCTCCGGAGTGCAAAAGGATAAGTGTGGGGGAGTTTGATAATCTTTAAATTCATATTATTTTTAATGCAAAAAGAAGTTAAAAACTCTGTCATTGTCATGATTTAATAGACCAATTAGTTAAATATATGGTTACACTTCATAATGAGTTTTTAAACTTTATTTGCATTAATCTTGGTCACATCTTGAGTTTGGATTCAAAATTGAACTTGAGTCATATTCTTACTACAATTGGGTAGTGAACACTGTTCGGTATTTTGGGTATAACTTGAGTTTTAGAGATCCAATGGCTCTGCAATTTATATTTTCAGAAAGCTATAATGAAGATCTACAAACCATATGAAGAGCCCAAAGGCTAAATCAAATGTTTAAAGGACCAAATTGGGCCTGGAATACGGAACAGGGGCGCTGAACTGGGCTCCGGAACAACGTTCGGTGTTTGATCCATAGCTTGAGCTACATAACTCCAAATGAGGCCCGGTTTGAACGACTGGAAAGCTGACACAAACGGCCAAATTTCATATGAAGACAACAAGGCCCAGTTCCACCGAATTTGTGGTGTAATACAGCTTGCAAGATGGAACACGGTTTTGGAGGTGCAAAAGTCAAAAAAGTATGGCTAAATAGTTCTTCCATGATTTCTATAAATAGATGGATTTTGAGAAGAGCAAGACACACCTTTGGAGAAGACCAAGATCTCTCTAATTCTCCCATTCTAAATTCTTTCTTGTAGTTCTTGTCTTTAATTTCTTGCCTCCTTCTTGGTATGGCAATATCATGCTTTATTATTTCCATGTATTGTCTTTAATTCTTGTCTTTAATTTCTTGCCTCCTTCTTGGTATGGCAATATCTTGCTTTATTATTTTCATGTATTGTCTTTAATTTCTTGCCTCCTTCTTGGTATGGCATTTTAATATTTTCTTTTAATTATTTATGTTGATTTTATGTTCTTCATCTTTTTCTTTTATGGATTCATTATGTTTGTGAGATTTACTTTCATTTTTCTTAAGTTGTTCTTTGTGTTCTTCGTGTTCATGTTGAACTAGTTCATGTTCTTCGTGGTCATGATGAATATCCTTATTTCTTCATTTTTATCTTACATAGCAATGCTTGGCTAAGTTTACGTGATCGACCCATGAGTTGAGGATTCCATGGTGTCATCCGGAGGACTTGTGTTTTAATCGATAACGACTTGTTTGTTTACTTTAATCGGATTCGAATTTAGAAATAGATTGGATGTTAGATTTAATATCCAGATTGATATCCCAAGGACATAGTTCGGACCGGGTTATAAAGAGCGTTGTACGTTCGTATAGCAAGCTCGCCACGTGTTCGAATAAATGCTAGCGATCGTCTAGTCGAGGGAGCTTCTAGACTAATGCGAGAGATTTCGGTTTCTCTAGAATCAATCACAAGGTCAGTTATTCTATTTTTGTCCGATGATGGAAGATTTTGGATCCCAATTGGGTTGATCGTTTTAATCTACTTAATTTCATTTATCCTTCCACTCTATCCTTAGTTCTTTCTTTAATTTTAACTAAACCTTAAACCCCCCATTTCATTCACTATTTTTACCAATTGATTTAAACCAACCGCGAATTCCTTGGGAGACGATCCAGGGTTGTCCCTATACCGCAAATATTTGGTAACTTGGTTATTTTGTGAGAGCTCGACAACTCGCATCACCGACCACGAACCCTGGTCTTTCATTAGGGACAGGAGTTGAAGCTCGCATCCCGCCTCATCATCTCGGCTTCTTGAGTCATCGCTGTCGCATCATCTCCGTTCTCGAATCATCTCTTTGCTTCATCATCTCCCGTTCCTGAATCATCTGCTGCCTCATCATCTCCTGTTCCTGAGTCATCAGCTGCCGTGTCTCGCTAAGCTCATTTGCTATCTGACAAAAGATGTCCTTTGTCTGGGTTAACTCAGCTGCTTGCTGACTCATCTGTGTTGCTTGCTCCTGCACCAACGCTTTCATCATCTTCAGAGAGTTCTTCGCCTCCACCTTCTTCATTTCCTCATCTCGTGCCTTGTACTTCTCTGCCTCTTGCACCATCCTCTCTATCTCTTCGCCATCGCCACCTTGATACATCTTAGCTATAATGGGATTGCACAAACCTTCCAATTTTTTCAATTTGTCCTCAAACTCATCCACCTCTGCTAATTGGTTTCCATCAAGCCACTCAATTGTTTCATCAATTGCCTTCTCAATCTTCTTCTTATCTGTCGGATCCAATTTCCCGACAAATTTCTCATCCTTGATAGTGTTCCTCATATTATAGGCATTGTTCTCCAGAGAGTTCTTCGCCTCCACCTTCTTCTTCATTTCCTCATCCTTGGCCTTGTACTTCTCTGCCTCTTGCACCATCCTCTCTATCTCTTTTTTTCTCAATCTACCTTTGTAATTAGTAGTAATCTTGTTATATATGCCTACTGTCTTATCCTTTGCTGACACATTCAATATGCCATTTGCATCAATGTCAAAGCACACATTGATTTGAGGAACTCCTCTTGGTGCTGGTGGGATCCCAGTGACCTCGAATTTCCCGAGCAAATTGTTATCCTTAGTTCTTGCCCACTCTCCTTCATACACCTGAATCAACACTTCAGGCTGATTGTCAGAGTGCGTGGAGAAAATCTTTTCCTTCTTGGCGGGAATTGTTGTGTTTCTTGGAATCAACACCGTCATCACACCTCCGGCGGTTTCAATTCCAAGGCTGAGAGGGGTAACATCAAGCAGAAGCAAGTCTTGAACCTTCCGGTTCCCTTCACTACTCAGAATTGCAGCTTGCACGGCAGCACCATAAGCCACAGCTTCATCTGGGTTTATGCTCTTACACAACTCTTTTCCATTGAAGAAATCCTGCAGAAGTTGTTGTACCTTTGGAATCCTTGTAGAGCCACCAACAAGAACAATCTCATGAACTCTACTCTTGTCAATCTTAGAGTCCCTAAGACATTTCTCCACAGGTTCCATGCATTTTCTGAACAAGTCCATGTTTAATTCCTCAAACCTTGCTCTAGTAATTGTGGAGTAGAAATCAATACCTTCATAAAGGGAATCAATCTCAATTCCCGTCTGAGCTGTTGAAGACATAGTCCTCTTTGCCCTCTCACAAGCAGTCCTCAATCTTCTCAAAGCTCTAGCATTGGTGCTAATATCTTTCTTGTGCTTCCTCTTGAACTCTTGCACAAAGTGATTCACAAGCCTGTTGTCAAAATCTTCTCCTCCCAAGTGAGTATCACCAGCAGTGGCCTTCACTTCAAAAATCCCCTCTTCCATTGTGAGAAATGAAACATCAAAAGTTCCACCTCCGAGATCGAAGATGAGAACGTTCTGTTCACCAGACCTCGCAGCATTCTTGTCCATACCGTAAGCAATAGCAGCAGCAGTGGGCTCATTGATGATTTTCATCACATTAAGCCCTGCAATGGTACCTGCGTCTTTCGTAGCTTGTCTCTGAGAATCATTGAAATATGCAGTGACAGTAACCACGGCGTTCTTCACCGTTTGACCCAAATATGCTTCTGCAACTTCCTTCATTTTCGTCAACACCATTGAAGAAATCTCTTCGGCTGCAAACTGTTTCTCCTCTCCTTTGTATTGAACCACGATCATTGGCTTGTCACTGGGACTAGACGCAACCTTGAACGGCCAGTGCTTCATATCGCTTTGGACAGAAGGATCGGAGAATCGCCGGCCGATGAGTCGCTTGGCGTCGAAAACAGTGTTCTGTGGGTTCATGGAGACTTGGTTCTTGGCGGCGTCTCCAATGAGACGCTCTGTATCAGTGAAAGCAACATAAGAAGGAGTTGTCCTGTTACCTTGATCATTGGCTATGATCTCAACGCAATCGTTCTGCCATACACCGACACAGCTGTAGGTGGTGCCGAGGTCGATGCCAATAGCCTTTCCTTCCGTCTGGTCCACCATTGATGCAAGAAAGCTATGCGATGCAGAAAGGAGGATAGAATGTGAGGATTATTTTGTTTGCTCAAGCGAATGTGAGGATTATGAAGAAAGCAATGAAGTTGATTGTATGTAAGGTGTTGTGATTGGGAATCCACATTACATGCTTATAAGCATGTAATGTTTGCTTATACCTCTTATAAGAGGTATAAGCATATTTTTTTAATTTTTTTTAATTTTTTTATATATTGTATTTATTTAAATTTAAATTATATGCGTTTTTTATTATGATTTTTTTTTTTTGAGTTTCTCAAATTAATTAAAAGCAATGAAGTTCGAAAAAGAAAAAAATATCATTGCATATAATTTAAATTTAAATAAATACAATATATAAAAAAATTAAAAAAAATTAAAAAATATATGCTTATAAGGTAAACATTACATGCTTATAAGCATGTAATGTGAACCCTGTGATTGGCGAATAGACTAAAATTTGCAAACACAGTTTGATTGGTGACGGCGAAATAGAGAGAAGTGATATATATAAGTACTTTTGATTAAATCACACAAGATTGAAGATAGTTACCGATAAATTTTTTATTTTGTAGATGAATATCTTTCAACTTTTTAATTTTTATTAGTATAATTAATATAGAAAAAATTGTTATGATCTTATTTATTATCCTAAAAATGATTGTTTAAAATATCTTTTAGTTTTAAGTTTACATGAGGATATCTTTTGGTCTCTTAACTCTATAAAATAAACTTTTAGTTCGGTAATTCTAACACCGTTAATTATCTTAACGGAAAATTCAAACTCAGTGATAATAGTGTAATTTTAAGTTATGACTATGTAATTAAAAACTATTAAACTTAAATTAAAAATATGAGTAAATTAAAAAATGTATAAAATTTGTGTAATTAAATCTTTATTAATCATCACTTGAATTACACGCAAATCAGTGTTTTAGTTAGCAACATTAACGGTGTTAAAATTTTAGGACCAAAAGTATATTTTATAAAGTTAAGGCCAAAAGTATGACTTAAAAGATTTAAAATTTAAAAGATATCTTTTCAAAATGATTTATAAATAAAATCAATTTTTTAAATTTTTTAAAAAATCTTATAAATAGGATGATAGTGATATATAGAAAGAAGAAAACGGTAAAGAAAATTCGAGAGGTTGGTAAAAACGACGGTTACGAAGAGCGATGTAAAACGGAAAATAGGTGCGACTTGATTGTTCTGGAGAGAAGACGTCGACTGAATTTCGTGTTTTAATTCACACCCTCGTGAGTCGTGTCTGTCTTCTCACTCAATATTATTGGCTCTTTTAATTATTTATAGTATTTAATAATTATGTATTTTATTATCTTTTTTTACCAACATTTTATTATCATCATTTAAAATAATATTACCATATTATAATACTTATTTATAATAAAATTTAAATTGATTGTATATTTAATTTAATACTACATTGAATAATTTAACATCATGAATTCAAATGAATAATTAATTGGATAGATAAAATTGAGTATGGAAAAAATTAAAGAAAAGATTCAAATCTAATTTTTCCTCTTGATTTTGTTCTTAGATTATTAGAAATTATAGAATAATATACTAGATAAATACTATTTATTTTATACTTTTAACAAAAATACAATTTTAAATTGAAATCATTCTTAGGCTTTTTTTTTTTTAATTGTAATTTTTTAATTAAAGGAAAAATCAGGGAGAATGACTAAGGAAATGAAATATTTATGCACAAATATCTTAAAAATTATAATTATTTTTTAGAACCAAAAATCTAAATCTAAATTTTCAATCACAAAATTAAGGCTAACTAAACTCCCTACATTTTATCTAACACCATCTCAATTATTTGACTGTTATTATCAATTGGTATTCTCATTCATATATCATGTTACTAGTTTTATGTTTTTAAAACTTATTCAATATTATTGTATTTGAAATTTATTTTCAAGAATTTGGTTTATCAATAATAGAGAAGCTAAAAAAAACGTCCTAAATCAAAATTCCAAGATAAGGTGCAATAATAGAGTTTTTTGTGATTTTTAAAAGATTTTAAAATGATCAAAACTTAGAAAGAGGTAAATTTCTAATTATGTTTAGATTTTAGATGCTACTTTAATTTGGATAACTTTACAATATACATGGGAGAGAATATTATAAAAATATGGAGTTTGCTACTTCCTAATATTGATGAGTACTTTTCTGCTTTTTACAGGGAAATTTGAAGATTTCAACTTTGAATTAGTTTTGGGCCAAAAACAAAACAAAAACTTTGAATTAGTAACGTTATAGAGTGTTTTAATTGGGAATTGGTGGTCCTGGACAACATTAGTAATTAATAACAAAAGTAATTGTAAGAATAATACGTGTCCTTGCTTTTGTAATGTGTGGTGTGCTTTTTTTGCTTTTGTAATGTGTGGTGTGCTTTATGTCTGTACTATTGTCGGTCATCTTTAATTTTCATCCATTGCTTTTTTTGTTTTTTATATATATTTCATCCACTGCTTCTTTTCTTTTCTTTTTTGAGTCTTTACACGTTTACTTTTTTTTTTTCTGGGAAAGGAATATATATTAATATTACAAACAGGTACAATATCTGGATTCAAGAACCAGTACAACAAAATACATCAAATATAAAACAGCCAAACACCATACAAAAAATATTTAGAAGTAGAAGTATAATCATGGATAAAAGCGGCCTCCTCGATATACAAGGTTAGAAGTGACAAAGAAGGAAGTGAGGGTTGTAGAACCCACCGAATCAAGACACATCCTTATAGCGTAAGATGTTCGCAATTAGAGCAGCTATACAAGTACCCCATCTTGGGGTATAAAACACAGAAAACCCAACCTCAGACGGAAGAAGACCCATAATGTCCAGAAGAGAACTTCTTCTTCTCTGTTGAATCAGATCTGGTGACCTTGACCACACAACAAGCAACGCCTCTTTAGATCTTCCCCCAAGAACGCAGATCCGAACTACCAAGTGATAATCAGATCCAAAAACGTTCGAATAGCCATCCAACCAAGAGGAATTGAACGCAGAACTTACAGATATGCTTATTTCATAAGACAAAAACACCACCAGAAAAACCAGTACCACAGAAAAGTAACAAAAAAAAAGATAAATCTCACCACCACAGATCAGATCTGGAGAAGGAAAGGAAATGACTCGCCACAAGGACGAGGGAAGACCACGTCTGACCGAACTCTGAGGGAGAGGACCATAGATCACAGATCCGCAGATCAAAGATATGGACTCGCAACAACCACTCTGACTAGTCTGTGGCACAAAAACGGTGGTCGCCGGCGGCTTGTGTGTAAGGCACAAGCCGCCGGCGAAGGAGCATCTTGATGAGGGAGGAGAAATGCAGAAGAGAGAGGTTGGAGTCTCTCTCTTTGAAAACCCGTTCTCTTTTCTTCGAAAACGCGTTCTCTTTTTTACGCGTTTACTCAGTTGCAACCAAATTCCTTATCGGTGGGCTTTTTGTCCAACTGTAAAGAAAGTGGTCCTCTTGGAATAAATCTTATTCTCTGGTTTACATCTAGAAATCATTTTTAATTAATTAGTCAAACTAAATAAATTTAATTAAAATAACTTGAAATTTCTAAAACTATCTGTATTTTCAATATATATATATATATATATATATCCTTGATTCAATGCAAACAAATCTGACACGATTTTACTCATCTCTCTCAATCCCTTTTTCCATAATGATTTATTAACAATATTCATATTAATGACTCTATTGGAATATTAGTTGCTGCGTAAAGTTTATGTAATGACTTATGAATCAGAGATTCAGAATATAAAAATACACTTTCAATTATTAAAAAAAAGAATATAAAAATATAGGAGTAGTCCTAAGCAGTGACAACCGGACCTTCTTTGGGTGCAAGTCCTTTGCAAGAAATATGGCTGGGATGATTATCAGGGTCCTCACAGGAAAAACCATAATTGTTCTTATTTATGGCAGCATATTAAGAAATTATGGTCTCTTGTAGAAATGGGGACAAGGTGGGAGGTTGGTGATGGGTCTCGGACCCGATTCTGGAGTGATAATTGGCTTTTAGATGTTGGTCCCTTAAAACTCTTGGCATTCAAAGATATCATGGCGATTGAGGCTTCTCTCCCAGTTAGCCACTTTGTGAGTACTGACGGTAATTGGAATTGGGAACAGTTTCAAGGGGACCTCCCTCACCATATTCTTTCCTTAATATCAGGATACAAAGCCCCGGATAGTGAGGACGATATTGCTCAATGCTTTTGGGATCTCTCAAATGATGGACACTTCTCTATTTCCTCCGCCAACAACATGCTTCGTGATGCTGAGATCGAGGAATCAAATCACCTATGGGAGGTAATTCGGAAGTGGGAAGGTGCTCAGAGGGTTAGAGTTTTCCTTTGGTTAGCGGCACGACAAAGTCTACTTACCAATGCGGAGAGACGCCGACGCCATATGGTGGACTTGGATCTCTGTATGTGCTGTAGTGACACGGTAGAGGATACAGATCATGTATTAAGGAAATGTAAATTCGCCCAGGAAATCTGGAGTTACTTGGTGCCAACAAATTAGATACAACGTTTTTCCAACATCGACTTCATGGGATGGATGATCCAGAATCTTGAAACCAAACGACATTGTCTCAACGGGCGGGTCAAATGGGCAAGCTTATTTGTCCTGACATGCTGGAAACTTTGGGAAGCAAGGAATACGGCTGTATTTCAGAACGCTCAAATTCAACCAGCACAACTAGCTCGAGAGTTGATGATCTTGGCTGACTTCAATGAACAAGCATCAGAACTTGTTTACTCAGCACGAGGTGACCACCAAAGGAAAATGGAGATAAGTATAAGTTGGCGTAAACCAACAGGTAATGCTATATCTTTGAACTGTGATGGGGCGAGAAAGAGTGACTCGAGGCTGGCAGGAGCAGGAAGTTTACTTCGAGATCATGAGGGACGCTGGATAGCTGGATGTTGTCGACACATTGGTATCTGTACCTCCCTTCAGGCGAAATTATGGGCTCTAATGGATGGACTTCAACTGGCATGGGATAAAGGTTTTAGAGAGGTGGAAGTCCAAATCGATTGTTTGGTTGCACTAAGCTTAGTTCTTAGGGAGGAAGGGCACGCTAATGCGAACATGAGTCTGGTTCGAAAGATTCAACGCCTTTTGGCGCAGGATTGGTTGGTAACTGTTACTCATACCTATCAATCAGTGTGCAGACTTTCTAGCTACATATGCTCTGAATTTGGCAATGGGCTACCATACATTAGAAGACCCACCGATTGACTTACAACGTCTCATCTTAGAGGATGCATAGGGTATTGGACGAGAAAGATTTTGCTATAGTACCTCCTGATCTTTGATGATCAATCCCTATTGTAAAAAAAAAAAAAAAAACAGAGAGAGAGAGGTTACGTTAGCACTAGGGTCCTTCACAAATCACAATTGACATGTGCAGTTTCCGTTTCTTGATATAGTTTTATAGCTGTTTGCTTAAATTAAAAAAAGAAAGATATTTTTAGTCTACAATTAATTTCTATTGAAAATATATATCAATCTTATACTCTAATTTGTGTGTCGAGTGACCCATGAAAATTGTTCCTTATATATTTCATATATTGTACTCGAATCAACTATTTAGTCGTTAATTATTATGGCGTATACTTTTATTCTTTTTTTATAAGCCTATATTCTTGTTCTTGCTATAGAAAAGTTTAATATAACACTTAAAAGATAATATATATTTTTTCCAATATTTATTTATATAAACTACGTACCTATGTTATTGTCATGAAACAAAAAATATAAATAGAAATATCTTCTAGATTACTAAAAAAACACTTTTACACTAGTGTAAAAAAGGGTTTTAAGACCGCCTTCATTTAGACCGGACTATCGACGCCCCGGTCTTAAAGGTATGACCGGTGGTAGTTTTGTAAATATAAAGAATTTTTTATACCGGATCATTTTTTCATATGTCTTAAATATATGATTCAGACCTGTTAAAAAACAAACCGGTCTTAAAAATGTTATTAAAAAAATTCAAATATCAATTATTTTATGGAGAAATCTCATACAGCTGGACTAATATTTTCGGAGGTCCAAAATAATAAGGAAAAATTTAAATATAAAGGTAATAAAGTTTTAAGACCGAACATATTTAAAAGCCGGTCTTAAAAGTTGTTATTTTAAGACCGGACATAAAATGCGGCCGGTACAAAATATAGAAAAAGAGTGTGGATAAAAAATTAATTACTTTTAAGACCGGACTTTAATATGACCAGTCTTGAATGTTAAATATTAAGACCATCTCTTTATTTATCCGATCTTAAAAATGAAGCGCCCAATACACATTTCTTCGCACGAAAGCTTTTGTTACTTTCAGTGAAGAACCTCTATGCACATTGCGAAACCCTTCATGTTGCATTACCTCTCTTCCTCTCCCACGTACCATTAGCCTTTGTTACTCTCTCATTTCCTCAGGCATTCCTCTCTTCCTGTCTCTAAAATGAATGGTGAAAATGATTCTATTCGTGTTCTGGGAACGCCAGTTACTTGTGTGACTGGTGTGAGTCAGAACGAACCCTCTTCATCTCGAAAAAATGTGGACTTTGGCAGAGTAAAAGATCTTATTTGGGACACTATCCGGCTTACATATGTAATACCGGATTTTAGCAAACTGGAATTTCGAGATAAGGGAAAATTATTGAATATTTTAATGAAGTAAATTCATGAGATAAAACTGTTATAGAAAATTGTTATAATTATAGAGTAAATTGTTGAAAAAGTTACGGGAAAATCGATTAATGTAATGACTAAAAATGATATAATGGTGATAAAAACGGTCTAAAAGTATTATGATAAATACCGAAAGATCATGAAAAATTATGAGAAAAATATGGAAGTGATATCCCTAAATTATGAGAATTTAATAAATTATTTCAGAGGAAATAACTGAAGAAAAGTTTAAAAAGCATTTCGAGCCATAAAGTAACTTTTGATGGGGTAAACGTTGTTAATATTTTACATAGGATATAAAATGACAATGTCAAGATAGAATTTTGTAAGATAACAATATACTGTAAATTAGTAAAGATAAATATATGAAGAAACCTGATCCTAAAAAGATCATTAAACGAAGAAATTAGGTCCGATTAAGCCCTAACGGCGGGGTAAAATGGGAATTTTTGGTAAAAAATATTATATTTTTTAAAAAATGGAAAAAATTATAGAAAAATAAATAAATCTGAATTTTTAAAAGAGGGGGTCGAAATTATGGTTATTTTTAATTAAAAAGAATTGTTTAAATAATTAAAATGGTAATTAGAATAAAATAATAATATAATGCGGTGAGTCAGCTTAAGGCGGGTACCGAGGGAAAAGTTAGAAATAAATGCTACAGGTAAACCAGAGGTAAAAGTCTTTTCGAGACTGATCAAATTAAGAACAAGTGAATTTTTACACGAAGAAAGAATTTACCAGACGTCGATTCCGCAACCGAAAACCCTAATTCCTAATAAGACGGAAAAGCGATCGAGATAGAGAGTAGAGCCAGATAGGCAAAGTGAGAACCTATAGAAACAATTGCGTGTTTTCAAACATGGGATTAAGTTAGGCAACCACCGGACGTTTTACGATTCGGCGAATTATTGTCCGAAGTTGGTTCTATCTAAGCGATTTCCGAATCGGACGCGTTTGTCCGAATATCTTCCGACGCACCGGAGAATACCTGGATATGATCAAAAAGAGGATCCAAATAGATAATATGAAAGAGGATGAAAAGACCTTCAAAGTTACATGCCCGCATTTTTGAGTTTCGCGAAATCGCGCGAAACGGACACCGACGGTAGCTTTATCGGCCGGAGGCCATAAAGCAAGAGCCATCATGGATGACAACTCATCCATTGACTTTAGGGCTCTTAGATTTCGATCTTGACCATGGATGGCCAAGAGTGTTTTGTCCTCAAAAATGCGATCCAACAGTAGGAATCCGATCGAAGACTTTTGTGGAAATTCCCACCTTGTCCCTATTTTTCCCTATAAATAGCAAGCCCTCTTGCTCTCATTCTTCACACCAAATTCGAATCCTAGAGAGAGGTTCTAGAGAGAGAAGCTCTGGAAAAATTCCGCCTTAGCTCCGAGTGAGTTCTTTCTCGTCCTTAGTTTTTAGTTTCCGTAGTTCTTTCGGTAGTTATAGTAGAACCGTTGTTTTGATCTAGGAAGTTTGAGAATTTGTTCCTATGCTTTTTTTTATGCCTCATTGCATTGAAAGATGCCTGACGAGGTAAAAACATAGTGGGGATAATTTTGAAATGGAATACGGTCAAAGTAACGAAGTTCGCGAGATTCCGCCAAATTAGGGGTAGAAGGGCAAAATGGTAATTTTTACCTAAAATGCCGTTATGATGTCAAATCACTAATGAAAGTGATATTACTCTCGATAGGGCATCGAAACTTTGATTTGCTATCGTTACGCCGCCCGACGTGCGTGCCGTGAACATTTCACGTTTTTCCGTAAAAAGTACGTTTTCCGCGAAGTACCTAACGTCGTCAACGAAGGTACGGACGCGTCTTGTAACACTAATCTTGTACTTGCTTAAATGCATATATGTGATAGATACGTTCGTAGACCGATATACGACAGTTTTACACGGGTTATAGTCATGATAACGTCGTATGTTTTTCTAGCGCGAGAACACGAGTGGTATCGTGGCACCGGTGAATAGTGCAAGCCGTTATTGTTGTTTTACATTGTGGGGCTTTACATACTGCGTAATGCTTATGTTTTGTCGGCATAATGATCATGCATCTCTTTGTATGCTTATGTAGTGATATACTTTGTTGTATTGTCTAGAATATCTCGTTATCTCGTATACTTTGTATTGTTTGGGTTTGAGATTAATTACCCGAGATTCAATGCGGTGAATTGAATCTCGTGTATAGCTTCGGATCCGGAGGAATACGGATCGAAGATCGAGGCAAGCAGCAGAGACGTACAACCAAAGACTTATCTATCTTTATCGTTTTCGGTTATCCAATTTCAAACTCTAGGATTACCGTAATCATTACAATGTTACACTATGGTTGATGTTTGTTATGAATCGTTACTCACTCGCTCCAATGCTCTACTCGACTACTCGCTTGAAATATTTGGAAACGTTTTTTTAAAAAAAAAAATTCCGCCGTTTTCAAATGGGATGTTACACATACATATCTCGATCGTCGGAAGTTGAAAGACAAGACATTGTCTTATTGTGCTGATCATGTTGGTTTTGATTAGTTTTGATGATGCCTTATATAGATGTCATTATTAAAAGCAAAAAGATTGAGTAATATAGATATCTCCTACATTGACTAACTGTTGTATTTAATGTAGATTAATCCAAGTTGAATTATAGAGTTTAATCAAGAAGGAGATATTGAAGAAGATTATTCCAAGTTGAACTATAGAGATTGACCAAGAAATGAGGCTAAAGAAATAAGAACTTGCACTATATGTTCTTATATGTGATACTGGAAATCTCCATGATCAAATTGAAGTTGGAATGAAGCTTCATCATATTTGAGCTACAGTGGAGTATAAATGAATAATGCTGATACAGGAAGCCGACACATTAAATTCTGGAACAAGTTCAGCATAGGCTCGGCTTTATGGATATTGAAGAAGATGTGAAGTTCAATATTGAAGAATGATCAAGAAAGTAGATTGAAGAAAGAAGTTCTTGCACACAATATAATGGGACTATCAGAATGTCAAGGAAGCAAGAAGTTCTCAAAGGATTTTGGGAATAATCAAGAAGAGAAGATCTTGAGGAACTTGCGAGAGAATGATGAGTACAAGTTGAATGATATAAAATGAAGAAGAGAATAGAAGAGAGAAAGAGTTGAATGATGAAGAATGATCAAGTTGGTAGATGGAAAAAGGAAGAACTTGTTGAATGAAATGAAGATATCATTATTCAAGTTCTTACATTGATGCTAGAAGCCTCCAAGATCATATGGAAGTTGGAATAGCTCAATTAGGAGTTAAAGACAGCAAAAATCAGCTTCAGGATGAGAAAACTCGAGTAAAGAACTCAATACTCGAGTTTAGGAGTCAAAACTCAAGTATGTTCATCAATACTCAAGTATTGGAGTGTTTTCAGAATCTCTGGCCTCTCTGGACTAGCAATACTCGAGTATCCAAGTCAATACTCGAGTATGTAGTGTTTTTCAGCATCTCTGGGGTCCCTGGAAGGTCAATACTCGAGTATCCAAGTCAATAATCGAGTATCAGAGCCAATACTTGAGTATCGAAGTCAATACTCGAGTATGCAACGGTGATCAGCTCTGTTTCACGTTCAGCACGGGCAACGTCTGGTAATGTGATGATATCTTCCAAACCAGAAATCCGATTGAGGTGAAATCAGTGGAATATGAAACTAGACTACCAATACGTCAGTTTTATATAAAATTCAAGCCCAAAGGAGTTTATATGAGAGAGTTATGAATTGTACAAGTTGAAAGATAAATCCACGCCACACAGCAAACCAAGCTTCAATGGTTTGAGTGTAACTCACAAAATACAAATCAGATTGAGCTGAAATTGGTGGCATATGAAAGTAGACTCATAGAGCTTTCCATGAAGAGTTGAATGAACCAAAACGAAGTTCAGACCAGGGAGATATGACCCTAGAAAGTTGACGGTTAGTTCAACAAAGGTCAATACTCGAGTATGTAAGTTCAATACTCGAGTTTCCATCAGACAGAGAACAACTTGAAGGTTGGTGAGAAGCAATACTTAAGTGAATACTCGAGTATCCAAGTAAAGTATTGATTACTCGAGTTTCCAACTCAATACTCGAGTATTCGTCGTGGGTTCAGAAAACGAGGTTCTAACGGCTAGTTTCTATCTGAGTCTAACGGCTATATTTCTTCATCCAACGGTCATATAATGATCTCTACCTATAAAAGAGGATAGATTCAAGAGAAGAAGTAAGATACAAGCCTACAACTTCAAAATGCTTATACTCTGATCTTCATCTTATTTACTCTCTGTTTTTCAAATGTTTACATAGTTTATCATAGAGAGTGAGATGATATGTATTGTACTTCAGTGATTATCATTATCTACTCTTAGAGAGAGTTCACTGATTGTAAATCATTTATTGTAAAGAATTTCAAGTTTTGGGACTTGGAGATTGGGACTCAATTACAACTTGTAAGGGGGAGTGAGTCCTAGTGTGAAAGGATCATCCCGAAAGTAGCGTAGTCGGTAATTGTAAGAGGATATCTCGAAAGAGATTGTAAAGCTGCACAAGTGCCCGGCTAAACTTGTGAGGTTGTAAAGGCCTTTCTCTTGTGCCTAGTTAAACAAGGAGATAGTGGAAAATCTCAAGTGCTGCTTGGGACCGGACGTAGGTCAAGGATTGGGCCGAACCAAGTATAAATCTCGGTTGCATATTCTCTTCCCTTATCTCTTACATTTCCAGCATATAAGTTTGAATGACTGATTATTGATTTACGAATTATTACTATCATACAAACTACTTTCAATAAATTGCGAAAAGATTTTCAAACTAACAAAAGTTTTATCATACACCCAATTCACCCCCCTCTTGGGTGATAGCCAGGTCTTTCACTGATCAGTGGAGGAAGTTTAAGACTTTTCTAGCTAACAAGTATATTTTTACCGATGTTCAACCTGAAGAAAATCCTTGGGACAAGTACACATTTATTGATGAACAAACTTGACAACAATTTGTTCAGCTGAGGACCACTCCTAAAGCTCTGGTGGGTTAATATTTAGTTTTGTTTGCCCTTTTGTTTGCTTATTAACCTGTGCGGATATGTGAATGTTATCGTGTTCATTTAATCCTGCTAGTTAAATGGTTTGGTGTGTGAATAGAAGTATACATTTCCTGCATTTGTCTATGCAAGTCTGATATGTAAACCGTGAAAAGGTAAAATACTAAGAAAGTAATTAGGGAAATAATAATGGCATAAGAGTCAAGCCATTATTATAGTCTTAGTTCTATTATAGTAGGTAGTGGTTAGACATTGCTGTTAGTTAGTTAGTATGTTAACTGTGCAATGGTTTTGGTGCAAGTTGTTATTGGGCTTTAAGAGTCAAGCCTCTAACTATATATAAGAGGTTAGTATAATATGTGTAGGAACCAATTATGATGAATGAATGAATTGACTGAGTTGGCAGCAATTCTGCAACTCCATTTCCTCTGTTTCTCACAATTTCTTCTACAATTATACATCTTCCTTAAATAAAATGTTGAAACTTGATGACATGAATTTGACTAATGTTTGACGTTCATATGAAGCAGAAGTTCTCTAATTTCTGTTAGTGACATGGCTGGAATTCATAATTAATAGTTTTTTTCAATTCAGATTCACAGAAATAGAAGGGAACAAGCACAGGAGATAGGGAGAAAGAATGATTGCCCGCATAGGGCTTCTCGCGGCGGATATGAAAAGGCCAGAAAAGAATTGATGGTGGCCAAGCAGAAGAGATTGAAAGATGAAGCTGAATCCAATCCTTCTGCGATAGTTGATCAGCCATCTCCAATACGTCGTGAGGAGTTGTGGTTGCAAATTCGGTAAAAGCCAAGCGGCGCCTACATGAGTGAACAAACTCATGTAGTTGCTGAAAGAATTGTAAGTATCGTTATTGCTATTTTTTAGTTACTAAACATGTTTCATTACTAAGCTTCTCGTTATCTGTATCTTATATGAAGATCTTAAAAAGAAAGAAGCAGAGGGATCTTTTGTGTCGGACGGGAGGAATGATGTTCTGACCGTTGCGATTGGAAAACCGGATCACCCGTGGCGTGTAAGGGGGATTGGAGGACGGGTAGGCCTAAAGCAATACTTTGGTAAATCCAAACACTATAAACAAATTATGGTTACCCGGGAGGAGATGGAATAGACGCTGGCCAAATTAAGTGAGGAAGCAGCAGCTAAAGAAGTAATGTTTCAATCCCAGATGAGCCAGATGAAGGAGGAAATGAATCAGATAAGGCTACTTTTGAGCTCTCGTCCAGAGACCAATGTTCCCTTCACACATTCACCTGCACCTATGCAGCAGAGCACTAGATGGAGCTACATTGTTGGACAGTCAGAGCAACCTTGTGACCTATATGTGGAGGATCGTGATAGTCATAGATGATTAGTTGCAAAAAGGACTGTCCACAACTTGGGATCAACTGTACACCACCAACAAATGGCTGATGATGAAGTCAAAGTGCCAGTTGAAAAGGTAATCATTGATGCACCTCTCCCTCTCCCAACTGATCAGCTGAAGCTTGTGAGTGATGTCAAGGGAACCTTTATCTCTTGGCTAGTGAAGCCTGCATATGTCTCTACTCCTCCTGAAGCTTCATCCCCTCTTCCTCAAGTTTCATCCCCTCGTCAAGCTGCATCCCCTCCTCAAGCTCTATCCCCTACTGCTAAGTTGGCTGCCAGGGAAAAAATATCTGATATGGTGAAGAGTGGATATTTTGAAGATAAATCGTGGCCTGTCAATGAAGTAGTAAGCCTCCATCATCCTCAACCGGTTTACGTTGACACTGAATATGTAACGTCCCTGTTGCTTCCTGGACAAGAGCTTTCTAATTCAATCCTTCAAATGTTTATGAAGTAAGTATCTGATTCTATGAGTACATAATTTAAATGCATCGTTTAGACACACATACATATATACTAATTCCATGATCGGTGTCATTATTGTAGGTTCATGCATCAAGAATTGGTTGAACAGGGCAGAATCAATGATTTTGGATTATTGTGCCCAGTCTATGCAAGTACAACACCCTTGGAATTGAGACAAGAATACATATCAAAGAGGCTGTGTGAAGTGAGAAGAAAGGCGTATGTGTTTCCATACTACCACGGGTACATATCAAAATTCTTGTCTGCAATTCACTTAATTTCGCTACATATATCACCGAGTACTTTCTTTGTGAATTTTCAGCTACCACTGGCAGTTGGTCCTCATGTGCATGGAGGAGCATCAAGTTATCTTCTTATGCTCCACTCACAGTGATCCAAGGCCTACGTTGATTAGAGCCGGCAAAACGGGCCAGACCCATCGGCCGGCCCGTTTAAGCCCTGGCCCTTTAAGGGTCGGGCTTGAAAAATGGACGATATATTTTAAATTAGCCCTGGAGGGCTGGCCCTGGTGGGCCTTGGGTTTAAACGGGCCGGCCCTGGAGGGCCTCGGGCAAGCCCTGTAGGCCCTTTTCACTGTAGCTTTTTTTTTTTTCCTTTTTAAATTTATTAATTTATATATATTTGTATTTGTTATAGAGTTATTTATCCATTTAACTACAAATACATAATAACTATAGTCTAATTTTATGATTTGATTTATTATTTGTTTCAAATAAAGATTATGGATGTGTTAATGATGCAGGAGAAGAATTTCATGATATTCTTACTCATGAGCCAGTGGCTACTACTCAAAGTGAAGAACAATCAAATGTCGTTAAAATCTATGATAGTGACGAAGATGACGACAATAATAGTCATTGTACTAATGTCGCTTAGTGATATGCTTTTTATGTTTTATGTGAGTTATTTGTGAACATAGTTTGCTTTTGATTATGAATTAGTTCTTTGTGCTTATTTATTGGATGATTCGTGTTGTAATTTACTAATTATATTTTTTAAAAAATGGAGGAAAAATAGTTAAAATTTGGAATAGTAATTTTCGGGCCCTGCAGGCTGGCCCTGGCCCTGGTGCTCTCGGGCCGGACTTTGAAAAATATGTGTTTTTCTTACTCCGGGTCCTGGAGGGCTGGCCCTAGCCCTTCACGGGCCGGCCCTAGTAGGCCGGGCCGGCCCTGATTGCCAGCTCTAACGTTGATGCAGACCATCAATGAGTAAGCATGTCATTTTGATTCTCTTATCTGAAATCTCTACTGTGAATATTCAGTGAACATTATTGATAAATTTGTGATTTTGATGATAGTGCCATGAGGACCTTCCAAATCGAGGTAAACAAAAAGCGTGGGTATCAGGCCACTTATCCCAAATGGCTCACACCACAGGTTAGTACATATTTAGACACTGACATACTGCCTTGTAAACTTGGTCAGTAGGCTATATATGCTCTTATATATATTTTGTGTTCGTTTTAGACCCGTCGGCAACCAACGGGGTCCAACTTATGTGGCATGTACGTCATGAAACACATATATGATATTATCACGGAAGGAAGGACTAAATTAACTGCAAAGGTAAATGTATTTGATGTTACATATTATGGCTGAATTCAATTTCTGGCTTAATGTTACATATGAAATATGCACGAAAGTTAATTCAGTTTCTGTCTTTGATGTTACAGAGGTTTGCCTGTCCTGATCCCTTTCCTGATGATCAAGTGGAGCACATACGCAATGTGTTTTGTGAATATCTGTATGACCTGATCTTAAAGTCAGGACAATAATTATGTCCTAAATTCATTTGTAAATATATGTTGTAGCAATAATAATCTTGTGTAAATTTGTT
This sequence comes from Acacia melanoxylon, assembly GCA_019022615.1. Classification (NCBI taxonomy): domain Eukaryota; kingdom Viridiplantae; phylum Streptophyta; class Magnoliopsida; order Fabales; family Fabaceae; genus Acacia; species Acacia melanoxylon. Next base: position 12,700,026 of record JAFJYJ010000010.1, read on the forward strand.
TATTTTTTCGAACAATTCATTCATTTGTAAATATACATACGCAATGTGTAATTCAATAATAAATTTGTTTATTTTTTCGAAGAATTCATTCATTCATTCAAGCTATTTAGTGCTTGAAATTTGAGGTACAGGATGTTGTAAATGAGCAATAAGAGACTCTGAAAAGTATTCACGACTTTTATGACTGCATAATTATTAAACATCCGGTCCTAAAAGTCTTCATTTATTTCTAAAAACTATGGTTAGACTTTTAGGACCGCATATTATTTAAACATCCGGTCCTAAAAGTCTACGTTTAATTCTAAAAATATGGCTAGACTTTTAGGACCGTATATTTGTTTAAAGTCCAGTCTTAAAAGTGTTCGTTTATTTTAAAAATATGGCGTGACTTTTAGGACCACATATTTATTTGAAGACCGGTCCTAAAAGACTACGTTTAATTCTAAAAAATATGTCTAGACTTTTAGGACCGTATATTTTATTATTGTCCGCTCCTAAAAGTCTCTTCGTTTATTTTGTAAAATATGGCTTAACCTTTAAGACCGTGTGGTTGTTAAATCTCTGGTCTTAATAGTCTTCCTTTAAACAGAAATGTTGACTCACTTTTCAGACAAATCATTAGGGTTCAAGACAACCGAGGTTCTGGCGTTCTGCTCAAGCTAGGTCCTTCGTTGTTGTCGATGTTACCTCTCTTGATGTTGAGTAGCATTATCGGTTTCCCTTTTCTTTGTCTCTTTTCTTTTTGTCGGAAAAAGAAGGAAGATAATGAAAAGGACACTGAAAATATTCAAATCAGGGCGAGGTAAAACTGACGACAACGACGGTCCAACCTTAAGAAGAATAGTCACTTTGTTTGTTTATATTCGAATAAGGTAAACAATCTTTTTTTTTGTTTTTTGTATGTTCTTAACTGTATTCTGCGCATTTTTAATGTTGATTTACATGAGGACAATGTGTTGTTTGTTTCCTTTTTGTCGGAGAAAGAAAGAAGATAATGAAAAGGACAAGGCGATCGAATATGAAAACCAAAAATTTATTTATTCTATTTTTAAATGCTGCCCCGTGAGGGGCAGCATCAGTACAGAAAAAAAAAAACATAAAAAACATCTACTCCTCACCATCGTTGTCGGAGGGGAGGGAGTTGTCGGAGAGGTCAGAGACGTCGTCATTTGATGGATGGTACTCAACGTCATGGGCGTCGAGTACCGCGGTCAGATTGTTGTTGACGGTGTTATAGACCTGAAATAGTTGGCCCAAGCGTCGGTCTATATGATCGACACGGGCCAGAAGGTGCTGCATCATCTGGTAGAATGTCGGGTTCGGCGGCAATGGAGGAGGGTACGGAGGTGGAAGAGGATTAATAGGAAAAGGAAGACCTGGTGGTGGTTGAGGACCTCGTGGTGGTGGAGCAGCCATTACGGTGGAGGTTTTAGAAGTGATGGAGAAGAATGTGATGGAAGTAAAGTAACATCGGGTTTAAATAGAGAACCCTTCCTGAACAATGTGAAACGCCAGAAACAATAACAAGGAGACGCATAGTTCCTCAGAATACGAGGAGACGCCTAGTTGAGAAGTTTATCTGGAAGGCAAAGAGACTCTGAATCATTCATTTGAACAGAGTGTAAGGATACGACTCTGCTATCTAAGTAATTTGAAAAGAATAAACCTTTAATACCAGATATTGTAAAAGATCCGTTCTTAAAACTAATATTTTTTAAGAAAAAATTATTACTTTTAAAAAAATTGAATTGAAAAAAATAAATGAATTCTAGGACCGGATACAAGATAAAAGGTTGGTCTTAAAAGTAATTGAATTGATTGAAAAAATAATAATAGACTTTTAGGACCGGATATATTATAAATGGTAGGTCTTAAAATCAATTGAATTGAAAAAATAATAATAGAATTTTAGACCGCATATTTATAAAATCCGCTCTTAAACTATATAAACTCCGCATACCTCTCTGTCCTTATTAACTCCTCACTACCTTGTAACTCCACACTACGTGGCTCTCTACCCCAACTACTCAAACCATGGTTAGATACAAGAGAACCGCTCGTAGGGGTACTCTTACTCCTCATGCTGGTGCCTTCCGTAGATCGTTATACGTTGTGCCTCCTCCTGCGAGAGTGCGTTCTATTGTGACAGAAGAGTCTCGGGTCGTTGGACCCATTGTTATTTCGGATGATGAAGAGATTGCCGCACCCCCCTTCCAGCCTTCAGACCATGAAGAGGTTCCTTATGCGAATAAGACAGGAACTTGCTGATCTCCGGCGGGAAGTTAATGCTGCTCACGCCGATATTGCCAAGGCTTTGGAGGATAATAAGCTTTAGGATGTTTAGTCAGATTCTTGTTTTTGATAATTTTCTGCTTGTTTTTCTTTTGTATTTTTTCTTGTGTACGTGCATATTCTCTAGTAATGTATGAAGCATTAAGAACTAAGCTTGTGTCTCTTTTTTGTTCATATTCTCCATTAATTAAAGAAGCTTATTCTCTAGTTTTCCTTTAATTTTTATTCATTCAGTTGATACTGCACTCGCCAAAGTCAATCCTCTTTTTTTTTTAAAAAAAAAAAAAATGAGGACTTTTAGGACCAGATGTTTTATAAAAATTCGGTCTTAAAATTAAATGAATAATAAAAATTTAGGACCGGAGTCTTCTAAACCTCCGGTCTTAAAAATTTAATTATATATTTAGGATCGACTACTTTATAATTAACTGGTCTTAATAAAATCCAAAAAACTAAAACATGTCTTTGTCGCGCGAAATATTTAGGATCGACTACTTTACTCAGGTTTTGTTTCCAGTGTCTGTGTGTTGCTTCGTCATTGCTTCCCGTTGCTATCTTGACAATCACTTTCTGGTTCCTTAGCTAAACATCTATAGACCAACCTGTAAGAGGTATTTCGGTTATATAACTTTATGATTTTCTTGCTTATCGTTCTGGGTTGAACGAAATCGATGAAATGTTCTTGTGGGTTTCTCTATTGTTTATGAATATTGTATTTTGAAGATTATATTTGCACTTTAGACCTACCCAACTAACCAACAAATGTTTTTAGGTTACTCTTGATGTCTGCAACATCAACGTTCGTGGCGGGAGAAGAAAGACTCCGCAAACACATTTGAATTTATATGCTATAGGTGAGTCCACAAGACATTCATGCGATGCATTTAATTTCCTCGTCATGCATTTATTTTGCTTCCTCGATTCACTGTGATACATTTATGACCAAAAGTGATTCTTCGTTATGCATTTAATGGATGATCGCATAGAGGACATTATTCGTGATGTAGGAGAAGAGGCTTTTCATCAATCACATGCATATGGTAATATGTGCAGTGATTCAGAGACCCCGCTATACCCTAGGTGTAAAAAATACCAATTGTTGAACGCTGTATTGAAATTGGTAAGTTTGAAGGCACGTCATGGATGGAGCGACAAGAGTTTTTCTGAAATGCTTGAGGCTTTTAAGGACATGCTTCCGGATGATAATGTGTTGCCGCATCGATACTATGATGCTAAGAAAATACTTTGTCCACTGGGGATGAAGTACAAAAGGATCCATGCATGCTCGAATGATTGTGTATTGTATAGAAAAGAGTTTGAAGAGAAGCTGAATTGTCCGATATGTGAAACCCTAAGGTACAAGTCAAATAAGGAGCCTGCAAAAGTGTTGTGGTATCTTCCAATCATACCGAGGTTCAAGCGGTTGTTTGTGAATGAAAATGATGCAAAAAATTTGAGGTGTCATGCATATGAGAGGATTTATGATGAAAAGCTTCGACATCCGGCTGATTCTTCTCAATGGAAGAAAATCGATCAATTATTTCTGAACTTCGTCGAAGAACCTAGGAACCTTAGGCTTGCCCTTAGCACGGATGACATGAATCCATATAGAAGCCTTAGCAGCATACATAGTTCATGGCCTATACTGCTGATTATTTACAACTTATCTGCTACGTTATGCATGAAACGAAAGTACATCATGCTGTCTATGTATTTTGGGACCAAAACAACCCGGAAATGACATTGATGTTTACCTCCAGCCCTTGATCGAAGACTTAAAGGAGTTGTGGGAAGAAGGTGTCGATGTTTTTGACTCTTTCAAGAAGGAGGTGTTTAAAATGAGAGCCATGATATTTTGTACTATAAACGACTTCCCAGCATATGGGAACTTGTCAGGGTATAGTGTAAAAGGCCATAAAGCATGTCCGGTTTGTGAAGAAGGCACACGCTACCATCAACTTCAACATGGAAGAAAGACGGTTTATCTTGGACATAGGAGATTTCTTAGATATCGTCAATTAAAGAAAGTCCTTTTGGTGGCCAAGAGTATGAAGATGCTCTGGTGGCATTGACTGGGGAGCAAGTTTATGAAAAGGTGAAAAATATCAATGTCATCTTCGGTAAGCGCAAATAGTAGAAAAGAAACAAATATATGGAAAAAGAGATATGTATTCTTTGATCTTCCATATTGGCGCAATCTTGATGTGAGACACTGTATTGATGTCATGCACGTGGAGAAAAACGTATGTGATAGTATTGTTGGCACGCTTCTCAACATACAAGGTAGTTCAAAGGATGGTGTGAAGGCAAGATTGGATTTGCAAGTAATGGGAATAAGCGAAGACTTACATCAAGGCCATACCGGAAGAGAACTTATTGTCCCCCAGCTTCTCATACTTTGTCTAAGGATGAGAAACAAAATTTTGTGAGTGTTTACATGGCACAAAAGTTCCCTCGGGGTATTCTTCAACTTTTAAGAGGCTTGTATCGATGAAGGACTTGAAATTAGTAGGCCAAAAGTCTCATGATTGTCATGTCTTGATGCAATAGCTACTCCCAGTAGCTATTCGAGGCATCCCCGAATATGATCTTCGGGTCGTTTTGACTAGACTTTGTGTCTTCTTCAAAACGATTTATAGTAAAGTTTTCGAGATTGAAAAGTTGGTTGAATTGGAGAATGAAGGATATCTTATCTTGTGCCACCTTGAGAAGCTTTTTCTTCCTACATTTTTTGATATCAAGGTTCATCTAATTGTTCATCTAGAAAGGGAGATAAAGTTGTGTGGCCCTATCCATTTACAGTGGATGTACCCAATTGAAAGATCGATGAAATTCCTAAAAGGGTATGTGAAGAACGCATATCGACCAGAAGCATAAATTGTTCAGAAATATGTTTTTGAAGAAGCCATGGAATTTTGTCAAAATTATTTGGCCAAAGTAAGACATATTGGGCTTCCAAAATGTCAGCATACTGAAGGGGGTAGACGAGGGGCTTCAGTAAAGAGTGTGCATCCTAATGAATTGTCACAAGTCCACTTATACATCTTGAATAATGTTGATGAAGTTCAAGCCAGCATAGCAGCACATAAAGAAGCTGTAAGGAAAGAAAATCATCGAATGACTGAACAAAGGTTGATTAGGGAGCATAACATAACTTTTGCAAACTGGTTCAAACAAAAGGTCGTGGGAGAGGAATGTGTTTCTGATACAATCAAATGGTTAGCACGTGGTCCTGAGGTTGATGTCATAAGTTGGAATTCGTATGTGATCAATGGTTATACATTTTACATGGAGTCCCTAGATGATACGAGCACAGTCCAGAACAGTGGTGTTATGTTAGAGGCTGAATCTATGCACTTCTCTAGTTCGAAAGACAAGACGCCTTTATTAGCAGTCATGCCATATTATGGGGTTATTGAAGAGATTTGGAAGGTGGACTATGTTAAAATTAGATTTCCCATTTCAAATGCAAGTGGGTTAATGTCAATAATGATGTTCAGATCGATCGGTTAGGATTTACATTAGTCGATGTCAATGGTAAAAGTTTTGGAGACACTACTACAAAAATGCTAAAAGACAACCTAAATAAGACCCAATTAACGTCCCTTTACTGAGGGACGTCTTGGAGGGGGTAGAGGAAAATTTTGAATTTGGCGACCTGATCTTAAATAAGGTCGCCTTATTAAGGCGACCTGATTCTAGATCAGGTCGCCTTATTAAGGCGACCTGATTCTAGATCAGGTAGCCTTATTAAGGCGACCTGATTAATATTGAGTTCGCCTTAAAGGCGACCTGATTTGTAATCAGGTCTTCTTATTACTTACATTAAGGCGACCTGATTGTAATTTCAGGTTGCCTTAATTAGTTCATAAGGCAACCTTATCATTAATTCAGGTCGCCTTATGAGAACAAAGGTGACCTGATTTCAAAATCAGGTCGACTTTGTTGAGTTTTTTTTTTAAATATTAGCTACATTTTAATTTTTCCCTCATACATTACTGGTAACAATGAGATAGGAGATTAGCTACCAAGTTTTGGATCATATCAGTGTAGTAAAATCTGAAGTAAAATAATACAGTAAACTTGGAAAGACACAAACTAGACAATAACACCAAACTTGGAAAGACACAAACTATCAATAGGATTACAACTATGAGATATCTACCAAGTTTTTTGCATCAGCCTTTAAACCACCAAGCAACACAAGAATCACACTAACACAATACATAAAATATTGAGATAGCAGATATCTAGCTACCAAGTTTTGGATCATATCGGTGTAGTAAAATCAAGTAAAATAATACAAGAACTTGCACAAACTAGACAATAACACCAAACTTGGAAAGACACAAACTATCAATAGGATTACAACTATGAGATATCTACCAAGTTTTTTGCATCACCGAAACCACCAAGCAACACAAGAATCACACTAACACAATACATAAACACAATATATAACACCAAACTTGCATATTTTGAACAGACAAAACATCAAATAGATACAAATGAACAACAAGAGCAAATTTGAATCACTAACAAAATAACATACTAATCATGCTCACTACTAACTAGGCTATGTGTTGAAGAAGATGTCTAGCTATCATGTCTCGAACCGAATCGATCTCATCCCGCGAGTATGGATCCCTAGTACCCATAAACCGTAAATTGGAAAACGTGGAATAAGATAAACCAATTAAGTGAAGGAAATAATTAACAACTCAAGTACAACAACAAAAATTCAATAAACTTGAGAATCACAAGAAGCGATTACGTACTTTTTGAAAATTTTGAACACGTCTGCCGGGTAACGATGGATTGCATCCAATTCATAACGTAATATCCGCACTCGGTGCTCCCTGGTTGTTGATGGCACTATAAATCAAAGGAAAATTGTTAAAAACGAATAAAGGCATATCGAAAGCTACTGTGTCAATGAAATAACTTGAATTGAAACTACTCATCGTCGGTTTAAACCACTTCGGTCCACCCTGCTCTTTTGCATTGATAAGTCGTCTATACGTCTTGAGGCCACTATCATTAAAATGGAAATTAACAGAGACATGTTAAACCATTCATTTAAAAAAAGAATCGATGATTCGACAAAAATGTACTTACTCGGCAAACATGGTTTTGATTTCCTCGGTTGGATTGCCATCTACCGAATCGAACCAATAACATGAGTTCTTTCTAGGGCAAACAACACACACAGCAATGACCACTACAACATATACGTATTAATATTAAATTAAGATAAGAAAGCAATTTATTCACAAAAATCTTATATAGACAAAACAAAAGTACGCACCTTTCATGTATTGGTGCTAGATAACAAGACGATTCTCCGTCGCCCATTGTTAAACCAATATAAATTGACCTCCGGGTAACGTATTGTGAGCCAAAGCCGTGCATCCAGGACATAAGTATCCATACGAACCCGTTCGCTTTGTGCCGGCGCATAATTCACTTACGTACACTATGAAATGAAATGATAAATGTTATTGAAAATATTAAACAAAAACAAGAGTACTAACATAATTAAAGGGTTAAAAAAACTTACAGGATTGCAAGTTGAAGAAACCGTATATCTAAACAATCCATCGTCAAAAACTCCGTCAAATCTTTCTTGTCAAATGTTATCGGATATGTCTTTTCTGCACCGACAATGCCCGGAGGCATCTGCAAGCTTATAAGGCCGATGTCCTTGTACAACTCTCGCAGCTGTGCTAAGTAGGGAAATAAGCCCGCAGCTTGTTCATCCTATGAAAACATAAAAAACATATTATGAGTGAATAAGCAATATAATGAAAATCAATCGAGAAACAACTCATACTCAATCATCTATGTATTTCCTACCATCAGAGGTGTCGTCCCCATCTCAATAAGATGAGCCGGCCAAAGGATGAACCATGTGATGGCAGCGCCTAGTGTGGTAACCTCCTCGTCATCAATCGGGACGGTTGTCTCTTCTTCCCCTCTCGCACACTCGTCACGGTCACCCGACGTTGGGATTCGGAATTTGCTTGCCGTGGTGTTTGTCTTGTTCGGGTAAACAAGACCATCGGCAACAATCACGGCGGGTCATCCAAATATAGAGTGCAAGGTATACCTCCCCGTGGAGTGTGAGACGGCTCGCCAATATGTACCTGGGAGGGGAGAAGGTCCGCCAATAGGTACCTCCGGAGTGTGAGACGGCTCGCCAATATGTACCTCTCGGAGGCTGAAAATTATCCTTGCCGCCGGGGATCCTCGGGGATTTGTCGGTTGTACGTTGTCGTTGTACCATAGCTTGCATTTCACCCCGTAGTTGTGCCATAACCTCATTTACGAGGTTTGCTCGACCGGCTTCAAGCTCACGATGGCTCTCTTCGGCATACAAACGTGAACGCCGTCCGAAATATTTTGCGACACTCACTCCCCTCGTCTCCCCTCGAACAAAGATCAGGGTAATCCGGCTTCCCAATCGCCGTTGACAAAATGTCCTACTGTGTACCTGGCGTGAATGAGCCTTGGCTGCTCTCCGCTTCAAGTGAATCATGTACCATAAGATTTTTCATAAATAATAACTAAACTCTTATATAGTATGAAACAACCGAGGCTATTTAATACTTCTAATTCAACTACTTACAATCTTTGAGGCAACCGCAAAGAACATCTTCATTGATGAATTTGTCACCCTTCATCCTCGCAGCTTTCCATTTTTTTGTGACGAGGAGGACGCTCGGGGGCCTGGATAGCAGTGGAAGGATCGGATTGGGAAGCTTCCTTCATTCGCTGTAGCTCTTCCTCCATCATCTGTCGTTCCAACTTTCTGTATCCACCTCTAGACAAGCAATGTGGATACTTATTTTTCACTTGCCTCTCTCTATTGGCTTGGCTTGTTTCCTGTGACACGAATTCAAACAAAACTGATCGTACGAATTCAAGTAGATTCAAATTAAAGATAAGATATGACATAAATTTTACCAGAAATTCAGGATTCTGCCGGGACGCCACAAACTCCCTCCAGTCCTCTGGAGAAATGAAGTCATAGGTCATACATGGATCCTCGTCCCTCTTTGGCCCGCGAATATACTTTTTTGTCGCTTGTTCTTAAAATCCTTCCAACGGAGACGAACTTTGCCCATCCAATGCTTGTTCATGGCCTTAGTGTTAGGGACATCAAATGTTTCTTTGCAAGGTGAAAGAGAATATATGAAAGAAATCAAGTAATAAGACTAAAGATACAAATGCAGATATATCGAAAGTGAGATACCAAAATCTGTGTCCAAATCAACTCCTTCGTCTTCTCAGGAACGAACTTCCAAGCTGAGTAAACAATACGCACTTTGCTTCGAGCCAGATAGCCTAAATAGCTAATGAAGCTGTCTTCCTCTCTACCAACTGGATTCATATTTTCATCGAACTCCACATGTAGCCTCTTTTTCTGACTGTCACGGCGAGCAATTAGGGCACCCATGTGTGTGCTACCTCTCCCCTTTCTCACAACGGGCATATCAACCCTATCTCCCGATGACTGGTCTGAGCTAGACATATTCCTGTTCATCAAAGACCACAAAAAATTATGTTAGATAGGTTTTTAAATAATAAACAAATTAATAAAATGAACCAACATGTTAAACAACCACAAAAAGAACGTAGTAGTCAAACAAATCATTTCGTAACTGAAGATCTTACTTTACATGGTTTCCCATATTCCTTCACAATGATCCTTTCTTAAAAGATATTCTTCATCATCTACCAATTCAACTTCACGTGATGTAGGTGGATTTGTGCTGAAAGGGAGTGTATCGTCAAGGTTCAAGGATTCTTCACCATACTTCTGTTTTTTACTTTGAAGTACAATTGACATTTCTTTATTTTCAGGGTCTGTAACATAAAACACTTGTTTCGCCTGACTTGCTAAAATGAATAGCTCATCTCTATGACCAAGTCTTTGAAGATCAACTGAGATAAATCCAAATTTAGGATCTATTACAACAACATTATTGCTAACCCACTTACATTTCAATAAAGCAACTTTGAACTTGCTGTAGCTGATCTCCCATATTTCTTCGATCACTCCATAATAGGCCATTGATGCTAACACCGAGTTTTTGTCTTTCGAACTCGAAAAGTGCATGGATTCAGCTTCAACCATCACCCCACTATTTTGCACAAAGACTTGTCATCTTGGTCTTTTGTGTAGAAAGAATATCCGTTTACATCGAATCGCTCCAAGTGATGACCTGAAAAGAAGGCCCCCTGTGCTAACCACTCGATTGTATCCGACACTCCGGCCTCGTGCAATACCTTCTCACCGAACCACTTTATGAACGTCTTCTTTTGCTCATTCGCTATCTCGCATGTCACTCTTCCTTGGATTCATATTCTTCAAACTCTTTTTCGTGTTCATCAATGTATGGTTGAACTTCTTCCGTATTATTCAAGATGTATAGGTGTGCTTGCAACACCTCTTCACGAGTCTTATTCTTCAGTTTGATTCCTCGAGTTCCCTCGCTTATCCCCTTGTCATGCTGAGATTGTATCGTCGGCCCTGATAGATAATCTTTGGAGAACTCCATAGCCTCTTCAACTACATATCTCTCAACTATTGAGGCTTCCGGCCGATAAGGGTTTTTAGAATACCCTTTTAAGATCTTCATGTATCGCTCGAAAGGGTACATCCACCTTAGGTAAACCGGACCGCACGTCTTACTCCCTTACCAAGTGCACTATCAAGTGCACCATGATATCAAAAAGCAGGAGGGAAATGCATCTCTAGTTGGGACAAAATAATATAACCCTCATTCTCCAATTCATCCAACTTTTCAATGTCAATGACTTTGTTGCGATAGCATTGAAGAAAATACTCAATCTTGTTATAGTGGATCGAACTTCATCTTTCATAATGCCTCTTATAGCTATTGGTAGTAGTTGTTGCATCAACACATGATAATCATGGGACTTCATTCCCACTAACTTCAAATCGTTCATTGAGACACACTTTCTCAAATTAGAAGAATATCCTTGTGGCACCTTAATGTCATATAGACATCCACACAAACTTTTCTTCTCCGCTTTTGATAGTGTATGAGTTCTGGCTCCATGTATGCCCTCTTACCATCTTCCATTACTCGTGGATGTAACCGTTCTCTTATTCCCATATCAACCAGATCTAGTCTCGTACTAATTTCATCCTTAGTCTTCCCCGGTATGTGCAAAAGAGTACCGACAAGGCTATCACAAACGTTTTTCTCCACATGCATCACATCAAGATCGTGTCTCACATCAAGACTACGCCAATATGGAAGATCAAAGAAAATTGATCTCTTCTTCCATATATTCTTCTCACTCGTCTTCCTTTGCCGCTTACCCAATATGACATTGATATGTTTCACCCGACTATAAACGTCCTCTCCAGTTAATGCCTTTGGAGCCGTGCTTCGCTCCTGAAGCCGTTAAAACGCTTTCTTAACTTACAATATGGGTGGAACCGATGAAGAAACCTCCTGTGACCGAGGTAGACCGTCTTTTTTCCGTGCTTTAGTTGATGGAAGTTTGTGTCTGCTTCACATATTGGACATGCTTTATGCCCCTTCACACCGTACTCGACAAATTTCCGTATGCGGGGAAAGTCGTTTATCGTGGTAAAAATCATTGCACGCAACTTGAAGTGCTCCTTCTTATATGCATCAAACACATCTACGCCTTCCTCCCACAACTTCTTCAAATCCTCAACCAAAGGCGCCAAGTACACATCGATATTGTTCCCGGTTGTTTTGGTCCAGAAATCATCATAGAAAGCATCACATACTTGCGTTTCATACATAGCCAGGAGGTAAGTTGTATATTACAAGGAGAACCGGCCATGAACTATGGGTGCCGCTAAGAGTTCGATACGGATTGAAGCCATCGTACAAAGCCCTAGCCGAAGGTTTCTTGGCTCACCCAAATTGTAGGGAACATTTCGTCTATTTTCTTCCATTGCGGAGAGTCAGCCGGGTGCCGAAGATATTTTCCATCGGATATTCTCTCATCAGAATGCCATCTCAACTTCTTCGCCGTTGCTTCACTAGTAAACAGATGCTTAAACCGTGGAATTATTGGAAGATACCAAAATGCCTTCAAAGGTTGCCTTTTTGTTGTCTCGCTCTCCGTAAACACTAACTTTCTTCACTTTGTATCGTGAAGTTTTACACTTCGGACAATTGCGAGGCCTTCGTACTCGTTTCGTACAATATGCAGTCATTAGGCAACTGTATCTTTTTATACTCCATACCTATCGTAGACAAGATTTTCTTGGCCTCATACATACGATTTGGAAGTACATTATCATCTGGCAACATATCACACAACAATTCAAGCTGCGACGTGAAACTGCTATCGGTCCAACCACAAGTTGCCTTTAAGTTGACCAAATGTAACGTCGCAGTCAACCGTGTATACTTAGTACACCCAGGGAAAAAAGGTGTCTCTGCATCACTCCGCACGCTTTCATATTCACCCGATTGTGCAAAAGATTCTGCATCAACATCATTAATCATTTTCTCCATTCCATCATCATCATATACCTCAACTTCATTTGCGTGGGACGTGTTAGTTCTCAATATTTTGATGATAACAAGATTAATGTTTTTGATGAATTTCTTAGCTTGTTCGAGCAGCCCCAGGATCTTGCCCAAGCAACATCGGGTTCTGGAAAGGAAGCAGTGAAGAAATTCTGTCATGCTCAAGCAACCCTCGTGAAGTTTTCCCGAGCAACAACGATCCAGAATCGAATGCAGCATGATTCAACATTCATGCTCGAGCAGGATGTATTTCTTGCCTGAGCATCGTCGAGGCAGAAGCAAAAGAAGGCCATTCAAAGAACCTTGCCCGAGCAAGGTATATTTCTTGCCTGAGCAACATTGAGGCGAAGCAAAAGACGAACGTCATCGAGTAATGCCCGAGCAAATAATTATGTTCGCCCGAGCATCATCAATACGTGTTTAAAGAAGACCATTCGAGGAACCTTGCCCGAGCAAGGAGTTTCTCGTGCCCGAGCAACGTCGAGACGAAGCAAAACACAGCCTAATCGGAAGGTCTTGCCCGAAAGCAGGAAAAAGGCCCGCCGAGCACCATGCTCGAGCAAAGGCAAAACATTGCCCGAGCAACGTCCATCATCTCTCAAGTTCTCGCTTCTGTCTGAGTCTTGCCCGAGCAAGGAAAGTGGCTTGCTCGAGCAACATCGTGTGGCGGTACTTCTCAGTTCATAAAGTAGAAGCTTGCCCGAGCATGACAAATGTCATGCTCGAGCACCATGCCAAGCAGAGGAGAATACTTGCCCGAGCATACCCTGAGACAACGGTCATCAAGTAGCTTGCCCGAGCAAGCTTTGATTCATGCTCGAGCAACATCGCCAAAACACGCTTTCTCCGCGAGCATACTTTTCGGGTTGCCTCAAGCAATGTGTTGTGCTCTCTACTCCGCTTTGCTCGTGCCTTGCCCGAGCAAGAATTTCACCATGCTCGAGCAACATCGAAACAGCACTACCAAGCCTTTGTAAAGAAGCCCGCCCGAGCATGATTTTACCCATGCTCGAGCACCATGCCCGAGCAAGCATATTATCTTGCCCGAGCATCAGCGAGCCAATCTGCATCTGAACTACTTTATACAAAGCGTGCTCGAGCACACATTGATTGTTGCTCGAGCAAGGTACCTCTGTTACTTAATTATCTTATGCGCAATCTTCATACTCTCTGTGATATATTATTCAATCCTATATGATACTCATTATTATTCTCAAATACCTTTAGCCCATTTGTTTAAATGAGTTGCAAAGAGATCTTCACATTGATTACCATCTTATTTGAGTTGTGAAGCACCGAGATTGTTTCGGACAGAGCCAACATCGAAGAAGGAAGCCCATAACCAAAAAGACATGAAACAATATTCTAAACTTATCTTCTTCCAAGACGACGAGAACGATGATCTGTAAAGTAACTCCACCAAACAGACACCCGATCACGGTGAGGCGCGGATACATCAAACGCTTAACAGACATATTCAAATTCTTCAACGGTCCTCAACTTCAATCAGTACAAATACCCGAAGATATGAATTCGTCAAATACCCATAATACACATAGACGCAGAAACATCTTTTCATAGAAACTACTTTCTGTGTATTCTAAAAAGCTTCAGTGTTCATAGTTCAATTACTCTGTGAGAGATCTTTATCATTTACTCTTAATCTTTCAAAATCTCAAGATAGAGGTATCTTGAGTGTGGGTGTATTAATTACAACTTGTAAGGGGGAGTGAGTCCGAGAGTGAAAGGATCATCCTTCGTTTACAGAGTGTGTAATTGTATTTGTGAGATAGTGGAAATCCCATAGTGTCTGGGGACTGGACGTAGGTGAAAGAGTTGGACCGAACCAGGATAACTTCTCTGTGTCTATTATCTTTATTTCTTTACCGCTTCCATCGTTTACTGATCATACAGTGAAAAGATTTTTTTTTTGAGATCACCTATTCACCCCCCTCTAGGTGATATTCTACCTTCAGGACGCACCGGTACTTACTTCCTCACCATGCCATATCCACGTTGTGTATCGAAGGTGTATTCCATCACAAAGTAGGTGGTCCCTTATATCAGCAATAACCCTTCGACTCCCATTTAAACAATTAACACAATGGACAATAATACATCCCATTTTTTGTGGCCACATTCCTTCTAGCAAATTCAATAAACTCTTCCACCCCATTCTCATATTCTTCACTAGTTCTCAACGCATTCATCCAACTATGACCTATTTTATTACCACCTACGACATTTCCAACAATGTCAAGTTCATGTCAATTTCAAGTTCATATCAACTATTAAATCCAACAATTTCATCAACTAATGTAACATTGAAATTATTCCTACCGACATATACTTCAATGGTAATAGAAATGGTAAACCATGAAGCCATCGCTTTTTTAATCAAGTTCACGTAGTTCATATGGCTAATAATAAAGGAAAGACAAAAAAATCACCGATCGGATTAAAAACATATGGGTGTGTGCATAAAATGAAAGCAACTGACCTAATTTGGGAGCGCAAGCGTTTGCTTCAAACCTTTGACCAATATTTCTCCGCAGGTAGTCAAAAAAGACGAAGATGACTATCCTTTAATCTCTACTCGTCTATATCTGCATTATCAACATATGGTTGTTATATTAAGAACCAAGCACAAAACTTATTTGGAAGCGGTAATAGGAAATCTTGTTTTCAATCTAATGGCAAGTCCCCACAACAGTTTAACCAAATCCAATTAAATCCTTTGAGTAAAACTACAAGCCATGCAATAGAATTGTTTAAACCAAATTTGGGTGTTTAGACCTCAATTTTTTCAATAAATTTGATCTCATAACAGAAGCCATAGGGTTCGAAATTCATTTTCATTATATAGTGTGAACAGAGATAACAATTTATGGGATCTGAATTACTCGTACCAAACACATGATTCCAGTAGCATAACATTGTGTGTTCAAATTAAAAATTTGCTATAGTAGGAATCAATATGAACCAGCAGCATATAACTATTAAATTTCATTTCCAAGCACCAACATCATTTGACTTGGAATTATAGTTGTATCAGAAAAAAGTAATGACCAGTTGCTTTCCTTGCATTAGCCTCAAAGATTGATTTCCCAATCCTTCAACCCCTTTACGACATTTCAAGCCACTATGACCGTCAACCAAATCGCGCCCCATGGACCATTGATTTAATTTCTCTCTTTCCACGAGTTCGATCGAGAGCCTTATTATATTTTATTGGGAAAATTATTATGAAATCATAAGTAAAGAACTTATCTACTAAAAAATCCAAATAATAAATAAAGTATCATCATTTTATATATGCTCTTTAGTCGGTATTGGGACTTCTTAATAATTAGGACTTCTTAATAATTATTAAGACGTCATAATAATTCCCCTATTCCTCTTAAAGCTAGCTCCATCCAATATGCATATATATGCGCATATTGATTGCATGGGGAGGCCACTCTCTAATTTCAAATTTAAAAATCAATCAAAAGGTTCCAGTTCAGTTCATTGCATCCCATGATATTTAATAAAGACAGGAGATCCATCCATAATTATTTCCAAGTCAAATGACGTTGAAAACCGAACAAGGAATCCTTAATACTCGTACACGACTTTTTCACTTTTTTAATATGGATTGTGAATCATTTTCTTTTATTCTTATTTCTTTAACCAAGAGGCTAAAGCATGCAAGAAGTTATCTCTTTGGTCAGAATCGTAGGGAGAATAGTTAAGATTTTGGTTAAATGATCTTACTTTGTTTAAAGGAAATTTCATTTGGAAAATCAAGTTGAGTCAATAATAAGCAGGCTTTAATCTTTCCTTAACCTTCACACTAATCCATGAATACAAGCTACGTTGGAGACTTAAAGTTCTATAAAACCTTGAAGGACTTCTAAACTGATCAACATAGCTCCTAAATCCTACATTTGCAGATACTAACGTAGATGTCTTTTCCTTTTCCCCCCACAAGAAGGGATGTCAAAATGATGATGATATACAAATTAGAGAAGCTATCATGGTATATACTATTAATCATGAGCGCAAAGAAGAAATGGAATTATTTTCAGAAATCTCTTAGGACATGTGAATATAGATGATGGAGGGTGATAGGTCTTTTTACTTTTGTTTTTGTTTCTTGTACCTTTCTTTATTAATTTGAGTTAATGAATGTGAATAACCAGATTTAATTACATTCAAAAGAATAAAACACAACAATTTTCTAGTACGGAAAGTGTTCGTACCAGTGCAATAAGGATGGATGCTAATCTTTAATGACTTCTTCATGAGTGTGATGATATGAATAAAAACACAGTCTTGTTTTTTTGTTTCTTTTCTCTTTTAACTTTTCAAGCACAAGGCTTCGGGTCTCGTGCCCTTGTTTTCTCCTCTCTCTCTCTCATTCACTTCTAATCTCCTAGCAAGGCCTAGGTACAAAGAATAATTAAATAATCTTATAAAATGGAAAAGTAACATCCATAGCTTATTTGTAACTGTAGCTATAATTTAATTTATGAGCCCCAGTGATAGTTAGCGCCATTCATTGGCTTTTTTTTGGATGATAATGGAATTTTTCTCTTTATCAAGAACGCTTCTTCTGCAAATGAAGCGCAATTGAAGATCACAAACTTTCACTTTAATGGAGAGCTAAAAATAATGATTTTTCAAGAAAATTAAAACACAAACATCATTGCGGCAATTGAAAAAAAGTATAGGCGTACTAAACGACAATCATATCTAATTGATC
Organism: Acacia melanoxylon; assembly: GCA_019022615.1. Classification (NCBI taxonomy): domain Eukaryota; kingdom Viridiplantae; phylum Streptophyta; class Magnoliopsida; order Fabales; family Fabaceae; genus Acacia; species Acacia melanoxylon. Next base: position 12,717,615 of record JAFJYJ010000010.1, read on the forward strand.
GATTTAATTTTAAAGTTTGCCCTTATATTATTGAACCTTGATCTCTTTTATGACAATATTCAACTATAACTCGAAATATAGTACATCATAGAATCCTAGGTATTAAATAGGTGTCAAAAGAACGTCAGTATGGTCTCATGTTAAACCATTCTGATCACGGATTTTATACAGGTTCCAATATTAAGATTTATGGTTATTACATTGCATAACCTGGCAGTGGAACAGACTTAATCAACAAGGAACCAAACATTAATTCAAAGATGAGTATTTGTTGAAATTTAAGAATTAACAAAAACCTACTCTCTTTTTCAATGTTTTGATAATTCAGCTTCCAAATTTCCCTACAATTTATTCTCTCAAAGAATTTTATCTGGTAGACAATACTACTTTTGCAAGAAATTACGATGTTTTTTACCAAATTTAAAGTGCTTTTCACGCATGCCTATCATATCACTAAACATTAAAGTTTGCAGTTCCAAACAAGAACAACCCCCAGCCATGCATTTTGTATTCTAGAAAAGGATATGAGCGATACAAACTGCACTATTAAAAGTTTATGTACGCACTGCAAATACCGCCCTAACAGCATGCAAGCCGAAGGACGATGCAAAGAAGGAAGACGGAGGAGACAGACTGCGATGCGACGGGAAGGTAAATCGACTGGGAAGAACGAATAACGAGGTGGAGTGGAGTTGGAAGCCCACAATCGATTTGCGCGGCGCGGTGGAGGTGGCGACGGAGGAGACGCTTGCGAAAAGGAAATGACAGGTCGGGGATTTGGGGAAGGAGGTGCGGAGGGTTTGTTTCTATCGCGGGAGTGAGGAGTACACTGAGGGGTCATTTGTGTTTTAAATGATAATTGGCGACCTGATTAACAAATCAGGTCGCCAATTTTTTAATATTGACGACATGATTTACCTTGGTCGCTAATATTCAGATAATTGGCGACAAAATAAATCAGTCGCCAATTTTTTAATATTGGCGACCAAGGTAAATCAGTCGTCACTATTAAAATATTAGCGACGATTTATTTTCGTGTCGCCGGTTATCTGAATATTGGCGACTGATTTATTTCGTGTCGCCAATTTGTTAATATTAGCTACACGAAGGTAAATACGGTACGCCAAAAATGAATTTTATTCCAAAAAAATTAAGTATCTTGGCGCCAAACAAAAAAATTCTCATATTCTCCATGGCGGGAAGCAATTAAAACGTCCCGAAACTCGTTAGAACGCCAAAAATCAATTTTATAAGACCTAAACTATAATTCGGGACGTTGAAGGCTCATTTTCCTTATATATAATTACAAGAATACCACTACCTTCATTTTTTACTACCTATTTCTTAATAAGGACGTTTTTTAGTGTAGTAGTATCCAATTTTTGTAGTAGTGAGATGAACCTTTTATTTTGGCAGACCAGACGAAACAAGTGTTCTATATCACCGATCAAGAAAATAAAATGTGGTCCGTAGCTCTCCAAGGAAAAAGGGTCATTGATATTGATGAGGAAAGTCATTCAAATTATGGTCTTCCCGAGAGTACTCCTTTTTCAAGGGGTCTAGGACATGAACGAAGAAGATGAAGCGGATAATGAACCCGACATAAGAAATGATCACCAAGAAGGGATATGGGAGGGTATCACTTTATAAAAGAGTTAATTCATAAGGTAATATTCATATGCAGAATTCTTTGAAAATTTTAAGGTTTTAACTATATTATTTTCCTTCTATGTTCTTAAACAATGTCACTGACTATGAAGTTTGTTCTTTTTATTATTATTATTTTTGTGGCAGGATCCGATCCAAAGGGGGCATGTTATAAAAGAGGATGTTACGTTGTTGGGTGGGAATCAGATGAAGGCATGGTGAATATTATATTGGGCATGTATGTTGTATTTGTAAGTAAGTTATCTTATTGTATAAATTAATTTAGGTGTTGTAGTCATAGTATAATCATTAATTAAGAAGCCACATAACTCATGGTGAATAATATTTGTATTCTTTTTTCCAATTCAATTTATTCATAATTGTTCATAGCTAGTAGCTTAAAGTATCGACTTTCATGTGCTGGATTAGGTGGTGGATTTGTGTATATATATGATCAAGAAGAATAGAACAGGGAAAAAATTCGGGAAAATTTAAACCATAAATAAATACGCCAGTCTTAAATGTTCAAATGTTAAGACCGGATGTATTTATATGTTCGGTCTTAAAGGTCATGTGTACATATTTGATATTAAGTCGGTCTTAAAAGTTGGTCTTTTAAGACTGTTGTATTTATACGTTCGGTCTAAAATTAAATTCAATTTTTAAGACCGGATGTGTTTACTATCCAGTCTTGAAAAACAGTATTTTAAGACCGCGTATAATTAGTCGTCAGGTCTTAGAAGCCGCTATTTTTCAGACCGGATTTATTTTTGTCTGGTCTTACAATTCTGATATTTTAAGAGCGGCATAGTTTTTGTCCGTTCTTAAAAGTTGAGTTTTAGGATCAAACAAAAATTATTTCAGCTTTATTGAGTACGACTTTTAAGACCTAATGTTTTAAATATATGGTCTAATAGAGTTTCTTTAAGACCGGTTCGAGTCCAGTCTTAAATGTTAGACTTTTAATACCGGCTGGAACAAGACCGGTTGTGGGTCCGGTCTTACGTTGCCTCTTTTATCCGGTCTTAAAACCCTTTTTGCACTAGTGTTAACAAAAGAAAACTATTGTTTGAGTGGATGCATATACAGAATACTATCTAGCTTTATTATTACTATCATTTGAAAAAGGTTTTATCTTTTTTTGCCATAAAAATTGTTTAATAATAATAATAATAATAATAATAATAAATACATTATCAAATTTTTAATTAAAGATGATTAATTAACAATGATAAATGATATTAATAAGAATAATAAAGAAAAGAAAAATAAGTAGGAAAATATCTTTATGAAATAATCCACTATATATCTAAATAAAAAGGAACCTATGGGAGAAAAATAAATAAATATTATTTTTATAGAAGAGTCAAACCCTAACCCTACTCCTATAAAATATCCTTCTTCTCCCACCATATGACACCTTCACGCCGCATCGCATTTGCTGTCAGGTGCATATTTTTTCCCTCATCTCATTTATGCGCCTTCCCTGCCTTTAATTCCTGCAGGTGTCTTTTCAATGGTTTTGTTTCATCTTCCTTCCTTTTGTTTGTCTTGCCAAGTCAATCCTCCCACTCTATTTTACTGTGCTTGGGTTTGTAGTAGCATCATCTTTCATGCCACTGCTTTATTCTTGAAACTGTAGATGCCTAGAGGTACATTCATTTATTTATATTTTTCTTCTTCTTTCTCATTCATCATTCCAGCCTCTTCTTTCCTCGTTGTGCGTGTGGGTATATCTTTATCAAAAATGTCCAAGCCTTTCACCAATTTTTTTTCTTGTGTCTTTGTCTCTATTTTTATTGTCTTTGCATCATATATCCCTGTGACCATTTACTTCTTTTCTGTTAGAATATAATAGAAATAGTAGTAATAGATTTCCATTGTATTCCCCTGTGTATTATTCCTTCTGTATTTAGCTTATACATGTGTCACTAGTCTATAGGGGTTGTTATGATTGTTTGTTATTTAGATTCTATATTCAGTATTCTGGATCATTCTATTCAGTGGATATAAATATACAGATGAGGGCCAGTAGGTTTTACTGAGCTGTGTATTCATTTTCGAATTATCTTTTCTGGTTTTCTAACTTGGTATCAAGAGCCATCCATCATGTCTACGATTTCTGCGGCCTCCGTCGACTCTGCTGCGTCTTTCGTCTCCCGCTCTTACACTCTGTTCAGCTCATCTAGCCAAACTATAGCGATCAAGCTGGATTGCTCCAACTTTCTCATCTGGGAATCCATCGTTCTTCCTCTCATTTAGGGAAATCGCCTGGAAGGCCATATCGATGGCATTTCTCCTGCCCCGACGAAGGTGCTGTATGATGCCACTGGTACGTACCCACATTAATCCTGCCTGGTCCGACTGGTTCTCCACCGATCGTCTCCTCATTGGCTGGTTAAGGAATACAATGACTCAAGATGTCGGCGCTAAGCTCCTCCACTGCAAGACCGCCGGAGCACTGTGGAGTGAAGCATGCGATCTTACCTGTGCGTCGTCCAAAGCTCGTGTTATGGTAATCAAAAACGAGCTTCATAACACTAGGAAGAACTCACTCAAGATGGAGGAGTATCCGACTAAGATGAAGAGTATGTCTGATGAACTTGCACTCGCCGGATCTCCGGTACCCGTGGATGATCTTATACTCCACACCCTGAATGGACTTGATTCTGAGTATAACGCTATCATCGTCAAACTTGTTGATCAGTTTGATCTTACCTAGGTCGAAGCCCAATCAGCTCTTCTGTCGTTTAAGTCGCGATTAACCCAGCTGAGTCATTTTGCAAATTTGAGTATCCAACCTACGGCCAATTTTGCTCAACGTAACGACAACACTCCAGATTTTGGTAACACTCATGGTGGCAGAAATTTCTAGCAAAATTTCAGAGGCCGAGGTGGACGCTCACGGGGAGGACGAGGACGTGGATGTCCCTTTTGCGTTCATTGTCAAAAACTAGGACATACTATTGCCACCTGTTACTACCGTGATGAACATTCGGGTGTTCATCACTCTGCTCCACACTCTTATTACTCCAATCATTCTGTTCCTTACTCCTAGTATGCTAATTCTTATCTAGCTCACAAGCTTACTATGCCAACTCTCTAGTATCACATCCTTATTATGCTAATCCTCACACGGTCACGGATCCTTCATGGTATATTGACAGTGGTGCCAACTACCACGTCACTCCTTACTCCGATCAACAAGATGATTTTGATCCAGTGGGTAAGTCCTACATTACTACTTGTACGGTGAACACGATTCTATTGCTGGTATAGGCTCTATTGATTTACCCTGTAAACGCTCACATCTTGCTCTTAAAGATGTTCTATATGTACCCTCTGCAACTAAAAGTCTGATAAGCGTTAATCGATTAATTCGCGATAATTCTGTTTGTGTGAATTTCTCTAATGACCGTTGTGATGTTAAGGATCCGATGATCTACGACACACTCCTGTAGGGAACAACAAATCAGGGCATGTATCTCGTGAAGAAGGAAAGAAGGCTTAATAACATACCAGTGATGATGGCGGTTTCACACTCCTCAGATGATTCCTCCAAAGAATTTCTCAGTTGGAATCATAAGCTAGGACATCCGAGTATCAAAGTGTTGAAAAATGTTCTGAGTCAATGTAATAAAACAAAAATCTCCAATGTTTTCATTGATGATAGTTTTGTATGCGAGTCTTGTCAACTAGGAAAATCAAAGTTTCTTCCATTTCCACGTTCTGTGTCTCAGTCCACTTCTTCATTTGATTTAATCCATACTGATATCTGGGGACCCTCACTTATTTGTTCCAACAATGGCCATCGATTCTACGGACGAGCTGAGCGTAAACATAGGCATATCTTAGAGATGGGATTGATGCTCCTAGCACACTCTGGTATGCCATTGAAGTTCTGGGTGGAAGCGTTTCAGCAAGCAGTATACCTCATTAATCGCTTGCCCACTTCTATCCTCAATTATAGTACTCCTATGTTTCAGCTTAAGCAAACAGAACCATGCTATGACGATCTCAAACCGTTCGGTTGTGCTTGCTTACCGTGTCTTAAGCCTTACAATAAACACAAGTTTCAACTCCATAGTGAAAAGTGTGTATATCTGGGACCAGCGTCACAGTAAAAAGGCTATAAGTGCCTAAGTGAGTCAGGTAAAAAGTTTATATCTCGGCATGTGATATTTGATTCAAGAATTTTTCCTTTTAAGACAGGTTTCATTCGTTGTGCTCCTAGTTCTGCTTATAAAGATTCTCTGAGTTCTGTTTCTATGATCATACAATCATCTCATGATAATGTTGATTCCAACAATGCCTCTGGTGAATATACTGAGTCGACGGAGCATCTTGATTCTTCGAGAGCTCAATCACCCTCGTCTGTACATGAGAATGGGAATGACTCCTTGACTGAGTCCATAGTAAGTGATCCACGCTCCATCACTTCAGAGTCTAGCTCTGGGTCAACAAGAATTGGGCCCATTAATGACCATCATATGGTGACTCGGGCTAAGGTTGGAACAGTCAAGCCCAATCACCCTTGGACTTGTTGTTTCAACCCTTGGCAACCATGAACCCGTGTCTGTACGAGCTGTTCTTCAATCGCCGGAGTGGACAAATGAGATGAAGGAGGAGATCGATGCTTTATCGCGGAATCGTACCTGGTGTTTGGTTCCATACAAGAATCAGAAGTTAATTGACAGCAAATGGGTCTTTAAGACCAAATACCGAGCTGATGGTTCAATCCTAAAGTACAAAGCACGCTTGGTGGCGAAAGGATTTCAACAAACCCCAGGCATCGACTTTGGTGAAACATTCAGTCCCGTCATTAAATCCACTATAATTCGCATCATCTTGTCTCTGGCCGTGACATTCATATGGGAGATCTGGCAGCTCCATGTTGATAATACTTTCCTCAACGGTGTGCTGCACGAAGAGGTATATATGTCGCAGCCAGAAGGTTTCGTCGATTCACACAAGCCAAAGCATGTATAGTTGATAAAAGCTCTTTATGGTTTAAGATAGGCTCCTAGAGCTTGGTTCGATAAACTTCGTCTCACTTTAATTGGCTGGGGTTTCGAAAATCTGAGGAGTGATATCTCCTTATTTTTGTTAAAGACACAGAAATTGACCATCTTTATTCTTATATATGTAGACGATATTCTAGTCACTGGAAATAGTCGTTCATATATAGAGAATTTTGTTCAGAGATTGAATCAGGTGTTTTCCTTGAAAGATTTAGGACCCTTGTATTATTTTTTGGATTTGGAAGTGTACAGAGACAATTTGGGAATCTATTTAAATCAGAGTAAGTATGTAGTTGATTTGTTGAGGAAGTTTGGAATGTCTGACTGCCCTCTGTTCCTACACCAATGGTAACTGGAAGATTGATATCGTCTGGTGATGGAGATTTATTGGAAAATCCATCAGAGTATAGGCAGGCTATTGGTTCGTTACAGTATTTAACAACAACACGTCCTGATATTAGTTTTGCTGTAAATAAACTTAGTCAATTTTTGTCACAACCTAGAACTGCTCATTTTCAATCTGTCAAGAGGGTGTTCAGGTACCTCAAGGGCACTTATAATTTAGGTTTGCATATTAAACCTTTTAGTAATCCCCAGCTGATTGCATATACTGATGCGGATTTAGCTTGTGATCTTGATGACAGGAAGTCTATGGCTGGTCTATGTGTTTTCTTAGGCAATAATCTTGTGTCTTGGTCTTCAAGAAAATAGAAGGTGGTGTCTAGATCTAGTACAGAGTCTGAATACAGATCTCTTTCTGATGGATCTGCTGATATTAAATGGCTAAATTCCTTATTGTCTGAGATAGGACTTTTTATTCGAACTCCTTCAGTCATCTGGTGTGATAATTTAAGTGCCAAGTTCTTAGCTGCTAATCATGTACAACATGCTCGTAGTAAACACATTGAGATTGACTTCCATTTTATTCGAGATTTGGTTACTGCTGGTCTGATTGATACTAGACATATTCCCTCTTCACAACATATTGTCGATTGCTTCACTAAGCCTCTGTCTCAATCATAATTTGAGTACTTCAGGAACAAACTCGGTTTGTTGGTAACACCCTCTCGTTTGAGGGGGAATGTTAGAATATAATAGAAATAGTAGTAATAGACTTCTGTTGTATTCCCCTGTGTATTATTCCTTCTATATTTAGCTTATACACGTGTCACTAGTCTATAGGGGTTGTTATGATTGTTTGTTATAGAGATTCTATATTCAGTATTCTAGATCATTCTATTCAGTGGATATAAATATACAGATGAGGGCCAGTAGGTTTTAATGAGCCGTGTATTCATTTCTGAATTATCTTTTCTGGTTTTCTAACTTTTTCGTTTTTCCCCCTCCCCTTGCCGTCAAATTCGTTTCTTTCTCTTGAGCAAAAACAAATTTCGTTTCTTTCTTTTTATTTTTATTTTTTAAAAAATGTGTCTATCTGTATGTACATAATCTCTACCACCAACCAAGCCTTTTTTGTTTTTTCTCATATATGCGCCATCATGTATGTGTGTAACTTTCATATATTTAACATCTATTGCCTTTATAAAAATTTATTCCCAAATTATACCATATCTAAATAAAGAAAATAGTGGAATCCATTGAAATTTAGGTGTGTGTATAATATATTAGTCATAGAAGGTAATTTTAATGTTTTAAAGTAGTTTTAATTAATATATTAATAGATGTTTATATGTGTAATTTTGTAGACTCTCATTGAGAGTTTTGGTGTGACAATTATGTGATTACCTGTGCACTAGGGAGTAATAGGTAACTCTGAATATTCTTCTATATACTTGTAAATTGTGTGTGATTGTGAGTAACTATCTTTTATTTAAAATTAAAGGACTGGATCATATGTATATGTGTATGTATTGTAAATTGATATTTAATATGAATTGAAGCATGATTTATTGTTATTGAACATATTTGTCATGGTAATTTGTATTTGTGATGGGTTGGAGTAAGGAGGAATTTGTATGTTGAAATCTTTTACCAAGTGGTATGTCATTACTCGGTGCACAGAGGATGACACTTGTCAGGGCCTCTTCTTCCATGTTTTTTTTGGCGGGAATGTATTGGAGCTATGGGACATGTGACATCTCCTTAGTTGTGTTGCTTTAAGGAGGGGAGTCATAGTCCATACTTAAGTTCTATACCTTTGGCCGGGTGTATCTTAATTTTTGATGAGCTTGGGACAATCAAGTCAAATGGATGAGTTGATATTGGACTATGTGTTAGCCTATGACTCCAGTCAACGGTTGAGGATGGACGATGATATAAGGGAGGTTGTATATTGCATATGGTATAATTGTACGGTTCACATTGACATAGTGATAATGAATGTTGTATGAAATTATAGTATATACAAATATATATGTAATCAGCTCCTGCTTTTTGTCATATGTGAATTGATTGTGTACGGTAGAAACTTTCAATAGTTACTGAGATGTCAAACTCACCCAATATTAACAAATTTTAGGTGATTGTTCTAGTAGAGGGTAAGGGAAGACACCTATGAAGTGAGCATTTAAGACTCTTTCATACTCCTAGAATCCATGTTAAGTCATTTGTATTTTCCATGGCCCTAAGACTTCTGCATTTTATCAACTCTGAAATATTTTGAAAATTTATTTGACACCAAATATTTTGTAAATATTTTGGGAAGTTAATTTGGCCCTATAAAAATGATTTTTTTTGTTTATTGGCAATATTTTAAATACTTTGGTTGTTTAAAATTGGGGTGTTACATTTATACTATTCTAAGTGGATTTGGTCTACCAATGAGTAGTGATACCATTTGTGAAGGACGTCTTTACCCTAAAAGGGAGGAGGTTCAATGCCCATTTCTCGATGTGAGGGTCTCATTGGTGAGCAATCTATAAGTACCTCTGTAAGCGCTTTTTAAACCTGGAGGCATGTCCTGACCCTGGTAGGTTACAAATTTCTACCCTACCCAAAATTTTATTTCTTAAAAAAAATGGATTTGGTCACAGCTAATGAAAAGTTTTGCGTGCTGAACAAAAAGGAAAGAAGAAGAATTAAAAAGGTCTCGGGTTGACTCAAGTGGTAAGCGGCTTATGTCGCTTAAGCAAGGTCTTGGGTTCGAGCCTTGTGAATGCAAAAAAAAAACCCCCGCTGGGAGACTCTCCCACCATAGCCATATACGCGACATGGATCGGATCCAGACTAGTCGAGGCGAAGCCCCGGTGAACCAGGTGGGCAACAAAAAAAAGACATGAAAGGCAAGAGACGAATTGACATGACTACTCAAAGTTTGATCATTTCAAACTTTATGGAGCTGATATAAGTTGTACTTCTCGCTACTTTGGTTTTTTTTAATTAAAAATAATTAAAGTTGACTACCGAAGTCTTCCCATACCTGAAGTTAGAGTCGAAAAAACAAGTCGAGCTCATTAGACTGGCCTGTTTAAACCCTTACCCTTCAAGGACTGTACTTATAAAATGGAGCATCCAAATAAAATTGAGCCTAAAAGTACTAGCTTTGTAAGGTTGAGGGCTTGAAAGGGCTGGCCCTGTTAGGCCCGTTAATTGTTTTTAACTTGCTCAGTTGGCAGTTGCCCTGCTGATCAAGTATGACCATGAATGAAGCCACTTGCCTGTCATATTTCCCAGTACTCACTCACTCGGTCACTCTCACAGTCTCACTCATTTATGTCATTTACTTCATGTCCCTACTCGAAGATTTTATTATTTGGTTTATTATTTGTTGCAAATAAAGATTACAGATGTGTTCATGATGTGAAACAATAAATTCTTAATATTTGTACCCATGAAACAAAGCCTACTACTCAAAGTGAAACACAATCAAATGTCTTTGAAATTGATGATAGTGGTGAAGAAGATGAATATGATAGTCATCATACTCATGTTGTTTAGTGGTATCAGTGGATAATAGTTTACTTTTTTTTTTTGCTCGGATGATAATAATTTACTTTTGATTATAAATAATTAGTGACTTTTTAAAAGGAGGCCATTAGATATTATGCAAGTATTACAATATATTATGATGGTTGTTTACGTATGCCTGTTGATTATTATCACAACCATGTGCATATCATAGCCTCACCAAGTCTCAATATATGACAGATATTATATTGCAATAATTATAATATGTCCAAAATAAATAATGATTCGAAACCGTAATATATATGCGCTGAACATATATAACACCTGCATATATGAGGGGTTCGAAACTATGTTTTGTGGTCGATGAAAACCATCATAAAAGGTCTTTTCTGTAGTAGTGCTTGAAGTATTTATTTTTCAATAACACCTAGGATTTTAAAGTAATTTTTGGTGCAATCAACATTTCAAAATAATTTTGTTGTAGCACCACTAGTGCAAAAAATGGCTTTAAGACCGCCTCATTCAGAGCGGACATTGGACGCACCGGTCTTAAAGGTATGACCGGTGGCAGTTTTGTAAATAAAAGGAACTTCTTATGTATGACTGGTGGCAGTTTTGTAAATATAAAGAACTCCTTATGTATCACCGGTGGCAGTTTTGTAAATATAAAGAACTTCTTATACCAGACATTTTTTCATCGGTCTTAAATATATTATTAAGACCCGTTAAAAACAAGGCCGGTCTTAAAAATGTTATTAAAAAATATTCAAATATCAATTACTTTATTGAGAAATCTCACACATAGGACTAATATTTTATGCGGGCCAAAAGAATAAGGAAAAATTTAAATATAAAGGTAATAAAGTTTTAAGACCGAATGTAAATAAACACCAGTCTTAAAAGTTATTCTTTTAAGACCGGACATAAAATGAGGCCGGTATAAAATAAAGAAAAAGAGTGCGAATAAAAAATTAATTACTTTTAAGACCGGACTTTAATATGATCGGTCTTGAATGTTAATTTTTAAGACCGTCTCTTTGTATATCCGGTCTTGAATATGAACCGCCTAATATACATTTCTTCGCGCGAAAGCTTTTGTTACTATCACTGAAGAACCTCTGTTTACGTTGCGAAACCCTTCCTGTTGCATTACCTCTCTTCCTGTCTCAAAAATGAACGGTGAAAACGATTCTACTCCTGTTCTGGGAACGCCGCCGATTCTTGCTATGATTGGTGTGAGTCCGAACGAACCGTCTTCATTTCACAATGAGCCTCATAACCGCCCTGCATGTCGTGGTAGAAGAGGAACACGAATGCAGAATGTAACCCTAAGTCGGACTTCTGCCTCAAAGCTGGAGATTCAGTTTAATGAAAAGTTGCAACCTTTCGGTCCCAAGAAATCCAAATATACTAGTTTTGTTGGCTATCTTGCACGCAGCAAGGTTAGCATCTTGATAGATGAGTGGAAAAGTATGGACCTTCACAAAGTAAAGGATCCTATTTGGGACACTATCCAGCTTACATACACCGTCCCCGATGTCCAAGTTGAAAGAGAAGACATTATCTTATTGTGCGATCGGTGGAGGAAGTTTAAGACCTTTCTAGCTAACACCTATATTTTTGCCGAGGTTCCGCCTCAAGAACTTCCTTGGGAAAAGTACACATATATTGATGAACAAACTTGGCAACAATTTGTTCAGCTGCGGACCACTCCTGGAGCTCTGGTGAGTTTATATTTAGTTTTGTTTGCCTTTTTGTGTGTTTATTAACCTGTGCAGATATTTGAATGTTATTGTGTTCATCTAATCCTTTTAGTTAAATGGTTTGGTTTGTGAATAGAAGTATATATTTCCTGCCTTTGTCAATGCAAGTCTGATATGTAGACCCTGAAAAGGTAAAATACTAAGAAGGTAATTAAGGAAATAATAATGGCATAAGAGTCAAGTCTCAATTATATAGTCTTAGTTCTGTTATAGTAGGTAGTTGTTATACATTGTTGTTATGATGTTAGTATGTTAACTGTGTAATGGTTTCGGTGCAAGCTGTTATGAGTCAAGCCTCTAACTATATATAAGAGGTTAGTCTAATATGTGTAGGAACCAGTTATGATGAATGAATGAATTGACTGAGTTGGCAGCATTTCTGCAACTCCCTTTCCACTATTTCTCCTAATTTCTTCTACCATTCTACATCTTTCTTAAATAAAATGTTGAAACTTCATGAAGTGAATTTGACTAATGTTTGACCTTCATATGAAGCAGAAGTGTTCTAATTTCTGTTAGACATCAATGGTTGGAATTCATAATTAATAGTTTTTTTCAATTCTGATTCACAGATAAGAAGGGCAAAAGCACAGGAGATAGGGAGAAAGAATGATTGCCCGCATAGGGCTTCTCGCATGCGGATATGAAATGGCCGAAAAAAGAATTGATGGCGGCCAAGCGGAAGAGATTGGAAGATGAAGCTTAATCCAATCCTTCTGCCGTAGTTGATCAGCCATCTCCTATACGTCGTGAGGAGTTGTGGTTGCATATTCGGCAAAAGCCAAGCGGTGCCTATACGAGTGAACAAACTCGTGTAGTTGCTGAAAGAATTGTAAGTATCGTTTTTGTTATTTCTTAGTTACTAAACATGTTTCATTACTAAGCTTCTCGTTATTTGTATCTTACAGGGAGATCTTAAAAATAAAGAAGCAGAGGGATCTTTTGTGTCGGACGGGAGGAATGATGTTCTGACCGTTGCGACCGGAAAACCGGATCACGCGGGGCGTATAAGGGGTGTTGGAGGACGGGTAGGCCTAAAGGAATACTTTGGTAAATCCAAAAGCCACCAACAAAGTATGGTTACCTGGGATGAGATGGAACATAAAGAAGCAATGCTTCAATCCCAGTTGGAACAGATGAAGGAGGAAATAGCGGCTAAAGAAGCAATGTGGCAATCCCAGATGAGCCAGATGAAGGAGGAAATAAATCAGATGAGGCTGCTTTTTAGCTCTCGTCCAGATAGTAGTGTTCCCGTCACATATTCTCCTGCGGTTATGCGGCGAGCACTAGGGGAGCTGCATTGTTGGACGACGATCGAGCAACCTCCTCCTCAAGTTCCATCCCTCGTCAAGCCGCATCCCTCCTCCTCAAGTTCCATCCCCTTCTCAAGCTGCATCCCTCCTCCTCAAGTTCCATCCCTCCTAAAGCCGCATCCCCTCCTCCTCAAGTTCCATCCCCTATCTTGCTCATTTGATCGCCAAGCAAAAAATAACTGATTTGGCAAACAATAATTATTTTACAGATAAATCGTGGCTTGTCCAAGAAGTAGTAGGCGTCCCTCATCCTGAAGATGTTGTTTACCTTGACAAAATAGATGTAATGTCCCTGCTGATTCCTGGACAGGAGATTAGTAATGCAATCATTCAACTGTTTATGAAGTAAGTATCTGATTCTATGAGTACATAATTTAACTGCATCTTTTTGACACACATATATATACTAATTCCCTGATCGATGTCATTATTTTAGGTTCTTGCATCAAGAATTGGACAAACAGGGCAAAATCAATGATTTTGGATTCTTGTGCCCGGTCTATGCAAGTACAATGGCCCAAAAGATCATACAAGAATACATGTCAACCAGGGTGTGTGAAGTGATAAGAAAGGTGTACCTATTTTCATACTTCCACGGGTACGTATCACAATTCTTGTCTGCAATTCACTTAATTCATCTACATATATCTCTCGAGTACTTTTATCGCTATGAATTTTCAGCCGCCACATCGGCGAGTTGGTCCTCATGTGCATGGAGGATCATAAAGTTATCTTCTTATGCTCCACTCACTATAAGCCAGTGCCTATATTGAAGGAGACCGTCAACAAGTAAGCATGTCATTTTGATTCTCTTGTCTAAAATCTCTACGTTGCATATTCAGTGAGCATTATTGATAAATTTGTGATTTTAATGATAGTGTCATGTTGACCTACCAAGTCAAGGTAAGAATGAAGCGTGGGTCTCAGGCCACTATTAAACCTAACTAGTACACCCCAGAGGTTAGTACATATTTGGACACTAACACACTGCCTTGTGAACTTGGTCAGTAAGCTATATATATGCTATATTTCTTGTCACTTATCCTATATTTCTTGTTCGTTTTAGACCCATCGGCAACCAACGGGGTCCAACTTATGTGGCCTGTACGTCATGAAACACATGTATGATGTTATCAAGGGAGGAAAGACAAAATTATTATGGCTGAATTCAATTTCTGGCTTAATGAAATATGCACACAAGTTAATTCAGTTGCTGTCTTTGATGTTACAAATGTTTAGAGCTTCTGGTCCCTTTCATGATAATGAAGTGGAGCACATACGCAATGTGTTTTGTGAATATCTATATGGCCTAATTAAGTCTTAAATGTGGATGTAAATATATGTTGTAGCAAAAATAAGTTTCTGTAAATTTGTTTATTTCTTCGAACAAGTCATTCATTTGTAAATAAACATACAACTTGTGTAATTCAAGAATAAATTCGTTCATTCATTCTAGATATTTATGCTTGAAATTTGAGGTACGGGATGTTGTAAATGAGAAAAGTCTTTGTTCATAAAAATATGGCGAGACCTTTAGCACCGCATAATTATTAAACCTCCGGTGCTAAAAGTCTTTGTTATTTAAAAAAGAAATGATTTCTAGACTTTTAGGACCGGACGTAATTATATATCCGGTCTTAAAAGTCTTTTAAAAATATGCTAGACTTTTAGGATCGCATCTTTATGAGACGACCGGTCCTAAAAGTCTACGTTGAGACCTTTAGGACCGCATATTTATTAAACATCCGGTGCGAAAAGTCTTCGTTTATTTCTAAAAGACTTATAGGACCGCATATGTCTTAAACGTCCGGTCTTAAAAGTCTTCTAAAATTCACTAGACTTTTAGGACCGAATTGGTATATTTGTCCGGTCCTAAAAGTCTACGGATAATTAACAAAAAAATATGTCTAGACTTTTAAGATCGTAGTGTTGTTATATATCCACTCCTAAAAGTTCACTCAAAAATTTATTTTTTAAAAATATGGCTTTACCTTTAGGACTATGTATATATTTGTTTCCTCTTAATAGTTTTTGACTCGGTTTTCAGACAACTGAGGTTCTGGCCTTCTGCTCAAGTTAGGTCCCTCATTCTCGTCGATGTTACCTCTCTTGATGTTGAGCGGCATTATCGGTTTCTCTTTTCGTTGTCTCTTTTCATTTTGTCGGAAAAATAAGGTAGATGCGAAAGGGGCGAAAATATGCAACTCAGTCTAGGTAACACCGACGACAACGACGGTCCAACCTTGACAAGAATAGTCATTTAGTTTGTTTTTATTTGAATAAGGTAAACAATCTTTTTTTGTTTTTTGTATGTTCTTAATGTATTGTGAGCATTTTTAATGTTGATTTACGCGAAGACAATGTTTTGTTTGTTTCCTTTTTTATCGGAAAAAGAAAGAAGATAATGAAAAGGACATGGCGATCGAATATGGAAACAAAAAGATCTTTAATTTATATTTTTTTACTGCTGCCCCGTGAGGAGGAGCAACAAAGAAGTGACAAATTGTGACAGAGGAGTCTCGGGTCGTTAGACCCATTGTTATTTCGGATGATGAAGAGGTTCCTGCTCCCCTTCTCCAACAAGTTACCCTACCCCCTCCCTTCGGACCATGAAGAGGTTCCTTCTCCCCTCTCTAACAAGTTGGCCCGGCGCGCCTACCGCCGACCCCTCTCCTCTTTCCTCTACTCGATTTATTGCGGCTGATGCGATTAAGGCAGGAACTTGCTGATATCCGGCGGGAATTTAATGCTTTTCACGCCGATATCGACAAGGATGTTTAGTGGATCAGATTCTTGTTTTTTCAAAAAAAAAATTGTTTTTTCTTGTGTACGTGCATATTCTTCAGTAATGTATGAAGCATTAAGAACTAAGCTTGGAATTTTGTTGTTCATATTCTCAAGATTTCCTTTAATTTTCATCTTTTTTAAAAAAATGAGGACTTTTATGACCGGATGTTTAATAAAACTCCGGTCTTAAAATTAAATGAATAATAAAAAATTAGGACCGTCCAATTGTAAGAGTCCGGTCTTAAAAATGTAATTTTATATTTAGGACCGTCTATTTTATAATTAAACGGTCTTAATAAAATCCAAAATACTAAAACACGTCTATGTCGCGCCGAAAGTGATTTCTCAGGTTCTGTCTCCAGTGTTTTTGTGTTGCTTCGTCGACTGCTTCGCGTTGCTCTCTCGATAATCACTTTTTGTTTCCTTAGTTAAACGTCTATCGACCAAGCCGTAAGAGGTGTTTCGGTTAAATAACTTTATGGTTTTTTACGGTTTTAACGAAATTGATGAAATGTTCTAGTGGGTTTTCTCGTTGTTAATGAATATTGTATTTTGAAGATTATATTTGCGCTTTTGACCAGGCCAATCGACCAACAAATGTTTTTAGGTTACTCTTGTCTGCAACATCAACGTTCATGGCGGGAGAAGAAAGACTCCGTAAACCATTTGAATTTATATGCTACGGTGAGTCCATATTTAATTTCACGCGATGCATTTAATTTCCTCGTCATGCTTTAATTTTTCTTCTTGGATTCACTTTGTGATATTTATGACCAAAAGTGTTTCTTCGTTATGCATTTAATGGGCAAGTTTCTTCGTTGAGCATAAATATGAATTTGGTGTTTCCTTATTTTATATCCGTGTCATAAATAGGAATTCTACTATAGATCATGGTTGGATAACTGCGTTACGGACGAGTGTTGAATATCAGAATGGGGTGAGGGAATTTATAGAATTTGCTAAACAAAATGCCCATGATGATAGTGGCAAGTTTTATTGCCCTTGTGTAAAATGTTTGAATGACAGCGACTAAGTCCCGAAGTTATCTACACACATTTAATTTGTGAAGGATTTTGTAAGACTTATACAATATGGGTATGGCATGGTGAAAAAATACCAAGTGGCGGGTCTCAACATGAGGAAGTGGCCTTTGATGATAATGACACAGATATGGATGATTACATAGAGGACATTATTCGTGGTGTAGGAGAAGAGGCTTTTCATCAATCACATGCATATAGTAATATATGCAGTGATGCAGAGACCCCGCTATACCCTGGTTGTAAAAAATACCAATTGTTGAACGCTGTATTGAAATTGGTAAGCTTGAAGGCACGTCAAGGATGGAGCGACAAGAGTTTTTCTGAAATGCTTGAGGCTTTTAAGGACATGCTTCCGGATGAGAATGTGTTGCCGCATCGATACTAGGATGCTAAGAAAATACTATGTCCACTGGGGATGGAGTACAAAAAGATCCATGCATGCCCGAATAATTGTGTATTGTATAGAAAAGAGTTTGAAGAGAAGCAGAATTGTCCGATATGTGAAATACCAAGGTACAAGTCAAACAAGGGGCCTGCAAAAGTGTTGTGGTATCTTCCAATCAAGCGGTTGTTTGCGAATGAAAATGATGCAAAGAATTTGAGGTGGCATGCAGATGAGAGGATTTCTGATGGAAAACTTCGACATCCGGCCGATTCTTCTCAATGGAAGAAAATCGATCATTTATTTCTGAACTTCGGCGAAAAACCTAGGAACCTTAGGCTTGCCCTTAGCACGGATGGCATGAATCCATATGGAAGCCTTAGCAGCATACATAGTTCATGGCCTGTGCTCCTTATTATTAACAACTTATCTCCAATGTTATGCATGAAATGAAAATACATCATGCTGCCTATGTTGATTTCAGGACCAAAACAACCCGGAAATGACATTGATGTTTACCTTCAGCTCTTGATCGAAGACCGAAGGATTTGTGGGAAGAAAGGTGTCGATGTTTTTAACTCTTTCAAGAAGGATGTGTTTAAATTGCAAGCCATGATAGTTTGTACTATAAACGACTTCCCAAAGATATGGGAACTTGTCGGGTATAGTGTAAAAGGTCATAAAGCATGTCCGGTTGTGAAGAAGGCACATGCTACCATCAACTTCAACATGGAAGAAAGACGGTTTATCTTGGACATAGGAGATTTCTTAGACGGGGCCACCCATATCGTCGATTAAAGAAAGCCTTTTTTGGTAGCTAGGAGTATGAAGATGCTCCGGTGGCATTGATTTGGGGAGCAAGTTTATGAAAAGGTGAAAAATATCGGTGTCATCTTCGGTAAGGCGCAAAGAGTAGAAAAGAAACAAATATATGGAAAAAGAGATCTGTATTCTTCGATCTTCCATATTGGCGCAATCTTGATGTCAGACACTGTATTGATGTCATGCACGTGGAGAAAAATGTATGTGATAGTATTGTTGGCACGCTTCTCAACATACAAGGTAGTTCCAAGGATGGTGTGAAGGCAAGATTGGATTTGCAAGTAATGGGAATACGCGAAGAGGCTTCTCATACTTTGTCTAAGGATGAGAAACGAAGTTTTTGTGAGTGTTTACATGGCACAAAAGTTTCCTCGGGGTATTCTTCAAATTTTAAGAAGCTTGTATCGATGAAGGACTTGAAATTTGTAGGCCAAAAGTCTCATGATTGTCATGTCTTGATGCAACATGACTACTCCCAAAGTAGCTATTCGAGGCATCCCGAATATGATCTTCGGGTCGTTTTGACCAGACTTTGTGTCTTCTTCAATGCGGTTTGTAGTAAAGTTTTTGAGATTGAAAAGTTGGATGAATTGGAGAATGAAGGATATCTTATGTTGTGCCACCTTGAGAAGCTTTTTCTTCCTACCTTTTTTTACTTCATGGTTCATCTAATTGTTCATCTAGTGAGGGAGATAAAGTTGTGCGGACCTATCCATTTACAGTGGATGTACCCAATTGAAAGATCTATGAAATTCCTAAAGGGTACGTGAAGAACGCATACCGCGAAGCATCAATTGTTTAGAAATATGTTTTGAAGAAGCCATGGAATTTTGTCAAAATTATTTGGCCAAAGTAAGACATATTGGGCTTCCAAAACGTCGCATTTGAAGGGGGTAGACGAGGAGCTTCGGTAAAGAGTGTGGATCCCGATGAATTGTCACAAGTCCACTTATACATCTTGAATAATGTTGATGAAGTTCAAGCCAACATAGCTGCACATAAAGAAGTCGTAAGGAAAGAAAATCATCGAATGACCGAACAAAGGTTGATTAGGGAGCATAACAGAACTTTTGCAAACGGTTCAAACAAAAGGTCGAGGGAAAGGAATGTGTTTCGATACAATCAAATGGTTAGCCTGTGGTCCCGAGGTTGATGTCATAAGTTGGAATTCGTATGTGATCGGTGGTTATACATTTTACACGAAGTCCCTAGATGATAGGAGCACCGTCCAGAACAGTGGTGTTATGTTAGAGGCTGAAACTATGCACTTCTCCAGTTCGAAAGACAAGAGGCCTTTATTGGCAGTCATGCCATATTATGGGGATATTGAAGAGATTTGGGAGGTAGACTATGTTAAAATTAGATTTCTCATTTTCAATTGCAAGTGGGTTAATGTCAATAATGGTGTTCAGATCGATCGGCTAGGATTTACATTAGTCGATGTCAATGGTAGAAGTTTTGGTGATGAACCTTTTATTATGGCGGACCCGGGCGAAACAAGTGTTCTATATCACCGATCAAGAAAATAAAATGTGGTCTCGTAGCTCTCCAAGGAAAAAGGGTCATTGATATTGATGAGGAAAGTCATTCAAATTATGGTCTTCCTGAGAGTACTCCTTTTTCAAGGGGTCTACCGGAAATGAACGAAGAAGATGAAGCGGATAATGAACCCGGCATAAGAAATGATCATCTAGAAGCGATATGGGAGGATATCGCTTTATAAAAGAGTCAATATAATTCATAAGGTAATATTCATCATATGCAATGTTCTTTGAAAACTTTAAGGTTTTAACTATATTATTATTCCTTCTATGTGATCTTAAACAATGTATTGACTATGAGATTAATTTGTTCTTGTTTTATTTTTGTGGCAGGATCGGATCCAAAGGGGCAGGTTATAAAAGAGGATGTTACGTTGTTTGGTGGGAATCAGATGAAGGCATGGTGAATATTATATTGTGCATGTATGTTGTATTTGTAATCTGTTGTATTTGGATTGTAAGTAAGTTATCTTATTGTATAAATTAATTTAGGTGTTGTAGTCATAATATATTCATTAATTTAAGAAGCGACATAACTCATGGTGTATATTATTTGTATTCTTTTCCCCAGTTCAATTTATTCATAATTGTTCATAGCTTGTTCTTAAAGTATCAACTTTTATGTGCTGGATTGGGTGGTGGATATGTGAATATTGATCAGGAAGAACAGAACAGGGAAAACATTCGGGAAAATTTAGACCGATAATAAATAGGCCGGTCTTAAATGTTCAACTGTTAAGACCGGATGTATCCATTTGTCCGGTCTTAAAGGTCATGTGTACATATTTGATATTAAGCCGGTATTAAAAGTTTGTTTTTTAATACCGGTGTGTTTATACGTCCGGACTTAAAATTCAATTTTTAAGACCGGACAATTTATTGTCCAGTCTTGAAAGTCAGTCTTTTAAGACCGCGTATAATTAGACATCAGGTCTTAGAAGCCGCTATTTTTCAAACTGGGTATAGTTTTGTCCGGTCATAATTTTGATCTTTTAAGAGCGGCCGAGTTTTTGCCTGGTCTTAAAAGTTGAGTTTTAAGACCGAACAAAAAATATGTCAGCCATATTTAGTCCGACTTTTAAGACCTAATGTTTTAAATGTCCAGTCTGAAAGATTTTCTTTAAGACCGGTTATAGTCCGATCTTAAATGTGGACTTTTAATACCGGCAGGAACAAGACCGGTCGATGGTTCGGTCTTACGATGCCTATTTTGTCCGGTCTTAAAGTCCTTTTTTGCACTAGTGCACCCAATATCTAGCAAGCTATACCCTAAAGTATTATTTTCAATGTCCCTCAGTATATCATAAACTAATTCTTAACGCATCCAGTAAGCGATTTTTTTTTTTAGTAACTCCTTATATCCTAAAATATTTTTTGGTGGATTCAGCACCATAAAAATATTTTTTATTAGCTCAGTATCCTAAATATTGGGGTACTCATTTCTAATGAAAAAAATAGGATGCTATGTGCACTAAAAAATATTATAGAACAATGGTTACTTCTGAAAAAAAAAATACTTAAATGTGTTGTATGCTACTCCTTCTGTCCCTATAAGTGAAATCCCATTTTTTAAATGGGCTTGAAAACATGAGGATAATCTAACGCGATTCAAATCTATCCCATAGTGGGATGTTAATACAAAGTAATCCAAAATAGACATATGATAAACGATAAACTAAAGTCGACTACTCATATTTCTCCAACAAGTTCCATCTGCTTTGTAACCTTACAAATGCTTCTTTCCTCTTGATCCCGATCCACTGCCTGTCTCTTTCATGTGATCTGGAGTTCAAATGAATGAACCCCAGGGGTAACAGTTAATCTCATATGCATGTATGGAATGTAAATAACAGTATAACACATGTATAAGCATAGAATATTTCACAATAAACAAGTCGCACCGTAACCGCAGTTAACGGCCAAGGACCGACCCTTTAGGACACGCAGCCCTATGAGACTATGAGCCTCAAATCCATAGCTAGGAAAATAAGCATGTAAATCATCTAGCAAACATGATCAGTCATACAAGAAATACATACATACAAGCTAACAAGATAACAGTTACCCACCTCGAATTTGAATCATTAACTTGTCAGGAAGTGTTGGGATCGGTATAGGTGTCAAGATATACCTATAAATGTTTATCACTGTCATTAGTCACTTCTTACGTAGCAAAGTAAATAACTACGCGAATTATGTATTAACCCCTAAAATTCCCTTAATTTCCTACTTTTAGACCTAACTTAATTCCTCAGAATTTTAATTAAACTTTGAAAATTCATAATTAATTATCTAGATCTCCGATTGGGGTGATTCAAATTTCTATAAGTCTAGTATAAGGGACAAATAGTCATAAAACCAAATAATGGCTGTATAATTCCCAGAAATTTGCAAAGTAGACGTTACTTAAATCTGGAACAAAATTTTCCAGGTTTTCTGAACAAACTTTGAAAAATGATAGCTCTCATTCCACACGTCCGATTTAGGTGTTCTTTGGCTTTTTAGAAAGCGTGAGATGTATAATATTTACTGTAAAAGTTTCAAGCAAAAACACAAAGGTTTACTATTTCGAAATCAAGCCCGAATGTCACTGTGCACCAAAAGTGCAGAAAACGTTTCAGATTTTGGCTAAACTTTGGAAAATCATATCTCCCTTTGTACAAGTTCGTTTTGGCTGTTCTTTGTCTTTTTGGAAAGCTGGAGATGTCTAATATTTCATGTAAAAATTTCATGTAAAAAAACCAAGTTTTAACTGGTCCGAAATGCAACGTCATTTTGTTGCTCCAGAATCAAACCGAAAAGTTTCAGATTTTTAACTCAACTTCCAAAAATCATAACTGGAGTTGTAGACCTCCGTTTTGGGTGTTCTTTGGTTCGTTGGAAATTTTGAGATGTATAATATATACTGTAAAAGTTTCAAGTAAAAACGTAAACATTTGCTATTTCAAAATCAGGCCCGAAAAGTACTGTTCACTGGAAGTGCAGAAAACGTTTCAGATTTTGGTAGAAATTTGGAAAATCATATCTCTCAATCTACAAGTCCGTTTTTGCTGGGTTTTGACTCGTTTTAATATTATTGAGTCTACTATGTCCTGTAAAAATTTCATGGAAAAACACAGACATTTGACTATGACACAGAAGCTCACCATACGACTCTGTTTTCAGTCCGAAAAACAGAGCTGTTTCGTGTACAGTTTTATTCTTTGGCTAAACAAACTTTTCATACGTATGAGACACACTAAAACTTCCTCTATTTCAATTCCATATTATAGAGTACCCACATGCAGAAACTAGCCATAACTTCTAAGCTTCAAATGCGCAACCCATCGTATAGGATTTGCAAAACTAAAAAGAATGAAGCTTAATGGCTTACCTTGGTTAGTTTCTGCAAGTTCCGACTCCTCCTCCTTTGGTTTCTACTTCGGTTCCTTCCACCGAGTGCTCTTAGTCTCTCAATCTCAGTCTTGTCTCTGCTTCTATTCAGCATGGGCGATGTCTGGTAATTTGATGATATCTTCTAAACCAGAGATCGGATTGAAGTGAAATCAGTGGCATATGAAACTAGACTCCCAATGCGTCATTTTGATATAAAATTCAAGCCCAAAGGAGTTCATATGAGGGAGCTATGAATTGTACAAGTTGACAGAAACATCCACGCCACACAGCAAACCAAGCTTCAATGTTTTGAGTGTAACTCACAAACTACAAATCAGATTGAGCTGAAATTGGTGGCATATGAAAGTAGACTCACAGAGCTTTACATCAAGAGTTAAACTAACTAAAACAGAGTTTAGACCAGTGAGATATGACCTTCCAAAGTTGACGGTTAGTTCAACAAAGGTCAATACTCGAGTGTGTAAGTTCAATACTCGAGTTTCCATCAGACAGAGAGCAACTTGAAGGTTGGCGAGAAGCAATACTTGAGTGAATACTCGAGTATCCAAGTAAAGTATTGAATACTCGAGTTTCCAAATGAATACTCTAGTATTCGTCGCGGGTTAAGAAAACGAGGTTCTAACGGCTAGTTTCTATCTGAGTCTAACGGCTATATTTCTTCATCCAACGGTCATATAATGATCTCTACCTATAAAAGAGGATAGATTCAAGACAGAAGAAGTAAGATACAAGCCTACAACTTCAAAATGCTCAAACTCTAATCTTCATCTTATTTACTCTCTGTTTTTCAAATGTTTACATAGTTTATCATAAAGAGTTAGATGATTTGTATTGTACTTCAGTGATTATCATTATCTACTCTTAGAGAGAGTTCACTTATTGTAAATCATTTATTGTAAAGAATCTCAAGTCTGGGGACTTGGAGATTGGGATACAATTACAACTTGTAAGGGGGAGTGAGTCCTAGTGTAAAGGGATCATCCTGAGTACAGAGTCGGTAATTGTAAGAGGATATCTCGAGAAAGAGATTGTAAAGGCTGCACAAGTGCCGGCTAAACTTGTGAGGTTGTAAAGGCCTTTCTCTTGTGCTCGATTAAACAAGGAGATAGTGGAAAATCTCAAGTGCTTTTGGGACTGGACGTAGGTCAAGGATTGGGCGAACCAAGTATAAATCTCGGTTGCATATTCTCTTCCCTTATCTCTTACATTTCAAAGCATATAAGTTTGAATGATGATTATTGATTTATGAATTATTACTTGTCATACAAACTACTTTCAATAAATTGCGAAAAGATTTTCAAACTAACAAAAGTTTTATCATACACCCAATTCACCCCCCCTCTTGGGTGATAGCCAGGTCTTTCATTTGGTATCAGAGCAATTGGTGGTTATAAAGACTCATCCTCCTTAAGCTCATTCAAATCTGGGAGAGACTCAGTATTGATTACAACATCAGATAATGGCTAGCCAGTGATGCATTTATGGATTTCAAATGATTATGACTCAAGTAATTACGATATTACTTGAGTGAGGTATTGTATTTTGAAATAATATACATATATTATAATCATGCTAGGCTAAATTGATTTCATTTTATTTCATTTGGTATCAGAGCCTGGTTCTTGTTTAAAGGACTTAACCGTCTCAAGAGTTTCAATGGCTGATTTTGGGTGTTCCCTGTTTTCAGAAGGTTTTGATTATACCATTCCACCGTTCTTCAAAGATATTGATTTTTGGTTTTGGAAATCTAGAATGACTAGTTTTATCAAAGCAATGATTTTTATATGTGGAATGTTTTTATAAATGTTTTTGATTTCAAACCAAGAAAGGATTGGACAAAAATAGAAAAGAAAATGTTTTCATTGAACATTAGAGCAATGAAAATTCTTCACCGTGCTTTAACCGAAAATGATTTTGAGAAAATCAAATTTTGCTCTAGTGCTAAAGAAATGGGATACTCTTGATTCTATATATGCTTCTAACAAATATGTGGAAATTGAAAGTGTTGACAGTTTATCTGAAACTATGAGTTGCATATCCACAATTGATGAACAATTGGAAGTGGAGAATGAAGAAGGAGAAATCATTGAATACTTCCATGATCCAGTCAACACAAAAGAACAAGAGGAAGAAGATTCCTAGGAAGAGCTCATGGACGATTATGATCAATCATTATCTGGAGCTCAAGATACACATGTGGTAAAGAATTCCAATTCTTCTTGTGTATTTAAGAAAGATGATTTTGAACAATTGCATAAAACTATTTTTCAACCAATCATTGATTCTAGTTTGAAAAGCAAGAATGTTTTGAAAAATAATCTTTGGAAACTTTATTGGGAAGAATGAATGTTCAAATGAAGATTATTTGAATTTGTACTCTCATGACCAACACAATACTTGCATAAAATCTCATAATGCACATCATCATATAGTTTGCAATTATTGTGGTAAATCTAGTCATATTTCTCACACATGCTATATTAGAAGAAATTCTAATGTGAGGAATAAATTTGTTTGGGTTCCTAAAGGATAATCAAGGTCCAATACTAACAAACAAGGACCCAACTATAAGTGGGTACCAAAATGTCCATCTATTGATTTATATGTACAGGATTATTTGAAAATCAATGGACATAAAGGTACAGAGAAGAAGAGTCCAAGAGTTTCTCATGAACCTAAAAGAAGATTCACATCAGTTAGGATAACTCGTGGAGCATCCATTGCTAGATTTACAAAGTCAAATCAAAAGAAGCAATGGATACCCGTAAGAAGAATATGTTCCACCTCAAGAACAAACTACCATAGAGTACCATTCAACTATCTTGAGGAAAACATGAAGAGGAGAATCTCTCAAAGATCAAACAGAGGACTCTTGAAGTCTATATCCCTTGAGAGAGCTTTGCCAACACCCATGGGAAAACATATGAAGAACCAATGGGTAAGAAAAGTCAATCCTCCAAGTACCTAAGATAAAGGTATACAATGGTAAAACCTCCTACTCTATCATCTGAAACATTTATTGAGGTTTTATATTTTGTAACCTTAGGAATGAGCATTGCAAACTATCTGTTTTTAAATTGGGTTTTCGCATCCTGATATATGTATTTTTAAACAGATTACAATGTTCAATAGGTTGAATTCTTTATGCATACATGATGATTTGAAAAGAAAGTATTTCTTTTATGCATAAAGTCATGTTTAATTCACTATGCTCAGTTGTTCTGAATTAATTATAGTCATAAGAGCATGTGAATGTTGATTCCTACAAGCTAATGATGATTGGATCCAAGTTAGGTTGGATACCAAGAAAGAAAAAGCTTTATACGGTTTTGTAGGATCAAAGAAAGTTTCTCAAGAATGCAACATGAAGAAATGATCCAAATCTTGAGAAAGCTAAACAAGTTATGCTTGATGTTGATGGTGAATGTTGGAAAAGGAGTTATCTACATCAATCCATCTCAACCAAGCAAGCTTCTATGAGGACAAGAGGAATTACGGTGATATCTAATTCTTACCTCATGCGATAATTATATAAAATTAATGTTTGGTTTGTCTTTAGTTAAGTTAAAAGGTTTTGAAACTTATTCAATTTCAATTAGGAACCTTACTGTCAAAACCAAACTCCAATTTTCAGTGTGATAAGAGTTTTCTATGTTTTTCAAAAAATTTGCGAATACTCAAGTATTGACTTGACAGTGAGTAGCTCATTTTGTTTAAAACAAGCAATACTCAAGTATTCATTTGAATACTCAAGTATTGAACTTACAGAGAGCTCTCCATGTTTTTCTAAGTTTTTCAAAAAATTTGTGAATACTCGAGTATTGGTTTCAATACTCAAGTATTGAGTTGACAGAGAATGGCTTGTTTCCATAAAGTCACACAATACTCAAGTATTGGTCTCAATACCCAAGTATTGGTGTTACAGAGAGCCTTCCAAGTTTTTCACTATAAGTCAATACTCAAGTATTGGTTTCAATACTCAAGTATTGATCTTACAAAGACTCTTTCGCTGAAAGGCAAGATTGTCAATACTCAAGTATCCATATGGATACTCAAGTATTGGTAATACAGAGAGTCATCAAAGTATTCAACATGTGAATACTCGAGTATTGGTTTGAATACTCGAGTATTGGGCAAACAGAAAGTTTTCAAAGTTTTTCACATGTTTATGAATACTCAAGTATTGGAATGAAAACTCGAGTATTGAAATGACAGAGACTTCACAAATATTGAAAATAATTCAATACTCAAGTATTGGTTTGAATA
Source organism: Acacia melanoxylon (assembly GCA_019022615.1). Classification (NCBI taxonomy): domain Eukaryota; kingdom Viridiplantae; phylum Streptophyta; class Magnoliopsida; order Fabales; family Fabaceae; genus Acacia; species Acacia melanoxylon. The sequence goes on from JAFJYJ010000010.1 coordinate 12,745,463, forward strand.
CTCGAGTATTGGCCGGACGAAAAGTTTCGCTATTTCCAAGTGATTTGAATACTCAAGTATTGAGATGAATACTCAAGTATTGACTTGGAAAAGTTTTCACAAAGTTTTCAAACAGTTCAATACTCAAGTATTGAGTTGAATACTCGAGTATTGGGCATACAGAGAGCTTGGCTCTTTTTCAAATATTTTGAATACTCAAGTATTGAAGTTTTGGACTTAAACGTATTTTCACATAAAAAGTTCAATACTCAAGTATTGGTTTCAATACTCGAGTATTGGTCCTACTCAAAGAAATTGTTCAAACGCTCAAATCATGTAGTGCCTTCTCTGGAAGACGAATACTCAAGTATTCATCTGAATACTCAAGTATTCATATTAGTGCACAGTGCAATACTCAAGTATTGAATAACATACTCAAGTATTGGTCGCAGAGTTTGAAATTCAAATCTAACGAATTTATAAAATCTTCCTGATTGACTCCAATACTCCATATCATCAATCACTAATATTTCTAACTATGTTTAATCAATTTGTTAGTGAATTTCTGATGATCAAACATGTGAATTTGTGCATAATTTTCTAAGTTTATGTTTTTGAAATGCACAAGTCTAAAATTTGTTTGGATTTCAATTCACTCTGTTTTGTGAAAGTGCATACAAATGTTTTGAAAACATATTCATACTTTGATTGCATTCAAATGATGTTTCAAATTGGAAGTTAATATTGTATATTGAATGTTGGATATGCTTCAAATTTGTCCAGTTGTTTTTTTTTCCCCTATCATTCACATATTAATCCTTGATATTCAATATGATGCTTGAACTCCTCATTCTTCATTCTCAATCAAGTTAGATTTTTTTTCTAACAAGTTGATCATCTATATGAGTTTCAAGTCTATCTTCAAGAAAAGATTTCAATTTGTGAATCTGTTATGCTTTAAGCATATATTCTTTGTTGGCTGAGTTATTCCAAGCATTATGAATGTTCATTAATGCATTAAATGTTAGTGCATTAACCATTATATGGAATAACTTACTAGGATAATATTCTGGAACTCTAGTCATCTGGACTAATGAGTTTGTGCTTCATCATCCATGAATCCTACTACTCATTTTGTTACTCAAATACATCAGCATTTGTGTTCATTTATATTCTGAGTAACTATTTCTGTATGTTCATATTCTTGCCTTGATTATTCATATATTTCAAGATTCTACTCTAAAAGGCAAGATTATTTCTTGGTCAATAGCAAAGTCATTGTGCTCATATATTTCTATTGTGCAAAGCATGTTTCGATAATGCATTACCTTTATGACTTTTGCTCTTGGGAAAATTCTTCTACATGTAAACTTCAATGTTTCACATGTTCTCCAAAACTGAAGTATACTGATATATTCATTAAACCTATTGACTCCCACCATGCTTAATGTGAGCATTGTTTTCAAACATGTTTCAAAAAATGAATCTTTCATCCATCAAAATTTTGATTTCATAATTTATTATCACGGTTTGAAAGAACATTTGAGATTTGAAACATTTTGCATATTTCATTCTTGGAAAATCTGATCTCATTCATAAACTATTAATTGATAAATGCTTATCTCTATGGATAAGATTTTCTCTCTTTGATCTAACTTACATGCATTTTATCAATGACATCCTTTCTGCATAAAGTATATTTACAAAATGTCATTGAGAAATAACATTCTTGACATGATTTAATTATTACCCTTTTGATTCATTGGTCTGAACTTATTTGATTGGGTAAAATTATGTTAGCTTATTATGCTCTTTGCTTAAGTATCATATGATTTAATCTTTTAAGAGCATAAGGTTGTCATGTCTAATCTTGTGTGGACTCAAGAATCATTGAGTACCAAAGGACACATATTTTTGCAGGAGTTGACCAAAATGTTCTCATTGTCAAATACAAAGAACTTAGGCAAACATAATAGATCATTTCGGTGGCTATGTACGCAAATTTTGTGACAATACTGAGTGACATCCATCACTAGCAAGAGGCTTAGACCAAGATGATAAGGAGCATACTCGCTTGATGAGAAGCTATGAGCAGAAACTAATTTCGAGATCCTATTCAAAGCTCATTTGGGATTTCTTCTTATAAGATGCATTCAGAGCAATTGGTGGTTATAAAGACTCATCCTCCTTAAGCTCATTCAAATCTGGGAGAGACTCAGTATTGATTACAACATCGATAATGGCTAGCCGGTGATGCATTTATGGATTTCAAATGATTATGACTCAAGTAATTACGATATTACTTGAGTGAGGTATTGTATTTTGAAATAATATACATATATTATAATCATGCTAGGCTAAATTGATTTCATTGATTTCATTTTATTTCAAACCTGTGCGTACCATCGAGAAACCTTCGATGACCCATGAAGTACCACTTGTGACTGTGGGGAAGGCGAACTGAGTCAGAGTCAAAATTGCAAGCGGGACATGGAAGGCTGGTGTACACATTCCACCCGGATAATGTTCCCAGTCCAGGGAAGTCACTGATAGTCCACATCAACGCTGCACACAAGTTGAATAGTGTATTCTTGTGCGCGTCATATGTCTCGATGCCAACATTCCATAATTCCACTAACTCCTTGATAAGCGGTTGGAGATACACATCGATGTCATTTCCCGGTGCCTTTTTGCCTGGAATGATCATGGACATAATGAAGGAGCTCTGTTTCATACACATCCAAGGCGGCAAGTTGTAAGGTATCAAAACAACTGGCCATATACTATAGCTTGTGCTAAGATTCTCAAATGGATTAAAACTGTCGGTCGCCAAAGCAAGACGAACATTTCTAGGGTCCGCCACAAAATCAGGAAAGTTTGAGTCGAACGCTTTCCAAGCTTCAGCATCCCAAGGATGTCTGCGTTTAACACCTTCGCTCTTGTCAGCTTCATTCCACCTCATATGCTCAGCTGTCTTAGACGACATAAATAGTCTTTGTAAGCTAGGTTTTAAAGGAAAGTACCTTAAAATCTTTACGGGTTTCGTCTTCTACTTCTTTCCCTTCCGAATTGTCCTGAACCTCGAAGTGTGCCACTTCTTACAAGTCTCCCTCCGAGCATCCTCTCCCCAATAAAGCATACAGTCGTTGGGACAGGCATCGATTTTGTCATAGTTCAGGCCTAATCTGTTGATTATCTTCTTGGCCTCGTAGAAGGTTGTGGGAATGTCCGCATTAGGGAAAGCATCTAGTAGTAATTCCAGCAACATCGACATTGCCTTATCAGTGATCCCACACAAGCACTTGATATGGTACAATTTGATCAGAAAAGATAATTTTGAGTATTTCTGACAACCTTGATACAAAGGACGATCGCTCTCATCCATTAGAGCGAAAAATTCTCAAGCTACATCATTCCTAAAGAAAACTGGTTCTAGACCCTGAACTTCTGTTGTGAAGTTGTCATCTTGAACACTGAAAGCATCGTGAACAGCTTCATTAACCGGATCATATTGATGTTCTTGATTTGCTACTTGTGAGGTTTAAGGAAGATGATCCCCCTATCTCATACCACGTTTCTTACCATGAACTTGCCAGAATGTATATCCTTCTGGGAAAGGCTTGATACGAAGATGTTCCATAGCGCCTTCTCGCGTTTGCCACAACTTGCATCTACAACAAGGACACACGATCTTGCCATTAATGCTAGCGTGAGAGAAGGCAAAATCTAAGAAAGTTTTCAATCCCGCTAAATATACAGGAGAACTGCGCGGTAGCTTGATCCATGACTTATCCATCTATAGTAAACAAAGCTAGGATACAATATAAATGTAGAGAGAATGTTTAATTACCTTCATAACAGCACCTGAGATGGTTAAATGTAAAATGGAAACACTTTGTAGCGGTTCAATAACCGCTACAGTAACCGACACAAATGTAAACATACAATTAGTTGCGGTTTTATAACCACTACAAATTTGAAGTTAAAATCCCGCCAAAGCTCAGTCGCGGTTTCTAAACCGCCACCTAAACCGCTACAAATGAGCGAATTTGTAAACCGCTACAGTACCCGCAACTAAATTATTGCCGTTTGACATTAGTCGCGGTTATTCTAATTAACCGCGACAAATGTTGGCGCTATTTAATTCACAGAAAAATTCAAATTTGTAGCGGTGTTTTCAATATAAACGCAACAAATGTTATTAGCTCCATTATTTATTTCATAATATCTATTTTATTTGAGAAACTTATTGTTTATTCACTTCATATTAACTCCACTAATTATTTTACAATATCTATTTTATTTAGCTATAATAAATTTTATATTGTACGTTATATATTATAAGTAACATTAATAACCTAATATAAATGGAATATCAGTATTGAAATAGTACTACTCCAATATATTAAAAACATACCATAGTCAAAGATAACAAATATTTAACCAAATAAAAATGTCAACAAGCCACATAACATAAAAAAGAAAACAAACATCCAACGGTTCAAAATAAAAACTAACTATCAGGAGCGATGATCGAGTCCTGTCTCAAGGGGGGCTATCTCAGGGGGCGAGTGCACGACCCGGAGGTAACAACGCCCTCATCATCAACAGCAGCTTGACGCAGAATTTGATCCTCGAAGACAAACGGAGGGGAAGGAGGAGGCGGGGGGAATCCTCGTAGATGAATGGAGGGGGAGGCTCGGGAGATGGAAACCTTCTGTGAGGCATCAACTCAGTCAAGGCCCCGACAAGAGCACCTCAAGTCTGCCTCTGACACACGAACCAACGGTCGTATCTCTCTTGCATACGCCTATCCTTGGCACCTTGCGCGACCTTATGTGCAGCAACCTGCTCGGCAACCTGGGCCGCAACCTTCGCGGAAATGATCACATCAACCTCCTCCGGTTGTGGCCTTCTCGACCCAGAGGTGCCGGCATCAGAGCCGGAGGCCTTGCAGTATACCATACTAGGTCTGTCGCATAACCCCATACCCTTCACGCGGCCAGGATGCTCTACTGGACCCACAGCAGCTTTCAAAGGGGCCGTAGGATACACAAACCCCTGTGACTCGGGCCGCGACGCCGCAGACGCCCGGCTCTGCTCAATCCGGGCCTGACACACAGATTTTAGAAAACATTAATCAAACTATATTTAATTCAATTTAAATATACAACATTAACTAAATAAATATTTTTTCAGTATAGACCAACAATTCATATTTTACACATTTGATCGAACACTTTGTGTGCGTCTACATTCAGACAAGTTCAAAACTTCTTAATCTTCAAATCTCTTGCCCAACAATTTTCCAAACATCATTTTTTACAATCTATGACCAAATTCATAATTTCTTAAAGCACGACTCAAACATCAACCGAGCTTTACCAAACTCTCTACCATCAATTTTCATTTATTAAATTACAAACCCAATTTCTATCCTAATTTAACTAAGAAATTGAAGAAAGATCAAATTATAGTTACTGGGTGGTTTAGGTTGAATAATAATTTAGTCACATATAAAGAAAATTAAATTGTCTCAAATAGTTCATCAATACTATATTACTAATCATTGATCTGCATTAAAAAAATTAAAAAAAAAAAAAAAAAGTCAAACTCTTAAGACTTTCAAAAAGGCCATAGCAACAATATTTAAGTATCTAACCCAATAACAAGACCATTACAGAAGCTTCTCTATTATTTTCATCCTACATGATCTATACATTAGAGAATCTTCAAAGTTTAAGAATTTACATTCTAAGGCAGGATACAGAAATCACCTGCAAATTTCCTCAAGCTTTTTTTTTGACGCTGCAGAAGCCTAAGAAGCAAAACCCAGAACCATCTTCAGTCACTATCTCTTTGTACTTCTGTTCTAACTAGTTCACAATCTGATTCTCATTGGCCTCTTTTATCTTCCACCAACGGTTCACACAGAACAGAGGCAAGGCGGACAAGAAGGGAAAACAGCCCCTAAAATACGAATCACAAAAAATTTCCCTCACATCCCCTCCAAATACCTTGTACCAAACAGCCCCTAAAATAACTCACCTAAGATGGACCAATGCTCCATGCCACCTCAACCCATCCTCAAGAGAGTGAAAATGCCTCAGCCATTCATGGAGACACGATCAGCCACAACTCACTACTACAAAAAATAGATTTTACTTCCTTAAAAGACATCCATTTTTTTAAAAAAAAAAAGGAACTAGAAAATAAAGACGGTAGCATTTTTGTAATTATGTAGAGGATTTTGGAGTCCCTTTTTAAAATTAAGACTCCAAAAGTCTACTTTTAGCATCCCAATTTAGGAAAGGGACGCCAGAAGCACTACTTTTGGAGTTCCTTTTATAATTGGGACGCCAAAAGTGGACTAAAGTTTCCCTTTAGGTGTCTCAATTGTAAGTTGGGACTCCTAAGTTTCCACTTTAGGCGTCCCAATTATAAGTTGGGATGCCTGAAGTTCTAATTTAGGTGTCTCACCTACTCTCTACATATCTCACCCACTCGCACACAGACTCTTCACCTTCAATGCCTCCATTTCACAACCGCATCCTCCATAAAGACACCATCTTCAGCAACTCCCATGACCTCTCTTCCTTTTTTTTGTCTCAGCTTCGCCGCCTCTCTTCCTCTTTCCATCTCAAGTTCGCCACCTTTCTCCCTCTTTCCACTCTGATGCTTTTGGCCTCGACGTAGTATTCGATATGGACCTAGATCTTTGCCTTCACTTTCTCTCTTCTTTGGCTTGGTTGATCATGTTCCAGGTCACCCTCCTAGAGCCTCGTTGTTGCTCACTCGTCGTCCCAGCTTGTTGTTGCCTACTAAACATCCTAGCTTAATCGATTGTCTTTATCACGGCGATGGTGGACATCAAAGGAAAAGGTGACGATGGACGGCGAGTTTAAGCGCTTCCAGTTTTAGGCCGGGAATCTTAGGGTCCTACCAGTAAGGTTGTTGGTTTGGCCGAGATCGTTTGCCCTGACGACATCCTTCATCTTGATGGTGTGATTCACGACATTGAGCGGCTTTTAGTTCAATGATCAGTGTAGGAGGATTTCAATCGCCGACGGGATTTCAATAGGGACATCGACGACGGCACTACTTTTATCTTCATCGGGTTTTGTCAAATGGTTGGCCCCTGACCTAATTGTTTTTTTTTAAGAAAAACACCTTATGCATCCTTATTTATCTGGGAACGTCGTAAGTCTGACTTACTACATCTCTCACATAGGTATTTCCTTGTATAAGGACGTAGAAAATGCAAAAAAATGGACGTTATAGGAATTTTTTGTAGTAGTGACTGGAAGCTCAAGCACGTTAGCCATGGGGATTAAGGGTGGAAGAATTGAAGAAATAGAGGAATTGGTAATGGCACTGTAGACTAGTGGCATGTTGGAGATCATGGGTTCAATCCCACTTGTAACCTCATGTCTTTAGTTCATGCCCCTTTAATTTAGAAAAAGATATGGACGATAATAGTGTGAATGGAGTGAGGAATCAGTGATCAAGAGATGAATGAGTGAATAGATGGTGAATGAGCCCCCAAAGTGCCGATTAGATTTAGATGTTTAAGTAAGAAGTCGGGTCTAGTGAACTACATAGGCTTGGACTTCCGAATCTTAGGCCCAATTTGGCCACTTTCTTGGGCCTTTGCCTCCTCTTGCTCTTATATAACGAAGCTTACTATGGCTAATTAAACTTGTGTAGCGTTCCTGGGTTCGATCCCCCCTACCTCTCTTATCGCCTTGTTATCAAAAAAAAAACTTGTGTAGCGTTACCAACGGTTCTCGGATTGTGTCGCTTAAGCAAGATCTCGGGTTCAAGCCTTGTGAAAAAAAAAAAAAAAAAAAAAAAAAAAAAAAAAAAAAAAACCCTCGCTGGGAGACTCTCGCACCATAGCCAGTGTGCGACGTGGGTCAGATCCGGACTAGTCGGGGCGAAGCCCCGGTGAACCTGGTGGGCAACCAAAATAAAAACTTGTGTAGCGTCATAGGTCGAAAGAGATTATTTAATCAATTGCAAAAGCATGACAAAGAATGCCCTTTTTACTCTAGCGTGTTTAAGGAAAAAAACATATCATAACAACTATTTTAACTAACATCTCTAATATATTCAAGTTAATTAATTAATTATTTATAAAAAAAAACGTTAATTAATTAAATCTTTCATTAAGGACTACATAAGTAAGAAATAGTGTAATAAAATATACATTTATCAAGGAGACTCCTCATTCCCGTTGATCTATCTTCAAGAAATATAATCTCCAACACTAGCTAGTAATATTGAATTCTATTAGTCATTTAAATTAATTTTCCCTTTATGAAAAGACGTGCCTAAATGTGTTTCAAAATCCTAAAAATATACATCTTTAAAGGGCAAAGTACTTGTAAGATACAAGGAAAAAACTATTATAATGAAGAGTTGTTCTGCATATGCTTCTACTTCATATTCTTTGGTGTTTGTTTACTATATGCTATATAGTCTCTATGATTTACTTTATTTTTTTTTTATTTTTTGTCATTTTCATCAGTCTTTCATATGCTTTGTTTTCATGTTGCAGTTAAAATTGGTTGACATTACTCATTTTTTTAACACTCTCAGCTACTCTTTTCCTAGAAAATTCTGGAGCAAAAATGACCAAAGAAAAAAATTATATGTGGCATAAAATCTGATGTAACATATGTTCGTTTCGTTTTGCTATCATCTTAATACCTAAAAAACCTTTCGACTACCCACCGCCCTCTACGAGAACTTTTACAGGAAAGCCTTGCCTTGTACATTAATCAATTTGTACTTGAGTGTTTGAAAGGGAACAAGTATGATAAATCCCACCATTTGTTGCTCTCATGCTGGCTTACTGAAACAAGATGGTCTGCAAAATCAAAATTGCTCTAACTACTCTAATGCAGACAAACTCGCTAACTGATCTTTTGACACAAATTAATTTCAACAATTCAATTTTTTTTTGGTCATATTCAACAATTCAATTCACTTACCTTAAATGTCTCCATGTGTGTGTGGCTAGCTTCAATCTCATTAGTGGACCCTTTAAACATTTCCAACATAATCATAAATTAATGAAGCTCTACCCAAATAATAAATACAAATTATATTAGAGTGAAAGGAACTGGGGACGAGAAACAACCAACTACTATAGTACATCAAAGTTCAATATAAGTCTTCTCAAGAGTTTCAGGAACAAGACAAATGAACAAAAACTCCAAACATTCAAGCCATATTAAGCTTACATGAAACCCTTTGAGCATACTTCACAAGTCATCAGTAAAATAAAATAAAACATCTTCGTCCCCCTTTTCTTTTTGTTAACTCTCAGTAAGGAGAATGGTGAACAGGAGCAGGAGGACCCCTGAACACCGCTGTAACATTTGATAATTGGTAGCAAATTTGAAGGTGAGATATTGAACAGAGGCATTGAAACCTTATAAGGAATATGGGCCAACATACCATTATGGGTAACAGATTAAGATTAAGAAAAAAGATTATCTGCTACAAAGAATAATAGAATCCAGAAGGGAAAAAATGAAAAATGGTGATGAAATATTCAAATTTTCATTGAAAAACTCAAAATACAAATTGCACAACTGATATTCTTTTCAGGATATCATTTTGCATACACAGAACAGGACATTACAAACTTACAACACAGTCAAACACAAATTTGAAAGGCAGAAAACCACATGATATCCTCCTTGAAACTTAATCAACTTCTTCAATCTTTGGTCCAGCACCACCAGAGGATGATTTGCTGTAGCCACCATTAGGCATGCTTGCACCACCATCCATGGGCACATCGCCACCGCCACCTTGATACATCTTTAGCTATAATGGGATTGCACAAACCTTCCAATTCTTTCAATTTGTCCTCAAACTCATCCACCTCTGCTAATTGGTTTCCATCAAGCCACTCAATTGTTTCATCAATTGCCTTCTCAATCTTCTGCTTATCTGCCGGATCCAATTTCCCGACAAATTTCTCATCCATGATAGTGTTCCTCACACTAAAAAAAAATCAGTTTTTGCTATGGAAAAATTCCGTCGCAAAAAAAAATTCTGTCGCAAAATAGATTTGCGAAGGATTTCGTCTGTCGCAAAAAATCACGTCGCAATTGCGACAGAAAAGGGAAAATCCGTCGCAAACTCAAAAATTTGCACGGATTTTATTTCCGTCACAATTTGCGATGGAAATTTTTTCCGTCACAAATTTTTGAATTTTGCGACAGATTCTATTTCCGTCGCAAAAATAATAATTTTTAAAAAAATTACAAATTTGTTTTCAAAATTTTTTTAATTATTTTTTTTAGAAAATTAAATGCAAAAATAGTGTACCATGAATATATATAATAACAATCATAAAGAGTTTACATAGAGAAAACAAGATATATATAATAATGTTGCAAAGAGCAAATACTAAAAAGTCGTCTATACAGGGTCCTCATTACATGCTTCTCTTTTATGTGCTTCTTAGGTGCTTCTCCTCCTAAGAAGCACATAAAGAAATATGGATACTTTTTAAAAAACAATTTATATATTTTATATAGTTAGATTAAATTATATATTGCATCCTAAAATATATTTTTGTACCCAATATCTATAATTAATTAATTTTCGGTCTTGTTTTCGTAAATATTTTTTTCTATAAAACTAGTATCCTATAAATTAATTAATTAAAGATATTGGGTGCAAAAAATTATTTCGGGATAAAGTATATAATTTAATTTAAATATATATAAAAAATTAAAAAATATCAATCTTTATTTATGTGCTTCTTAGGAGGAGAAGCACCTAAGAAGCACATAAAAGAGAAGTATGTAATGAGGATTCTCTAAACAGCAGCATTGTGATCGTCATCATCACCAGCATGGTCATCATCACCAGGAGCAGACCCCAAACCCTTGTCTTTCATTAGGGACAAGAGTTGAAGCTGCATCTGCCTCATCATCTCCGCTTGCTGAGTCATCTGCTGCCGCATCATCTCCCGTTCCTGAATCATCTGCTGCTTCATCATCTCTTGTTCCTAAATCATCTTCTGCCTCATCATCTCATGTTCCTGAATCATCATTTGCTCCTCGGCTCTTGAGGAGGTGACTATGTTATGAGTCCCACATCGGGAAGCCAAACTCTTAGAGTGAGGTTTATAAGTCCATTGAGTTCTCCCTCCTCATAGGCTAGCTTTTGGGGATTGGGCTATCCTTTGGGTTTGTGTTCATTACATTGGTGCTTTCATTGAGTGCCCGATGTTCACGGAAAGGGCTAAACACGAAGGGTTCTGACCGGATAGGCCGAGTGAAGTGATGTGGAATGAGGCGGGGAAGTGACTGTGGAATGAGGAGTCCATTGGGTTCTCCCTCCTCATAGGCTAGCTTTTGGGGATTGGGCTCTCTCTTTGGGCTTATGCTCATCACATTGGTGCTTTCATTGAGAGCCTGATGTTCACGGAAAGGGCTACCCACGGAGGGTTCTGACCGGATAGGCTGAGTGAAGTGCCGTGGAGTGGAGCCATCGGGGACGTTGGCTCTTTGAGGGGGTGACTATGTAATGAGTTCCACATCGAGGAGCCAAACTCATGTAGTGAGATTTATAAGTTCATTAGGCTCTCCCTCCTCATAGGCTAGCTTTTAGGGATTGGGCTCTCCCTCCTCAAATGCCACATGATGAAAATTATTTGCTAAAATGTTACACTTAGGAAATAATTCCACCATGTAGTACTTGAGTATTTTTTACAATTTATAGAGTATTAGTAAAATAAGCCTACTCTATTTCTACCATATGTAGCCTAAAGTAAGGAGGTTGTAAATTGACTCTTCAAGATAAAAAAGCCACTTCAAACACTTTATTGATATTTGGGATTTTCTTCAATCACTTTTACCTCCCTACTGATTTTAAAAGGAAATCAATTTTATTTTTTTTTTTTTTTTGCCTTTATACTCGTAGTAACCTTATTTTACCTATCATCTTTCTTTTTTGTTTATTTGTCCTTACATTTCTGCCTTAATGCAAAGGGAGTAATGTCAGCAAGAAAGTTGTATAAATTAATGAAATGGGACACTATTAAAAAAAATACATTCAATCCTCTTTATAAATGAAGTTTATACTACTTCATCAAAAATTTAGAAATTCATTTTGGAAAGTCTCTTTGAGGAAACGCACCCCGTTTTTTTTTTTTTTTTTTTGATGCAGCCATAGAACACTTATACACTCCATCTTTTTTTTTTTTTCTTTTTTTGCATTTCCAGTTCATCAACCATGCCACTCATTTGATGATCTTATTTATAAATCTATTTTGATTTAAAAAAAATTAGTTTTTATTATAAATTCAGTTTCAGAGTAATAAATATGGTTTTTATTTTTTAACCCTATTAATTGCAACAAACAAAAAGAATTTATTCATGTTGACTTTTGGAACCAATCATAGATAAAGACAAAATTAAAAATTTAACTCATAATTAATGAGTTAACTATGTGAAAGTTAGATTTAGACTTAAAAAATAAGACGAGGGTGGAACATGGTTGGATATATGCTTGGGGAAAAAGTTAGGGAAAGCAAACAATAAAGAGAGAAAAGATAAACGAAAAAAGGAAGATGAGTTAATATCTGGTTTGGTGAGATAAAGTGAAAGGAAATGACATTATCTCCCACCTTAATTTGATGTCAAGAAAAATAGTAAATACATCCTTGTGTTGATACTTTTTTTTAATATTATGTCTTATATCGCTAAACCAACTCTATGTTGGTTAGATGTATTGCTACTAATACTGTTACTAACTTTCTACCGTTGAGCAAATGATAATAATAAATTTATTTATATAAAAAAGCTTTTTTCTAATCAGTAGTTTAAAGAGATAACATCATAAAATTGGATATGGCTTTAGAGATGCTCCAATTTGCTTTACGTGAGCTACCCAGAATAGCACCGCAAGAGCTTGAGTCAACAGTTCACACAAAAGAAGAGAGACCAACATAAAAGCAGATAAATTAATCAATCATATTAAATAATAAGACGTATCTAGCAGCATTCCTTTTTTTAATTAATACAATAGTTCCTCAGTTGCAATGGGAGATAAAGGGTGTTTTTTTTTTTTGCTCAGAAGATAAAGGGTGTGTTGTCGGACAAACAAACGGAAGATAAAGGGAAAAAAGAGAGATTTTACAACATATTGGGCCTGTTCGGAATTGATTTAAAATTGGCTTTAAGTCAAAAAAAAGCCATAAATATCCAAAAAAACAAAAAAAAAAACCATAAAAACCAGTAGTGCAGTGATATTGAGATTAAATTCTCCCCCTAAGTCCTGGGTTCGATCCCCCTCCCCAATCGCTTTGTATCAAAAAAAAAAAAAAACCATAAAAGCAGTAGAAAAACACAGCCATATATTTTATTTTCTGTTTGGATTGTCATTACATTGGTTGGGCTAATCTAACTCTTTACCAAAAACCAACGTTTATCAAAAAGCCACAAATCCAAACTTTTGGGCCAACGTCCAGTAGCATCAACAGGAAAAAACTTTTCCATAGGTCCCACGGTGAAAATTGAAGAGAGCTATGTATCAAAAAAAAAAAAAAATTGAAGAGAGCTATTGTTGTTGCTACATCCGGTAGCTTTTATTCCTTCTTACTAATTCTATTTTTTTTAACTTAATATAAAAAATAAATTACAAGATATTTGATTTAAAATTTTACTATCTCACCTAAAAAGTATTTGATTTCTAAAAAAAATGATTTTTAATTTCAATTTATATAGGAATATTATTTAGTTAAAATTTTAATATTTTTATGCTTTATAATATACATTTTATTGTTTATTAATTTTCTTAATGATCATTTCTATTTTTGTCAAATTAAAATTTGTATTATCTCATATATATACAACTAATATGTATATATAGTATTCAATATGATTCATGCTCTTTTCAATCATTTTCCATCTCAACTAACTTTTTAAATAATAATTCAAACACTCATCAGTTTTTTTTTTTAAAAAAAAAAAAAAACCACTTTTGTAAAAGTCAAACAAACAATCCAAACATAAATCACATTTACAACTTGGAGTATTTTCTAAAGTCAAATAGCTTTTAAACCACCGCTTCTACCGCCAACTCAAACAAGCGCATTGGTCTTTGTATGTTATTTGAACAAGTTAGAGCAGGTGAGGTTCAATCAAAAAAAAAAAAGTGTCGGGTATAACAAAAGATTTTTTAAAAAACAAAACAAAACAAAACAAAAAAAACCAATGGGGAAGCCAAGCGAAAAATTGGTGAGAAGTCAGAAGTCAGAACACACAATGCCTAGCTAGCCCCTCCTTAATATAGTTGAAAGCACTTGTAGCAAAAATTAAGGTTAAAAAATTTCAGCCATAACGAACCTACATTATGTCCCAGAAAGCCACCTCCATGCTCACGAAGGCGAGCATCTGGTTCAGCACAATGTTTCTCTTTCTATCAAACCATCTTCTTCCATCAATTCAGAGGGCACCAATTGGCTTTTACGCGAAGTTAACGAAACCATCATGTGCGAATTGTCCATCCTCTCTGAGCAAGGGCCCTTATCACTTGGCTGGCGGCGTTGGCAGTGTCATTAAGTGGAGGATAACTCCAGCTATCAGTTATCTATAATTTCAAACAATGAGTCATTAACGTTATGTGTATATATTCAAAGACACACAAAAAACAGACGAAGATAAATAGCAGCAACAACGATATAGTTTCATTGAATAGAAAGCAAAGATAACTGTTATTGCCCACAATGTGACCTGGACAATGAGCTAGCAAAGAGTTCGTGTGTGAGGAAGAAATCCTGGAAATTACGTGATCAGAAAATAGGAAGAGTTTGTGTGTGAGAGGGATAGGCAGGCAACTGGTTATGATCTTTTTCTATGTGAAGATTCCTCTGTCATTTCTATAATTTCCCTCTACACTTCTCTGTAACTCTGATATTCTTGTACTGTGACCGGGGTCACCATTTCTCAATACTATTATTTCCATTTTGATGATTAACATAATATAAAGCATACTCACCATATTCCATTATTTGTTATTTGACTTTTATAACTTTCATAATTGCAACAGTGTGACTATATATATTTCTTGATCTAAAATAATCAAGAAAACTCACATTCTCCTTTCCGGTGAACGGTCGAGCAACACCTTGATCCAACAAACGCTTTTGAAAGTCAGCAAACTTCCATGTACACAGCTCTGCTCCAATTACATACACAGGCTTCCTGTAATATAAGATATTAAGTCAAAGAGACCAAAATGTAAGATTAAACTACAACTTTTCAAAATATGGACCCGTAATCATATTTGGCACTTACCCAGTACTGCAAGCCTCACTCAACATACTGACTGAATCAGCTGTGATGACAAAAGCATCAGCCCAGGCGAGATGTCCCATATGTGGATTTGGTCCTAAATGTAATATGAAAAAAAGATACACATTATTTCCCATATCAGGAAGCAAGTATGGATTTCGCTTTCAAGAATATGGTGATTATGTACCTTCTCCATCCCATATTGTGACCTTCGGATTTGTGCTGAATTCTCTTATTAAAAACTTTGAAATCTGTCATAAGAATAAAAAGCTTAATTCATTACAACAAGAAATAAAGTTAGCAAAGGATATCCCAAGAAGACCTCCCATCACCTATCACGGTGCCAAAGGTGATTATGATCACACCATTTTGAAGACAGGGAAAATTTTATTGTGATAAGTAATAACATCATCTTTAATACCTTCTCAGGAGTTCTTCTTGAGAAAGATATTCTAATAGTCCCACAACTCCAAAGAACATTCTGAAGCATTGTTGTCAACTGTTTTGCAAGATCCTCATCATAGGGACAGTTTCCTGGGAGAGAGATATTCGTGTAAGATCAAGTGATAAGGTATAATCATGTATGTAAAGAAAATTGAAAAGTTGGAACAGAGAATTCTTATTTCTATCAAACAGCATCACACATAACAAATATAATCAGACAAATGTAATACAAATTACTTGTAGGTCCACCAACATTAACCACAAGCAAAGGCTTAGGCAAAGTTGCTAACTCATCATGCCAGAAAGAAGCAGCAATCCTCAGGGCAGCGGAATCTGCTCGATGAAGAGCTCCCACAGTAAGAATCTAGAGAAAAAATGTAACCTTCTCAATAAGCCAAAAAGAAAATCAGTAACTATTATACAACCATAGAACCTACCACATTGCGTCCAGGTGGTTCTCGTGGAGTAACCAACCTCCGCAGAAACCAAGGAATTTGCCTTTGGGCATGAGGAGTCAATGGATAGTAATCATGGCAAGGAGTGATCACAAGATCAAACATATTCAAGTCACATCTAGGATGTTGTATCTGAAATAGTTACATGAGTGTTAGAAAAGCAACATGACAAATGCCTTTCAATAACCATGGTCATGGCTGGTATGAAGCCAAAAGGAGGAAAATATTTGAAAATGCAAAATCTGAACAAGAAATTCATGTTACACTTCAAAAGCAGCAAAATAGCCTAAAGGTGGATAATTTGTGTTTATGCTGGGGTGAGAGACGACAGATATTTATTCATCAAGTTGGCAATAGCTGCTTTCCAATAAGGTAATGAATTGCCAGTTAACCTATAGCATTCTAGGACTAAGACCTCTAAATCTTGTAAGGTACAAAGGGCACAAATTAAAAGAAAAGGCTACAAAAATAGATTAGGACACTTAAAAAACTATATGTCATAATATATATTTATGCTTTTGAGGGACCAAAAAGAATAAGTAAAAAGTTTGACCTGAACAAGAAAAACATTTTCTGGAGCTAACCGTTTAATGGAGCTAGCAACAGAAATAGTATCTCGTCCAGATGCAACCACCAGCATAGGGCCATCCCTAAGAATGATAAAAAGGGATCATTGAAATAATAGCATTTCATTAAGGACTTCAAATGATACGTAATGCTAAAAATATTAATGTAGGAACTGATGGCTTCCCCTCATTGGTGTCAATCAGTTGTTTTGGTTTCTTACAGAGATTACATGTATCATATGCAAATGAAATTTAAATGCAATCTAGAAAAATATAAAAGACAAAAGCATGTTGACATACTTTTTAAACGTTTCGCGGGCCATTCTTGCAATTTGTGGAGCATCTGCTTCGAAAATGTTACATAAACCTGAAATAGTCATTATTTTAACAGACAGATAACTCATTAGTTCAACTTTCAGCAAAAAGAATAAAATTTTTAAAAGGGATCAGCAAGCATTACCAATCTTCTTAGCATGAAAGAAACAAGGTTTATTCGATATTTGAAACCGTGAATTGCCATATAATTGCCTCATGAAGTAGTCTAACTTTTTATGGATGGAAACTGGAAGCCAATTAAGCCACTTATTAATTCCTCCTATGGGCCTTGTAACAAGCTGCACAAACAACATTCGCCAAAATTTTCTTACCAATCAAACATAACCTGAGATTTAATAATCCCTATGGAAGGCATCAAATTCATCTGTATTGAATTAAAAGCTTACATATAAGAAGTGGCGATTCGAGAGGCCGAGAGCACGAACCAAACCAATGCTCTGATTCTCGGCACCGGCGCAACCATTGCTAATGATAACAGCTCGTCTGATAACACCATGGACCCCACCATTAAAGATCTCGGGCATGCCCAAGAACCCGTAGGGTGCTTTGGGAAGCCTGATTAGTCTCATCTCTGGTTGCCCACCAAGGTGCTTAATTCAAAGCAGAAGAACATCAAAGCATCAGGGGAGCATGAATACTTCATGGTCCGCCAAGCCATTTACTTGCTCAATGCCAAACCTTAGATGAGCTTCAATTTTGATGGAACCTGATTTCACAAGGAACTAACTTCAAGCCTACCAAACAAACAAATGTCACAGTTCTAGTTCCAGTTCCACTTCCCTACCTCCAATTTCCCTCTACCAAACAGGGCATAAAGTAAACTAATAGCAGAATTGAGACATATATTCTTCTCAACCATAGTTCAAGTAGAATTGAGACTTGTATACTTCATATAATGAGCTTGACTATATTTAAAGCCTAACAATCTTGATTCTTCACACTTTGAATACGTATTTTTCATTCCAACCAAATGGATAAAAGTAAATGAAGTGAAATCCACTAGTGTGTGCGCGTGTGAGTGAGAGGCTTGGCAAGAAATTATGCATATTTAGAATCTCAAGATAGCTCCACAAAGAGGTGCTTGAAAGGAGTTAAAAAACCAATCAGAATGCTCACAAACGTTGCCAAGTACCTGATAATTTTCATAAATCAACCCGTTGAGATACACCAATATTTAGTATACGACAAGGAATGAATGATATAGTGCAGCGTATAACCTATTATATAATACAATCCTAGCCACAAAATCAGGATTCGAAAAATAAGTCGAAGCATCAAGCAGAGAAATGTACTTAACTCTGAAACTGAATAGCAAGAATTCAGTCCAAAAAAAAAAATTAAATAGCAAGAACAAAAAGACCAAAAAATAAATGATGAGAACAGAAAAATACGCTGAAAAACATTAGAATCGGTCATAGCTGAGAGAACGAACTCAGACACTCACTGGAATGAAGGACTGAATCTTCATAATGCTAATCACAGCTGGAGAGAACGAGCTCAGAGACAACAAGAACGGAGATGAGAACGAACAAGACTACGGGAGAGAAGACAGAGACGATCAACTACGACGAAGGAGGAGGAGAGGCGACGAGGTAGACAAGGCGTGAAGAAAAATCGGCTTCAGGGAAAGGAGGGTCGTAAGAGCGATCGGGTAAATTTGACATATTGAAAATATGATAAGGGTAATCTAGTCAGAATATAAGATTATTTCACTACCCCTCATTTTTTATTTTTGTTGGACTTTCACTCCCTTTCTTCAAACTGGAAATAATATCTCATAAAAAGGAACTCTCAACTGAGGGGGTAAAAATATTCCAATAATGTCCCAAAAACATAACAAGCATCTAGAAAAATAACAGTTCTAAAAGATGGAATATGATATTATCACTATCAAATACTAATTTTGGTCATTATTAATGTCACATCATTTTTTTACCGTTAGATCAAAATCTCAATAAAAGAAAGAAATGATAAAGGAAATGATGAAAAAAGGTAGATATGATTTATAGTAATAATATATTATCCCAAAAGGTTTTGTAGACAAATAATTTAATTAGGAGGACACTCTTTCTTAAAAGTAATAGTGGGGTCTAATTATAAATAAAAGCTTTGTTTAAAATTAAGCGTAAGTAACCTACTTAATCATATCTTATATCTAATATTATACATTAATTTATTAGGTTTAAATATAAATATTCTAAAGTAACAAATAATTTAATTAAAAGGACACTTTTCTTATAAAGTAATAAGGTAGTATTAGCCAACCCGTGGTAACTAAGTCATCCTTTTAAATAATAATTTTTCATCATAATATAAAAGAAATTGATAAATTTAAAATTTATATTCTTTTCAGTAAAGAATTAGTTTTCTTATATTTGTTAAAAGGAAGATATAATTTTAAAAATATAAATATGTAATAAGGCATGAGAAATTATGTTGGCATTTTTATCCATTAAAAAATATATACGAACTGCTTAAAAAATTGACCTATAGCCCTAAAAAAATTCCATCCCAAGCAAAATATATTTAGTTTTTTTTTTTTTAATGTTTGATGAGGATGAATTTAGATAACCTTCTTAAATTTCAATTTTTAATTTTATATAAAGAGATTGTTGAAATTTAAATTTTATTTTAAAATAAAAAGATTGTTGAGAATCCAATGTAAAATAATGGGTTGAGGTCCAAATTTATCTCAGAACTTGTCACGCAGGAGACTAGGAGCACTTCGAAAGGTTTTTGAGGAGTAATGTTACACCGAAAATTTTCAAATCCGTAACAATTTTGTCATAACCGTTATTTCAATTAAATTTGACTATTAGTTGATCAAATATTTTAAACGGCTAGTCCACATATCATCCATGGCAATTTTCTTTTGAATTTAGGTGCAAATTTGTCCGAACATTTCACTCAAAAGTAATACTACCCCAAAAGTTTTCATAGCAATTTCATTCTGGCGGTTATGCATGTTAAGTTTACCCTATTAGTAGACTAAATATACTTATCTAGCAATCCATGTATCATTCACTTCACATTTTTTCAAAGTTAATTTTTTTAAAAATGCATTTCATCTTAAGTATTAGAAAAAATCAAAGAGATACTTACCTATTTATTTAGTAGAGTATTGGAAGATGGAAGAGTACCCTTTTAAAATGCAAAAATGTTCAACAATCAACACTCAATTTTGTTATCAAGCAGGTTAAATGTTCTTAGAGAGCACATTTAAACCCACTTGAGTCAAGGGTTCTATTTGAAAGTTTATAGAGTGTGAAGGGAAATCAAGTTTAAAAAGGTCAATCCATTTAACTCAGGATATCAAGTTTATGGTCCATGGCCAACCCTTTATAATAAAATATAATTGATTGATGCAAGATGGGAAGGTAAAGTTTTAAATCCATAACTATAAAGATGCTATGGTTAAAATTACAACATATGTGGATAACTGAACCATTTTATTATTTGTTTAGAATAACTGTGAAAAATTTGACCAAAAAGATTAACAGTAGGAATAATAGATTTTAAATAAATTAATGAATTATAAATTTGATTATAAAAATTAATTATCATAAACTATTTTAAATAATTAATGGTTAAATCAAGATTGATTTTAACTTAAAAATATACTTTGGTATTAACAAGAGTGTTTATATCATTTTTAACGAAATTAAAGTATTGTCCATCCTGTACACAACAACAAGTATGGTCCGTACTCAATTCTATTATCCATTTAGTATTTATTTATTTTCCTCAGAATTTAGTTATTCATTTGATGATTTCATGATGCTAAATTATTCGCTGTAGTAGTATCAAATTATATAGCCAATAATATTAAGAAGACATGTCCGTGTAATAAACACGAAAGTCAGGGGACGTCTGGTTTAATTTCCAGATTCTAGAACAAACCGTCGTTTCTAGTAATCTCCAGAATTTTCTTCAACGTCTTCTTTCTTCCTATATATTTCTCCTCTCAATTAGTGTTTCTTCTTCCTTCATAATTCTCACATTCTATCTTCCTTTCTGCATCGCATGGTTTTCTTGAATGAATGGTGGACCAGACGGAAGGAAAGGCCATTGGCATCGACCTCGGCACCACCTACAGCTGTGTCGGTGTATGGCAGAACGATCGCGTTGAGATCATAGCCAATGATCAAGGTAACAGAACAACTCCTTCTTATGTTGCTTTCTCTGATACAGAGCGTCTCATTGGAGACGCCGCCAAGAACCAAGTCGAAATGAATCCCCAGAACACGGTTTTCGACGCCAAGCGACTCATCGGTCGGCGATTCTCCAATCCTTCTGTTCAAAACGATATGAAGCACTGGCCATTTAAAGTCGTTTCTGGTCCTGGCGACAAGCCAGTGATCGTGGTTCAATACAAAGGCGAGGAGAAACAGTTTGCAGCCGAAGAGATTTCTTCAATGGTGTTGACGAAAATGAAGGAAGTGGCGGAGGCATATTTGGCACAAACAGTGAAGAACGCCGTTGTGACTGTCCCTGCATATTTCAATGATTCTCAGAGACAAGCTACGAAAGACGCGGGTGCTATTGCAGGGCTTTATGTGATGAGAATCATAAATGGGCCTACTGCTGCTGCTATCGCATATGGTTTGGACAAGAAGGCTTCGAGGTCTGGTGAACAGAACGTTCTTATCTTCGATCTCGGAGGTGGAACTTTTGATGTTTCATTGCTCACAATTGCAGAGGTGATTTTCGAAGTGAAGGCCACTGCTGGTGATACTCACTTGGGAGGTGAAGATTTTGACAACAGGCTTGTGAATCACTTCGTGCAAGAGTTCAAGAGGAAGCACAGGAAGGATATTAGCACCAATGCAAGAGCTCTAAGAAGATTGAGGTTTGCTTGTGAGAGGGCAAAGAGGACTCTGTCTTCAACAGCTCAGACAACGATTGAGATTGATTCTCTCCATCAAAGTATTAATTTCTACTGTACAATTACCAGAGCAATGTTTGAGGAATTTAACATGGACTTGTTTAGAAAATGCATGGAACGTGTGGAGAAATGTGTTAGGGACTCTAAGATTGACAAGAGCAGAGTTCATGAGGTTGTTCTTGTTGGTGGCTCTACAAGGATTCCAAAAGTACAACAGGTTCTGCAGGATTTCCTCAATGGAAAAGAGCTGTGTAAGAGCATAAACCCAGATGAAGCAGTGGCTTATGGTGCTGCCGTGCAAGCTGCAATTCTGAGTGGTGAAGGGCACCAGAAGGTTCAAGACTTGCTTCTGGTTGATGTCACCCCTCTCAGCCTTGGAATTGAAATTCCAGGAGGTGTAATGACGGTGATGATTCCAAGAAACGCAACAATTCCCACCAAGAAGAAACAGATTTTCTCCACGTACAGCTCTGACAATCAGCCTGGAATGTTGATTCAGGTGTATGAAGGAGAGAGGGCAAGAACTAAGGATAACAATTTGCTCGGGAGATTCCAGCTCACCGGGTTCCCACCAGCACCAAGGGGAGTTCCTCAAATCAATGTGTGCTTTGACATTGATGAAAATGGAATATTGAATGTGTCAGCAGAGGAAGTGAAGAACAAGATTACTATTACTAAGAAGGACAAAGGTAGATTGAGCAAAGAAGAGATAGAGAGGATGGTGCAGGAGGCAGAGAAGTACAAGGCACAGGATGAGGAAGTGAAGAAGAAGGTGGAGGCGAAGAAGAAGGTGGAGAACTATGCCTATAATATTAGGAACACTATCAAGGATGAGAAATTCGCAGGGAAATTGGATCCGGCAGATAAGCAGAAGATTGAGAAGGCAATTGATGAAACAATTGAGTGGGTTGATGGAAGCCAATTAGCAGAGGTGGATGAGTTTGAGGACAAATTGAAGGAATTGGAAGGATTGTGCAACCCCATTAGAGCAAAAATGTAGGAAGGTGGCAGCTACGGTGCAAGCATGCGTAATGGTGGCTACAGCAAATCATCCTCTGGTGGTGCAGATGCAGAGCCCAAGATTGAAGAAGTTGATTAAGTGTTCAAGGGGAAGACTTCTCCATTGATTTCTCGCCCAATTCCACACATACGTTCTCGGCCTCCGAGTCGGGGGAGAATGTAATTCCTCCTTCTCCAGTTGAATTACAACAAAAGAAAGATGAATTCCATTTTCTAGTTTTACGTCAGTTTCTGCATTTTTGCGACCGCGATCTGAAGAAAGGGGAAGCCCCTTATTTTTCAATCTTCATTCATCTGGTTTTGAAGCCCTTTATCTTGCTTAATCTTTTGAAGGTCATGCAATTCCTTACTGAACAGTGATTGGTCCTACTAATCATCCTATTCGGCATTCTAAACCACTCACTAATGGCCAAAATAAAAAAGGTAAAACATGTGCCCACGTCATTATAAAAATAAGGTAAACACTCAAAAGTCAGTCTGCTAGCCGTCTTGGGTTAAAATACCATGCGTATCATGCAAAAACATTTATTACCCTCTACGTTCCCTACGTATCCATGCCTTCACTATTCAATTTTATTCCCACTTGTCAACATGTTCCTCTCCAACGGCTTCAAGAACCAACGAGGCTCAATCTAGAGATATAGACTTAAAATGCTTCATTATACTCATGGCCGCCCAAACATATCTTCCATTGGTCTCATTAAAGCGTTCTAATTAAAATGCCCAGCATTAATGACGTTGTATTTCCTGCATCTTCATCCCTTTCCCCATCCACGCCAATCTGATTCCATATTGTTGGAACTGATGGAGAAGAGAATGGCAAAGCCCTTGAGATTGAAGAGAGAAGAGGCTGTCGTTGTCGTCCTAGGCTTCCTGTTCAATCGTCACCCTCTCCTCTCTGATTTATTTTACTAATTCCTACAGGAACGCTTCTCTTTAAGGTAAGAATTAAAACGGGCGTGGATCTTGCTTCTGATTCATCAGTTCCCTCCATCTTTTTTTGATTATTTATTTATTTTATTATGTTCTCTAGCTATCTGCGTTGATCGATCTGATGATTGGCCAAAGATTGCGGGAACAAACTGTTCTGATATTTCTTTGGAAAGACAGATTATACATACAAGTTCAAGACTGATTTTTCATCTAAATATCGCAGCCGGCTGGAAGTAGTTCATGATTTTGTGCACGCACTGCAATATTTGCTTATTCTTTACAGTTTTGATCTTAATCCGTACAATTCATTTACACACACTTTTCTAGCTTTGAAAATTAATTTTATGCTCACCTTTTGCAGGCGATCGCGGTGGAAAAGGAGAAGTAATATGTTTGTCGTATGCCTCTGCTGATGTTCACTTTCCGCATCATTTTCGTAGAGATTGTATATAACAATTGGGTGATGGTCGCATTGATGGGCAGACCTATAAATGGAGGATTATTCCACCAAATTCGAACGATTGTATTTATTATTCAATTATTGATTATCAATTCAAGATTTATATTCCTATAAACTCAACAATACAACGGACACTTTTAAGTCTTATGTTATTTGGAGAATTACAAAGTATTCATGTCAAAAAAAAAAAAAAATTACGAATTGAAGTGATTATAATCGGTACCCATGAATTCAATATTATTATTTATGGAATTTAAAGGTGACACTTGTTAGTTTTCTATATATTTTGATGATAACTGACAATTGTAAACAAAATTAAAAATTAATGGTTTAAGTCAAAATGTTTTTAAAATTGAATAAACTTAAATTATCTTGGATCATTTTTTCATAGGTCTTAAATATATTATTCAGATCCGTTAAAAAACAAGCCGGTCTTAAAAATGTTATTAAAAAATATTCAAATATCAATTACTTTATGGAGAAATCTCACACAACCGGACTAATATTTCATGCGGTCCAAAAGAATAAGGAAAAATTTAAATATAAAGGTAATAAAGTTTTAAAACCAAACATATATAAATGCCGGTCTTAAAAGTTATTCTTTTAAGACCGGACATAAGATGCGGCCGGTATAAAATATAGAAAAAGAATGCGGATAAAAAATTAATTACTTTTTAAGATCAGACCATAATATGACCGGTCTTGAATATTAATTATTAAGATCGTCTCTTTTTATATCTGGTCTTAAAAATGAACCGCCAAATAAACATTTCTTCGCGCGAAAGCTTTTATTACTATCACTGAAGAACCTCTATTCACGTTGTGAAACCCTTCCCCGTGGCATTACCTCTCTTCCGTCTCGAAAATGAACGGTAAAACGATTCTATTCTGTTCCGGAACGCGATTCTTCTTTGTGGATCGGGTGTGAGTCGAACGAACCCTCTTCATCTCACAATGAGCCTCGTAACCGCCCCGCACGCGCGTGGTAGAAGAGGCACACGAATGATGAATGTAACCCTAAGTCGACTTGGGTCAAAAGGGAGATTCGGTTTGATGAAAAGTTGGAACCTTTCGGTCCCAAGAAATCCAAATATACTAGTTTTGTTAGCTATCTAGCACGCAGCAAGGTTAGCATCTTGACAGATGAGTGGAAAAATGTGGATGTTGGCGCAGTAAAAGATCCTATTTGGGACACTATCCGCTTACATACACTGTCTCTGACTACAAAAAGTTGAAAGATAAGACATTGTCTTATTGTTCTGATCGGTGGAAGAAGTTTAAGACCTTTCTCGCTAACAAGTATATTTTTGTCGAGGTTCAGCCTGCAGAAAATCCTTGGGACAAGTACACATTTATTGATGAACAAACTTGGTAACAATTTGTTCAACTGCGGACCACTCCTGAAGCTCTGGTGAGTTTATATTTAGTTTTGTTTGCCCTTTTGTGTGCTTATTAACCTGTGCGGATATGTGAATATTATTCATCTAATCTGTTAGTTAAATGGTTTGGTGTGTGAATAGAAGTATACATTTCCGCCTTTGTCTATGCAAGTCGATATGTAAACCACGAAAAGGTAAAATACTAAGAAGGTAATTAGGGAAATAATAATGGCATAAGAGTCAAGCCATTATTATAGTCTTAGTTTTGTTATAGTAGGTAGTGGTTAGACATTCTTGTTAGTTAGTTAGTATGTTAAGCGTGTAATGGTTTCGGTGCAAGCTGTTATTTTTTTGAATGAAAGGAATTCCATTAATGAAAATAGGAAAAATACAATGTGGAGCCTAAATTACAGAAGAAGCTGAAATCTAGAAAAACAAAGTTGAGAATGAACAACTATAGATCTAACAGAGGCTAGAATCCCTTCCGCAGTGAAGGTAGCATCAGTGAAGATTCGCTTATTCTGAACCTCCCATAATTTCCAGCATGTGACACAAACCCCCATCTTCCAAGAGGAGTCAAAAGAATCAGAATGAATGATTAAAGTCACCCGACTTTGAATATCTAAACTAAAGAAATCGCAGTACACATATCGGTTGGCAAAATTTTCCTCCAAACCTTAGAGGCCAAAGGACAACCTTTGAGGATATGGTCCAAGTTTTCCATGCTATCTTTGCCGAGATAGAACAAGACATGTCGGATGACATACCCCCCGACTCTTTGAGCATTTGAAAGCGGCTTCCCTTTCAACATAAGCCAAACGAACGTTCTGATTCTGTGAGCAATAGGCAGCTTCCAAACCTTTGACCAAATGGCCTTATAGGGATCCCAATGAAGAAACTCAAGGGCCCGGTAGGCCGACTTGGTAGTGAACTCACCATTCTTAGTTAGGACCCAGGAGCAAGGAGGGGTTGGAGGTCCTATTTGAAAAACTGTGGCTGAAATCTCTCTCAAAATCTCGGTGGGGAGAAGGTGATCAAACGGGGCCGCGCAAGAGCCTTCGTTGTCGACGAAATCGAGATGGGTTTGGAGATATCTTGACTTGGAATGGGAGAAAATGAAACCAGCTTCAAAGGACCATGATCCCCCACCCAGAAGT
Source organism: Acacia melanoxylon (assembly GCA_019022615.1). Taxonomy (NCBI): domain Eukaryota; kingdom Viridiplantae; phylum Streptophyta; class Magnoliopsida; order Fabales; family Fabaceae; genus Acacia; species Acacia melanoxylon. Next base: position 12,772,403 of record JAFJYJ010000010.1, read on the forward strand.
CATCCCAAAATTTGATTTGACTGTCATCCCGAACCTTCCACTTAATGTAGGTGCAAGCTGTTATTGGGGCTTAAGAGTCAAACCTCTAACTATATATAAGATGTTAGTCTAATATGTGTGGAAACCAGTTATGATGAATGAATGAATTGACTAAGTTGGCAGCATTTCTGCAACTCCCTTTCCTCTGTTTCTCCCAATTTCTTCTACCATTCTACATCTTTCTTAAATAAAATGTTGAAACTTGATTAAGTGAATTTGACTAATGTTTGACCTTCATATGAAGCGAAGTTCTCTAATTTCGTTAGACATCAATGGCTGGAATTCATAATTAATAGTTTTTTTTTCAATTCGATTCACGAAAAGAAGGGAACAAGCACGGGAGATAGGGAGAAAGAATGATTGCCGCATAGGGCTTTCGTGGCGGATATGAAATGGCCGAAAAAGAATTGATGGCTACCAAGCGAAGAGATTGGAAGATGAAGATGAATCCAATCCTTCGCGATAGTTGATCGTGCATCTCCTATACGTCGCGAGGAGTTGTGGTTGCATATTCGGCAAAAGCCAAGCGGCGCCTACACGAGTGAACAAACTCGTGTAGTTCTTTGAAAAGAATTGTAAGTATCGTTATTGTTATTTTTTAGTTACTAAACATGTTTCATTACTAAGCTTCTCGTTATCTGTATCTTACAGGAAGATCTTAAAAAGAAAGAAGCAGAGGGATCTTTTATGTCGGACGGGAGGAATGATGTTCGGCCGTGCGGCCGGAAAACCGGATCACGAGGGGCGTGTAAGGGGGTTGGAGGATGGGTAGGCCTGAAGGAATACTTTGGTAAATCCAAACGCCACAAACAAAGTATGGTTACCCGGGAGGAGATGGAACAGACGCTGGTCAAATTAAGTGATGAAGCAGCAACTAAAGAAGCAATGTTTCAATCCCAGATGGAACAGACGCTGGCCAAATTAAGTAAGGAAGCAGCGGCTAAAGAAGCAATGTGGCAATCCCATATAAGCCAGATGAAGGAGGAAATGAATCAGATGAGGCTGCTCTTGAGCTCTCGTCCAGAGAGCAGTGTTCCCGTCACACATTCACCTGCGGTTATGAAGCAGAGCACTAGGGGGAGCTGCATTGTTGGACAGTCAGAGCAACCTCCTCCTCAAGTTCCATCCTCTCTTCAAGCTGCATCCCCTCCTCCTCAAGTTTCATCCCCTCGTGAAGCTGCATTCCCTCCTCCTTAAGTTCCATTCCCTACTGCTCATTTGACTGCCAAGGAAAAAAAATATCTGATTTGGCAAAAAAAAAATATTTTAAAGATAAATTGTGGCCTGTCTAAGAAGTAGTAGGCGTCGCTCATCCTGTAGATGTTTACCTTGACAACATAGATGTAATGTCCCTGCTGATTCCTAGACAAGAGCTTAGTAATCCAATCATTCAACTATTTATGAAGTAAGTATCTGATTCTATGAGTATAATTTAAATGCATCGTTTAGACACACATACATATATACTAATTCTCTGATCGATGTCATTATTGTAGGTTCATGCATCAAGAATTGGTTGAACATGGCAGAATAAATGATTTTGGATTCTTGTGCCCAATCTATGCAAGCACAACATCCTTGAAGTTGAGACAATAATACATGTCAACCAGGGTGAGTGAAGTGATAAGAAAGGTGTACGTGTTTCCATACTACCACAGGTACATATCACAATTCTTGTATGCAATTCACTTAATATAATTCTGCTACATATATCACCGAGTACTTTACCGCTTTGTGAATTTTTAGCCGCCATCGGCGATTGGTCCTCATGTGCATGGAGGATCATAAAGTTATCTTCTTATGCTTCACTCACAGTGAGCCAGAGCCTATATTGACGCAGAGCGTCAACAAGTAAGCATGTCATTTTGATTCTCTTATCTGAAATCTCTACTGTTTTTGTGATTTTGATCATAGTGTCATGAGGACCTTCCAAGTCGAGGAAAACAAAAAGCGTGGGCCTAATGTCTCTTTTCCTAAATGGTTAAGATCAGAGGTTAGTACATATTTGGACACTGGCGCACTGCCTTGTGAACTTGGTCAGTAAGCTATATATTCCATCCTCTTATATATATATTTCTTGTTCATTTTAGATATATATCGGCAACCAACGGGGTCCAACTTATTTTTTCTTGTTCATTTTAGACCCATCGGCAACCAACGGGGTCCAACATATGTGGCCTGTACGTCATGAAACACATGTATGATGTTATCACGGGAGGAACGACAAAATTGTTCGAAAAGAATGTTATCACGGGAGGGGCTTCGGTAAAGAGTGTGGATCCTGATGAATTGTCACAAGTCCACTTATACATCTTGAATAAGTTGATGAAGTTCAAGCCAGCATAGCTGCACATAAAGAAGTTGTAAGGAAAGAAAATTATCGAATGACCGAACAAAGGTTGATTAGGAGCATAACATAACTTTTGTAAACCGGTTCAAACAAAAGGTCGAGGGAGAGGAATGTGTTTCTGATACAATCAAATGGTTAGCCCGTGGTCCTGAGGTTGATGTCATAAGTTGGAATTTGTATGTGATCAATGGTTATGCATTTTACACGAAGTCCCTAGATGATAGGAGCACCGTCCAGAACAGTGGTGTTATTTTAGAGGCTGAATCTATGCACTTCTCCAATTCAAAAGACAAGAGGCCTTTATTGGCAGTCATGCCATATTATGGGGTTATTGAAGTGATTTGAGAGGTAGACTATGTTAAAATTAGATTTCTCATTTTCAAATGCAAGTGGGTTAATGTCAATAATGGTGTTCAGATCGATCGGCTAGGATTTACATTAGTCGATGTCAATGGTAGAAGTTTTGGTGATGAACATTTTATTATGGCAGACCAGGCGAAACAAGTGTTATATATCACCGATCAAGAAAATAAAATGTGGTATGTAGCTCTCCAAGGAAAAAAGGTCATTGATATTGATGAGGAAAGTCATTCAAATTCTGGTCTTCCTGAGAGTACTCCTTTTTCAAGAGGTCTACCGGAAATGAACGAAGAAGATAAAGCGGATAATGAACCCGGCATAAGAAATGATCATCAAGAAGGGATATGGGAGGATATCGCTTTATAAAAGAGTCAATATAATTCATAAGGTGATATTATGCAATGTTCTTTGAAAACTTTAAGGTTTTAACTATATTATATTCCTTCTATGTTCTTAAACAATGTCATTGACTATGAAGTTTGTTCTTGTTTTATTTTTGTGGCAGGATCGGATCCAAAGGGGCATGTTATAAAAGATGATGTTACGTTGTTGGATGGGAATCAAATGAAGGCATGGTGAATATTCCATTGGGCATGTATGTTGTATTTGTAACTTATTGTGTATTTGCATTGTAAGTAAGTTATCTTATTGTATAAATTAATTTAGGTGTTGTAGTCATAGTATATTCATTAATTAAGAAGTGACATAACTCATGGTGAATAATATTTGTATTCTTTTTCCCAATTCAATTTATTCATAATTGTTCATAGCTTGTACTTAAAGTATCGACTTTAATGTGCTGGATTAGGTGGTGGATTTGTGAATATATATGATTAGGAAGAACGAACGAGCAAAAAATTCGAGGAAAATTTAGACCGGTAATAAATAGGCGGTCTTAAATGTTCAACTGTTAAGACCGGATGTATCAATATGTCCGCTCTTAAAGGTCATGTGTACATATTTGATATTAAGCCGGTCTTAAAAGTTTGTCTTTTAAGACCAGTGTATTTATACGTCCGGTCTAAAAATTCAATTTTTAAGACCGGACGAATTACCGTCCAGTCTTGAAAGTCAGTCTTTTAAGACCGCGTATAATTAGTCCTCAGGTCTTAGAAGCCGCTATTTTTCATACCGGATTATTATTTGTCCGGTCTTATAATTTTGATCTTTTAAGAGCGGTCGGTTTTTTGCCCGGTCTTAAAAGTTGAGTTTTAGGACCGAACAAAAAATATTTCAGCTTTATTTAGTACAACTTTTAAGACCTAATGTTTTAAATGTCCGGTCTAAAAGAGTTTCTTTAAGACCGGTTCGAGTCCGGTCTTAAATGTGGACTTTTAATACCGGCTGGAACAAGACCGGTCGCAAGTCCGGTCTTACGATGCCTCTTTTGTCCGGTCTTAAAGCCCTTTTTACACTAGTGATATCATCTCTCATTACTATTCCTAGCTATGTTTAATCGATTTGTTAGTAAGTTTCAGATAATCAAACGAGTGTTAAATTGAAGGTTAAGGATAAAGCAAGTGATGATGTTAGAAGCATTAAATGCTGGGTTCAGAAAACGAAGCATGGATTTGGCAAATCATTTTTGCACATTCCAAAGGGTTTAATGTTTTCCTTCCTCATTTGGATGCCAGATCATCCAACGGATATATCTCAAGGAATGTCAACAAAGAATGTCTAGGCACATTGGTTGGATCAAAGCATCAAAGAGAATACACCTGGTTCAACCTAACGGCTATTTATTGCCTCCAACGTCCATATTAATTCTTCACAACGGTCATTAAATGCTTCTATCATATATAAACTGAAGAATTCAATTCCTTCAACAACTCATAACAACTAGAAACACAAAACACTCAAAACGATCAAAGTGCATTTATTGTTTCTCTCATCTGTATAGTATCTTCACATATGTTGAACTTTAGTATTTATTCATCTACTCTTTTAGAGAGATCATTATTGTTTATCAATCATTGTAAGAATATCAAGTCGTGGGACTTTGAGATTGAGTTATCAAATTACAACTTGTAAGAGAAAGTGTATCCTAGTGAGAGGATAGCTTTCGAGTACAGAGTGTGTAACTGATTGAAGTGTTAGTGAAAATCCCAGAGAGTTTGGGAACTAGACGTAGGTCAAGAGTTGAGACCATACCAGTATAAATCCTTGTGTTCATCTTCTTCTTACTCTCTCTCTCTCTCTCGTTAGTCTTTGTTTTGAGGTGAAAATATGGGCTTATCAGAAAGTTTTCAAAATCCCCAATTCACTCTCTCTCTTGGTGATATTTGTCATTTACAACGCTTAATAAGAGAAGAGAGAGAGAGAGAGAGAGAGAGAGAGAGAGATGCTTTAAGGACACTTGACATCTTGAGATTTAATCACTTGGACATGTAATACCCGGATATTTGTTTATCTGGAATCTTATTGAAATAAATAAAATGACTGTTTCTGATAGGTGAATATATGGTCTCAAATAATAAGTTATAATTATCTTATTTTCTAAGGTAATTTTTATGGAAATTAGAAGAGATAAAGAGCTAAAATCCATAAAATGCATTTATGGGGCATAAAATGGCCTAAAGATATTATGATAAATCTCAAGAGGCAATAAAATATTTGTTAAAAATTAGAAAGTATGTTGTCTCTAATTTTAGGAATTTATGAGAATATTTTCCTTGAAAAATAATGAGGCAAAATTTAATATTATTTTTGGGTGTCCTAAATGGCCCCATGATTTTTAATATAATGCATGGGACATAAAATACCAATGTCAGTGAAATAGTTGTGAGAAAATGATTAATCCTAATTAAGAAAATTATCAACAATTAGTAAGTGATTAATTAAGTAATTAATGGCTAATTGTTTAAGCTTGAATAAGAGAATATCCAAGGTAAATTATGTAAAACCCTTAAAATAGAAGTTTATGGCTAAGGTTAGCATAAAGCATACTTGCTAATTAATTGGAAAAGATTAAGAAAAATGTATGAGATTAAGTACATGAAAACCCTAAAAGATTGCTAATCATAGGATTAAGCTCTAATTAAGTTTTCTAATTAAATTATGATATAATATTAAAGTAATTAAAAAAAATATAAATAAAATAAGGGGGCGAAAATTGTAGTGTGAAAAGGGTTGTGGGTTTTTCAAAAATAATATCATGATATTTATTAATTAAATAATAATATAAATGGGATATTATGTAGAAAGACCAAATGGGATAAATGAGAACCGATAGAAATTAAATCCTATCTCAAAATAGGTGAACTAAGTATCTAACATCCGGACTTATTATAAACAAGCATAATTTTATCCGGAGTGAAATTTTGTCTCAAGTCATTTCCGAAACGGCGGAATGATTAAGAGATAAGACGAAAAAGGAAAAGAGCGAGATAGAAGAAATGAGAACCAATGGAAAATAAATCCTATCTAGAAAACCATGAACTAAGTTTCTAAGGTCATGACATATTATGAACCAGTGAATTTTTACCCGAAGTTGGTGTTCGGAAGTCATTTAAAGTGGCACGTGACGTTTATCGATAATGTTCAGCGGGTTACGGAATACCCTTAATGGGATCAAATATTTAGTTAAACCAAGTATTTTGAAAGAGGAAGAATAGACCTTCAAGGCTATGTTGTCGGATTTTTGAGATTGTGTAAGATTACGCGATTAGAACACTGAACATGGAGCTTTATCGGTACAAGACCATAAAGCAACAAGGTGACATCATGGTGATGTAGGAAACTTCTCCTAAAAGGAGAAGGAGAGGTCGCTAGAGTGGATCCAAGGGCCAAGATGGAGCCATGCAAAAACCCTAGATCCGACGGTTGAAGTTCGATATGAAAAAGTGTGAATAGTGTCTCAAATTTTCCTATAAATAGCCTTTCCATTCACTTCAAATCCTCACACCAAATCCTTGAGCTATTTTCGAAATAGAGAGAAGGAGGAGTCTGGAGAATTTGTAGCAAAGCCCTGGGTAATTTCTTCGGTCCTTGGTCTTAAGCTTTAGTAGTTCTTTCGGTAGTTATAGTAGAAATGCTAGGTAGATCTTTAATTTGCCAAGATAGTTTAGATATCATGTTTTAGGGGTAAATATGATATTTATTTCAAAAATATATTGGAGGAAGAGATATGGCAAAATTTTGGAAAATTAGAGTCAAAGTAGCGAAGCTCTGGCGAAATTTCGCCGATTAGTCAAACTAGAGGCAAAATGGTAATTTGTACCTAAAATGCCTGTTATGATGCTAAATATTGATAAATGCGATATTATCCTTATAGGATATCTTTGATCACATACCGCTGTTGTGCCACTGTCGTACCGCTGTCAAACATACCGTTTTTCGTCAGAAGTACCATTTTCCGTCAAACGTACATAAGTACCGTCAACGAAGGTACAGACGCGTACTGTAACCCTAACTCTGTGCTGCTCATATACATATATGTGATAGATACGTTCATAGACTGAGGCTCTATCTAGGGTCGCCAATTATACATACAGTTTACACGGGTTATAGTATTGGTAATACCGTATGGGTTTTTCCTAGCGCTGAGGACACGTGTTGTGATCGTGGCACTGGGTATGTGCATACATGTTGTGGGACTTTACATACTGCTTTGTGCTTATGTTCTGTCATTGTATTGATCATACATCTGCTTTGTGCTTATGTGTTGACATGCTGCTGTATTGTTATGAATATATGTTGTCCATATACTGTTTTATTTGAGCATAAGGTTAACCGTTACCTGAGATCCAAATGGGAATTGGATCTCATTTTGTAGCTTTCGAGGGTGGGAGGACCGAGGATTGGAGATAGGGGCAAGCGGCGGAGTAGGCTTCGAGACGGAGATTTACTTACCGTCTATGTATTTTCTTTTGAACACTTGGATAACTGTACCGTTACTATTACACTATGGTTAAATGTTTTATTATGGCTCAGTTATTCACTCGCTCCAATGCTCTACTCTGATTGATTGAAAAAAAGATCCGCTGTTAAAATGGGATGTTACAGGACACATGTCAACACAAGACTTAATTACATGGGATTAAAGCTCATTTAATCCTTCCCAAGACCCCTAATTCCGCCAAGTGAAGAAAAAATGAGAGAAAAATAAAAGGGGGGGAAGGAAAGAGAAAGGTGAAGGTTGAAGAACAATAAGCAAGTTTTTGAATAAAGGTATTTTGTGTTATCTACAAAGTGCCAAGGTAGGATAAACAAGCAACAAGCCCTAGAAAGTAAAAGGATTTAATATCTGCCCATGACATCCAAGAGATTGGGAACAAGATCAAGAGTGGAAATGCTTCAAGTCCTTTCCACATATTTAGAATGTGATTAGCACAATGGACGTGGCTCCAAGGACAAGGAGGTAGATACCAACAACTGAAGGTTCCGATCTTATTTAAGTATAAGATAAGTTATGTAATGAGTAATAACCCAATAATTGAATAACAACGCTTCCGATGCATAATTAAAGGGGTATGTAGGATGGACGTTACATCATGAATTCATGATAACTCCAATACCATTATCAAAGGCTATCAACTGATTTAAGGGCATGTTAGTAGGCATATTTTAAACTTGTAAGAAAATTCAGCAACAGCCCCAGAAATTCTCTAATTAATAGAAATAGAATGACTTATATGAATTTAATTTTTTTAAAAAAAACTATAAATATGTACTCTCCTCCGGTCTAATTATAGGAACACATTTTGGAGTTTGTTTTGATCCTAATTATAAGAGCAAGTTTTAACTTTTGTCAATTTTTTCCTATAATACCCCTATTTATATTTTCTCAATAATAATTAATTTAATAATAATACATCTATATATTCTATAAAGTAAATAATGTTTGCAACTCATTAATATCATATACACTTCAATTATACTTTTTTTTTATATAATAAAACAATGGATCGTATTTTTTTTTTTTTTTTTCATGCGTGAATTCAGATATAATGATATAACTGAAACTCTTTTTTTTTTTGTTTTTTTTTAAACCACATCGGGAATTTTTTAGGAAATCTAAATCAGACTTTCTCTAAATTGTTGTTGTTTATCTTTTCTCAGTGTTTTTAATTTCTCTTTAGCTCTTGGTAGCCTTGTTCGCTCGGGCTACTGGGCACGTGCCTGTTACTTTTACGTTTTAAATTGGGGTATTTTTGGAAAGTAATCATAATTAACTAATTTAACTTTTCTCCTTAATCTCTCCAAATTCTGGTAAATAGTTCCTATAATTAGAACCGGAGGGAGTAATAAGGAATGAGAAATTATGTTTTCATTTTATCCATTAAAAAATATATACGAACATCTTAAAAAAATTGACCTATAGACCTAAAAAAATTCCATCCCAAGAAAAATTTATTTAATGTTTGATGAGGATGAATTTAGATAACCTTCTTAAATTTCAATTTTTAATTTTGTATAAAGTGATTGTTGAAATTTGAATTTTATTTTAAAATAAAAAGATTGTGGAGAATTCAATGTAAAATAAAGGATCGAGGTCCAAATTTATCTCAGAGTCCACATTATGTGTTTAGAATTATATGTTTATTAGATGCTTATATCTCTAATTAGAGGTATGAGCATTTTTTTAAAAAAATATTGTATTTATTTATATTTCAATTATATCGCTTTCGAGATGTTTTTTTGTCACCTAGTATCTCAAATTAATTAATTTCGAGTCTGTATTTATCAGAAACAAAGGTATTATGAAAATTAATTATTTTGAGATACTAAATGCAAAAAAAATCTCGAGAAAGTTAAAGATATAATTTAAATCCAAATAAATACAATATCTAAAAAAATTAAAAAAAATGCTCATACATCTAATTAGAGGTATAAGTACTTAATAAACATATAATTCTAAGCACATAATGTGGACTCATTTATCCCATAACCTTTCAGGTAGGAGCACTTCGAAAGGTTTTTTAAAAGCAATGTCACTTCGAAAGTTTTCAAATCACAGCAAGTTTTCTCTGGCCATTATTTTAGTTAAGCTTAATTGTTAGTTGACCAAACATTTTAAAGTTTGTCGGTCTACATGTCATTAATGTTAATTTTGATTTGAGTTTAGGTGCGAATTTGCCTGAAAGTTTCCACTCAAAAGTAACATAGTCCTGAAAGTTTTCAAATCATAGCAATTTCATTTTAGCTATTATCCAAGTTAAATGTACCCCCATTAGTAAACAAAATATACTTATCTAGCAGGTTCATGTATCATTCACTTCAGTTAAATTTAAAAATGATTTTTTTTAAAAAAAAAAAAAAGCTTTTCGTCTTAAGAATTAGAAAAAATTAAAGAGGTACTCACCGATCTTATTAGTAGAGTATTGGAAGATGGAAGAGTACCCTTTTAAAATACAAAAATGTTCAGCAACCAACACTCAATTTTGTACCAAGTTAAATGTTCTTAGAGCCCCAAAATGAGATAAGCTTGTCAAGGCAGCACATTTAAACCCACTTAATTCCAGAGTTCTATTTAAAGTTTATAGAATGTAAGGGGAAATCAAATTTAAAAAGGCGAATCATTTAAACCGCAAATAAAAAGGGGCCCTCTAGGGGGTACGGCCAACCTTTAAGCCCGCAATATTTTTTTAACAAAATATAATTTATTTATTTTTTTGATGTGGTAAAGTTTTAACTCCTCAACTATAAAGATCCAATGGTTAAAATTACAACATATGTGGATAATTGAATCATTTTATTATGTGTTTAGATTAACAGTGAAAAATATGACCAAAAAAGATTAACAGTAGGAATAATATATTTTAAATAAAATTATTATTTAAAATTATGATATATAAAATTAATTATTTATATAATTGATTATAACAATTAATTATCATAAACTATTTTCAATAATTAATGGTTAAATCAATGTTGATTTTAACTTAAAAATATACCTTAGTATTAAAAAGAGTGTTTAGATCATTTTTAACTAAAGTAAAATACTCTAACTACCCTTCTGTTTTGTCTTAATTACACAGACCTCCCCTCTATTTTGAAAACTCATAGAAACCTCCCTTAAATTAAAATGTATGTTACACAAACCTCCCTTATATGAGTAAAATACTCTGACTACCCTCATGTTTTGCCGTTATTACACAGACCTCCTCTCTATTTTGAAAACATAAACTTAAGTCCAAATAATTAACTCCGTTAAGAATATTTAAAAAGATTCTAAAAATACAGTATTTTTTAATTAAAGTTTATATTAAAATAAAATTTATATATTATTTTACCCTTAATATTGTACTTAATCCCTAGTTTTACTTTTATATTTTGACTAATATTGTTTTAAATAATTTAAGAGTTTTTTATCTTTACAAATAGTTATCTCGATTATTTTAGCATTGGTTAATGTAAATATCACAGAATGAGAATGGTGAATATTCAAATAATTTTTTAAATAAACATGTGTTTGATCAAATGTGTCTATAAATATTTGTGAAAAATTATTAAATTAGAAATTTAAATGACACATGAAATCTCAAACTTATATAGTTTATTATATTTGATAAAAATATATGTGTTTAATTTATATTTTTAATTCAAAATTAATTTATAAGATCAAAACTAATAATTTTTTTAACAAATTAGAAAGTTAGTAAATCTATTAGAATACATTTTTTGTTGTATAAATTTGGTTTTATATACTTAAATAATTATAATACTACAGAGGGACATTTTGGTAAAATGGTTCAAAGTCAAACTTTGTAACACCCCAATTTCCGTAGCATAAATCGTGCTAGTGACACGTGGTTTTATAAAAATTCATCAGAGTTTGAGGTGCTACAGCTTAGCGTTTTGCGGAAACGGAGAGCATGTAGTAAAAATTTGAACAACGAGTAACTGATATAAAATACTCAGACATATGATGATGCTTGACGTATACTGGTATATTAAAAATTTCTCGAAGGAATATTCATGTGATACAATAATACAAAACTTTATAATTACATTTCTTCCATGTAACTATACCCTCTTCAACCAAGCCTTAGGTAGACTTGGGGCATAGAACCTAACTCGGTTAAATCATCCCATTTGGCTAGGTCGGGTAAAGTCTAGTGGAAGTCTCCCGAGTATTTACGGCGATCGATTGACCGAACCACATAGACGACCCTTTCTAGTTTAAGCACTAAATGATATGAAGTAACCTTATTAGATTCATGCTATAACGTAGGTTCCGTTATTCCTCTTTCGCTTTTACTTTGACCGATGCCTCCTCACGGCTCTGTCCCTCGGCGTCTTTTTATGGTTCCATCTACCGATGCCTTCCATGATTCTTCCCCGACTATTAATTAAGGCGAGGTCCAAAGTGCCCATCAGACCTCAGGTAACGGTTAACCTCATGCTTATGTAAACAATATATGTATTACAGGTATTCATAACATTTCAGCAATAATCACTACAAAAGCCTATAACAGATGTAGGAAATACATAATAATGTATGTAAGGCAATAACAATACACAGCCCCTGCAGTATGTTTGTTATCCCAGTCTGCACTATCAAATCCAGTGCCACGATGTACAGTCGTGTCCTCAGCGCTAGGAAAACTCTCAACGTGTTATCAAAACCATAACCCGTATACTCATGATTGTATCAAAAACAACTAAGACAGAGTCTCAGTATAGGAACACAGCAATCATATATAAGCATATCACAAGCATCAGAGTCAGTGTTACAGTACGTCGCGAACGTACCTTCGTTGATGAATACTGTACGTTTTGTCGGTCGAAACGTGATCTCAGATATCCTATAAGGGTAATATCATATTTATTAATTCATAATAAATATTCCAATAAATATCTTAGTCTCTAGTTACCATTTTACCCCTGGATTAATTATTTCTAATTTATTTCACCTTATTTTCGTAAAAAACGTTGTTCAACAGCATAAGGGCTGATTTTTCGTCTAACTTTGGAAAATCATTATTAATTCCACAGAACTCAAAACAAGGATCCGTAAAATTCCTCGGAATTCTTAGGATGTATAATTTCATTGAAAAATAGTGGTTACTTCCCAGATTATATAAAAAATTCTCAGTTTTCGTGATTACAACCTCTGCCCAGAAATTTTCAGAAAATTTTGCCTAACTTCGAACATTTTTATCTTCTAGCACAAAACTCAAAACGACATGCTATAGGTATATTTGGAAATCCCTATATGTCTAATCTTACCATGAATTTGATCAGAATTTTAGCATAGCATCTTCAACATAAGATACCAGCGTTTTTGAAATTGCTTTCAGGAGTCGCTAACCGACAAATTTTCGCCAGAGCTTCGCTACTTTGATCATAATCTTCCAAAAATTTTGCTATAACTTCTTATTCATCATTTTTTTGAAATAAAACCAATTATAACCATAAAAACACAAAAATAACATTATAATTGGAAGATTATGAATCAAAACAACATTTAAGCTAAAAATCACAAAGCTAGAGCTTAAGAACTTACCTAGAACTTTGCTCTTGCCTTCCCAAAGCTTCTCACTCTCACTTTCTCTCTCATTTTCGGTTAATACCAGCTTGCTATTGTGAATTGGTGAAGAATAATGAAAACACTAACCTCCTATTTATAGCATTTCATGGGTTAACTTTCTAACAACTTTGGTTAACTTTCTAACATCTTTAATTCATTTCTAACCCTTGGATTAAAATTAGCAAAGAATTCTTAATCCTACCCATACACTATGAAAACCGACCTCCCCCTCTCTCTTACACTCTTCATCTTTTTTTTCATTCCCAAATGCTTAATTAGTTAGGTGTAAGTTGGTGTTTTTCTTCAAAATCCATTTCCACTTTTGAAATCACAATTTTATGACTTGATTTATAGTCTTTTTAAACTTTTAAATCACTTAAGTATGAATTTCAAAAGTTTATAAAAATCACTTTTTTGGAGACAACTATGTTCAAGCTTAAATTATGCTTGTTCATAATATCTACTTATATTTATTCTAGGATCAATGGATTTCAAGATACAATTTATTTTCTATGGGTTCTCATTCACTTATGTCTTTGAATTCATCCTAATGGTTTTTTTATCTCATCTTTAATTAATTTATCATTAATTACCTTTAATTACCTTTAATTACATAGGCTTATGTCACAATTACCCCAAAAGTCTTCTTAATTTATTGTGTGATTAGGACATGTCTTAAACAAATATCATGATATTATTTTGTTTCATATTTCCTCTCCCAAACTCACGACTTCCCCCCCTCCTTTCATTTACATTTCATTTGTGTTTCATTTCACCCTAATTCATCTAATATGTTATTATTACTTTATGCCTTAAAAGTCTTCACCTTTAATTACTTTGATTAAGACATAACTTTGGTAAGTATCTAGATATTATCTTTTGCTTTCTCTCTTGCACCGAATACACAACCTTCTTTTACTCTTGGATTTGTGTTTTATTTGTCTCACAAAAGCTATGGTGAAATTCTCCCATTGGTTGATTTTAACCTCATAAGGATTAAGCTTTATGAAATTAATTCTAAAACCTTTAAATTAGCTTTATTAAATTTAATCCAAGCCTTTAATTTTGGGTTGGAAAGATATAGATACTAATAGTGATATTTGTTAATGATTTAGGATTATAGATTAATACAATTTCTTAACCCTTTTTAATTACTAATTTTGCCACTTTAATTAATTAATGGGGAATTAATTAATATGTGTTTAAATATTGCTAATATAGTGTTTTAGGGGTTATTAGGCTTAATTACCAAAATTTGACAAGTTTTAAAATTAATCTTGATGATTAAAAGCTCCTTGTATATTAACCTTGGTCTTTAAATATCCTTTGGATATTAATTAAGTTGATATATTCTTAATTATGACATTTTAAAATTAATTAATAATTAATTTCGAAAATTAGAAAAATATCCAAATTATTGCAAATTTAATTGCCCAATAATTGTTGCTAATTTTCTCTAATTGATTTAGGCATCTTTTGATGATTTTGATTTCTCTTGTAATATAGTTAAGATTTTGGTTATGATAATCTTAGGATATTTTATGATCCCTAATAAGATTTAGAAAATTAAATCTTCAACTATCTTAATTCTAGAAAGAAATTACCTAGAAATATAATAAGAAAAATAAGAAAAATTGAGACTACATATTCACATATTTTAAATAGGTAATATTTATTCAAAAATAATATTTAAGGTATATTATTTATTTAAATACAATATTTAAAATAAATAATTATCCGGGTATTACAAACTTAACGGTTAAATAACTGTTTGAGTGAATGGATATAGAATCTTAAAATATAAGGGAGGTTTGTGTAACATAAATTTTAATTCTAAGGGAGGTTTCTATGGGTTTTTAAAATAAAGGGGATGTCTGTGTAATGTAATTAAAATGCAAAATGAAGGGTGGTCGGAGTATTTTACTCTTTTAACTAAATTAAAGTTTTTTCCATACTAGATTTCGCTTTGCCTTTGGATTGTGAGTGAATCCAACCCCTTTCAAAAAAAATTGTATTTAAAAAAAAAAAAAAGTTTTGTCCATACTTTACAACAACAAAAAGGATGCTCGATCCTCAATTCTATCTATCCATTTAATTATTCATTTCATAATTTCATGACGCTAAATTATTCGTTGTAGTAGTATCAAATTACTATATAGCCAATAATATTAAGAAGACATGCCCATGTTATAAACACGAAAGTCCGGGGACGTCTTCTTTCCAGATTCCAGAACAATCCAGTCGGACCTATTTCCAGATTTCTTGGAAGCCGTCGTTTCTAGTAATCTCAAGAATTTTCATCACCCTCTTCTTTCTTCCTATATATTTCTCCTCTCCGCCTCCAATCAAATCTGAAATTCGCCATAACAAACGCCTTACGTACAATCAACTTCATTAATCCGTGTTTCTTCTTCCTTCATAATCCTCACATTTTATCTTCCTCTCTGCATCGCATAGATTTCTTGCATCAATGGTGGCCCTGACAGAAGGAAAGGCTATCGGCATCGACCTCGGCACCACCTACAGCTGTGTCTGTGTATGGCAGAACGATCGCGTTGAGATCATAGCCAATGATCAAGGTAACAGAACTACTCCTTCTTATGTTGCTTTCACTGATACAGAGCGTCTCATTGGAGATGCCGCCAAGAACCAAGTCGCATTGAACCCACAGAATACTGTTTTCGACGCCAAGCGACTCATCGGCCGGCGATTCTCCGATCCTTCTGTCCAAAGCGATATGAAGCAACATAAATAAAAAGGGTTCTATCTGAAGTTTATAGAGTGTAAAGGGAAATCAAATTTAAAAGGGTCAATCAGTTTAACCCCGTAAATAAAAAGGAACCCTTCAGTGAAAAGTCTATTGTGGCATTACTTTACAACCCAAATATGATTATTTATAAGACACATGGCGGAATCAGGGGCTAAGGGTGGCCCCTCCCCCTAAAATTACAGATTTGAACCCAAAATTTTCAGAAAAATTATGCTTTAGTCCCATAAAAATTTCAATGTTTTTATTTTAGTCCTTATTAAAAAGTCTCATGGAGGGACTAAAATGAAAATATTGAAATTTTTATGAGGCTAAAGCATAATTCCCTAAAATTTTTGATCAAATTCTATAATTTTCACCTCCTAATTTCAAATGCTGACTCTACTGGATTTTATTTTGTAATTTTTGCCCCCCACTAATTTCCATTCCTGGCTCCACCCTAGATATATACAAGACAATGAGCATATTCACAAAAATACATGTTATTTATAAGATACGTGTTGGA
The DNA here is from genome assembly GCA_019022615.1 of Acacia melanoxylon. Taxonomy (NCBI): domain Eukaryota; kingdom Viridiplantae; phylum Streptophyta; class Magnoliopsida; order Fabales; family Fabaceae; genus Acacia; species Acacia melanoxylon. The sequence continues at coordinate 12,788,898 of JAFJYJ010000010.1, forward strand.
ATTTATAAATCAAATCATATGTGGAAATCTACAAGATAATTTCAGCTATATATAAGACAAGGTCATAAATGTCTTTTCAGTAAAAAAAAAACTTAATTTCAGTTTTACCTTATAGATGCAGCAAAGTTTCAGAAATTTTTAGAAGCTTTTTAAGAATAATTTACTTAATTTTAAAAATGTTCAACACACTTACGCCCTCAAAATCAAATTGACACGAGCATGGAGCATTGAAGCCGAAAGAAACTGAAAAATATTGTGTTTATAATTATAAAGTGCCATTCATTCCCAAAAAAACTCATTGTACAATATCTCCTTGTTGAACACTATGCCCTGATGATCTTTACAACAGGGACAACCAGGCAGAGAAAGAGAAACATTCTTATTGATCAAAATAGAAGTTTACACTACTGTGTTCCAAAAACAGAATACAGGAAATCAGAACAACTATATATATATACAACTTGACTACCTAACTAACTGTCAACTAATAACTGTCACAATTAATTAATTAATTGTACACAAACTAATTATATATTCTAACACTCCCCCTCAAGTTGGGGGCGCAAATATATTTACAGATCCTAACTTGCTTAACAACTTGCGTTGCACATCTCCAGCCACTGACTTTGTTAACAAATCAGCTTCTTGCTCATGTGACCGGACATGCTTAAGATCTATCACTTTCTCTTTCCATTTATCACGAACGAAATGACAATCAAATTCTATGTGTTTGGTTCGCTCATGAAAGACTGGATTCCTAGCGATATGAATGGCTGCAATGCTGTCACAGTAAACCGGCACTGGCCTTGTCTGTGGAATCCTCAAGTCACAAAGCAAACTTAGTGCCCAAACTATCTCGGATGTAGCCATGTTGAGTGCTCTATATTCAGCTTCTGCTGATGATTTGGATACTGTGGATTGTTTCTTTGTTTTCCACATCACAAGAGAACCTGCAAATTTCAGTAGGTATCCAGAGACTGAACGTCTTGTAATCCCACAAGATGCCCAATCTGCATCACAAAAACACTCTAAATCAGGATTTCCATCAGAACTCAACTTAACACCAAGACCAATTGTACCCTTTAGGTATCTAAGAACATTTATGGCTGCTGCCATATGTGCCTTAGTCGGCCTTTGCATAAATTGACTCAACGTCTGCACACAAAAACAGATATCAGGTCTTGTCAAAGTTAAGTAAATAAATTTACCAATCAACCGACGATATCTTTCCGGATTTTTAGATAGAACCTGGACATCATCTTTGCCTTCTTGGAAAGGCATCAATTTCAGACTTTGTGCCATTGGAACAATCAACGGTTTACACCCACTCATTCCTGTTTCAGACAATAAATCTAGTACAAATTTTCGTTGAGATAATACTACACCTGTTTCAGATTTAGCTACCTCTATACCAAGAAAATACTTCAAGTGTCCTAAATCCTTAATCTTAAAACTATCATGCAGCAGGCCCTTAGTATAGCTAATACCTTCCTCAGAGCTTCCGGTAATTAACAAATCATCAACATATACTAAGACAAACACCACACCATCTTTCCAATCCATAGTAAATAATGAGTAATCGCTTTTACTTTGTACAAAACCACCTTTAATAAAGGTTTGAGACAATTTTTGATTCCATTGGCGGGAAGCTTGTTTAAGTCCATAAAGGGACTTCCTTAGCTTACAAACTACATGCTCCCCCTTACCTTCAAACCCTTGAGGTAATCTCATATACACCTCTTCGTAAAGATCACCTTGCAAGAAAGCATTATAAACATCCATTTGATATAAATTCCAGGAATGCATTGCTGCCAATTTCAATACTAACCTAACCGTAAACATTTTTACAACAGGTGAAAAAGTTTCATGATAATCAATTCCCTCCCTTTGACTATATCCTTTTGCTACTAATCTAGCTTTATATTTATCTATGTTACCATCAGAATCATATTTAACCTTGTATACCCACTTACAACCGATTGGCTTTTTACCTTTGGGTAGCTTGACAAGCTCCCAAGTTTGGTTGTCTTCCAATGCTTGCATTTCGGCCTTCATAGCCTTGACCCATTCAGGATTGATAATGGCCTGCTCATAGGTAGACGGCTCAGGCACTGTGTCAATGGAAGATAAAAAAGCCAAATGATCAACAGAAATAGAATCATAAGACACAAACTGACTTATGGGATAGGAGCATTTTGTTATATGTGCTGAAATTGTTTCAGAAATTAAAAGTGAGCACACATAATCATTAGACCAAATGGGTGGTCTCCTATCTCTTAAAGGACGTGAATGATCCAAATTACTAGAACAATAAGCCATCTGATCAGAAATGTCCTGACCAGATGCTTGAGTATCATGTCCTTGTGAATAATTATACTTATCATGTATCAAGTCAGGTTGTGTCAAGGGATTTTCGTATTCAAACCAAAACATTTCCCTCAAGATCTGATTCGGTCCTTGTGGCTGTTGTAGGCATGTTTCTCTTAATGGAAAAACTTGTTCTGCAAAACTAACATGGCGACTTACAATCAACAAGTCAGATTTCAAATTTAATAACAAATATCCTTTCTGGTTTTCTGGATAACCTAGAAAGACACAAGGAATAGCACGTGGTTGAAGCTTATCATGAACCTTTAAGTCTGTGGCATATGCAAGTGAACCAAAGACCTTCATATGATGGAGATCTGATTTCTGCCCATAAACCCTTTCAAATGGAGTTTGGTAATCAAGAATTTTAGAGGGCAATCTATTAATTAAATATGTTGCAGCCTTTACACACTCACCCCAATATTTAGGTGGAACATTTGATTGTAACATTAGACTCCTTGTAACTTGTATAATAGTCCTATGTTTACGCTCTACAACTCCATTTTGTTGTGGAGTATAAGGACATGTAGTCTCATGAACAATACCCTTGCTTTGAATGAGTGTTTTAAAAGAGTTACTCAAAAATTCACTCCCCTTATCACTCCTAATTCTCCTAACTTTCATATTAAATTGAGTCATAGCATACATAATAAAATTGCGAATGTAAGTAATTGAATCAGATTTATGTCTCATCAAGAATATCCATATAGCTCTTGAATAATCATCTACTATGGTGAGAAAGTATGTATATCCTTGATGAGTGGGTGTCCTATATGGTCCCCATATATCTAGATGTAACAATTCAAAACACTGACTAGTTTTAATACAAGAAGAAGAAAAAGGGAATTTCGTTTGTTTGGACTGAACACATATATCACATCTATGAGTCATCAAATCAGCATCATTAATTGCAAAGTCTAAGTGTTTCATTACAGAGAGGGGGGCATGACCTAACCTCTCCGTTTTTTTCCGACGAAAAGGTAATTTTGCATTATGAAATAAACTTATAGCTTGGAGTATATCATATATATAACCTGTCAGCCATGACATTGTCCTCTTAAGTACGATTATTATGCATTGTTGTTGTAACGGGCTTGTATTTCCCCGTACGGGATGATAATATTTCACGGCTTACTTAAACATATTCTACTTCCTAAATAATACAACTTTCTTGCCTTTAAGGAACATTAAAATATCACTATCAATGGATGACTACATATTAGAAACAATTTTTTAAAGTATTTTAAATATTATACAGTGTGGACTAAAAGAGATCTCCCCCAAACATCACTACCAAGGAACATTAAAATTGATTTTCAAATCTCCACATTTTTTTAAAACAATTGATATACGAGGAGAACTTGAAATAAGAAGTCAAAGAGATCTAGCCAAATAGCTTCAAGAATTAACTATGTGTTACATCATGCTTGTCACTGGTCTCGTGGAATCAGAAAGGATAAGCTTCTCTCCTTTGCCACTATTCCCTGCTACCATCCGTTGCTTTAAAACACTCAATTTTCTATGCAAAATAAACGTGAGAAGTTTAACTTGGGTGAGAGACGTGGTGAAAGAGATGGTGTAATGTCATACCACATGTAAAGGATAGGGTTAAAGTTGGGGTGAATTAAATTTTCACTTTAAGTTATTTTAAGTAATATTTTTTAGAAAATAATTTTTCTTAACCTAAAAACTCTAGAAGAAGCATAAATAAATCTTTTTTCATTTTTCAAAAAAGTCTGAGATAATATTTAAAACATTAAATATATGCAAGTAAGTAAATGAGATAGAATAATAATGATTTATTTCAAATTATTTAATTTAAATATATTTAATTTTTTACATATATGAATATATAATTGAATTCTGTGATTTTTTTCTTTATGAGAAAATAATTTTTTAGGGTAAATAAAAAAAAAAAAATTATCTTAACCTAAAAACACTAAAAACTCCAAAGATATTTTAAGATGTTAAATAAATCTTTTTTTTAGTAAAAAAAAACTGAGATAATACTTAAAAAATTAAATACATGTAAGTAAATGAGATAGAATCAATATATATAACTGTTTGAATTATAAAATGCCTTTTCTTCTTGATATGTCTCTCATTAACAAAAGTATTTGTGAGAAATTTGATATTCATAAGGTCGAACGTCAACCATTAATTAAATATATAAATAATGTTTCAAAAGAATACTTTATAAATGTATAAATACAATCTAACCCAAAAAAATAGATATAAAAATAGACATATTTGTTTTTGACAATCTATCAATTTAGAAGTAAGGAAAAATAAATATATATTGACAAAAAATCATGTAACTTTTGTCACTAAAAAATTATCTCAAGTAATACCTAAATCTAATGGGAGACAAAAGTGTATCAAAAAACATCATATCTCAGTGTATATTAAGATGAAAATAGTGACATTACAAACACATACTGAGATAAATAATTTTTCCTCAAAAATGCCACTTTTTTGCTGCTACTAGATAAATTACAAACACATAGTGACATTACAAACACATACTGTCTCACAAAAGTGGTTCAATTCTAAGTCTTATGCATTTGGTAATTAAAACTTCGGTTGTTTCTATACTTCTTTCATGAAGGCTTCTTTCTTCTTGTCTTTACCATAGGGGCAAAGCTATTAACAGCAGAATTTGATAGCCTTTGCGACTTTCTTCATTTATGCTTTCGTGCCTTTTCATGTACTTTTTTCCTTCCTCGACCTTATTATTCTACTTCTTAATGCTGATATATGAAGGCAAACATAAGAGCAGCAACCACTTTGGCCACCTTCATTGATAAAAAGAAACTATTTCACTCCATTAATAAACTTAAAAGTAACCATTCAAATAAAACATTGACAAAATTTCCTGCCATCTTTATCAAAAGATAAAGCAGCAAGTAGTAGAAGGTGCATTGGCCAATCTGCTGTACAAATTCTATACTTGTGTGAATAGTTTAGGATGCTTTATTTTTGTTGCCTACAATAACATGCCTAAAACATGAAAGAACAGATACATTGCGAGACGTGCTTAAAAGATTCGATCGATTCGCAAAAGTGTCAATCCTTTGGGATGCTTTACTTATGTAGACTACAATGAGATCCCTAAAGCATGAATAAAGTTCATGCTTTTTACACATATCAATGTCAATACATATCATCTAAATGATCCTACCTGCATTGATTTTACCCACATATCATATCAATGTCAACACTTTTAATAGTGAAAAATATTGAATTATTCACGCTTACAATACATATCATTCAAATGATCCTACCTGCATTGATTTTCTGCAAGCATCTAAATGGTAATTTGCAGAGAGAGAAATTTCTCAAGAAACATTGAAAGGATTAAAAAAATACAGAGAGAAAGGAGAGTGAAAAAGAAAAGCTTGCTGAAGGAGAGGGAAGTGATTTGAACGTAGATGAATCGTTAACAGGTGATTTGAAAGGATTAAAAATACAGGTTTTTGAGGAGTAATGACACCTGAAAGTTTTCAAATCATAGTAATTTTTGCCTGATCATTATTTTATTTTTTTTACTGTTAATTAACTAAATATTTTGAGTTGTCAGTCTAAGTGTCATCCACATCAATTTTGTTTTGAATTTAGGTGTAAATTTTCCAAAATGTTTTCACTCAAAAGTAACATTGTCCCGAAAGTTTTCAAATCATAGCAATTTTATTCTTGATGTTATCCATGTTAAGTTAACCTCATTAGTAGACCAAATATATTTATCCGACAGATCCATGTATCATTTATTTCAATTTCTTTCAAAGTTAAATTTAAAAATAACAATTTTTTAAAAAAAATTCCATTTCGTCTTAAGGATTAGAGAAAATATAAGAGGTACTCACCGATCTTATTAGCAGAGTATTGGAAGATGGAAGAGTACCCTTTTAAAATGCAAAAGTGTTCAACAATCAACACTCAATTTTGTAACCAGGTTAAATGTTCTTAGAGCCCCTAAAACGAGATAAACTTGCCAAGCCAGCACGTTTAAATTCATTTAAGTTAAGGGTTATATCTGAAGTTTATAGAGTGTAAAGGGAAATCAAATTTAAAAGTGTCAATCAGTTTAACCCCGTGGATATATTTGTGTAAAAAAAGCAATTTGGCATCGAAGGGCTCTGCTAGGGCTTGACTTCCGATATCGTGGATGAGTGCTTCGTCACCCACTGCGGCGGAGAATATGAGTGGCCCCTCTGATCGCGCCTTGCGCGGAGGGGACGGTGAGGCTATGGTGGAGGATGAGTGAGATGACTTAGGTAGAAGGAAGCGGAAGGTTCGATTCGCATCAAAGGAATTTTTGGGGGAGGAATCTGTGAAGGTTCGTGATGAGAGCTGGATGAAGGCGAACGGCAAAGAGCAAGCTCCGATGTCCTATAGGGAGACCTTATTGCAGAACGTAGGTTCGAAATCGTGTTGGTGGGAGTGGGCTAGGGATGAAGACGAAGAGGAGACAGAGGGCTATGGTAACGATACCGATTTTGCAAAGGTTCTCAATCCGAGCGATGGAATCGTTGTGGACTTCACTAATCCACTGTGTCCGATGTTTAATCTAGACAAGAAGGAGAAGGAGAGGCTTATAAAGCCATTTCGGCGCACTCTAGTGGTGAAACTGATGGCGAGGTAGCCATCCTATGGTTTTATGACGAAGAAATGGAAGCAGATTTGGGAACGGAAAGGTATGATTGACATCTTTGATCTGGAGAATGATTTCTATTTGGTGAATTTCCAGAGTTATGAGGATTACATGGGAGCACTAGTAAGGGGTCCTTGGGTTATTCTGGATGCCTATCTAAGTATTTCTCATTGGAAGCCTGAGTTTAACCCGAGAAGTGAGAAGATTGAATCAATAGTTGCATGGGTGAGACTTCCTGAATTGCCTGCTCTGTTTTTTGACAAGAAGTTTCTCCTAAATTTGGGGAACGCTATTGGAAAGGCTATACGTCTAGATATCCATACTGCTCAACGAACGAGAGGGAAATTTGCTCGTATGTACGTTGAATCAGAAGCTTAGTATTGAGTATGAGATTTTAAGCTTACTGTGTACCAAATGTGGTTGGTATGGGCACAATAAGGATGGGTGTGAGCAGTTTCATAAGGTGCAGAATGAGGAGGAAATGGATGTGGAATCTCAAGGGGGAAAACAGTCGGAGGGGAAGGAGAATGGGGAAATAGTTGAGCAATGGAAAACGGTTCAGCGTAATAGAAGGCCGAGAAGATTTGACAATGTGATTCATGAGGCTCACATGGGTTCAAGGTTCGAGGTACTGGCTGGAGAAGTAGGGGAGGAAGTTCAAGGAGTATTAGTGGGTCATTGTATGGAGGATCTTGGTGGCGGTGGGAGTATTGAGAAAGGGCCAAGGGAGAAAGCGTCGGTTAATCTCAACAAATAGGGTAAGCTAAGGGCAATGGGGTCCGAGAGTGGTAACGTTGGACAACCGCGAAAGATTCAGTTGGAGAAGCCAGTCCTAGTGCCAAAAAAGGAGAATATCTTGGCGGTCAAGAAGCATGAAGGAGGGCTAAATTGGATGGTTGTGGGATCGCGGGGTTCGGGGAAGGCGTGAGATGGTACACGAATCAAAGTCAAAACTGCATAACTGGAAGGCAGTAAGTATGATGGGGAAGGAGAACCTTCATTCGGGTGGACAGGTTGAAAGGAATGGATTGGGAGTTAGTACATCAAATATGGTGGATACATTTGAGGAGCCGAGTAGAAGTATGGGTTTGAGTATAGGGGCTGATTTCATCACCCTTTGTGCTTCTTGATATCGAGTCTGTTTGGGTCGTGTGCCTCTATCTCAATTGTTTTCATGATTAATATGTTAATATGGAACTGTAGGGGGGCGGATAGCAGAGGGGTTGCGTTAGTTCTGAAAGATATAAAGGCTAGAAATAAGGTGGACGTTGTAGCTATTTTGGAACCACGTATCAGTGGTGTTCGAGCAGCAAAGACCAAAAAGAAGTGGGGATTCAAGTTTTCGGTGAGGGTGGAGGCTGAGGGCTTTGCTGGGGGTATTTGGCTGTTATGGAACTTGGAGGAGCTTAGTGTGGAAGTCTTAGTGAAAGAAGACCAATTTATTCATTGTAGAGTCACCTTGGAAAGCAAAAGTTTGCTGTTCACAACGGTGCACGCAAACCCATGCGAGCAGATGAGGCATAGACTATGGAATTTGATTTATGAGCTATTTTGTGAGATTAATGAGCCTTGGCTTATGGCAGGGGATTTCAATGAGATTAAATCCCCATTGGAGCAAAAAGGGGGAGGTAGAGTTAGTGAGGCAAGATGCAGGAAATTCAATGAGTGGATCCAAGCTTGCAATCTCATAAACCTGGATGCTAATGGTCCTTTCTTTACTTGGAAGGGGCCCAAGTGGGATGGGCTTGACCGTGTGTACAAAAAACTTGATAGGTGCCTTTGTAATGTTAAATGGATTGAGGAGTTTGCAGATGCAGAGGTTAGAGTATTACCTCGTGTGAGTTCGGATCACCACCCGTTACTGGTGAAGTTGAGGCGGGAGGCGATTCCTAGGAGGGTAAGAAATTTTAGATATGAAGTGGCGTGGCAAATGCATGATGAGTTTGCTGAATTTATGCTCAATAATTGGCAGTATGGGGAGGAAGTTCATGTATCTTTGGAGTTGCTACAGCAAGATCTAATGAGCTGGAACCGAGATGTGTTTGGAAGAATTGAGCTTCGTAAGAGGAGGATCCTAAATCGTTTAAACGGCATCCAACAATGTGTGCCTAGATGAAATAATCCCTACCTTTGGCGGTTGGAAAAGGAGCTTGAGGAGGAGTTGCTTCAAACTTTGAGGCAAGAGGAGGATCTTTGGTTCCAAATGTCAAGGGGGCGTTGGCTGGAAGAGGGGGACCGGAACACTAGATATTATCATACCAAAACTTTGTGTAGAAGAAGGAGGAACAAAATTAGCATGATTAAGAATAGCGAGGGACTGTGGATTGAGGAGGAAGAAGGGATTGTATCCTTGTTTAGGGAGGAGAAGGCCGAAAGGGAATGGTTCATCACTAATCAGCGTTGGGGAAGAGTTAAGGGAGATTTATTGATGAATCTGGGAAGGGATGTTAGTGGCGCTGAGGTTAAAAGGGCTTTTTTTAAATGGGGGCCTTTAAAGCTCGGGAAGTGACGGGTTCCCAAGCAAAGCATTTTTCGGCACAATTGGGGAGTGGTGGGGCATTCGGTAGTTAAGTTTATTATGGAGTTGTGGAGGAACCCAGACAGGATCAGCGAAATCAATGACACCTTGTTGGTCCTGATTCTGAAATTAGAGGCACCAGAATTGGTAAGTCAATTCCGCCCTATTGCTTTGTGTAACGTTGTGTATAAGGGGCTATCCAAGATCATAGTGAATAGGTTAAAACCTGTTATGGACAAGCTTGTTTCGCCTTTCTAGTCTAGCTTTGTTCCTAGAAGAAATATTCATGATAACATTATTGTGGCGAAGGAAATTGTACACTCTATGGATAGAGTCAAGGGGAAAAAGGGTATATGATTATAAAAATTGATTTAGAAAAGGCCTACGATAGGATGAATTGGAGTTTTGTGGGGAAGGTATTGGCTGAAATTGGGATTGATGAGAGACTTTGGAGGGTTATTATGGGCTGTATTAGCTCAACTAAGATGGCGTTAATGTGGAATGGTAGTCGTAGGGCTGAATTTGTACCGTCTAAAGTCTTGAGGCAAGGGGACCCGCTTTCTCCTTACCTCTGTGTTAGGCATGGAGAAGTTGACGCATTTCATTGTAGATTATGTTAACTCCGGAAAGTGGAAAACTTTCAAATTGGGGAGGCATGGTATGGCTATTTCACATTTACTATTCGCTGATGACTTGCTCTTAGTATGTGAAGCTAATATGGATCAGATGAGTCTTGTGATGGAAGTGTTGGAGAAATTTGGAGAGGTATCTGGGCCAAAGGTAAATGTACATAAAACCAGTGTCTTCTTTTCAAAGAATGTTGAGAGATGCGTGCAGAATGAGATCTGTTTGTTCTCTGGATTTAAACGTATGGAGGAACTGGGGAGATATTTGGGGGCATATTTGACAAAGGGAAGGGGGAACAATAGGAAGTTTCAACATCTCCTTGACAAGATGCAGGGGAAACTAAGCAGTTGGAAGAGGTAAACACTGTCTTTGGCTGGACAGATCACCTTGGTGCAGTCTGTCTCCAATCAATTGGCTACATACAGTATGCAGCATTCGGTTGTGCCTGCTAGTGTGAGGAGGCAAATGGAAAACCTTTAGCAAAGGTAAGAAGAATGGAGGTTTGGGTTTGAGGAACCTAGAGGTAATGAATGATGCATTGTTGGGAAAAGTAGTATGGAGTGTGGTGTCTAAACCAGAAAGTCTGTGCTCTTTGGTTCTAAAAGGAAAATATGGTAGGGATAAAGACCTGAAGAAGGAATGTACATACAATAATTCTGATTCGAGGCTGTGGAGGGAGTTGGGACGGCTTTGGCCGTGCATAGTGCAGAACTTGGTGTGGGAAGTAGGAGATGGTGGGCTTATCAAATTTTGGGAAGATCGTTGGACAGATGGGAATCGTAAATTAGCAGATAACTGTGCAGCAGAGGTGTCCCTAATTGATAAAAATATTAGGGTAATGGAGGTAGTTAATGAAGCAGGGGAGTGGGATATGGAGTGGATCAGGCGTTGGGTAAATGAGGATGGCATCAATCTTATCTTAGTTGTACCGCCACCTAATGCGTCGAGGGGTGCCGACTTTATTAGATGGGGGAGTCATTTGCAAATCCAATATTGTGTTGCTGATGCGTACCATATGATGAGGAATGAACAGGATGTGGGGGAGGGGATATGGAATAAGGTGTGGAGTTGGGATGGGCCGAGGAGAATTCAGGTGTTCTTGTGGCTTGCTGTCCACGATAGACTCTTAACTGCTGAGCGTTATTGTAAAATGGTGGGTGGCCCAGCATTCTGCCATTGCTGTGTGAACCAGACTGAATCCTTGATGCATGTGATGCGGGACTGCCCTATTGCATGGAGGGTGTGGAGGGAGCTTAGAGGGGATAGGTTTGAACCTGAGTTCAAACGGTTGAATGGGAAAAGCTGGTTTGAATGGAATTTGGGAAAGTCAGGGTGGTCTTGGAGACTGAAATTTGGGGTGACATGCTGGTTCTTGTGGAGGTGGAGGAATAGGAGCCGGTTTGAGGATGGATATGTTTTACCATTTAATATGTGTAATGTTGTGCAGGAGCATGTCCAGGAAATAAAGAAAGCCAGCGTTGAGTTTGGGAGGGTTACTGGTTGCAAACGTGATGTGTTTATAGGATGGAAGGCTCCTATGTCTGGATGGGTCAAATTAAATGTCGATGGCGCATCCAAGGGCGTACAGAAGGTAGCGGGATGTGGAGGGCGATTAGGGGGTTTTGTAAGGGAGAATGGTGGGTGGGTTTGCAAAGAAGGTGGGTTTACGCTCAGCCATAAGAGCAGAACTTTGGGCAGTCTGGGCAGGACTGGAGCTGGCTGCTTCGCTTAATTTTGAGCATGTTATTTTGGAATGTGACTCTGTGTCTGTAGTGGCTCTTCTATCTGATATGCAGGTTGTAGCAGCAAAAGAGTCACAGCTCTTGTGGAGTATTCAAAACACTATGAAGAAATTTGTGGATCTGAAGATAGTACACGTGTACAGGGAAGGAAATAAGTGTGTCGACGCCCTTGCAAATATTAGTTTTTCTCAACATGATGTATATTGTTTTTTTGATCGGCCTCCCCAGGAGGTCTCTAGGTGCTTGTACAATGATTGTGTAGGGGCTTTGTTCCCTAGGACTATATTGGTTCAGGAATGAGGATGGGCGTTTGCCCCCATTTTTATCCCAAAAAAAAAAAAGAACCCTTGAGTGAAAAGTCTATTGTGCCATTACTTTATAACCCAAATATGATTATTTACAAGACACATGTGAAAATTTACAAATCAAATATAGTTATTTATAAGACAAATAAATAAAATTACAAGGGTTATATACAGGGGCGGAATCAGGGGGGTTAGGGGTGGCCCCCGCCCCTAAAATTACATATTTGGACCCAAAATATTTGGAAATTATGCTTTAGCCTCATAAAATTTCAATGTTTTTATTTTAGTCCCTATTAAAAAGTCTTATGGAGGGACTAAAATGAAAATATTGAAATTTTTATGAGGCTAAAGCATAATTTCCTAATATTTTGGATCCAATTCTGTAATTTTCGCCCCCTAATTTCAAATGCTGACTCTACTGTATTTTATTCTGTAATTTTCGCTCCCCACTAATTTCCATTCCTGGCTCCTCCCCTGGTTATATACAAGACAATGAGCATATTCACAAAAATACATGTTATTTATAAGATACGTGTTGGAATTTATAAATCAAATCATATGTGGAAATCTACAAGATAATTTCAGCTATATATAAGACAAGGTCATAAATGTCTTTTCAGTATAAAAAAAAAAAACTTAATTTCAGTTTTACCTTGTAGATGCAGCAAAGTTTCAGAAATTTTTAGAAGCTTTTTAAGAATAATTTACTTAATTTTAAAAATGTTCAACACACTTACGCCCTCAAAATCAAATTGACACGAGCATGGAGCATTGAAGCCGAAAGAAACGAAAAATATTGTGTTTATAATTATAAAGTGCCATTCATTCCCAAAAAACCTCATTGTACAATATCTTCTCTCCGTTTTTTTCCGACGAAAAGGTAATTTCGCATTATGAAATAAACTTATAGCTTGGAGTATATCATATATATATAACCTGTCATAGCCATGACTTTGTCCTATTAAGTACGATTATTTTCGCATGCAAGCGCTTAACTGCAAGGTATATATGCATTGTTGTTGTAATATGTAATGAAGAGCATTTCTTAGGGCAAGTATACCATGTCCTCGTTCGAGATATGGGAATGGAGAAAATGGTTTTGAGAGCTCTTCCCCCACGACCGTGGGCCTGACGCGGGGCGAAATCTAGATGAGTCGGAACCGAAGGTTTCGGTGAACTGGGTGGGATACCAACAAACAAAAAAAAAAACTGCAAGTGTAGAGCACCCATCTTAGTGTCTTTTTTATTAACGGTAGAAGCTGCTTCCTAACGTGATTTACAGCATACGAGATAAATTTGTAAGAAAAGTTATACCCTTTTAAATAATCATTTTTCATTATAATATGAAGATATTGATAAATTAAAAATTTATATTCTTTTCAGTAAAGAATTAGTTTTCTTATATTTGTTAAAAGTAGGATATACTTTTAAATCAAATTATTTTTTTGGCTTTGCATACAAATAGTATGTAATTTGGTTAATCAAATTTACAATTTAAATTTCTGTATTTTAATTTATAACCCACCATCCATCATGATAACTCCAATACCATTTATCAATGGCTATCAACTGCTCTAGGGGCATTTTAGTTGGCATATTCTCTTAAACTTGTAAGAAAATCCAGCGGCAGCCCCAGAAATGCTCTAATTAATAGAACTAGAATGACTTATATGAATTTAATAAAAAAATATAAATATGTAATAAGGCATGATAAATTATGTTAACATTTTTATCCATTAAAAAAATATACGAACTGCTTAAAACATTGACCTATAGCCCTAAAAAATTCCATCCCAAGAACAATATATTTAGTTTTTTTTTTTTTTTAGTGTTTGATGAGGATGAATTTATATAACCTTCTTAAATTTCAATTTTTAATTTTTTATAAAGAGATTCTTGAAATTTGAATTTTATTTTAAAATAAAAATATTATTGAGAATTCAATGTAAAATAAAGGGCTGAGGTCAAAATTTATCCCAATTTGTCACGTAGGAGAACTTCAAAAGCTTTTTGAGGAGTAATGTCACCTGAAAGTTTTTAAATCATAGTAATTTTCCTTGACCGTTATTTCAGTTAAGTTTGACTGTTTGTTGACTAAATATTTTGAGTTGTAAAAAGTCTTGTATGAAATTAAATTGCTTGTTAGGAGCTTTGGAGCGATAGCAGAAGCGAGAGGGCTTGAGACGCGTTTGCGCTCGGGCCGTTGCGCGTTAGACGCACATCCGTTTTCTTGCTGGAATCGAAAGTCGGCTACTAGATAGAATTGGCTTCGGTTCGAAAGTCTGATGAGAATGGTTTAGTCCACGTGTTATCCACATCAATTTTGTTTTAAGTTTAGGTGCAAATTCGCTCAAACGTTTTTACTCAAAAGTAACATTGTCTGAAATTTTTCAAATCGTATCAATGTCATCTAGTTGTTATCCAAGTTAAATTTATCCCATTGTAGACTAATCATACTTATTTGCTAAGTCCATGTATCATTCATTTCAATTTTTTCAAAGTTAAATTTATAAATAAAATAATAATAATTTCATCTTAAGGATTAGAGAGAAAATTAAAAATGTACTCACCTATCTTATTAGTAGAGTATTGGAAGATGGAAGAGAACCCTTTTAAAATGCAAAAGTGTTCAACAATCACACTCAGTTTTGTTACCAACCAGGTTAAATGTTCTTAGAGCTAGCCCTCAAATCAAGATAAGCTCACCAAGTTAGCACATATAAACACACTTAAGTTAAGGGTTAGTATAAAAGGAAATCAAGCTTAAAAGGGTCCATCCGTTTAACCCTTCAATTAAAAAGGTCCTTTTAGGATCTACGGCCAACCCTTTAAGCCCATAATATTTTCTTAATAAAATAAAATTTATTGATGCAATATGGGAAGGTAAAGTTTTAAATCCTTAACTATAAAGATCCTATATATATATATGGGGAAAATTACAACATATGTGGATAATTGAACCATTTTATTATGTGTTTAGATTAACAGTAGGAATTAACAATAAATTTTAAATATAATTATTATTTAAAATTATGATATATAAAATTAATTGATTATAACAATTAATTATCATAAACTATTTAAATAATTAATGTTAAATCAAGATTGATTTTAACTTAAAAATATACTTTAGCATTAAAAAGAGTGTTTAGATCATTTTTAACGAAATTAAAGTTTTGTCCATACTGTACAACAACAAAAAGTATGCTCCATACTCAATTCTATCTATCCATTTAATTATTCATTTCATGATGCTAAATTATTCGTTGTAGGAGTATCAAATTACCATAAAGCCAATAGTATCAAGATTCAAGAAGACATGTCCGTGTAATAAACACGAAAGTCCGGGGACGTCTTCTTTCCAGATTCCAGAACAATCTAGTCGGGAAGCCGTCGTTTCTGGTAATCTCTAGAATTTTCTTGAACGTCTTCTTTCTTCCTATATATTTCTCCTCTCAAATGGTGTTTCTTCTTCCTTCATAATCCTCACATTCTATCTTCCTTTCTCAATCGCATAGTTTTCTTGCATGAATGGTGGTCCAGACGGAAGGAAAGGCCATTGGCATCGATCTCGGCACCACCTACAGCTGTGTCGGTGTATGGCAGAACGATCGCGTTGAGATCATAGCCAATGATCAAGGCAACAGAACAACTCCTTCCTATGTTGCTTTCACAGATACAGAGCGTCTCATTGGAGACGCTGCCAAGAACCAAGTCGAAATGAATCCCCAGAACACGGTTTTCGACGCCAAGCGACTCATCGGTCGGCGATTCTCCAATCCTTCTGTTCAAAGCGATATGAAGCACTGGCCATTTAAAGTCGTGTCTGGTCCTGGCGACAAGCCACTGGTCGTGGTTCAATACAAAGGCGAGGAGAAACAGTTCGCAGCCGAAGAGATTTCTTCAATGGTGTTGACGAAAATGAAGGAAGTGGCGGAGGCATATTTGGGACAAACAGTGAAGAACGCCGTTGTGACTGTCCCTGCATATTTCAATGATTCTCAGAGACAAGCTACGAAAGACGCGGGTGCTATTGCAGGGCTTAATGTGATGAGAATCATAAATGAGCCTACTGCTGCTGCTATCGCATATGGTTTGGACAAGAAGGTTTCGAGGTCTGGTGAACAGAACGTTCTTTTATTTGATCTCGGAGGTGGAACTCTTGATGTTTCACTGCTCTCAATTGAAGAGGTGATTTTCGAAGTGAAGGTTACAGCTGGTGATACTCACTTGGGAGGTGAAGATTTTGACAACAGGCTTGTGAATCACTTCGTGCAAGAGTTCAAGAGGAAGGACAGGAAGGATATTAGCACCAATGCAAGAGCTCTAAGAAGATTGAGGACTGCTTGTGAGAGGGCAAAGAGGACTCTGTCCTCAACAGCTCAGACAACGATTGAGATTGATTCTCTCCATGAAGGTATTAATTTCTACTGTACAATTACCAGAGCAAGGTTTGAGGAATTGAACATGGACTTGTTTAGAAAATGCATGGAACCTGTGGAGAAATGTCTTAGGGACTCTAAGATTGACAAGAGCAGAGTTCATGAGGTTGTTCTTGTTGGTGGCTCTACAAGGATTCCAAAAGTACAACAGGTTCTGCAGGATTTCTTCAATGGAAAAGAGCTGTGTAAGAGCATAAACCCAGATGAAGCAGTGGCTTATGGTGCTGCCGTGCAAGCTGCAATTCTGGGTGGTGAAGGGAACCAGAAGGTTCAAGACTTGCTTCTGCTTGATGTTGCCCCTCTTAGCCTTGGTATTGAAACTGCAGGAGGTGTTATGACAGTGTTGATTCCCAGAAACACAGCAATTCCTGCCAAGAAGGAACAGATATTCTCTACTTACTCTGATAAACAACCTAAAGTGCTCATTCAGGTGTATGAAGGAGAGAGGGCAAGAACCAGGGACAACAACTTGCTCGGGAAGTTCGAGCTGACGAGGATCCCACGGGCACCAAGGGGAGTTCCTCAAATCCATGTGTGCTTTGACATTGATGCAAATGGCATATTGAATGTGTCAGCAGAGGATAAAACAGCAGGCGTAAAGGTCAAGATTACTATTACTAATAATGACAAAGGTAGATTAAGCAAAGAAGAGATAAGGAGGATGGTGCAAGAGGCAGAGAAGTACAAGGCACAGGATGAGGAAGTGAAGAAGAAGGTGGAGGCGAAGAAGAAGGTGGAGAACTATGCCTATAATATTAGGAACACTATCAAGGATGAGAAATTCGCAGGAAAATTGGATCCGGTAGATAAGCTGAAGACTGAGAAGGCAATTGATGAAACAATTGAGTGGCTTGAGGGAAGCCAATTAGCAGAGGTGGATGAGTTTCAGGACAAATTGAAGGAATTGGAAGGATTGTGCAACCCCATTATAGCTAAAATGTATCAAGGTGGCAGCGGCGGCGATGTGCCCATGGACGGCGGTGCAACTTGCAAGCATGCGTAATGGTGGCTACTGGTGGTGCTGGTGCAGAGCCCAGGATTGAAGAAGTTGCTTAAGTGTTCAAGGGGAAGACTTCTCCATTGATTTCTCGCCCAATTCCACACATACGTTCTCGGCCTCCGAGTCGGGGGAGAATGTAATTCCTCCTTCTCCAGTTCAATTACAGCAAAAAAAAAGATGAATTCCATTTTCTAGTTTTACGTCAGTTTATGCATTTTTGCGACCGCGATCTGAAATGATGGCAAAATAATACATCTGAAGAAAGGGGAAGCCCCTTATTTTTCAATCTTCATTCATCTAGTTTTGAAGCCCTTTATCTTGCTTAATCTTTTGAAGGTCATGCAATTCCTTACTGAACAGTGATTGGTCCTACTAATCATCCTATTCGGCATTCTAAACCACTCACTAATGGCCAAAATAAAAAAAGGTAAAACATGTGCACACGTCATTATAAAAATAAGGTAAACACTCAAAAGTCAGTCTGCTAGCCGTCTTGGGTTAAAATACCATGCGTATCATGCAAAAACATTTATTACCCTCTACGTTCCCTACGTATCCATGCCTTCACTATTCAATTTTATTCCCACTTGTGAACACGTTCCTCTCCAAAGGCTTCAAGAACCAACGAGGGTCAGTCTAGCTAGATATAGACTTAAAATGCTTCATTATATATACTCATGGCCGCCCAAACATATCTTCAATTAGTCTCATTAAAGCGTTCTAATTAAGATGCCCAGCATTAATAATGATGTTGTATTTCCTGCATCTTCATCCCTTTCCCCATCCTCGCCAATCTGATTTCATATTGTTGGAACTGATGGAGAAGAGAATGGCAAAGCCCTTGAGATCCAAGAGAGAAGAGGCTGTCGTTGTCGTCCTAGGGTGACAGCTTCCTGTTCAATCGTCACCTTCTCCTCTCTGTGATTTATTTTACCAAATCCTACAGGAACGCTTCTCTTTAAGGTAAGAATTAAAACAAACGGGATCTTGCTTCTGATTCATCAATTCCCTCAATCTTTTTTTGAGTATTTATTTATTTTATTATGTTCTCTATCTGCGTTGATCGATCTGATGATTGGCTAAAGATTGCGGGAACAAACTGTTCTGATATTTCTTTGGAAAGACAGATTATACATACAAGTTCAAGACTGATTTTTCTTTAGAAAAATAAAATTTAACACATGGGAATTTCCATCTAAATATCGCGGCCGGTTGGAAGTATAGTTCATGATTTTGTGCACACACTGCAATATTTGCTTATTCTTTAAAGTCTTGATCTTAATCCATACAATGCATTTACACACGTACACTCTTTCTGGCTTTGAAAATTAATTTTATGCTCACCTTTTGCAGGCGATCGCCGTGGAAAAGGAAAAGTACTGTAAATATGTTTGTCCTATGTTTCTGCTGATGCTCACTTTCCGCATCATATTAGTAGAGATTGTATCAACTGGGTGATGTTCGCGTTGATGGGCAGACCCTATAAATATAATGGAGGATTATGCCAGCAAATTCGAACGATTGTATTTATTATTCAATTCTTGATTATCAATTCAAGATTTATATTCCTATAAACTCAACAATACAACGGACACTTTTAGGGGATTTTGAGATTCATATCGTCATTAAGTCTTTTGTAATATGGGGAATTACAAAGCATCCATGTCAAAAAAATTTACGAAGTGATTATAATCGGTATCCATGAATTCAATATTATTATTTATGGAATTTAGAGGGTTATAATTTTTGTCCCAATAAGAGGACTATAATTATACTTATTATTAACATTTATTTTTTGATTATTATTATTATTATTATTATTATTATTATTATTCATAATGATATAGAATTGATTAGGAGATTTAAAATTTGAATTTCAAAATAAAATAATTGATTAGGGTAGGGTGCACACAAATTAGGGGATTTAGAGGATTACTCTAGGAAAAATATCATTCAGGTCCCAAGAAAGAGGAAAAAAATATTAAAAAAAGTCTCAACCCCAAATCCACTATCAAAAAAGTCCCTATATTAATTACGAATTCCAATATCAAAATGTCTTGTTGTCAAAATAACTTTTCATGTTGTTAAAATAGCTTTTCCTACTATTGTTAAAATTTTTCTATGAAAAAATTGTTGTCAAAATGGCTTTTTATGTTATTAAAATAGTTTTTCCTGTTATAAAAAATTTTCCAGGATGAGGAAAAACTCAAAAAAAAAAAATTAACAATAGGAAAAGTTATTTTGACGACATGAAGTCCCTTTCCATTCCGTATCCGTCCCGTAGGGAGAGCTTTTCAGGATCGGGACGGTCAGATTTAATTTTTTTAACTATCAATTTTTAAATAAAAAAATTATTTTTTTTAAATATGTTAATTGACAAATTATCTTTATTTTATATTCTTTACCCATTAAAATAATTATTTCTTTAAAAAAAAAGTAAAAAAAAATATGGACCGTTTAGATCCCATCTAGGCGGTCGAGATAGAAATAGCTCTCCCAAGCCATTTTGACAACAATTTTTTCATAGGAAAATTTTAACAACATGAAAAGTTATTTTAACAATATGAAAAGCTATTTTTTGATAAGACTTTTTTAATATTTTTCGTTTTCCTTGGGACCTGAGTGATATTTTCTCATTATTCTACCGAACTCAAATGATTGTATCGATCAATGTAAATAAAGAAACAGATCCTAGTATTTATTAGATAAGATACGATCTCATGTATATAAAAAGGCATACATTTATATATTATAATTTAAAAGAATTCAGATTCACAATTCCCACTCTGTTTATTGCTTTATGGAAGTTTCAGAAAGTTCTGGGAGCTTTTAATTTTGAAAATAATTTGCTATAGAGGGGTACAAATGAAATTTCCCCTAATTTTGAAAGTGTTCTAAACACTCACCACGCCCTCCAATCAAATTGCCGCGAGCATGGAGCACTGAGGCCGAAAGAAACTGAAAAAGATTGTGTTTATAATTATGTAGTCCCATTTATTCCCAAAAAAACTCAAACTCATTGATTCCATAATTATGTATACGCCTCTTCCTGTAACGCCTCCTATCCATACAAAATGAAATCATCCAATAACTCCTCGGCATAAAGCTGATGTCAGCCTATCTGGGAGACCCATCTAACACTAGTGCAAAAAAGGCTTTAAGACCGCCTTATTTAAACCGGACATTGGACACACCGGTCTTAAAGGTATGACCGATGGTAGTTTAGTAAATGGGGAAATGATTTGTCCTGTGACTGGAGGTAAGGATTTTTCCAGTGAATAACCTACGACGTCGTTTGGTCCAATGAAGAAGGCTGTCTTTAGACACTGTAGCGCTCTCAAAGCTTTTATTCATGCATCTCGCACTCAACGCCAAACACCCCCTGTGTATTCCCATCCCAAATCCCCATAGACCACACCAAGACTCTGATATGCAAGCCGCAGAAGCAATAGCGCATAATAGAATTTACCCAGCCTAGAAGAATTTACCAAGAAGAAAATGTGGAGATGACAAGTGACAATAAAAAAAACAAGTTTACTGGATACAAACACACAGACGCAAACACACACCATTATCAAATGCAAATGCAAGCACAAACTCAAACTCAAACAAAGTCCCAGCTTGGCTGGTCATATTTCTGCAACAATTACACCAGTTGAACTGTAGCTTTGGATGCTTCTCTCTCACTTCCAGCCACCACCTTCAATCGGACACACTCTGTTTTTAGGCTTTAAAGCAGAGCTGAATGATCAAAACTGAACCTCTCTCTTCTCTCTACGTCTCTGTCTCTCACTTTCTGCTGCTCTTTGTGTTAATGAACGAAAAGGAGCATTGGTGTATATATACACACACATAAGGACCTAAGGGTCCAGCCGAGAACGAAGGTGAACAAACCAAAAGGAATTACCCATGGGTCCACGGCGTTTGGTTTGAGATGGGAATACACAGGGGTTGTTTGGCGTTGAGTGCGAGATGCATGGATAAAAGCTTTGAGAGCGCTACAGTGTCTGAAGACAGCCTTCTTCATTGGACCAAACGACGTCGTAGGTTATTCACTGGAAAAATCCTTACCTCCAGTCACAGGACAAATCATTTCCCCTTAGTAAATATAAAGAACTTCTTATGTATGACCGGTGGCAGTTTTGTAAATATAAAGAACTTTTTATGTACGACCGGTGTCAGTTTTGTAAATATAAAGAACTTCTTATACCGGATCATTTTTTCATAGGTTTTAAATATATTATTAAGACCCGTTAAAAAACAACCCGGTCTTAAAAATGTTATTAAAAAAATATTCAACTATCAATTACTTTATGGAGAAATCTCACACAACCGGACTAATATTTTATGCGGTCCACAATAATAAGGAAAAATTTAAATATAAAGGTAATAAAGTTTTAAGATCAAACATATATAAAAGCCGGTCTTAAAAGTTATTCTTTTTAGACCGGACATAAAATGTGGCCGGTATAAAATATAGAAAAGAGTGCGGATAAAAAATTAATTACTTTTAAGACCGGACTTTAATATATCCGGTCTTGAATATTAATTATTAAGACCGTCTATATTTTCATCCGGTCTTAAAAATGAACCGCAAATAAACATTTCTTTGCGCGAAAGCTTTTGTTACTATCACCGAAGAACCTCGTTCACGTTGCGAAACTCTTCCCGTTGCATTACCTCTCTTCCCTGTCTCGAAAATGAACGGTGAAAACTATTCTATTCCTGTTCTGGGAACGCCAGTTATTGTTGTGACTGGTGTGAGTCAGAACGAACCCTCTTCATCTCACAATGAGCCTCGTAACCGCCCTGCACGTCGTGGTAGAAGAGGCACACGAATGATGAATGTAACCCTAAGTCGGACTTCGGCTCAAGGCTAGAGATTCAGTTTGATGAAAAGTTGGAACCTTTCGGTCCCAAGAAATCCAAATATACTAGTTTTGTTGGCTATCTAGCATGCGGCAAGGTTAGCATCTTGACATATGAGTGGAAAAGTGTGGAGGTTGGCACAGTAAAGGATCCTATTTGGGACACTATCGCTTACATACACCGTCCCCGTCGGAAGTTGAAAGCCAAGACATTGTCTTATTGTGCTGATCGGTGGAGGAAGTTTAAGACCTTTCTAGCTAACAAGTATATTTTTGCCGAGGCTCGGCCTCAAGAAAATCCTTGGGAGAAGTACACATTTATTGATGAACAAACTTGGCAACAATTTGTTCACCAAGGACACTCTGAAGCTACGGTGAGTTTATATTTAGTTTTGTTTGCCCTTTTGTGTGCTTATTAACTTTTGTGCGAGATATGTGAATGTTATTCATCTAATCCTGTTAGTTAAATGGTTTGGTGTGTGAATAGAAGTATACATTTCCTACCTTTGTCTATGCAAGTCTGATATGTAAACCCTGAAAAGGTAAAATACTAAGAAGGTAATTAGGGAAATAATAATGGCATAAGAGTCAAGCCATTATTATAGTCTTAGTTCTGTTATAGTAGGTAGTGGTTAGACATTCTTTGTTAGTTAGTTAGTATGTTAAGCTGTGTAATGGTTTCGGTGCAATCTGTTATTGGGGCTTAAGAGTCAAGCCTCTAACTATATATAAGAGGTTAGTCTAATATGTGTAGGAACCAGTTATGATGAATGAATGAATTGACTGAGTTGACAGCATTTCTGCAACTCCCTTTCCTCTGTTTCTCCCAATTTCTTCTACCATTCTACATCTTTCTTAAATAAAATGTTAAAACTTGATGAAGTGAATTTGACTAATGTTTGACCTTCATATGAAGCAGAAGTGTTCTAATTTCGTTAGACATCAATGGTGGAATTCATAATTAATAGTTTTTTTCAATTCGATTCACGAGATAAGAAGGGCAAAAGCACAGGAGATAGGGAGAAAGAATGATTGCCCGCATAGGGCTTCTCGCGACGGATATGAAATGGCCGAAAAAGAATTGATGGCGGCCAAGCGTAAGAGATTGGAAGATAAAGCTGAATCCAATCCTTCTGCCGTAGTTGATCAGCCATCTCCTATACGTCGCGAGGAGTTGTGGTTGCATATTCGGCAAAAGCCAAGCGGCGCCTACACGAGTGAACAAACTCGTGTAGTTCTTTGAAAAGAATTGTAAGTATCATTTTTGTTATTTTTTAGTTACTAAACATGTTTCATTACTAAGCTTCTCGTTATACGTATCTTACGGGGGAGATCTTAAAAAGAAAGAAGCGAGAGGGATCTTTTGTGTCGGATGGGAGGAATGATGTTCGGCCGTTGCAACCGGAAAACCGGATCACGCGGGCGTGTAAGGGGGGTTGGAGGACGGGTAGGCCTGAAGGAATACTTTGGTAAATCCAAACGCCACAAACAAAGTATGGTTACCCGAGAGGAGATGGAACAGAAGCTGGTCGAATTAAGTGCGGAAGCAGCGGCTAAAGAAGCAATATGGCAATCCCAGATGAGCCAAATGAAGGAGGAAATGAATCAGATGAGGCTGCTTTTGAGCTCTCGTCCAGAGAGCAGTGTTCCCGTCACACATTTACCTGCGGTTATGCAGCGAGCACTAGGGGAGCTGCATTGTTGGACGATCGAGCAACCTCCTCCTCAAGTTCCATCCCCCGTCAAGCCGCATCCCTCTCCTCAAGTTCCATCCCCATTTGCTCATTTATTTTGCCAAGGAAAAAATATCTGATTTGGAAAACAAAAATTATTTTAAAGATAAATCGTGGCATGTCCAAGAAGTAGTAGGCGTCCCTCATCCTGTAGATGTTTACATTCACAATATAGATGTAATGTCCCTGCTAATTCCTGAACTGGAGCTTAGTAATCCAATCATTCAACTGTTTATGAAGTAAGTATCTGATTCTATGAGTATATAATTTAAATGCATCGTTTAGACACACATACATATATACTAATTCCTTGATCGATGTCATTATTGTAGGTTCATGCATTAAGAATTGGCCAAACAGGGCAGAATAAATGATTTTGGATTCTTGTACCCAGTCTATGCAAGCACAACATCCTTGGACTTGAGACAAGAATACATGTCAACCAGGGTGTGTGAAGTGAGAAGAAAGGTGTACGTGTTTTCATACTTCCACAGGTACATATCACAATTCTTGTATGCAATTCACTTAATATAAGTGCTACATATATCCGAGTACTTTTCTTTGTGAATTTTCAGCCGCCCTTGGCGGCGATTGGTCCTTATATGCATGGAGGATCATAAAGTTATCTTCTTATGCTCCACTCACAATGAGCGAGCCTATATTGAGCGCGAAAGCGTCAACAAGTAAGCATGTCATTTTGATTCTCTTGTCGAAATCTCTACCGTGAATTTTCGGTGAACATTATTGATAAATTTGTGATTTTGATGATAGTTCCATGATGACCTTCCAAGTCGAGGTAAACAAAAAGCGTGGGTCTCGGGGACACTTATCCTAAATGGTTAAGACCCGGAGGTTGGTACATATTTGGACACGGCGCCTTTGCCTTGTGAACTTGGTGAGTAAGCTATATATGCTAGCTCTAATATATATTTCTTGTTCGTTTTAGACCCATCGGCAACCAAGGGGTCCAACTTATGTGGCACATACGTCATGAAACACATGTATGATGTTATCGGGAGAAGAACGACAAAATTGTTCTCAAAGGTAAATGTATTTGATGTTACATATTGTGGCTGAATTCGGTTTACGGCTTCATGTTACATATGAAATATGCACGCAAGTTAATTCGGTTTTTGTCTTTGATTACGGATGTTTGCCGGACTGCTCCCTTTCGATGATGAAGTGGAGCACATACGCAATTTGTTTTGTAAATATCTATATGAACTAATTAATTCCTAAATTCATTTGTAAAATATACGCACAATGTGTAATTCAATAATAAATTTGTATATTTTTCAAAGAAATTCATTCATTCATTCTAGATATTTAGTGCTTGAAATTTGAGGTACGGGATGTTGTAAATGAGAAAAAGAGACTATCGAAAGTCGATGCTAAAAGTCTTCGTTTATTTCTAAAAATATGGCAAGACCTTTAGGACCGCGAGAATTATTAAACCTCGGTGCTAAAAGTCTTTGTTTATATTAAAAAAAACTATATCTAGACTTTTAGGACCGGACGTAATTATTTGTCCGGTCTTAAAAGTCTTCTAAAAATTCGCTAGACTTTTAGGACCGCATCTTTATGGTACGACCGGTCCTAAAAGTCTACGTTTAATTAATTAAAAAATATGTCTAGATGTTAAGACCGTAAATTTGTTAAATAACCGCTCCTAAAAGTCCATCTTCTTCGTTTATTTTTAAAAATACGGCGAGACGTTTAGGACCGCATATTTATTAAACCTCCGGTGCTAAAAGTCTTTGTTTATTTCTAAAAAAACTATGGCTAGACTTTTAGGACCGCATATGACTTAAACATCCGGTCCTAAAAGTCTTCTAAAAATTCGCTAGACTTTTAGGACAAATTTTTATATTTTGTCCGGTCCTAAATGTCTACGTTTAATTAACAAAAACATATGTCTAGACTTTTAAGACCGTAGTTTTGTTATATCTCCGCTCCTAAAAGTTCAATCATAAAAATATTTTTTAAAATATGGCTTAACCTTTAGGACTGTGTATATATTTGTTTCCTCTTAATAGTTTTTGACTCGGTTTTCGGACAACCGAGGTTCAGTGTTCTGCTCAAGCTAGGTCCCTCGTTGTCGTCGATGTTACCTCTCTTGATGTTGAGCAAAGCATTATCGGTTTCCCTTTTCGTTGTCTCTTTTCTTTTTGTCGGAAAATAAGGAAGATGCGAAAGGAAACTGAAAATATTCAACTCAGTCGAGGTAACATTGACGACAACGACGGTCCAACCTTGACAAGAATAGTCATTTGGTTTGTTTTTATTCGAATAATGTAAACGATCCTTTTTTGTTTTTTGTATGTTCTTAATTGTATTGTGGAAATTTTTAACGTTGATTTACACGAGGACAATGTTTTGTTTGTTTCCTTTTTTGTCGGAAAAAGAAAGAAGATAATGAAAAGGACATGGCGATCGAATATGGAAACAAAAAGATCTTTATATTATTATTATTTTACTGCTGCCCGTGAGGAAGCGGCGGCAGCAACGTACGGAGACAAAAAAAAACATCTACTCCCCCCCCATCGTTGTCGGAGGGGAGAGAGTCGTTGGAGAGGTCGGAGAGGTCGTCATCTGAAGGATGGTACTCAATGTCCTGGGCATCGAGTACCGCCTGCAGCTTTGTATTGACGGCGTGATAAACCTGAGAAAGCTGGCCGCAGCGTCGGTCTATATGATCAAGGCGGGCTAGGATGTGCTGAATCATCTGGTAGATGGTCGGAGCCGGAGGCAACGGAGGAGGAGGACCTCGTGGTGGTGGAGCAGCCATTACTGTGGATGTTTCAAAAGTGATGGAGAAGAATGTGAAGGAAGTAAAGTAACATCAGATTTAAATAGAGAACCTTGCCCGAACAATGTGAAACGCCGGAAACAATAACGAGGAGACACATAGTTCCTTAGAATACGAGGAGAGGCCTAGTTGGGAAGTTTATCTGGAAGTCGAAGAGATTCTGAATCATTCATTTGAACATAGTGTAGGGATACGACTCGGGAACCTTTAATACCATATATTGTAAAAGATCTGTTCTTAAAACTAATTAGAAAAAATTATTACTTTAAAAAAATCTAATTGAAAAAAAAAAAGATTTCTAGGATCGGATATAAGATAAAATGTCGGTCTTAAAAGTAATTGAATTGATTGAAAAAATAAATAATAGACTTTTAAGACCGGATATATTTTAAAAGGTCGGTCTTAAAATCAATTGAATTGAAAAAATAATAATAGACTTTTAGGACCGGATATATTATTAAAGTTCAGTCTTAAAATCAATTGAATTGAAAAAAAATAAATAAAAGAATTTTAGACCGCATATTTATTAACTCCTCATACCTCGTAACTCAACCTACCTCTCTGTCCTTAGTAACTCCTCACAATCTCATAACTCCACACTACGTGGCTCTGCGCCCTAATTTGCTCAACCCATGGTTAGATACAAGAGAACCGCTCGTAGGGGTGCTCTTACCCCGATGCTCGTGCCTTCCGTAGATTGTTATACGGTGCGCCTCCTCCATCAAGAGTACGTTCTATTGTGACACAGGAGTCTCGGGTTGTTAGACCCATTGTTATTTCGGATGATGAAGAGGTTGCCGCACCCCCCTCCAGCCTTCAGACCATGAAGAGTTTCCTCTCCCCCTCTCCAACGGTTGGCCCCGGCGCGCCTACCGCGACCCCTCTCCTCTTTCCTCTAATGATGCATTGCGGGCGATGCGAATAAGGCGGGAACTTGCTGATATCCGGCGAGAATTTAATGCTTTTCACGCCGATATCGCCAAGGATGTTTAGTCATATTCTTGTTTTTTTATAATTTTCTGCTTGTTTTTCTTTTGTTTTTTTCTTGTGTACGTGCATATTCACCAGTAATGTATGAATCATTAAGAACTAAGCTTGTGTCTTTTTTTTGTTCATATTCTCCGGTAATTAAAAAGTTTATTCTCCGTTTTTATTTAATTTTTATTCATTCGGTTGCTCTTTGCGCTCGCCAAAGCCAATCCTCTTTTTTTTTAAAATGAGGACTTTTAGGACCGGATGTTTCATAAGAATCCGGTCTTAAAATTAAATGAAAAATAAAAAATTAAGACTGGAGTCTTTTAACCCTCCAGTCCTAAAAATTTAATGGGTTAAGGTGCAAAAATACACATGTGCTTTTGTCAAAAGAGCGCCCAGTAGCAAATGCTTTTTTTAGGTCCAAAAGTGACTATGTGGTTACAAAATAGGAGCAAAAGTCACAGTAACCGTTAGGGGGGTGGATGTTGACTGTTAAGTTGGAAAATTTGACTTAAATATATGACATGGACGCTGATTAGGAGGGTGGAGCGAGACAAATGGAATCGAGTAATTGATGACTTGGAAAAAGAATGTCTTATTTCTCCGGGAAAAATTTAATTTTTTTATCTTTTATTTAACTAAATAGATTAATTCCTAAAATTCTTAAAATCTAACATACGACTTCGTTCCACTTATCGGGCAAATTTTTGGAAATGAAATTTAACACTTAACTAAATAGATAATTCCCAAAATCTAAATAAAATAGCTTTTGAAGAAACAAACAGGGTTCAATTCTTCGCGACGAAAACCTAGGGTTCAAATATAATCCACTTATCGGGAAATTGGGGGAAACGAAGATGCGGAGAAAACCTAGGGTTCACGACGCGAAGAGTAAGCGCAGACGAAAATCGAAGGTTCACGACGCGAAGAAAGCGAAGAGGAAGTGATTGAGACCAAATTCCGAGGTAGGGTTTAATTCTTCGCATGTCGGAGTGAGGGAGTGAACTTGTTGAATTCGCGATACACCACATCTACGGCCTACATAATGACGACGTTCACGCGACGATAAAGAAGAAGGAAATCAAGAGAGTTAGGCTGAACTCGGGAATCGACAAAGGTTGGCGGTGGAAAAGTTGATTCGCATGTGAGTGGGGAATCTTTGAAAAGAACGTGTAGGCGGAAGCGACAAAAAGTTTATCCGGGTAAGCAACGATTGGGACCCATACATTTTTGCTTGTTTGTTTGCTTTCGGATATGGTGAAATGGCATGGAGGCCCCTAATATAATATTTACTCAGACTTGTGTAGTGATAATGGCATCGAAAGGAAAGGAGAAAGTGGTAATCGAGGATGAAGACACAAACATGGGCCAAAGGTCAGTACAAAGTGTGCTTGAAAAGTATGAATCTACAATAAAGGGGTGGGAAGAAACTAAGACTAGGTTGCGGGGAGGGCATAAGTACGTAAAAGAAAGCATTTTAAATGTTGTTGTTGGGGGTCGGGAAAGTGAAAAAACAAAGTGAGAGAAGATGCTAAAAAAACAAGTAGATGAGACCATAGTGAAAGGAAATGTGGAAGGTCCGATTGAGGAAATGCAATGGGTTGATGATTATGATAATTATGATGATATAGAGTTCCTTGGTGCGACGTGAATGATGTAAGTGAGGAAACGAGATAGAGTTAACCAAGTGGGTTGTGATAACATAATTGAAAAAGGGAAAGGAATTGTTGACGTTGAAGAGGGGCATTGTGGTGATGAATACGTAATAGGTCTAATGATGATGATAGTTATGATGGCACTTATGTGGGGCTAAGTTCTAGTTCGGATACGGAGGAAAGTGTTTATGATGAATTTGAAGGCGGGGAGGTGGATGTGGACCCTTTGAGTGATAATGAGGAAGATGGGTTGGGCCGTGAAAGTGATGATGGGCCTATGCAAGAGTCGAATATCCTTCAAGAGATAGAGCGCGCGGCTACAAGGCCTCATTTTTTTGTTGGCATGACTTTTCAAGATAAACAAGAGGTTAAGAGGGCCATTGACAAGTATTCAATCACGCGTGGCGTTAGCTTGAAAGTTGTGCTTGATGATAAGAGGACATACCGGGTGGTGCGTGAAGATGGGTGTCCATTTTCACTATATTTATCCACCTATGGGTTAAGTATAGGGTGGCAAGTTAAGTCATTGGTGTATGACCATAAATGTGCACGTGTTTATAAAAATCAAAGAGCTTCTACTATGTGGTTGGCTCAGCATTTCAATGAGAGGGTGCAAGAGGCTCCTAATTTCAAGTCAAAAGACATAAAGAACGAGGTTCAAAGGGATCTGAAGGTCTGTGTTAGTTTACATAAATGTAAGCGGGCAAAAAAGAAGATTATGGAAGAAATGGACGGTAGTTTCAAAGATGAATTCAGAAAGTTAGAAGCATCTTTGTAATGAGTTAAAACTATCGAACCCGGTTACGATGTTTGTGTGGAGGTGAGCGAAGAGGCTTTAGAACAAGGAAGAAGAGTGTTTAAGAGGATGTATTTATGCTTCAATGCAACGAAGGTAATTGCATCTGTTATATATCTTTATTATTATTATTTTGAAAGTAGTAATTGCATCTGTTATATGTATTTAGCCCTGGTTCTTTATTATTTTTTTTAAGGTTGGTTGGAAAGAAGGGTGTAGGCCTCTTATTGGTGTGGATGGGACATTCACGAAAGGAAAGGCAAGAGGGATAGTGTTAACAATTTGTGGGTATTGATGGCAACGACTCTTGTGTACCCTTTGGCGCTTGCTTTGGTAGAGAAGGAGAATGCACATCACCGGTCTTGGTTCCGCAATGGCTCGGACACTCTCTGGACTTAGGAAATGGCGAGACAAGTAACCACGATCTACGATATGCAAAAGGTAATTACATGTATGACAAATTGAATAGTGTTTAGTGGTTGATATGGTCAATTGCATCTATGATATGAACTTGTTGACTTCACTTCTTTTCTAGAGTTAAACATATGAAAGTGTGTTTGTGATATGGTTAAAACAGATTTGTCATGAGAACCATGAAAACTGAAGTTATAATTGATAATGCTTCTTAGATTCTCAAATAATTGATGTTTGAGTTTGAAGTTCATGTAATTCTCAAATTAGTTTGCTTGTGGTTGTTGAAATTTCTTTGAGGTATTTGAATAAATGGAATCTCTTGTTTTGTTGAAATTTAAGGACCAAGTATGTTATGTGTTCACTTATGGATCCATTAGGCTTCATGATGTCTAATTAATTTCATTCTTCCCTTTGTTATACGTATTAATCCTTTCGCTTGCCTTTGTTATCCTAGAAGATTTTTGTACAAGTGTATTCTGTATTAATCCTTTCTGCTTGCCACATGTAAAAAGTCTTGTCAATATACTATATAAAACTAATTGTTTTCATTCCAAGGTTTGGCGCGTAACCTTTTTTATTTCTTTTGTTTTTGTAGTCATTCCAAGGTTTAGCACGCAACCTTTTTTATTTCATTTGTTTTTGCCTGACATATCTGAACCTTAGTTTAATTAACACAATGTCAATTATTTGCCAAGTCAAATCCAGACTACAATTGTCTACATTAACCCGTCTACTTAACCAAGTAATTCCATTTACAGTTAAAATTTTAACCTCTGTCAATGACTACAATTGTGGTTATCTTTTATTGGTTGAAGAGTTTACTTTGTCTTGTATGATAGGGATTGGCTAATGCAGTAGGTGAGGTGCTTCCTCATGCTGAACACGATTTTGCGCATGCCATATTTATGCAAAGCTGGAGCAAGAAGTGGAGGGGGAATGAGTTGAAGAAGAAATTCTTTACTTGTGCATGGAGTTCATATCCTCAAGAGTTCAAAGACAATCTCTCGGCTCTAGGTTCGTTGAAGAAGGAGGCGGCGAGAGGATGCGGTCGGTTACAACGTTAACACATGGGTAAGAGCCTATTTTACACCAAGATGTAAGTCGTGGATGGTGGATAACAACATTAGTGAGTCGTTCAATGCGTCGATAGATGAGTTTAGGTTCTTACCGTGATTAGGATGTTAGATGGCATAAGATTGAAGATGATGGCAAAGTGGGCCGAAAGTGAGGCAAATGTCGGGGCATCATACCGAATTCGATCGAAATGTATGGATCTATTTGAGTGTAATAGGTTTCTAGCGAGTTGATTGTAGACTCTTCTTCAATGGAGATGAGGGATATGAGATAGTTGAGGGACAAGATAGGCACTTAGTTTATCTTTCTAGAGGCATGTGTACATGTAGAGCTTGGGATTTGAGTTGGAATACCTTGTCAACATGCTATTTGCGCCATGTATCATGCCAAGATTGATCCCAAATCCCAAATCTCACACTATTATCACAAGGACACCTACCCTTTGCATATAGAACGAAACTTGAACCAGCTAGGGGACAGAAATTTTGGGACACTGAAAATTTCCTACCTATGCTACCACCACCACTTGCTAACTTGCATGGACGACCTCCTAAGAAAAGAAGCAGAACTGACGAAGCTACTAGAAGGAGGAAAATATCCAAAGTTGGTCGTCATGCAAGTGGCCCAAGTGGGTCAGCTCCTCCTAATTATACCGACCAAGTTGGCCTTGAAAGGTTGACCAGGCGTGGTAAGAGCCACAAATGCACCCGTTGCAAGCAAGAAGGGCACAATAAATCAACTTGTAAAGAGGTAAGTGGTATTGTTGTAATTCGCCTTTTATACTGATTTACTTGTTAAGGCTCTTAGTTGATATTGTTACACTAATTTACTTGCAATATTAACTTGTTCCATGTCAGCCTCCCACTGCAAACGAAGGACACAATCAAAGGAAAGGCAGGCGTAAGTCATCTCAAACCTCTAAACAGCCCCATGACAATGCCCAAACCTCTCAATGACCTTTCGAACTTGTCAATTCCCAAACCTCCCAACAACCACTTTGAACCAACACAAGCAACCCAAGAAGCACCTAACCAGATTGGAAGTTCCCAACCACCTCCATCTAATTCAACAGCGGGAGAGCAACAACTAGGAAAATATACAAATCAAGAGCATATGGGTTTGGGATAAGATATGACGAGGCCACGGGATCTTACGTGTACAATGTATGGTCCTTATTTGCACTTACCGTAATGTCTTTGTTGGTGACTCAAATTTTTAATGGTTTTTTTGTGCTTTTCTTGTAGCCTGGACTTACTTCGAGGTGGTTATAGAACAGGGCCTTTGTACATGAGAGGATGCACCACACTGCTGATGCAGAAACCAGATTTCCCATACCAAATGAAAGGGAAATGCGGAAGACAAGAGGCTCTAACTCTGCACAAGCAATGGAGGGTTCAAGATTAATTCAATTTGAACCCCATCCAATCAATGCCACTGGACCTTCTGACCTTCCATTTCAGGCTCCAAGTCTACAATGGAGAGGACACCCCTCTGTGACAACCTCACAGCTCATAGCGCAGACCCAGACGCAAATTCAGAGGAACAAACTCAGACCAAAGAAGCCTACTTAAATGTCTTTGTCCTTGGTTATATTTTGGTAGCATTTTGATGTAAATGAGCCTTGGTAGCCTTTTGGTAATATTTTGGAACAAATGTGGTTGCAAATTGGTTCTATTTCAATGTAAACAAGCTAGGTTGCCTTCTGTGTGACCCAATCCATTGTTATTTTTTTGTGTAAAGTGCTTCCTCATGTTGTTGTCAACACATTGGTTAGCTTAAATATTAGATGAATGGTCATTGTCTTGATCTTTGCAACAACTTGTGCGTTGCATGCCTTTGGAAAATTTTGTACCCAGTAGCGCACTTATAGTGAGCAATACTAAATGTTTGTGGTGTTCTTATTATTCTTTTGTTCTCATTCCCATTATCAACTATCTATACCGTACGCAATTGGGGATATCTTATAGCATTTTCATCATCTTTGGATTGAAGTTGAAGGATCTTTCCGAGTTATATATGTTCACTCAATTTCATATACTCATCATCATTATTATATATAAGTTTGTATCTAATAATGATTACAGCAACCACCGTCATGGATCGACTAGCTAGTATATATGTTCACTCAATTTGTATCTAATTTCAGTTTCATTCCCATGCATGCTACCATTTTGGCTTGGATCTCAGGTCAATCATTTTAACAATTAAATATGTACTGTATATTGATATTGATTCATCAATAATATTATAGGACTAGCTAGTACTAATTAATCAAAACACATACACGTACAGGTTAAAGTGGAAATTAATGGTAGGTAAACGAAGTCAATCAACTTTATACCTATTGTATTGATTACACATTACAGTGGGCAGGATTGAACTAAACAAGACATAGACAATACATTCCACCATTTCACAATCGTCTAATTCCTAACTCTAAAAACTAAAATACATATAAACCCGTACATATTAACCCCGCCACATCCCTAACACTAACAACTAACATAAACCCTTACAATTTCATAACCACCAACACAACCCAAGTTAGTAACAATGTTGCTAATGCAAGTCTCAACTTCAATTGCACCTTCTTCACTTCATATCCACCTTTCACCTCATCACCTCACCTTCAACCGCAACAATGTCTTCATAATTCCTCGCACATGCATTCCCTCTTCGAAGATGATTGTTCTCCTCATATAACTTGTCTATGTCTACGTGAGTAAATCTTTGATAAGCGCATTTTCCCTATCTCCAAACACACCATCGTGCCATTCGAAATATCCACAACCTCCATCCTATGATTCAACATATAACCTACCATTAAAATTCATGAACCCATCCCATTAAAATTAATTCCAAATCAACCAAATCTTACCCGGTAGTAATTCCGCACCGTAAAACCTCCTACACGGGTTTCCTTCCGACCACGACGTCCATCGGGGGAGCCAACAAATTGTGATGGCAGTAGCGAATGGGACCTTCGTAGTGCTCCTCGCGACTGTGGCGTCTTAGGAAAACTACTTTCCTTCGCGATTTCCGAGTTCTCCCCCTGGTCGATGTTGAAGACGATTGCATCGAGCTCCTACTCGATTCCTCATTCCTCACCTTGCATCATCATCATCGGACCGTTGTTCTCCGTCGAGGTTGCGGACAACAATGGGGGTTGCAACAAAGAAGCTAAATCGCTGAGTTAAATCATAGCTCGGCAACGGTGTAGAGCTAAACCGTAAAGTATTGCGAATCGGCTAAATCGACAAGAATGGGGTTGAACCTTAGGTTTTTTTCATAGTGTCACCGAGTCGTCTACTTTTTCTTCTCCAGGAATGAAGTCGTATGTTAGATTTTAAGAATTTTAGGAATTAATCTATTTAGTTAAATAAAAGATAAAAAAATTAAATTTTTCCCAGAGAAATAAGACATTCTTTTTCCAAGTCATCAATTACTCAGATTCCATTTGTCTGCTCCACCCTCCTAATCAGCGTCCATGTCATATATTTAAGTCAAATTTTCCAACTTAACGAGTCAACATCCACCCCCCCTAACGGTTCTTGTGACTTTTGCTCCTATTTTGTAACCACATAGTCACTTTTGGACCTAAAAAAATCATTTGCTCGGGCGCTCTTTTGACAAAAGCACATGTGTATTTTTGCACCTTAACCCAAATTTAATTATATATTTAGGACCGGCTATTTTATAACTAACCGGTCTTAATAAAATCCAAATTAATAAAACATGTCTCTGTCGCGCGGAATATTAAATTTCCCTCTCCGAACTTCTCTTCTCGCGTCGAAAGTGATTACTCGGGTTCGTCTCCGGTGTTTTTGTGTTGCTTCGTCGGCGCCGCGTTGCTCTCTCGACAATCACTTTACGGTTCGTTAGCTAAACGTCTATAGACCAAGTTTGTAAGATGTGTTTCGGTTATATAACTTTATGGTTTTCGGGTTGAACGAAATCGATGAAATGTTCTTGTGGGTTTCTCTCGTTGTTAATGAATATTGTATTTTGAAGATTATATTTGCGCTTTAGACCTACCCAAGTGACCACAAATGTTTTTAGGTTACTCTTAGCTTCTTTGTACGCAACATCAACGTTCGTGGCGGGAGAAGAAAGACTCGCAAACGCATTTGAATTTATATGCTACGGTGAGTCCACAAGACCTTCACGCGATGCATTTAATTTCCTCGTCATGCTTTAATTTTTCTTCTTGGATTCACTTTGTGATACATTTATGACCAAAAGTGTTTCTTCGTTATGCATTTAATGGGCAAGTTTCTCCGTAAAAAAAAATTAACATAACCGACATTGAGCATAAATATGAATTTGGTGTTGCCTTATTTTATACCCGTGTCATAAATAGGAATTCTACTATGGATCACGGTTGGATAACTGCGTTACGGACGAGTGTTGAATATCAGAATGGGGTGAGGGACTTTATAGAATTTGCTAAACAAAATACCCATGATGATAGTGGGAAGTTTTATTGCCCTTGTGTAAAATGTTTGAATGAGAGTCGACTAAGTCCTGAAGTTATCCACACACATTTAATTTGTGAAGGATTTTGTAAGACTTATACAGTATGGGTATGGCATGGTGAAAAAATAACAAGTGGGTCTCAACATGAGGAAGTGGCATTTGATGATAATGACAAAGATATGGATGATCACATAGAGGACATTATTCGTGATGTAGGAGAAGAGGCTTTTCATCAATCACATGCATATGGTAATATGTGCGGTGATGCGAGAGACCTGCTATACCCTGGTTGTAAAAAATACCAATTGTTGAACGCCAGTATTGAAATTGGTAAGCTTGAAGGCACGTCATGGATGGAGCGACAAGAGTTTTTTGAAATGCTTGAGGCTTTTAAGGACATGCTTCCGGATGATAATGTGTTGCCGCGCATTGATACTATGATGCTAAGAAAATACTACGTCCCTTTGGGGATGGAGTACAAAAAGATCCATGCATGCCCGAATGATTGCGTATTGTATAGAAAAGAGTTTAAAGAGAAGCGAGAATTGTCGATATGTGAAACCCCAAGGTACAAGTCAAATAAGGGGCCTGCAAAAGTGTTGTGGTATCTTCCAATCATACCAAGGTTCAAGCGGTTGTTTGCGAATGAAAATGATGCAAAAAATCGAGGTGGCATGCGAGATGAGAGGATTTCGATGGAAAGCTTCGACATCCGGCCGATTCTTCTCAATGGAAGAAAATCGATCATTTATTTCCGAACTTCGGCAAAGAACCTAAGAACCTTAGGCTTTCCCTTAGCACGGATGACATGAATCCATATGGAAGCCTTAGCAGCATACATAGTTCATGGCATGTGCTCCTTATTATTTACAACTTATCTCCAATGTTATGCATGAAACGAAAGTACATCATGCTTGTCTATGTTGATTTCGGGACCAAAACAACCGGAAATGACATTGATGTTTACCTTGACCCTTGATCGAAGACTTGAAGGAGTTGTGGGAAGAAGGTGTCGATGTTTTTGACTCTTTCAAGAAAGATGTGTTTAAACTGCGAGCCATGATATTTTGTACTATAAACGACTTCCCAGCATATGGGAACTTGTCAGGGTATAGTGTAAAAGGTCATAAAGCATGTCCGGTTTGTGAAGAAGGCACACTCTACCATCAACTTCAACATGGAAGAAAAACAATTTATCTTGGACATAGGAGATTTCTTAGATGGGGCCACCCATATCGTCGATTAAAGAAAGCCTTTTTTGGTGGCCAGGAGTATGAAGATGCTCCGGTGGCATTGACTGGGGAGCAAGTTTATGAAAAGGTGAAAAATATTAATGTCATCTTCGGTAAGACTGCAAAGAGTAGAAAAGAAACAAATATATGGAAAAAGAGATCTGTATTCTCCGATCTTCCATATTGGCGCAATCTTGATGTGAGACACTGTATGGATGTCATGCACGTGGAGAAAAACGTATGTGATAGTATTGTTGGCACGCTTCTCAACATACAAGGTAGTTCCAAGGATGGTGTGAAGACAAGATTGGATTTGCAAGTAATGGGAATACACGAAGACTTACATCCAAGGCCATACAGGAAGAGAACTTATTGTCCCCCGGCCTCTCATACTTTGTCTAAGGATGAGAAACGAAGTGAGTGTTTACATGGCACAAAAGTTCCCTCGGGGTATTCTTCAAATTTTAAGAGGCTTGTATCGATGAAGGACTTGAAATTAGTAGGCCAAAAGTCTCATGATTGTCATGTCTTGATGCAACAGCTACTCCCAATAGCTATTCGAGGCATCCCCGAATATGATCTTCGGGTCGTTTTGACTAGACTTTGTGTCTTCTTCAATGTGGTTTGTAGTAAAGTTTTCGAGATTGAAAAGTTGGATGAATTGGATAATGAAGAATATCTTATCTTGTGCCACCTTGAGAAGCTTTTTCTTCCTACCTTTTTTGACATCATGGTTCATCTAATTGTTCATCTAGTGAGGGAGATAAAGTTGTGCAGACCTATCCATTTACTGTGGATGTACCCAATTGAAATATCTATGAAATTCCTAAAAGGGTACATGAAGAACGCATACCGGCTAGAAGCATCAATTGTTCAGAAATATGTTTCTGAAGAAGCCACGAAATTTTGTCAAAATTATTAGGCCAAAGTAAGACATATTGAGCTTCCAAAATGTCAGCATGCTGAAAGGGGTAGACAAGGGGCTTCGGTAAAGAGTGTGGATCCTGATGAATTGTCACAAGTCCACTTATACATCTTGAATAATGTTGATGAAGTTCAAGCCAGCATAGCTGCACATAAAGAAGTTTGTAAGGAAAGAAAATCATCGAATGGTGAACAAAGGTTGATTAGGGAGCATAAAGAACTTTTACAAACTGGTTCAAACAAAAGGTCGAGGGAGAGGAATGTGTTTACGATACAATCAAATGGTTAGCCCGTGGTCTGAGGTTGATGTCATAAGTTGGAATTCGTATGTGATCAATGGTTATACATTTTACATGAAGTCTCTAGATGATAGGAGCACCGTCCAGAACAATGGTGCTATGTTAGAGAAATTTGAATCTATGCACTTCTGATTCGAAAGACAAGAGGTCTTTATTGGCGGTCATGCCATATTATGGGGTTATTGAAGAGATTTGGGAGGTAGACTATGTTAAAATTAGATTTCCATTTTCAAATGCAAGTGGGTTAATGTCAATAATGGTGTTCAAATCGATCGGCTAGGATTTACATTAGTCGATGTCAATGGTAGAAGTTTTGGTGATGAACCTTTTATTATGGCGAGACCGGGCGAAACAAGTGTTCTATATCACCGATCAAGAAAATAAAATGTGGTCGTAGCTCTCCAAGGAAAAAGGGTCATTGATATTGATGAGAAAAGTCATTCAAATTATGGTCTTCACGAGAGTACTCCTTTTTAAGGGTCTAGGAAATGAACGAAGAAGATTAAGCGGATAATGAACCTGGCATAAGAAATGATCATCGGGAAGGGATATGGGAGGATATCGCTTTATAAAAGAGTCAATATAATTCATAAGGTAATATTCATATGCAAACTTCTTTGAAAACTTTAAGGTTTTAACTATATTATATTCCTTCTATGTTCTTAAACAATGTCACGACTATGAAGTTTGTTCTTGTTTTATTTTTGTGGCGAGGATCGGATCAAAGGGGCGTGTTATAAAAGAGGATGTTACGTTGTTGGGTGGGAATTAGATGAAAGCATGGTGAATATTCCATTGGGCATGTATGTTGTATTTGTAACTTATTGTGTATTTGCATTGTAAGTATGCTATCTTATTGTATAAATTAATTTAGGTGTTGTAGTCATAGTATATTCATTAATTAAGAAGCTACATAACTCATGGTGAATAATATTTGTATTCTTTTTCCCAATTCAATTTATTCATAATTGTTCATAGCTTGTACTTAAAGTATCTATTGACTCGAGTTAAGATCTTACAGAGACATCTTCTCTATTTCTCAAACTTATTTTTGAAGAAAACTCGAGTGATAATTGATCAACTTGAGTCAGCCAACTCAAGTTAACATAAGACCAACTCGAGTTAGCTTTTTTGTTTTGCAAATCACCGTATCTGTAAATCTTAAATCTTTGCCTGTGATTTGATTACTTCCTATCATCACTTATTATTGTTCCTAACTACTTTTAATCAGTTTATCATTGAGTTTCAGATGATTAGATGAAGGATTAACTGCATATTAATTAAAAACCATTGATTATGTCAGTTGCATTAAATGCGTTTACAGAAAATGAAGCTGAATGTGGCAATCACTTTCTAAGCAAATGCAAAGGCATTCCTATATTCTTTCCTTAATTAGAAGTTTCAACATCCAACGGAAAGAAACAAAAACAATGTTAAAGTGGCGAATGACGGCATTCATTTGCAAAATTGAAGCCTGTGAGTAGCAGACGAGCTTCATGTCTAACGGCTACATTTAATACACACAATGGCTCATTAAAAGCTTCTCAACGGTCATTAATTTCTCTCACCAAATATAAGTAGAAGCATTCAATACGATTCAACTACCAAAAACAAAAACGATCAAACGAAATATACGCATTTACTGTTTCATTCATTACTGTGTAATATCTTCGGATATTTTAATCTTCAATGTTTATCACTCTACTCTTTGAGAGAGTTCAATTATAGTCATCATTTTTGTAAAGAAACTTAAGGTAGTAGGACCTTGAGAGTGGGTGTATTGATTACAGCTTGTAAAGAGGAGTAAATCCTAGAGAGAGGATTACTTCAATGCAGAGTGAGTAATCAATTGGAAGAGATAGTGACATACCCAGAGAGTCTAGGGACTGGACGTAGGTCAAGAGTTTAGATCAAACCAGTATAAACCTCTTGTGTCTATCCTTCTCTATCTCTACTCTATTTTACTGCATGAGTTTCAGGGTTATTCGAAAAGGTTTTTAAATCACCCAATTCACCCCCCCTCTTAGGTGATATTTTGTCTTTCATTTAGGATTCAATTCCAAACTTATTAATGTTCCTTTGGCTGTTGCAAAAATAATTGGTTGCATTCAAGGACTTCAATTATGTTGGTCCAAAGGGTATAAAAAAATTAGTTACTCATTGTATAGTGCCATTAATTATATGTTAAGAGGATGTGATTGACATCATCCTTTCAAGGATATTGTAGATGATATCAAGATGCTTCTTTGTAGAGATTGACAAGTTGTGGTTACTCATGAATACAAAGAGACCATAACTATTGCGAATCGTTTAGCAAGATACTCTCATAACATAGATGTGACTTTTTGTCTACTTCATCAACCTCCTCCCTTTATTCAAGAGGCGAAAGTTGAAGAAGGTTAAAAGTATTTGCTGAGGTTGTTGTAATGTCTTTGTTAACATTTTGAATACAATATTATTCCAAATAATAATAATAATAATAATCATTTTTCATCATCATATAAAGAAAGTAATAAATTAACATTTATATTCTTTTCAGTAACTAAACTCGTCAAGCAAGCACATTTAAACCCACTTAAGTCAAAGGTTCTATTTGAAGTTTATAGAGTATAAAGGGAAGAGAAAATTACATTTAAATACCATTTGACTTTACAAAACCCCCAAATGTCTGTTAAATTTGTTAAAAGACTTAAAGGTACCAACGACCATATTAGGATTTTCAAAATCGTGTGAATTTACCCTTTTACCTTTAGTTTTTAAATAAACTTTTAAAAAAATGACCCTCGCCGAAGGGCCACCGTGGCGGCGACCGTCGAACGGCAACCGCATGAGCGCTTGGGCTCCGGCCATCGTTGACCTGAGATCCGGTGATGGTTTTGTTTCTAGGTGAGATTGAAAAAAATATTGATGAAAGTGAGGAAGGTGGGGTTCGAACCCACCCCACCTTCATAGGGGCCAAGTGGTCCAACCACTGGCCATTTGGTTCCTTTAATATATATATTTTCTTAATATTTTGTTCATCAACAAACACTCTTGTAAATCGCATTACTGAACTTGTGAATACTATTACAAGATTTGTTATAATTGACCCTTGTTTGTTGTTTCATGAGAGACATTTGTGAAAAACCTGACGAAAGCACTAGTAATTACCATTACGGAACTTACAAATACTATTAATGAATGTGTAATTCCCATTACAAGATTTATTATA
Source organism: Acacia melanoxylon (assembly GCA_019022615.1). NCBI lineage: Eukaryota > Viridiplantae > Streptophyta > Magnoliopsida > Fabales > Fabaceae > Acacia > Acacia melanoxylon. Next base: position 12,831,016 of record JAFJYJ010000010.1, read on the forward strand.
ATTGACCCTTGTTTGTTGTTTCATGAGAGACTCTTGCGAAAAACCTGACGAAAGTAGTGGTAATTACCATTACGGAACTTGTATTAACGAATTGGTAATTCTCACTACAAGATTTGTTATAAATCATTTACTTTTTGTTAATACCACACCCTTCATTGACAATAACATTTCACGATTTACAAAACACATTGTTCGAGTCTTGTGAATCCATTATATAAATATTATATAATAAATATATTATTATATAATATTTATATAATGGATTCACAAGACTATGTGTGTATTATATAATATATAATATCTAAATATATATTTTAATATATATTTATACACACATATATAATGGGAATTATCAATTCGCTAATGATATTTACAAGTTCCGTAATGGTAATTACCAATGCTTTCGTCAAGTTTTTCAAAAGTGTCTCTCATAAAACAACAAATAAAGGTCAATTATAACAAATCTTATAATGGGAATTACCAATTCGTTAATAGTATGTACAAGTTTAGTAATGAGATTTATAAGAGTGTTTGTTGATGAAAAATGTTAAGAAGAATATATATATTTGTTAATGCATATATATATATATATATATAATGAACCAAGTGGTCCAGTGGTTGGGCTACTTGACCCCCATGAAGGTAGGGTGGGTTACCCCACCTTCCTCACTTTCATTAAATCTTTTTTTTTTTAAAAAAAAAAAAGATTTAACCCCACCAAAAAAAAAAATCATCGCCAAATCTCAGGCCGCCGGTGGTCGGAGCCTAAGATCTAGCGATGGCCGAAGCCTAGCATCGCGGTTGCAAGCCGTTCAGCGGTCGGTCCTCCGGCGAGGGTCAATTTTTTTTTTAAAAAAAAAAAGTTACTTGAAAATAAGGGTAAAAAGGTAAATTCACTCGAATTTAAAAATCTCAATATGTTCCTTAGTATCTTTAAGTCCTTTAATAAATTTAACCGACATTTAGAGGTTTTGCAAATTCAAATGGTATTTAAATGTAATTTTTCCTAAAAGGAAATCAAATTTAAAAGGGTCAATCAAGAGGCCCCTTAGGGTCTACCGCCGACCCTTTATGGTGTGCATGGTTTGAGGGAGTGGGAGGGAAGGGAAGGGGAGGGGAGAGAAAAAATGTAATGGGGAGGAAAATTTTGTGGGCCCCACTACACTAAATTTTAATACAATTTTCTCCTCCCCTCATTTTTTTTTCTCTCCCCTCCCCTTCCCTTCCTTCCCCTTCCCTCAAACCAAACATACCCTTAAGCTCACAATATTTTTTTTAATAAAATATAATTTATTGATGCAAGATTAGAAGCTAAAGTCTTAAATCCTTAACCATAAAAAGATCCTATGGTTAAAATTACCATATATGTGGAAAGTTGAACCATTTTATTATGTGTTTAGATTAACAATGAAAAATATGATAAAAAGCGATTAACTGTAGGAATAATATATTTTAATAAAATTATTATTCAAAATTATGATATATAAAATTAATTATTTATATAATTGATTATAACAATTAATTATCATAAACTATTTTAAATAATTAATGGTTAAATCAAGATTGATTTTAACTTAAAAATATACTTTAGTATTAAAGAGTGTTTAGATCGTTTTTAACGAAATTAAAGTTTTGTCCATACTGTGCAACAACAAAAAGTATGGTCCATACTCAATTCATCCATTTAATTATTCATTTGATGATTTCTTGATGCTAAATTATTCGTTGTAGTAGTATCAAATTAGCCAATAGTATTAAGAAGACATGCCGAGTAGTAAACACGAAAGTCAGGGGACGTCTCCTCTCCAGATTCCAGAACAATCTAGTCGGACCTATTTCCAGATCTCTTGGAAGCCGTCGTTTCTAGTAATCTCTAGAATTTTCTTCACCGGCTTCTATCTTCCTATATATTTCTCCTCTCCATCTCTCCACCTCCAATCAAAGCTGATTCTGAAATTCGCCATAACAAACACCTTACGTACAATCATCTTCATTCATCGGTGTTTCTTCTTCTTTCATAATTCTCACATTCTATCTTCCTTTCTGCATCGCATAGCTTTCTTGCATCAATGGTGGCTCAGACGGAAGGAAAGGCCATTGGCATCGACCTCGGCACCACCTACAGCTGTGTCGGTGTATGGCAGAACGATCGCGTTGAGATCATAGCCAATGATCAAGGTAACAGAACAACTCCTTCCTATGTTGCTTTCACTGATACAGAGCGTCTCATTGGAGACGCCGCCAAGAACCAAGTCGCCATGAATCCACAGAACACTGTTTTCGACGCCAAGCGACTCATCGGCCGGCGATTCTCCGATCCTACGGTCCAAAGCGATATGAAGCACTGGCCGTTCAAGGTTGTGTCTGGTCCCGGCGACAAGCCAATGATCGTGGTTCAATACAAAGGAGAGGAGAAACAGTTCGCCGCCGAAGAGATTTCTTCAATGGTGTTGACGAAAATGAAGGAAATCGCAGACGCATATTTGGGTCAAACGGTGAAGAACGCCGTGGTTACTGTCCCTGCATATTTCAATGATTCTCAGAGACAAGCTACCAAAGACGCGGGTGCTATTGCAGGGCTTAATGTGATGAGAATCATAAATGAGCCTACTGCTGCTGCTATCGCATATGGTTTGGACAAGAAGGCTTCGAGGTCTGGTGAACAGAACGTTCTTATCTTCGATCTCGGAGGTGGAACTTTTGATGTTTCATTGCTGACAATTGAAGAGGGGATTTTCGAAGTGAAGGCCACTGCGGGTGATACTCACTTGGGAGGTGAAGATTTTGACAACAGGCTTGTGAATCACTTTGTGCAAGAGTTCAGGAGGAAGCACAAGAAAGATATTAGCACCAATGCAAGAGCGCTGAGAAGATTGAGGACTGCTTGTGAGAGGGCAAAGAGGACTCTGTCTTCAACAGCTCAGACGACAATTGAGATTGATTCCCTTCATGAAGGTATTGATTTCTACTCCACAATTACTAGAGCAAGGTTTGAGGAATTGAACATGGACTTGTTCAGAAAATGCATGGAACCTGTTGAAAAATGTCTTAGGGACTCTAAGATTGACAAGAGTAGAGTTCATGAGATTGTTCTTGTTGGTGGCTCTACAAGGATTCCAAAAGTACAACAGCTTCTGCAGGATTTCTTCAATGGAAAAGAGCTGTGTAAGAGCATAAACCCAGATGAAGCAGTGGCTTATGGTGCTGCCGTGCAAGCTGCAATTCTGAGTGGTGAAGGGAACCAGAAGGTTCAAGACTTGCTTCTGCTTGATGTTACCCCGCTCAGCCTTGGAATTGAAACCGCAGGAGGTGTGATGACAGTTTTGATTCCAAGAAACACAACAATTCCCGCCAAGAAGGAACAGATTTTCTCCACGTACTCTGACAATCAGCCTGGAGTGTTGATTCAGGTGTATGAAGGAGAGAGGGCAAGAACCAAGGATAACAATTTGCTCGGGAAATTTGAGCTCACCGGGATCCCACCGGCACCAAGAGGAGTTCCTCAAATCAATGTGTGCTTTGACATTGATGCAAATGGCATATTGAATGTGTCAGCAGAGGATAAGACAGCAGGCGTGAAGAACAAGATTACTATTACTAATGACAAAGGTAGATTGAGCAAAGAAGAGATAGAGAAGATGGTGCAGGAGGCAGAGAAGTACAAGGCACAGGATGAGGAAGTGAAGAAGAAGGTGGAGGCGAAGAACTCTCTGGAGAACTATGCCTATAATATTAGGAACACTATCAAGGATGAGAAATTCGCAGGAAAATTGGATCCGGCAGATAAGCAGAAGATTGAGAAGGCAATTGATGAAACAATTGATTGGCTTGACGGAAACCAATTAGCAGAGGTGGATGAGTTTGAGGACAAATTGAAGGAATTGGAAGGTTTGTGCAACCCCATCATAGCAAAGATGTATCAAGGTGGCAGCGGCGGCTATGTGCCCATGGACGGTGGTGCAAGCATGCCTAATGGTGGCTTCAGCAAATCAACCTCTGGTGGTGCAGGTGCAGGGCCCAAGATTGAAGAAGTTGATTAAGTGTTCAAGGGGAAGACTTCTCAATTGATTTTTCTCTCATGAATCAGTTGCTGGATTTTAAACTAGTAGTGTCTTGCGCTTAGAGTAATGAGCTTGTTGTGTCAAATTCTGACAGGTCATGGAAAGAATAACTGCACCTGATGTGTGAACCATTTAATTTTTGTTTCCGAATGTTGTGTCAAGTGAATATTGCAGTATATTGGCAACCATTTTCTATAAGATGACAAAAATGAAAAATCTGCTTTCACGAGTTCTTTTTTATGCTTTCTGAAATTTACAGCTTTCCTTCGTTTCTTTTCTTTTACTTTTAGTTTGGTGAAATTTCAGCTAATTAATACTACTGAGTTTCTTTTTTTTTTTTTGGATATTCTATTGACATTGAATATGGACTATTTTGCCTGAAGCCCTTTATTTTTCAATCTTCATTCATCTGCGTTTGAAGCCCTTTATTTACGCTGAAGCCCTTTAAGGTCATGCAATTCCTTGCAACCAAACAAACTAATTTCCGCGATGTGAGTTGGCGTAGATGGTAAGGGATCGGGATTAATTTCTTGGGTCGTGGGTTCGATCCCTCTGCCGTCATTTGGGGCTCGCTTTGGTAAGCGATCTCGTAAGTCACGTAAGTCTTTCATGGCCGGCCGATGTCACAGCAGTGGGAAGGCGATGTCGACCCTCCAAAACCTTTTCTTATAAAAAAAAAAAAAAAAAACTAACTAATTTCCATTTTCAATTGGATTTCTATATCTATACCCCTCAATCCCAGCATACCAAACACACCCTTCTAGGTACACTGCGTTTGATATTTTGTTAAGAGACCATGATTTCCCCGAAGGCGTTTTCCACCATGAAAATCGATGTTTTTCATTTTGATTAACAAGGCAAGCAGAAGCTTGAGATGTTCAACAACTAGACAACAAATTACAGTTGGGATATAGATCCAGAGATATTATTTACTAGATCTTTGATGTAGCTGATCCGAGTAGAAGCCTGGAGGATCATGTAAACAATTTATACTTAGAGAAACCTATTGATTGGCACATGTCTAAACCTGTATGAATAACTTGGAATTCTGTGGCAGTGGAAGATGTGTCAAAGACTTTGTTGAAAGCCCCCAGCCAATTCCTAAACTCATATCTTATATGGTTGAATTAAAGCTTCAAAAAATTCTTAGAGAGTTATACTATTGAAATTCAAACTTTTATTGCTAAGAATTTGTAAGTACAAGAGAGATCTGAGAGTTGAGCTTGAGAGTTCGAAAGCTTGGTATGTGTTGTAATGCACACTTACAGGGCCTTATATAAAGCTGGCATATCAACTCTTTCCTATTCTATTTAGATATAAAGCATTTGTACAACTTTACACGTAGAGCAAGTTTACTAAAAATTCTATCCACTTTGTACTATAGTCTTATTCTATTTATTATACAAGACAACTATTTACAAAGTTATTTTCAAGATACCTCTTAGTACTTTATGTACTTTTTGTTTTTTTTTTTCAACTTTGACAGTGTCGGCAAAATATTTACCTTACATGTTGCATTTCTTTTCTTACAATTCTTTTTACTTCTTATCTTCAACTTGTTGGTAATATATTAGTGTAAGCAAACTTTTTTGTCTTCTTCTTCAAAGTATGGTAGGATCTAGTTCAGGTTCCTCCAAATCATCTAGCAGAAAATCTAAACAGTTTCCTTGAACCAAGGACATTGGTAAAGTTCCATTTTTGCCAATACCTGCAACTCACCACTAAAAAGCACAAAGATAAACGGGGTTAATGAAAGAGATAACTACACTGCTTGCAGTCTCACAATCATGTGATATATGAATAATTGATTCATCACTATTAAACTCAAAAGATTAGTGGCACAATGTTCTGCTCTAGGTGAATTTGTAGGAAGTCTCTGATAAAACACTTGTCACATGTTGAAATATCGAATTTAGCCATTGATAAAGAAGTGTCATGTGACTTGTTTCATGATTCATGAGAATGGGCATGGGAATCCCAGGCGTTTTGACCTAGTCATATTATAATAGTAAAAGGACAAAATTGAGGAGAGCCAGTGTTAATATTTCAACGTTCAAATCAGTTGTCTTTGATTCACACAAGCCTGTCACCTCTCGCACATGCACAATGAGGCGAGAGGATCCTCTCCTTGGCCTCCTCTCTCACAGTTCCTTCCTGGCAACGACCCACAAAAAAAGAGAAAAATAAATAAAAATATTTTAAAAAAAAAAACGTTGTGGGCCGTTGGATCAAACAGTAGGAAGGCTTGTGAGGGATGGGGAGAGAGGGGGAAAAGGAGAGGAACAGTACCCCACAATGAGTTGTTGAGTTGCAAAAAGACGACTTATTTTGCAAGAGCCGGTTCATCACAGGATCTGTCTACAGGTTATAATTGCATTGCATACGCAAGCGGCAAGCCTACTGTCGTAATTGTCTAAGGTTTTTGTAGTCTAGTACTATAGATATTTCCCTATTAATGGGAGGTCATAAATTTGATCCGCTTGTAATCTGTGCCGTTAGTGCCTTTTAAAAAAAAAACAATTCGTTGTAAAAGTAAACACATTTGAGTAATTACCGAAAATTTTGAAGTTCTAGCATTTGTTCTTCTATTGGGTAAAATCATGGCGTAATGAATCTCTTGTACTCTTTGACATGTTGCTCTTCATACTCTTCTGGTCCTTGTTATAAAATATTAACTACCAATTTTTACAAATCAGTAAAAATAGTTAAGGGCATTAAATTTATCTAAAAACTTAAAGAGATTTTCAATATTACTTTTACCAATTACACTAAATTCAAATATCATATAAGACTTGGTTGGTTTTTTTAGAAGAGATTAATAAAGCTAAAAAGTCATTTAATCATATCATATATTGTGTATGATTAAATTATACATTAGTTTACAAGTCAAATAAATTAATTTGAAGAAAAATAATAAATATAAATACTTTAAAACAATTTAATTAGCTTAATAATCTCTCCAAAAAAGGTAATTATGTTTTATATTTAGAATCATAAGTAGTATTAATTATTACTCTCTCCCACTATTCTCATTAAAAAATGGTCATCAGAAACTTATAACTACCTTATAAAAAGGACCAATAAAATTTGTTAGTTGATACCTTATAATAAGGGATTGCAGGAGGTGTATAAGTTACACTTTTTGTTTGTTTAAAATTTTAAGGGTTAATAAAATCTTTGATCTCTCAAATTTATCCTCATTTTGGTTTTAAGCCCTCAGGTTTCAAACAATTGGTTTTGATCTTTCGAAAGGCAAATTGGTCTATGTTTATATTAAGTTATATGGACTAATATTTTAAATGAAATGAAACTTGAGGGACTAGAAAATATGATTTGAAATTTGGAGGGTTAAAACTAAAATAACGATAAACGCAAGGGACGAAAGATTATATTAATCCAAAATTTAATGCATTTCTTTTGCCCAAAGTAATTATACGTTTCTTTCATAGTTTCCCCCTCTGATTCTATCATATCTTTTCTCACTCTTTTTCTCTCTCCCGCGCTGATCATCTGCATTTTTTTATAAAAAAAAAAAGTACTTTTGGAAAAAATGATATTCCCTTATATATACTTATTTCTTTTAGCTACTTCCTTTATTGTCCTTTTCAAAAAGATCTGAATTATTGGATGGGTCTAATCCTTTTTATAAAATGATGCTTGGAGTTATATAAACATTAAATGCATTTTTGTCAATATTACCTCCAATTAATTCTATCCTCTGTAATTATTTTCTCACATATTTTCTTCCATTTTTTATTATTTCTTTCTCGTACTTATCTCTTATAAATGAGGGCATCTTACTTGAGACACTGCCAAACACTACCTTGTTTGGGTTAGCGGTGAAAGAAGTAACTTATTTTCTATTTGACTTTTACAAAAATAAGATAGGAAAAAAAAAGTCAGATTGTAAACGTGATTTGTATTTAGATTAACGAAGACAAAAATGACTTTTTTCTAGAGTTAGCGGTTGAAAAGTCAATTGAAATAGAAAATGACTAAAAAGGGTATGAATCTTATAAAATACTATATATATCAATATTTGTTGTATAAGGGGCGAACCCAGAAATTTACATAAGGGGCACAATTGTGGGGATATTCGAGGGTCGCCCCGAAATTTTTTTTTTTTAAGGAAAGTTGTAAATGCATTAAAAAAACAAAAAAATATAAATAAGAAAAACAATATATCAAAAAAATATTTATGAAATCAAATTAATCTTTGAATTCGATGATGTAATAAGAAATACAATTATTTTACGAACCCGTCATTTAGAAAAGTAAGGCTAAATCTTGTTAGAAATAAATGCATTACATAAATTATAATGAAGGGTGGCACTCAATAAGTTCAAGTATATATATTTTAATAACAAAAGTATATTACAATAAAAATAAATACAATGTCATTCTTCTAGGCCTTATTTTTTAAAATTTCATCATAATTGTGTTATTATCAATGTTATCAATTACATCTTTTTCAATATAAGGCACTAAACAATCATTCAACCATTCATCCCTCATCCAATCACGAAATGCAGTCTTGATGTATTAAGGGTGGGTACTTAATTTAAGGGTGGGCAATCATTCAAACATGTATTAATTTTTTTATTTAAAAAAAAATCTCAAATTTAGGGGGAGCACTTGCCCCCCAATCGAATAGGTAGGTCCGCCTATGGTTGTATATATTGTGATAAATGAAGATAAAAGTTAAAATTTATATTTAAAACCGAAAAAAGGAAAAATAAAGAATTTAAATTTTGGAGGTATAATCTCAAATTATGTTTTTAGAAGACAAAGAGAGAATAAATATAGAAATTGTTAAAAATAAAACAAAAGAAAAAGAATAGAATAGAATTAAATTTTTTTTTTTTAAAAAAAAAAAGAGTACTGGAGCTTTTTTTGAGAAAAGAGAAATTGGAGAAAAAAATGCTAAAAATTAGCCAACAGCCACTATAACATCCCATTTTCAAAAGCGTTATATTTTTTTCATCAGAGTAGAGCATCGGAGCGATTGAGTAAGCGATACATATATTTCAAAATGCCGTAAGTCCGTACATTTTTCTGATGTCGGTACATTATACCGAGTGTTTTGAAGTAAATAACAACGAAGGAAAGTCTTGTAGAGTCCCTATGCATCGCTTGCCTTTCTCCCGGTCCTCCGGAACGGACGCTATGTTAAGAGGCGAGGTCCAATGCATACGACCCCAGGTAACGGTTAACCTCATATTTACATATACAGTATATAAGCACAACAAACAAGCATATCCCAACAGCATATAAGCCCCCTGGCAGATATGTCACACTTAGCAGTCGTTTCACACCAAGCATTTCACACCTAGCAACCGTATCCTGACACCCAGCAAGCATCATAATAGTACAATGAGCATACCACAGAGCTATCAACTACTTCACATAAAAATAACATACACATAGCACATATACGCATACAATAAATATCAGAGTTAGTGTTACTGTACGCGAACGTACAACAGATATATTACACACTCAACCGATGCAGATATATTGCTCCCAGCATTATCACACACAACCAATGCAGATATATCGCTCCCAGCACACAGACATATCGCTCCCAGCATTACAGACGCATCACTCCCAACTTACATACAGTTATACTCTAACATCTATATGCACTCAAGCAACATAACAACTATACACACACAAAACACATAGCACATACATGCATAACATAAACATCAGCGTTAGTGTTACAGTACGCGAACGTACATCAACTACCTCGCATAAGCATACCATACACATAGCACATATACGCATACAACACACATATCACATATACGCATACCATAAATATCAGAGTTAGTGTTACAGTACGCGAACGTACCTTCGTTGACGGAAAACGGTACTTCTGACGAAAAACGGTACGTCTGACAGAAAACAGCGGTTTGACAGCGGTACGACAGCGGTTCGTGATTACAGATATCCTATAAGGATAATATCACATTTATAAAGATTTGGCATCATAACAGGCATTTTAGGTACAAATTACCATTTTGCCCCTGACCCCCTAATCGGCGGAAATTCGCCAGAGCTTCGCTATTTTAACTCTATCTCTCCAGAATTTTGACATATCTCTTCGCCCAACAATAGTTTAGAAAATAATACCATATTTACCCCTAAATATGATATCTAGACTATCTTGAAAAATTAAAGATAAATCTAGCATTTCTACTATATCTCTGAAAGAACTACCGAAACTAAAGACTAGGGACCGAAGAACTTACCCAGGGCTCCGTTAGACTTTCTCCGGGCTCCTCCTTCTCTCTAAAACTTCTCTCTATTCTGAATTTTGGTGTGGGAAATGAGAAGAGAGGTGTCTTCTATTTATAGAAGAAAGGAATGGCATTTTGGTAATTAATTCAAACTTTATCAGATTGATTTTGAGCCGTCGGATCGCACTTCGACACGTGGCTTCATCCTTGCCAATCATGTGTTGGATGACATCATCCTTCTAGAAGAAGATGATGTCACAAGCTTGCTTTATGTGACTATACCGATAAAGTTAGGTTCGGTGTCCAAATCGCGCAATCTCGGAGAATCTCTCAAAATTCGAGTAGCAAGGCCTTTGAAGTTTTATTCTTTCTCTTCAAAACTACTTAGGTCAACTAAATTTTTGATCCTATTAAGGGTATTCCGTGGTCTGCTGAAGATTTTCGGATAAACGCTGTCGGTTACAGAAATAACTTCCGATAGCACCAGCTTCTGGACGGAAATTCACTGGTTTATAATATGTCCAGACCTAAGAAACTTTATCCCTGGTTCGTCACAACTATTTCATTTTCTATTGGGTCTTATTTCTGCTATCTTCCCTATTTCTCATTTATCTTGTATCTTAAGTCTTCTGTTGGTTTCGAAATGACATCGAAATAGTCCACTCCTAGGTAGAAATTCATTTGGTTTATAAAAAGTCCATATGACATAGGCTAAATCCCTATATTTTGGTGTAGGATTTAATTTCTATCCATTCTCAAATGTCGCATTTGGCTTTTACCAGGATATATTATTATTAAATTCTAAATATCTAGATATTATTTGAAATAGCCATAACCCTTTTCACACTACTTTTTCATTTATTATTTATTTAATTAATAATTTCAAATTTCTCCCCTTAAATTAATTATTTACTAATTAATTTACTTATATCATAATCTAAACAATTAGCCACTAATTACTTAATTAGCCACTTACTAATTGTTGATAATTTTCATAATTAGGATTAATTATTATCTCATAACTATTTTCTTGACATTGGTATTTTATATCCCATGTAAAATATTAAAAATCATGGGGCCAAAAAGTGCTTTTAATAATATTATATTTATGCTTCTCTATTTTTCAAGGAAATAATCCAAAGATTCCTAAAATTAGAGACAACATACTTCCTAAGTTTTTTGTCAATATTTGTTCTATATGTGATTTATCATAATATTTTCGGCCATTTTATGCCCCATAAATTCATTTAGGGATTTTTAGCTCTTTATTCACCCTAATTTCAATAGAAATTACTTTAGCAAATAAGATAATTATAACTTATTATTTGAAACCACATATTCACCTATTTCCAATAGGTATTATTTACTAAAATATGATACTTATCATTAATACGATTTTTAGGGTATTACAGCCACCGTACTGGAGCCTTTTTCAAAAGTAGCTAAAAGTAGCTTCAACTTTGATGATGTTTTTTTTGTTCAGAAGACTAGCGAACTAAACGCTATTAAACATCTCCCACTGGCTTTTTTTTATATACTAATGTTTCCATTGAGCTTTTTTCACCAAAAGCTCTCCAAACTCTCGCTCCAAACCGGCCCTAAATGTTGATACATCTCCTATCGAGATTCAAATATTGGTTAAACGCTTATAAGAGATCGACTCTTTCCGCTAGACCAACCCTGTTGGTATTTTAATATATCTTTTAAGGGATAAGATATTATTACCATTTTTTTTCTTACTACCAACGTTACTACTACTTTTTTTGTTAGATCGTAATCTCATCTACCTTTATCATTTCTCTCTTTTGATGAGATTTTGATCTAACTGTGAAAAAGATGTAAGAACATTAGTAGTAACAAAAAATAGTAGTAACAAATATCATATTTCATCTTTTAAAACAACACAATTCAGTTTTATATATATATATATATATATATAATTAATTATAAGTATCCTTCTATTACATCTAGTACAGAGAATCGTATTCAAGACACTCACCCTTACTAAATGGCAATTCAGCTATTTTGGTCTAGCTTAGCTGAGATATCATTTTCGATGGACTAACCTCAACTTATCCAGTCTCATTATATAGAAATTAGAAAGGTCCCAACACTTGGCCCGTACTATGTCATGTGCCCCATTTATCGGGCTGTGATCTCCTACACCCTTTCCTCGTTGCTTTATTCTAAGTCCCAACTTTTTGTTACGTGGCAGCAACTTAAAGTGCCACTGTCTCCTTACCTGGAGATGACTACGCTAGTGCCTAAACCATCTGATCACTCCACCCCCCAGTTTGAACTTATCGCTCATCACATCTCCACAAACGTTTCAATTTCAATTTTCACCGACCTCCCTTCTTGGCCACCGCTCGTAACCCAAAAAAAAAATCAGTTAAAAAAATGTCATGGCTGGCTCGCTCTCTGGCTAACTCTCTCCGGCTCGACGACGACGACGAAAGCGATGGCGGAGGCGATTATGATGATGAAGAAGTAAACGACGTTGAACCTGGTCGCTCTCACGACCCGCCAACTGCTTCGCCCAAACACCATCAACATCATCAGCAACAACAACCGCCGCACCAATCGCAAGATGATGAATTTGAGTCCGACAACGAAGCGCAAGTTCGAGGAGTCAAAGAGGACCTTGACGAATTCAAGGATGCCCTAACTCGCCAATTATGGGGAATGGCTTCCTTCCTTGCTCCACCCCCAACAAATTCCCACCCTTCTTCTAAGCAAACGTTTTCTGATCCCGCGCTATTAGCGGGGAATCGATCGGAACCATCTGATCAGTGTACTTCTGGAAATGGTGAAGGAGTTTATGCGCACGATGACGGTGCAATTTCCTGGATTGGTCGTGAAGAAATTGAAGGTCGGTTCGGAAATGAAGTTTCAGGAGTTTCGTTTATGGCTATGGATTTGAGTTCGCATGGCTCTGAGTATGTTGAGAATGGGGAATCTGAAATGGATGAGTCTGATCTTAAACAAGCAGTCGGAATTACAGAGGAGGTGTTGACCTTCGCGAGAAATATAGCGATGCATCCTGAGACGTGGTTGGATTTCCCTATTGAAGAGGAAGAAGACACGGATGGTGAGCCTGCTTCAATATCAGAATCTCTTTTTGTGTTTTTTCGTGAGAACGATTTTTTTTTTTCGTTGAAATTGTTGGTGCTGTTTGAGTTGTTAATTATCTGTTTTTGGACATGGACATCAGTTTCCATTGAAATTCTTGGTGCGTTTTGAGTTGTTAACTCTTCCTTTTTGGACATGGATATTGGCATATTCTTATTGTTGTCTTTGGAAATGCCTCGCAAACTTGTTTTTGTCCCCAAGGCGTGGTTATCTATTATGGCAATAATCTGACTTTCATGAGGTTCTGAGTTTTGCATGGAAGTGTGTGTGACCTGATTTGATTATACATAAAATTACTCTGGGATGAACTTGAACCTAACGAAATAATCCAGTTGACTGTAATTAACAAATTGGAGATACTCTAAACAAATGTTGAAAAATTTGTAGAGTTATGCTACAAAATGTTCACTTCTTTTACTCTTTTGTCATCCGTTTTGCTAATCAATTGCTCTAATGATCAGTTTGACTGTTTTCCACAACTCATGTTACTGATTGACTCGCAGATTTTGACATGTCTGATGCTCAGCTGGAGCATGCTTTTATCATAGAAAGACTTGCTCCACGGTTAGCTGCACTCAGAATTGAACTGTGTCCTTGCCATATGAGTGAAGGTTACTTTTGGAAAGTCTACTTTGTACTTTTGCATTCTAGACTTAATAAACAAGATGCAGAGGTTTTGTCTACTCCTCAGGTAAATCTCTATGGGTATTTTCTGCTCCATTTATGTTGCCCTTTCCGTTGCCATACCTGACAACCTGTTGAAGATGCCATTAGTGAAGTCAATTTAAGATGCAGTTGTGAGATGTTTGTTCTCATTTAGTTACTTAGGCCTTTGAGGCCAGAATGAATGTTGTGGTGTATTTCTTTGATGGAATATGGTCATTATCTGTCTGTACGATTTTAATGTTAAATTATGTTACTTTAATTTGCTGTATAAGAGAATAGGACCAGTACTGGCTAAGCCTTGGAACAGTCTTATAAAGTGCTAATAATTGATTTAGATAATGAAACATGAGTGAGTTAGAAATTTATCCTAGTGTTTCAACAGTTCCTTTAGTTATGGTACTTAGTGCTCAGCTTTGTCAGACTTCAACTTGGTCATTCTCCTTGGTTTAGCATCACATCTTTCTTGAATTACAGGATTCTACAATTTTAGAAATTTGTTACATTTATCCTTTGCTTCTAGCAGGACTATTCGTTGCAAGATATGTTTCATGAGTTGAAACCCTTTTTGTCATTGATGGGTGTTTTGTTTGTCCTGTCCATTGTGATTTTTAAAAAAAATTACACAGCCATGTCAGGTAGTATATTAATGGAGGATTCTATGCAAGCCTTCACCCAATACTTTTTTATTCTTGCTATGCATATATGATGAATTTCCTTCAATCTGAACATCTATGTTGTGTTTTCTCCAGTTTTGTAGACCCTTATCTCTGTAGTGGCATTGTCCTCGCTTTAATTTAATCATTTTTTCCTTGCATGTTCTCTGGCTGTCATAGATGTTTCAGTCAAAAGTACCTACAATGGTTCTGGCTTTAGTCTATCTCATTTATCGTTACTACATCCATTTTTTAATATAAGATCCAATTAACTTATTAGGGGAGATCAAGAAAGTTAAATAAGTTACTTAATTATAGCATATGTTACATGATCTCTTTGAAATACTTACATATATCATTAGATTACATACCAATTTATAAATGAGGCAAATTAGTTTGGAGAAAAATGATAAATATAAGTTATTTAGTTTCCTGAATCTCCCCAAATTAGTCAGTCTAGTCTTATTGAAGGATCGGAGGTGGGGTTATTTTAAATTTGGATTTGTATGCTTTTGGTTAGTTTGAAATTTGGTTAATGTAGTCTAAAAGCAGGCATCAGAAGATTATTGTGTTTCAGGATTAGATTTTAATGATTAAACTTATAAGTATGACAATATAGAAGAATAGGTTTATATGATAGGAAATCATTTGAAAGGACAAATATATCAAGTCTGGAGAGATTTGGCTTCATTATAGTTGTGCTATAAACATTTGCTTTTCTCTAGAAGTTTTATGCAGTGACCTGCATCCAATGGTTAGTTTCATTCAGTGATCGTCATTTAAAAAATGCCTCAAAAGTTCACTTCTCAAGATTTTGACACTTCATTCAGAGATTTTACATGTACCTAAAGTTAGTGGAGTGATTGTTGCAATATTCTTTGTTCTAATGTCTGCAGGTTAAAACAGCCAGAGCAATGTGGATGCAGGAGTTGCAGAAGCAAACCAAGCCTGAATCTGAATGGTATGGTAGAAGCACATCCTATGTAAGAGACATTGCCCCAGATGAGGATCTTCCTCCCAGCATATCAGACCATGCCACATCTCATGGGACATATGGATACGAACCAACCGCTTGGCCCACAGTAGTGGATTATGAGTCTGAGAAGCACACCATTGACAGTTCTGAGGTAGTTTTCGTTGATAAGCCTGTGACTGAGGAGAAACTTGTTAGAACTGATGACAAGGGTTTAATAAGTTATAGATCGTCAAAAATTACTCTTCCAAACTATGAAGATGATGAGGATGAATGGCCGGAGGAAGATGATCAGTTGGGGGGAACCACTGTCCCAGTGGTGAATGAAGAGGACATCTCTTTCAGTGATCTCGAAGATGACGATTATGGCATAAAACCTGTTAAAACCAAAAGAGATCCAAATACACTATGAAATTTCAATGCAAAATACTTGTCTTGGAAGCGAGAACACTGCACCAACACCGGTGTCGGGACTAAAAAAGGGACAGTGGTGTCTCGGGCATTCTTTCGTGTGCATTGCATGGCCGATAAAGTTTGAAAAGAGTGCCTGCGACAAAGTTTGGTTGTGTATCAAATTGATTACACTTTTTTTATACTTGCCTTCGTTTCTGGCCGCAAAGATTGGCATGAGGGGATTGCCTCCCTCGGGGGTTATGTAAATTGGACAGAACTCAAATGAAATGGAAGGACTGGGAGGCAGGATGAGTGATTTTTTCACCTTATTTGATCCCACATGTGATATACTTATTATTCAAATGTAACTTACACGAGATGAAATGTGTGCTGCAAGATTTTCAATTTCAACTGTTAAACGTGGAAGTGTATATAACAGCATAAAAGCAGTGGCAAGATTAAATTCAAGTGTTTCAAGTTTGTTGTGAAATATTGAGTTCGGATAATTTACATGTGCTTGACTGCAATCCCAGGGCTTATGGTGCTTTTCCTAGAGTTTGTGTCCGGGAAAATAGGCTAGGATAGGCTTATTTAAATAGACGTAGGCTTATAATAGAGATTTAAAGACCCTTTCAAAAGACCTTAAGTCTTTTTAATGGTCTATTTATAATATTTGCCTTTTTAGAGGTTGTGGTGGTAGCAAGGGATTGGAGTGGCTCATGGATTGTAGGATTCTCTTATCAAATTGGCATATGTTGCCCACAAGAAGCAGAAGAGTGGGCTTTCTTAAAAGGCTTAAAGCTTGTTTGGAATATGGGTTTCAAGAAAATCTTTATTGAATCTGATCCAAAAATCTGATAGAGGCACTACTTGAGGGTGAACAGAACAATACAGAGTCTGGTAGTGGATCAGATTAAAGATTTGATGGCGAAGAGTTGGGATGTGCGAATCGCCAATATTTCTCGTAGTCAAAATCGGGTTGTTGGCAAGCTTGCGAATCTTATCTGGCTCTTGTTTCTTTGATGTTTGTCCTACTTTTCTCAGGACATAAGGGTGTGCATGTCAACCATTTTGTTAAAATCTTATTTACGAGATAAACAGCTTTTTTTAATTTTGCACTTGGAAAAGTTACGAGAATCAAAATTACGTTTGTTAACTCATTTTATTTTTACTCTGAGAATCAGAATTATGTTTATTAACACAATTTTTTTATTCTGAAAATCAGAATTACGTTTGTTAACACATTTTATTTTTCTTTTGAGAATTAGAATTACCTAATACAATACAAATCTATTTTTTTTTTTTTTTTTACAGATTTCATCAACAGTATAAAATAATAAATTTTAACCAAAATTTAACATTTCATATTTTTTTTTTAAAATATAATATTTTATTGTGCAATTTTTTTTACAACAAATACTAAATTACAGTTTTAACCATTATTTTTCATCCTCTTCTCAATTCATTTTTTTTATTTCTCATTTCCTTGACCATTTCATTTTTTAATACCATATTATTACCTTAATATTAATTATACAAATGAATAAATAAATAAATATACATAAGTTACATGACTCAACTAAATTTTTATGATATCACAATAATTTAAAGCAAAAATAATTAAAGTTGTATTGAACAAAAAAAATATGACAAGTCTCCAATGTATTTCGAGTATGTCTCTTAATTTGTCAACATCATATTGGGGGCAACTGATTGTCTCTAGCTAATTGGTTTGCAATATTTTTCTTAATAACGTTTATTTCAGTCACTTGATCTTAGGAGCCTTCATCATCTATAGCTGCAGATGTATGGGTTGATCTTTGCCATGTTGGGATTTGCATAATGTGCTAGATTTTTGTCTCGCTATCGATGATCCCTAATAAAGTTATGTCGCACAACATGCAATCACAATGAGAGCTTGCTTCCGAAATGAAAATGGAGGCATTTTACGTAAAATTGGGAACCTATTCTTCAAAGCTCCAAATGATCGTTCGATTACATTTCTCAAAAGAGAGTGCCTATGGTTGAACAACTCCTTAGTTGATTTGGGTTGATTTTGCCTTCCTCTATAGTCATTCAAATGGTAGCGCTCTCCTTTGAATGGTGTTAAATAACCATCCCTTGTTGGGTATCCAAAATCAACGACATAAAATTTGCCTATACGTTGACAATAATTTACCAAAAAATAAATTGCAATAATAATAAAGACAATCAAATGTGAAACTAAAGGAAAATGTTATTCACATTGTTGTACAAACTCATTGTACCTGGTGGGGATGAGGGAATTCCAACTTAGGAGTTTCAAGCGCAGTAGTAAAAATGCGACAATCATTTGTAGATCCTTCCCATCCGGCATACACAAAAGTGAACTTCATGTCAAAGGAACATGCACACATGACATTTTGGGTTGTAATTTGTTTCCTGCCTCTAAATGGTATTTGCTTATTCTCAGGTAACGTAGCACTTACGTGAGTGCCATCTATTGCGCCAATACAATCCTAATATTTAAAATGAAATATAATTAAATAAAATTCTTGAAATAAAAAAAAAATGCGTAAATGCTTAAGAAAAACTTACCTTGAAGTATGGGAAATGTTCAAGATTGTCCCTAATTTCCTTTGGAACCATATCTAGAGGAGGTGGTTTAATAATCTCATGTGCTAATTGAAGCATCGCTTTCAACACTTTGCTGAAATACTTGCTAATTGTTTCCCCTGAGCGCTGAAATCTCTCACAAACATTCCTATTTGAACTCCCATGTCCAATCAAGTACAAAAAAATTCCTAATTGTTCGTCAACCCTAACATATCTATTATCGGCTAACCAACCTTTTTGTGTCATCAATGTACAAAGTTTGTTGAACACAAATCTTTCCATTCTAAATGCCTCATATATTTTACCTAAGTGGCCAAATCTAAGTTTTACAACCCATTCAGCACCTGTCAGGCTACTATCTCTAATTGGTTCTTTGGTATATATTGAATTATTAATAATAATATTCAAAAAGTTTGATATAACAAGATCTTCATCCATTGATTCGTCGTCAATATGAGGTGCAAAATATTGCTCACAAGTCAGACACAGAGGAGCACCAGCCATGAGAATATTGCATCAATACAAATTATCATCAATAATTTCATGCTAAACATATTTCAAAAAGTAAATCACATTAACAAAAAAAATATCCACATCATAGTCATATGAAAAATGAAAATTAAAATACGGTCTTCAACGCCATTAAACATGACAAACTTAAAAAGTTGCAACATAATTTCATTCATTTAAAATTTATGAGTGAATCTCTCGTCTCAGGAGGAGCCGTTATAAATGCTACTCTCCATGTTTGGCTCTCAACCATTCGATCAACTGCTTTGCGGTATGCCTCATTCTCCAATCCCACCATGTCATTCAATACATCCATTGCAGCCTCAATTGAGTATGAATGGATCCTCATTCACTTTTGCAGTAATAGAATTAGCAAAATTATGGTGGCATTGGTTTTGTCTAATCTTAACCAGATCCTGAATGTCTTGACATGCCATTGTAATATCTTTATTCCCACTACGTCTTCTACGCAGCGAATCCTTTTATTTATATTATTCTTTATATATATAGGGGTCCTATCTTGTCTATGTAGTACAGGACTAGGCCTCTCAACAGGATCTTCATTCTCATCTTCTTTATATTCTTGTCTATGTAGTACAGGACTGGTTGTCTCAACAGGACTATCAATATTATCACCATCTCCATCTGAAATTTAGCGTACCTTAGCATTTCTCACGCCATTATCTCCACTTGCATAGACATCCCCAAATATCCCAACTAACTATTCCCAATAAGGAAAGTCATTCTTCCGAAATTTCTCCCATTGAGAATTGTTCTGTACAAAAGATTTACCTAATTTTGTTTAAAAAAATCAACAAATTTATAAGAAATCATATGGGACACTATGTTAAAGGTTACCTTAATATGGACATCCCATAAAGATGCATCCTTGATTGTAGTAGTTTTCAAAACAGTGTTCCAACCAAAACCATATATGCTTAGTAATTTCTTGAAACTTGAATATTCTTGTCTAAGTTTATTCATCTCGTTTTTCAGTTAATGAAGTGTATAATCAAGCCCGGTTTGTTTTGTAAATTCATCTATAATGCTCTTCCATGCTTTCTAGCTGAAAGTAGTAGATGTTGTTCTATTCCCTTTTTTTACTTCCTCAACCAGCAAAGTAACAAAAAGATTTGTGTTTTATCAGTCCATTTTGCTGTGAACCCTTTCGATGCCATTCTCCTTACTAATAACATGTGCATCAATAAGTATACTTGAGGTCAATTGTCATGCAATCATAACAAGTGTCTTGAACCAAAGATATCAAGAGCTTAGATGGAGGATGATCCTACGTTTCACTGTCATTATGATAAGTCAAAAAGGCTATAGAGTTGATATTTATGCTCCAGGTAAGTTATATGCTTCTAGGATCAAATAGTTAGAGCCATACAATATTGCCAAAGGTTAAGATCCAAATGAAACATTGCAGTTGCAGGATTTTTTAGGGGAGGATGTTCTAGGTGTGCTTTACCAACTAAAGCATAGAAGTGGGGAACAAGGAAAGAACATGTACAAATCCACAATTAGAAATTACCCGTCCAAAAAAGAACTGGCTTACACCAATTAGGTATTATGAAGAACACCAAGTTAGAGGTGCTATTTTGACACAGATGAATGACCCTTGGACTCTTATGAGTAGTTTGTAATTATTTCACAGATTTATGTAGATATTATTTTATGAAAAATAGACTATCAGTTATAAATGTTGATGGAGATGGAAATTGAACAGAGGAAGCAGAAGGAAGCAGGAAATTATGAAATCTAAAAGATGTAATGCAAAACTTAAGCAGAGTCTGTGTGCTAAATGAGATTTTCTGACATTTCGAGTAAAACTCTCTAGATGTTTTACAAGGCCCTCTGAAGGATGAAATATTATTCACACAAGAATCATAGATAATATAGGTACATAAATGAATTTGATAGGCATGTTGCATGAGAAGAAAATGTCCAAGAATTGGCACAACAAGACTGTCTTAACATGGCAATAATTTATTTCTATTTTTGGGCAACTGAGGATAAACATCAGTATCAAAAATGAAGTATGTTAGTACTTATCCAAAATGCAATACATAATGAATTAATAAGTATGAACAAATCTCCTATATTGGAATAGCTAACCTTAGATGTCAATTCTACACATCACACAAGGCATATTAGTTATTAGTTGATTTCTATCAAGTACAATTCTTTAAAACAAAAATAGAATTCACGCTTATCCCACTGCTCCACGCATGCTCCCTAGCTACTTCTCAACAGCACTAACCATTAAGCACCACAAAGCTCAGTCAAAACAACTTACTACCGAAAGCATCAGATTGAATAGAGGAGGAAAAGATCAGCACCTTCACCTCCACATTCTTGACTTTTAGGGCCTACCCAAGCTAAATCAATAACCCACAAATTTCGTGCGCAATTCAGACAAAAACCACTTTCTAATTGATCTTTTGATGCAAAAGGTCACAGTAAACTATGTCCACCAAAAAAATAAAATCCAATTGGAACACAGAAATGTGAAAATAACAATATAGCGATCTCCCAGAAGGGAAAGAAAATTAAAATTGTGTAAAGGATTTACAAAATTATACAAGTTGTGTAATGATCCGGTCAAGGGAATCTCTGTTCTCTTATCAGCGGGGAATGGCGGAAAACCTAGCGGAGAAACTGAAGCAAGCAGTACAATTTACTTTAAAAGAGGAAAAAATTCCATAGCGTGTTTACCAAATCAGGCCCCGACAAATGATTTTAATTTTGTGCCCTGGAATAGAGAAGCGAGAAATTTTTTGCTTCTTTTTTTTATTCCCCAGCACAAAAAATAAACTGGTTCATCCGGAAAAAAAAAAAACCGAATTTACCAAACATTATTCTTATCCATTTTTATTCCTAGGAACATAATTTTTTTTTTTAAAAAAAAAATAATAATTCCGAGAGCGTTACCTACGCAGACCCTAATACTTCAAGATTGAATGAGAATTAATTCCCCAACCTCTTTATTTTAATGCAAAGGCGTAGCCTACATTTATATATATATTCGCCTTTCAATAGGCTTTAAAATATGTGACTCCAATTTCATATATAAACCTTCAAACATATGTTCAAATCTACATTGATGTCTTAAAAGTCTAATATTGATTCTTGTCAACTTAGAAAAGAAAAGAAAAAATGCCTAATGACAACAGTCAAGCAGGAATAAGAAAAATTATTTGTCTGTTGACTAATGAGATATATTTTTTAAAATCAATCAAACATAACAAACAACATATAAAACTGGATTATGGATTTTACGTCTTTAGTTTTTCCTTCATAAACTGGAACAAACTTCTCCTACTAAGATTATAATATTTCATTTGGCACTAAAATAAATTTACAATAATTAATGATTGATGAATGCAAGGGCTGGGTGGGTGGGTGTGACAGGGTGTGACAACGGGATGCAAAACTTAGGATTAAGGCTAAGTTTGCAAACTTAAATAGGCCAAACTTGTGGGCTTATAGGCTAGGCCTTATTAAATAAGCTTGGGCTGTTTATTTAAATAGGCCTGGACAAAAAACCTAAGCCTAAGCCTGATCTATTTACTAAAAGATTAGGTTAGGCTTTATGTATGCTAAGCTATAGGCTCCTGTTAGAGGTCTAACTCATTTCCACTCCTATATCCAACCCTTGGTTGTCTTATTCATTGAATATTCTACTTTTTACTCATCCTCTAAGAACCAGTATAAGGTGCGTCAAATAATTGTCCAAATTTTGATTCTCCTACTCTAATCCTCCACAAGCTATCATATGCATGCTTATGGTATTTGTCAGGCGTATGCTTCCTCTTTAAACACTTACCATAATTTTTTACCTAGTTATAATGGGAGAAGAGAAAACTACATAAAATTGTGAACATATTTTCATTTAGTGATGGAATAGAAGATCTAGTTGATAAGGAACACAATGTACAAGTCCCCTTTGTTTGTTAGAAAGGAGTTCTCAAATCTAATTATATAAGCTCAAGCAACAAAAAGTGCAAATCCTTTAGCATAAGTAATAACAAGAACTCAAACTCAATCTGGATTCTAAGGAAATGAGGTATCTGATACAAAGTGCTAGAAGTCCAGAAAATGCAGTAGGAATTTGCTGCAATCTCAAAGGATGACAGACAGATGTGAAAGTTGCCTTTGTCACTTCATTTTTGCCTCTGTGAACAGAACATGACGATTAACCCTAGGGTCAAACTTTCGAAACTCAAGCTTCTCTGTAAATGTCCTAGGTTTTCTCTTAACATAGAAGAATCCAGTCCCAGCAGCCGATACAAGCCGAACAAACATTTGAGCCTTCTTCTTCTTGTCGCCCATTCTTTATTGGCTTATTCTGTGCAAAAACACAAACCAAAGACCTCTCTTTATGGTCATCCAAGATTTCATTACTAGAACTATAGTTGGTTCATTAAGTTTCATCCAATTCTCACTATGGTCCTTATATAAGTTAATAACTTGAATTTTAGTAGCTTTAAAAATTCTTAATTTAGTCTCCATCAGTAAATCTTTGTTAGTGTATCATTAAATTTTGTGGATGAAACCAACCCCATGCCATTTTTTACAGTATTCAGAGTAAAGCAAGCTAATAGCAGAATTGAGACATGTACACTTATCAACTATAGTTCAAATAGAATTGAGACTTATATAATACAAAGAGTGGTTTGAATGGTAAAAAAGCTAGAGCACAACAATTTAGAGGGCCTTGCCATGGTAGGAGTTAGAGCCCACATAAGATAATTGCATGGAGGGACACCCTCAATGCCTTGAACGAGATTACACCCAAAGGAAACGGAGATACTTGAGGAAAACCAAAAGAGAATGCCAAGATAGAAAATGTGAATGAAAAGGATCTATTTAAAATTGAAAGTTTCAAATTATAAGGACACAATTACAGACATTTATGATGTAACTCTTGCGACCAAATTTAAAAATTGATTGAATTTTCTGGAAACAAAACCAATAAAATTAAGGATTCAATTAGAAAAAATAGTAAAACAGATTCAGACTAAATTTTAGTCCACACCTATCAAAGCCGTGACATATCATCTGAATAATGTCTTCAGATTAAGTTTAGCACTGCATTATTCAGATGATTTGCACAGCTTGATTTGTGAGGATTAAAATTTAGTCTGAAGCTGTTTTACATCTTACAGAGAAGCTTATATAGAGTAATGGGTAACAAAATCAGCTTATGCACCAATCCATGTCAGTCACTGAATTTTCTTTTACTTCTTTAACAAACCAAGTCAACATGCATCCAAGAAATGACAGTGGACTGGAAACACAACTAAACAACTCCATAGCCCTATTAAAGATATGGCTGTTTGTATATGACTGACTTAAGCTCACTGCCTTTCAAATTTATTGAACCGAAGCACAATTGTTGTTGTTTGTTTTGCAAAACTGTGACACTAGCACTATTCTTAGTAAAATAATGATTATGTCAATGTGTACCTAGGCATAGCAGAGAAGAAAAGAAGAGTGTCCCCCAGAAATTAAGGACCAAAATAACAAAAGAACATAGTCTCAGCCTAGAAAGCAGGCATCTAGAGAACGGTAACTATCTATAAGAAATATGAAAGCAGCGAAGACGTAGATGAACAACACACCACAGAAGATTAATACTGTTGACTGTTAACTAAAGGAAAAAAAATCAATCAGAGTGCATACAAACTTCGCCAAGCACCTGATAGTTTTCATAAATCAACCTGACTAAATACGCCAATATTTAGCATGCGACAAGGAATGCATGATATAGTGGGGAGAATACACTATTATTTAATACAATCCTAGGCACACAATCAGGATTTGAAAAATCAGTTGAAGCCCCAAGTACTTAACTCTAAAGCAGAATAGCAATAATAAAAAAACCAAAAAAATGAATACTCGGAACAAAAAAATACGCTGAAGAAGATAAGAATCGATTAGAGCTGAGATAAAGAACTCGGACACTCACTTGAATGAAGGACCGAATCTGCAAAATGCTAATCACAGCTGGAGAGAACGAACTCAGGGACGACGAGAACGAACGAGACTACGGGAAAAATGACGGCGAAGATCGACTACAACGGAGGAGGAGGCGGCTGGAGAAGGAGAGGCGTTCTAGCAGACAAAGCGTGGAGAAGCGGCTGAAGAGGAAAAAAGGTTGCGATGGGTAAAATCGAATTACTGAGAAATTGACATATAGGCTTGTTTGGCTTGGATTCAGCTTAGGTCTTTTGCTGACCTTTCTCCGCTGCGTCCGCTGCATCAAAACGGAAAACGGGCCGTTTTGATGCAGCGCAAAAATCTGGTCCCCTTAAAAACACAAAATTCAGGCATGTCAAATGATACTTCATGATATTGAATAGTAAAATTCTTTATGATCTTAAAAAATTATTTTATGATCTTGAAAAAATATCTTAGGATACTGACTGATACTAAAAAAGGTTACTTCAGGATACTGAAAAAATAATTCATGATCTTAAAAAAATTATTTTAAGATCTTGAAAAAATAATTCAGGTACTAACTGCTAGTAAAAATATACTTTAGGATATTTTTTAAGATCCTAAAATAATTTTTTAAGATCATGAATTATTTTTTTTAGTACTTAGTCAATATCCGAAGTATTCTTTTAATCGGTCAAGACCCTAAAATATTTTTCAAGATCCTAAAATATTTTTTCAACATTCATAAATAATTTTTTCTGTACCCATATCGAATTATCATTTTACTATCCAGCAGTGCCTAAATATTTTTTTAAAAAGGGGACCAGGTATGTGCGCTGCATCAAAACAGCGCCCATTTTGATGCAGCGGACAAAGGTCCGCAAAGGACCTTAGCCGATTCCATTTGGTTTAGGGTGGAAATAGGAGTGATTTTCATTCCATCTCACTGTTGTAAACTAAAGTTAGCCGAAAAAAACTCAGATAGGGTAGTATTATTTATTTGAAGGGTTAAGATGTAAAAACACTCATAAACTTATTTTAAAAGAATACCTGGCACCCATTAATTCTTTGGGAAAATTCCATCAAAATACTACATGAATTTGCAAAACCCCTGGAAGTCCCCCGAAATTGAAAAAAAGACTGAGAGGTGATAAGGACTTTTGAGAGTTATGCAAATTCATGGGAAAAGACCACACTGCCCTTGCCTTAATATGTCAGGAGAAGGTTATGCAAATTCATCGTGAGTAAAATTTTCAATCGCAGGTAGACAAGAAAATTGACCCCCACTGCCGGAGCCCACATGCGTCGTCTGGACGCGTCGCCGGGGACCACCCACCCCCGCCGTTGAAGCCAAACCTCCGTCGTGGACGCCGCCGCCGACAGGAGATCAAGCCAAACCTCGTTCCCAATTTATTAACATCCCTTTCTTTGTGAAGTTTGCAATAATTTATGACAGAGCTCCAGTATATGCTTTCTCCCTCCGTTTATGACAAAGCTCCAGTTTGCAATAAATCATGAAAACTGGGTTTAAAATTTTTAAAGTCCAGTCATATGCTTTCTCCCTCTGTTTTTACGCTTCTCTCTCCCTAAACCCAAAATTGATTAATGGTCATGAATTATATGAGCCATTCCTCTATCTCTTGGGTATGAAATAAAGCGGTGAGAGGCATTTGTTGATTTGTATTTAAAAAAACAGAAGTGAAGCATCTTTTTGCGAACAGTGCATCATAACTTGGATAGGTACAATAATTAAGGCTGCTGAACCAGAATTCAACTCAAGGCGCCAACGAAAATTAATTAAAGTCTGTGCATTTATTGTTATATTTCGATCCTTCACATTTTCTTGCATTTCTCTGCATTTGGGTTTTTGCATTCATTGTTGGAACCTAATGATTGTTGCATAACTTCTTTGTCTCCATATGCATAATTGCTGCATAACTTGGGATTTGATAATAATCATTATCCAATGATAATAACAATAGTTCCTAATGATTCCTAATATCTCGAATGATACATACTGTCTGCCGTAACCATTAGCTTTAGTTTAACAATTAACTAGCATTGATCATTACACCACGCAAAGATGACCATTAGCTTTACTTTAACAATTAACTCTCATTTAGACTTGCAATATTGCCGTTTAAGATTATACCCATAGGAGTATAATCTCTTTGTATGTGTATATGAATTCTACACATGTTGTCTGAAATGAAATATGCAAATACAATTCTCCTTCTCTTCTTTACAACATATTTATTATAGTTGTCATTAACTGGTATGATGTTTGATAAATGTCATTCTTGAACTTGTAATTACCATTGAAGAATTTGTAATTACCATTGTAAAATTCGTGAAAATCATTACAAACTTTGTGAAAACCATGAATATACATATATATATACATATATATATATATATATATATATATATATATATATATATGGTGTAACATTGTGATGAAATATTCGTTGTTTGTTGCAGGTTGGAATGCAAGATGACAACAAATATGGCGGCAACACCTTCTTCAAAGTCACTAATTTGTTTTTTCTATGTGGGGGGGGGGGGGGAGTTCGTAGCCAAGGGTGAAGGTGAAGTTAAATATAATGGTGGGAGTGTGAGGGTAAAATCGATAAAGGAGGGGATGAAAGTTGAAGAATTGAGGGTAATGATAGGACAATGGTTTGGTTTAGATGGTAATGTGTGTGACATTAAATACACTTTAAGCTTTGATGAAAAGATTTTAGTAGATATGGTTGATGATTATAAAATGGAAAATCTGTCTAGTTATTATGAAAGAAGTGCACATGTGTATGTAGGATGTAAAGGTACTGATATTGCAGCAAGGGAGATGGATGATCAAGAAAGGTATGTCGTAGTTAGTTTAGTTAGAACAGTAATAATCTCATATAGGGTTGTTGGTAATATCTTGATAAAAGTTGTCATTATCTATGCAGGGCCCATCAATTCGTGGGTCTTACAGAGCAAATGACTTACATTGAGGAGCTGATGTCATATGGAGCGAGTGATGATTATGCAAACAATGAGTGCAGTGGAATACCTCTTTTGAGCCTTCCGTGTGCAAGTCAGAGCGCACCAACGCCGATGCCAGAGATGAACTCAAAGAAGTGGAAGGACTTGTTCATAGGAGTGAATCAAACATTTGCAAATTCGGATGAGTTCAAGAAGGTGTTGCACAAGTTCAGTATTGCCTAAAAAATTGAGTATACATATGTGAAGAATTCAAGGGACTATGTGTATGATAAATGTAAAGTTGAAGATTGTCCATGGAGGATAACTGCAAGGGCGATTGGGAAGAGCAATAATTTCTTACGTGTGACAAGATACACCGAAGACCATGATCATACAGCACAAGACAATCTTGAAGTGATACATTCTCAAAGTGCTGCCTTGACAAGTACAATTATTATTGAAAATGTTAGAAATCACACAGACAAGCGTCCGACTTATATAAGGAAGAGTTTGGCAAGAGAGTACGGTGTGTGCTTAACGTATAAGCAAGCATATCGGGCAAAGGAGAAGGCCATGGAGGAAATTCACGGTAGACCTGAAAAGACATACATGTTAATACCATGGATATGTGATAGGTTGAAGGAAACTGATGACAAGATTGTCGCTGAATGGGTCGCTAGTGGGAGCAACACCTTTGAGCGTGTATTTATAGCGTATGGTTGTTGTATAGAGGGGTTCATTGCTGGTGCCAGACCTGTTTTGTACATCGATGGAAGCCACTTAAGTGGACCATATAAGGGGACTCTCCTATTAGCTTCTGCCTTCAATGCACACAATGAGTTGTTGCCGTTTGCCCTTGCTATTGTCCATGGAGAGACAATTCAGGACTGGACATGGTTCCTTGAAATGGTGAGGAGGACACTAGGAGGATTACATATTACAATTGTGTCCGACCGACACAATGCAATAATCGATGCTGTCCGCAGAGTTTTCGAGTCTGAGAGACATGCATACTGCTATAGGCACATTAAGGAGAACTTTAGCGCCCAAATGATTAAATTGAATAGAGGAAAGAGGACGATATGTGGGCAACAAAGACAAACCTAAAAGTGGAGCTAAATCACCAAGAGGGGGGTGAATTGGGGATTTAAAAAAAAAACTTTTCAAAATAGCTCTGTTTTTGTACACTAAAAATAGAGATAAGCTAAGATGAGAATAGAAGAGCAAGACACAAGGATTTATACCGGTTCGGTCCAATCTCTTGACCTACGTCCGGTCCCGGACTCTCGGGTTTTTCACTATCTCAAATGATTACACACTCGTACTCAAGAGTAATTCTCTCACTAGAACTTACTCCCCCTTACAAGTTGTAATCAATGAACCCAATCACCAAGTCCCCGACTTGTGATTCTTTACAATAAATGATTTGTACGTAAGAAACTCTCTCTAAGAGTAGATATAAATAAACACCGAAGCTCTAATGTATCAACAAGATACTTAGTACGTAAAAAATCAAGAGTAGTTGGAAACTTTGAATGATTTTGTTTTCTCATTGTCTTAGTTGTTGAGAGGAATTGAATGCAGCTCTATTTATGCTAAGAGTGCATTAGATGACAGTTGTAATCTTCAATATAACCGTTGCCTTCATTAGACAAGGTTCTGTTTCAGTTTTGGTCTTCTTCTATCTCTAATCACCTCTTAATCCAGCTGTGCAGAAGTTCAGAGTTGACTTCTCTGCGAATTAATCCGTTGGTAGAGCAGTTGCTTGATGAGGAAAACATTCTTTAATGCTTTGTAAACGTGTGCAGACGAATTACCCAAAAATATGCAACTTTCTGGGTGTAGCATTTAATGTTCTGACATGCTTTTTGCTTTTTGCTTTCAGTCCTCATTTAATCTAGTTTAAGCAAGCTGAAACTCACTAACAAAGTGGTTAAACATAGCTGGGAATATGCAAGAATGATAATAGGAAGTATTAAGATCAAACATGAATGTTTCACAAATTCGCCCGATTTGAGTTTCAAATTCTACGACTCATACTTGAGTATGTTCTTCTATACTCGAGTTTGTCACTGTGCACTAATGTCTATACTTGAGTATCAAGAATGATACTTGAGTATAATCTTTTCATAGAGGAACATCGTGACTTAAGCTTTGGACCATGTCTTTAAAGTAGGAATCATACTCGAGTTTGTCATACCATACTCGAGTGTGAGCCCTTTAATATGAAAATAAGTTTAAGTCCAAAATCTCAATACTTGAGTATGAAGATCAATACTTGAGTATGTAAGTTTTTCAAAAAGAAAGAACTTTATGTATGTCCTATACTCGAGTGTGTACAGCCATACTCGAGTATGCAATAATTTTGAAAGGCTTTGTGAAACTGTTTCAAGTCCATACTTGAGTTTACGAGTCATACTTGAGTTCACAAGGTATTTGGGAAAGAAAGATATCTTTATGTTTGTCTTATACTTGAGTTTGTGACTACATACTTGAGTATGCTTATGTTCAAAACTTTGTATCTTTCGTATGGCGAGACACTTGAGTATACACATGTACACTTGAGTATGTTTCACTCAAAGGAAACGTTAGGTAGCTTCTGCAAGATCTATACTTGAGTGTACATTTGGATACTTGAGTTTAGAAGACTTAAGCAAGTATTCAAGTCATACTCGAGTTTAGCTTGGTGTAAAACTTAGAGTGCTCTCTGTGAGGACTATACTTGAGTTTACCCATGGATACTTGAGTATAGTTCAGTTTAATCAAATTTGTGCAACTCTCTGGTAAGTCCATACTTGAGTATAGATACCCATACTTGAGTTTGGCTTTGACATCAAGTTTTTAATATTACCAAAAACAATCTTTAAATTGTGTTCACAATCGTCAGTTATCATCAAAAACATATAGAGAACTAACATGCTCCCCCTTTTTGATGATGACAACACTTGTAAACCAAAATTTCAAGATTTTAAGAGAGTTCTGCATTGTGAAATGAGAATGTGCAAATTTGGACAGATTTTGCAGAGTACGGAAGCATGTAAAGATGCACTACTTGAAAGCTAAATTTGCACTTGATATATCAGAGATGAACAGTAGGAACTAGTCACTAAGTACACTATCTCAGTTTTATATCAGAGAATCAAAACATGAAATACATAAGCTGAGAGTAAAGCAAGGTGCAAAAATATTAAATTAGACTAGACTAAATGCGACTTTAAAAACACTCTTTGCCTTAAACTACTCTTTGCCTTTCTCTCCCCCTTTGTCATCGTCAAAAGATGGAGCTGAGATTGAGGGTTCTTGGAGAGGGTCAATAATAGGGGTAGGTGGAGGAGATTGGGGTAGGGTATCAAGTATAGGAGTAGGCAGAACTACGGTGGCGGGAGTGATGGGAGAGGATAAGTCCAGGATTTCAGTTGTGGAAGTAGAGGTAGTATGGAGGGGACTAGTGAAGGTGAATGATGGTGATGAAGAAGAGGGTTCTGGATCAGTCTTAGGCATGGAAGGGGAGGAACCAAAAGCAAAGTCAGATGGACTCTGACCACTCAAGTGAAGGTGCTTCAATATTTTCTCAACTTTGTCATCGAGACTCACTTGG
The DNA here is from genome assembly GCA_019022615.1 of Acacia melanoxylon. Lineage (NCBI taxonomy): Eukaryota > Viridiplantae > Streptophyta > Magnoliopsida > Fabales > Fabaceae > Acacia > Acacia melanoxylon. Next base: position 12,862,755 of record JAFJYJ010000010.1, read on the forward strand.
GAAACCAGCAGGGTAGATAATTTGGCGTCGTGATCCATGATCTGATCAGATAACTCAAGGTGAGTTCGCTCAAGTTGCTCTTGTAGTTTCTTGTTCTGAATCAGGAGACTGTCAACATCTTCCTTTAATGCATCCTGTGCATCTACCATCAGATCATTTCCTCGTTTGAGTTCTGCTACTAGTTTTCCCATCTCAAAGTCAATTCTAATGGATAGCTTGGCGATTGCAGCATCTACCATCCCTTGAATTCTTGTCTCCAGATCAGAAGGAGCAGATTGAGTTTCTTCATATGCCTGAGACTTCTCTGGAACTTCTGATGTTGGAGCCTGTGATGCTTGAGGCTGAGATCTCAAAGGAGCTCTTGATTGGCCAGAGCCTTCTTCTTTAAATCTTATCCGCATTAAGTTCAGTTGAGCTCTTCCAAAGGTGGGAGGCAATTTCATTGACTCAGGAGAGCCTACATACCAAATTTTATGATAGAATAGGATAACAGAAATCAAGGATGGAAAAGGAATGTGGGAAGACTTTCTAGAGGTGAATCTACATTTAGACATTTCCTGGAAGATCCATTCTCCTAGATTGATAGGTACCTTCTTCACAAAAGTAGTAAAGGTAGAGTAGTCCTTTTGTGCGAAATGAGTGAAACTTCCTCCCTTCTGGAGAAAATTCCTTGAGAAAATGTACCAAATTGTTCGATTGATAGGAGACATTGAACCAGGTTTGAAGGAAAGTGTGCGATGCTGATTTTCAGGAAATGGCTCATTTGGTCTAAGTGTAGAAAAGATCTCTTGGTTGCTATAGGTGGGTGAAGATTCAGAAGGAGGGTTAGAAATCTTCATAATGGTGTTCAGGATTGCTGCAGAGAGGGTGAATTTAATACCCTTGACAGTGGTTGAAATTTGCTCTTCAACTAACTCATCATCGGAGTTGAGAATGTTGTCTGATTCCATATTGAAATAAAAGATTTTGATTAAATTGGGAAAATATGGAGCAGAGATAGAAACAAGAGTTTCATAGGGTTTGAACCAAGGTGATAGGTCAAGATTGCACTCATCCTTTAACTTACTCAAATTAAAAGTGACAACAGGACAGAATTCTTTGGAAGCAAAGGTTTCCTTGAATTTAGCATTCTATTCAGATGAAAAGTAAGTAGGTGAGACAGTGAAACCTTCTGGAGCATCCGTATGTAGGTGAATGTCATCAATTGCATTGGTCATGACAGATGGCACTTGAGGTTGCTGAGGTTCATGGGATGTCTGAGCTTTCTGAGAGACTGAAGGTTGAGATTTGGTTGAGCTTTGCCCTTGCTCGTGAGTGGAAGGAAGCTTCGACCTCTTAGCTTTGGGAGGCTTAGGAGCCTCGGACTTTTCCCCGCTTCCGTTTGGCCTTAGGCTCGGGGTCCTCAAGCGGCTTTAAGGCGGTTCCTTGAAGGTGACCCCTTTGGATTTGGGTTTCGCAGCCTTCTGAGATTTTGAGGTTTCCTTCAAACTCATAGAAGCTTCTGGGATATTTTCGCTTACCCCTCTAATCGAACGATCAACGCCATAGTGAAAGCGATTGGGAACAGTTTTTATCCTTCTAGGTCGTGGAGGAGGAGGAGGAGGAGACCACGACTCGGAGTTTTCCTGATCGCTGGAGATCTCTTGGGGTTTTGATTTGGAAGACATTTTAGGGTTTAGGCAAGAAATTTGAGCGGCAGATGAGAGAATCAAAGACGAGACGAGAGAGCGTTTTAGGGCAAACTGGACTATGAAGTCGAGTTTGGAAGAACATGAACAGGGTCACATATATATTCATACCTAGCCATACTCGAGTATATACTGACACACTCGAGTATAGAAAATTTTACTAACCTGGACTTCAAAGGTGTAAGGTGAACCTTTGAAATTCCACCACCCATACTCAAGTATAGACTTACATACTTGAGTATGTATCTTCCTCAAGACATGGTTGCTCTCTGTCTTGTGCTTACTTGAGTATATAATTTACACACTTGAGTATGGATCTTCCATAGAGAACAAGATTGCTTTTTGACCCCGACATACTCGAGTATAGTCTCCTACACTCGAGTTTACTTCTTTTGACAGCAAATATCAGTATTTTAAGTATCCTGCATAAGATATAACTAGACACTCTGATGCTTAAGTTAGTTTCTAACAATCATCAAAATCATAACTAACATTGAGATATGAAGAAATACTCACAACTCATTGGGATTTACCATTCCCAATTCTCTTCGTATGAAATTAAATTGTTCTTTTGCTAGAGGTTTGGTGAAGATGTCAGCAAGTTGGAGATGTGTTGGGATGAACATGACTTTGACATCTTTCTTCTGAACATGATCCCTTATGAAATGATGTCTCACATCAATGTGCTTGGTCCGAGTATGTTGAACTGGATTCTTGGCCAAGCTTATTGTGCTTGTGTTGTCACACAATATTGGGATCTCCTTGATTGATTCCCAAGTCGATAATTGTTGCACGAGCCATAAGACTTGAGCACAACAACTAGAGGCAGCTACATATTCAGCTTCAGTGGATGAGAGGCCTACACTTGTTTGCTTCTTGCTAAACCAAGAAACAAGTGAGCCACCAAAAAATTCACATTGGCCACTTGTGCTCTTCCTATCTGTCTTATAGCCGCATGGTCCGAATCGAATATGCCACCAAATGTTCGGAGTTGACCTTGGGGAAAACATAGTCCAAGAGTCTTTGTGTCGGCAAGGTATCGAATATCCTCTTCACATTCTCGCATGAGACTCCTTGGGAGCTAATTGAAACCTTGCACACATGCCCACACTAAATTGGATGTCCGGGCGACTTGCTGTGAGATAGAGCAATGATCCTATCATTCCTCTATATTTCGTTATGTTGAAATCCTTGCCCTCTTCATCAGCATCCAGTGAGGCAGTAGAACTCATTGGAGTGTCAGCTCCATTGCATTGATCCATCCCAAACTTCTTGACAGATCATTGAGGTACTTGGTCCGAGATATGAAGATTCCATCTTTTCTTTGCTTGATTTGCGAGACCAAGGAAATAATTGAGTTCTCCCATCATGGACATCTCAAACTCTCCCCGCATTTTCTTAGCAAAATCTTCACACAAAGCATCATTAGAAGCACCAAATATAATGTCATCAACATAAATTTGCACAATTAAGATTTCACCAAGCTTATTACTCTTAATGAAGAGAGTCGTATCTGCTTTTCCTCTAATAAATCCTTGATCAAGAAGGAATTTGCTTGATCGCTCATACCAAGCTCTAGGAGCTTGTTTAAGGCCATATAGGGCCTTTTTGAGATGATATACATGATCTGGATGATGATCATTTTCAAAACCAGGAGGTTGTTCTACATATACTTCCTCTTGAATAAAACCATTTAGAAAAGCACTTTTTACATCCATTTGATAGAGCTTGAATCCTTTGACACAAGCAAAGGCTAGAAGAACTCTTATGGCTTCCAATCTTGCCACTTTGGAGCATAAGTTTCTTCATAATCAATTCCTCCTTCTTGATTATAGCCTTTAGCAACCAATCTTGCCTTGTTACGGACAATGATTGCTGATTCATCTCGTTTGTTCTTGAATACCCATTTGGTGCCAATGACCGGATGGTCCTTGGGCCTAGGTACCAAATCCCAAACTTGATTCCTATCAAATTGATGTAACTCCTCTTGCATAGCTATTACCCAATCATTGTCTGAAAGGGCTTCATCTATTTTAGAGGGTTCAATATGAGATATGAATGCAGAGAAAATTACTTCATTTAAAGTGATGTTCTGGTTCTTACCCTTGACTTGCATCACCTATTACTTGGTCCAAAGGATGATCCTTTATGAACTTCCAAGCTCTAGGCAGAGACTGATCAGGATTTTCAAGATTGTTTTGGGGATCAGCCTCAAAAACATTTTCAGGATTTTCAATAGATGCAGGAGTGGTTTTCGAAAAGAATTGATTTTTGAAAACATTTCCTTCTTCATCATCCAAGGATTTATCGTTTTGGATTCACGAGAAAACAACATGCATAGACTCTTCAACAATTTGAGTACGAGTATTAAAAACTCTATAAGCTTTACTCCTATTTGAATAGCCTAAAAATATACCTTCATCTGCCTTGGTATCGAATTTTCCCAAGTTATCCTTACCATTGTTGTGGATGAAACACTTACATCCAAACACATGCAGATGACCCGATTTGGCTTTCTTCCTTTGTATAGTTCATAGGAGTTTTGATCAACTTCTTCCGGAGGTATGCCCGATTTGAGATGTAGCAAGCCGTACTCATTGCATCAGCCCGAACACTTGAGAAGTGTTGTTTTCATTCAAAGCATAGCTCTTGCCATCTCGGTGAGGACTCTATTCTTTCTTTCCACAACACCATTTTGTTGAGGAGTCCTTGGGGTTGAGAAGTTGTGATCTATACCATTGTTGTCACAGAACTCGGCAAATGCATGGTTTTCGAATTCTCCTCCATGATCAGTTCGAATTCCTGAAATTGAGAACTCTTTCTCGTTTTGGACCTTCTTGGCAAAACAAATAAATTGATCAAATGTTTCATCTTTAGAAGATAAGAAAATGGTCCAAGCAAATCTAGAGAAATCATCAACTATGACCAAAGTATAAAAATTTCCACCAAGGCTTTTTACTCATTTGGTCCAACTAGATCCATATGAAGTAGTTGAAGATGTCTATTAGTTGAAATTTCATTTTTAGATTTGAAAGAAGATTTAGTTTGTTTTCCTTTT